>CM052887.1:34996021-35119658 GCA_028534135.1 Potos flavus | reverse complement strand
TATATATCTATACACACACATATACAGTCTTTATATACATATATGTGTATGTATATGGAATTTTATTTTTATAATCACATTTCTGAAAGAATAATTATTAGAGATTCTAAGGAGAAAGAACTAATGGTATTTAATCTGTACAGAATAATGGTGACCTGAGTTATGAAATTAATTTCTAGCTCTTTGCTGATTTGCTTAATGCCTTAGACCAAGACTGTCTGTGAAAATAAAATGGCAGGCACATATGTAATTTAAAGCATACTAGTAGGCACATTTAAAAACCTAAAAGGAAAAAAAAAAACTGAAAGGGAACAAGTAACATTAGATAATATGTTTTATTTAACTCGATATGTCCAAAAAAGTATTTTAATGTAAAATACAAAAATAAATATAAAATAGAATGTATAAATATGTGTTTATAAATAATATAGTGATATATCAAAAATAAGAATATAAATATGTTGATTGACATATGCTTTTTATAAATATAAAATATAAATCTAAAATGTAGGTTTATTGATGAGACATTTTACTTTTGGGGGGGTATACAAAGTCGTCAGAATCCAGTATATGCTAAAAGCATATCTAAATTCAGACTAACCATATTTCAAGTGCTCAATAGCCAAAAATGGCTAGGGGCTATAGTATTTGGACAACATGATGTTACATGATAAAGTTAACTTATTTCAGATTTTTCTTCCATAAAAAAGTTTTTAAAATTGGTAAGAGCTTTCCAATTATAAAATGCAGTTTTGAAATATAATTTAAGGAAAACATTTATTCCTATCATTTAATCATGTTCTGTCCTGGCAGTTGAAGGCTGTGTAGTATTTCTTTACAGAAGTTGATTAGGACCTTTGTCTGACTATGGTGTTCCTTCTTCACCTTTTGAAGTTAAACTTTTAGAGAAAAAGCCACAATAAGTACTTGAGATTAAAACCTATATGCTAAATTTGAATTGACATTTGAAAGTTATATAAACCAACCTAAATAAAATCAGAGGTGAATATAATTTATAAGCAAAGTTTTTAATCTTTAGCAAAGACAACCTATTTAGTCTTTTTCTTTTTTAAAAAAAAGATTTTATTTATTTTTTTGACAGAGAGAGATCACAAGTAGGCAGAGAGGCAGGCAGAGAGAGGAGGAAGCAGGCTCCCCGCCCAGCAGAGAGCCCAATGCAGGGCTAGATCCCAGGACCCTGAGATCATGACCTGAGCCGAAGCAGAGGCTTTAACCCACTGAGCCACCCAGGCGCCCTAGTCTTTTTCTATTCCCAGTCTTTTAATCCATTTTATGTTATTTGCTCTTGTGGATTTCTTTGAGGTGTTTTGTTTTCAAATGCCAGTCTCTTTGTTATTGCTGCTATGATTTTTGTTGTAGCACAAAATTCACCATCAATTGTCCTTTGCAAGCAGGACTTTAAGAGAAAGAAGAGTGAGGCCTAGTTCATGCCCCTTCTGAGCCATTTGAGTTTTTTGTTCTTTATTTTGTTTTTAGTTTGTTTACATCCCCATTTGTGGGGATGTAATATTTTTAACTAATATTAATGGTGAGGATGATAACCTTTCAGAGAATACCTGAGGGTTTTTTTTTTCCATTTGTTGGAATATGAAATGCTGTGTTGAATATTCTCCTTTGAGAAATAGCTCTTGAGATCGAGGGAGAGGCTGAGGAGAGCACCAGGTTGCTAATTGAATATTAGAGTTTCAATCCAGCTTTCCTTATTGAGAACTTGATCTTTAACCTGCTCTTGGACAAGTCATTCATTTTTAGAACCCCAGTTTCCTCATCTTTAAAAAGGAAGATGTGTTCATTATCTTGAAGCTTTCTCTTAGATATAAATGTCTCTAAAATTAATTAAAATCAGCTTTATAGTTTTTGTGACCAAGGGCATCCTAGATGTCAGCTAGCCTGGTCTACCGTTTCATCAGCAAGCAAAGTAAGACCAAACAGGTGAAGTGACATGGAGGAGACACGAGTTTCAGCATGATCATGGGTTTGCTGACTTTTATTTTATATTGGGAGATAAGTTATGTTGATATTAAAAATACTTAGTTTAGGAATGTGATTTTAATAGGTTTAGGGAAGCATTAACCTTAATTCCTATTTGTAGTACCTGAGCTGTTCTGAAATGTGAATGAAATGATCATATAAACTATCCTAAGACTCCAGTTCATTAACAGAAATTCCAAATTTTAGCAATGATTTGTACATGTAGGGTTTAAATAAAAACTCATCTTTTAGTTGCCTTGAATAAGGTTAAAATTCTGTTTTCCTCTTATAAGATATGCTGACTCACAAAATGGAGGGATGTGATTGTGTTTTATTTTTACTTGTGAATTTATGAAATGTCAAAAATCATTTTCAGGAAAAAAAAGTCACTTGCAGGAGAAACAACTAGCTAGAAATAAAATCCATATAAAGTTACATGGAATGTTCAATAATCCTAACTTTTTCAAAATCTAAATTGAAAAGCTATTTGATATCTGAGACATAGTGAAAACACCCATAAAAGCTAGTTAAAAATCACATTACTTTTTACATATTTTTTTATTAAGTAAACTACACCCAACGTGGGGATTAGACTCACAACCCTGAGATCAAGAGTTGCATGTTTTACCTACCGAGCCAGCCAGGTGCCCCCAAATGATATTACTTTAATTTATTTAGCTTTTGAAAGGATGGAAAACTACTTCAACTTCCCACCATCTATAGGAATTTTTCAATGTAATTTGAAGAATCAGTTTAAATATATATATATATATATATATATATATATATATATATATAGTTAATTACTATGTGTGGAGGAATTGTTTTTCTCCATTTCTAAAACTATTTTAACATTTATACTTAATGTTATACTTAACATTTATACTTAACATTTATACTTAAAACTATTTTAACATTTATACTTAAAACACACTTCCTTCTCTTCACGGGAAATTATAAAAATCATTATGGACATAAGAGAAAGTGAACAAAGATAAACCTATGGGGAGAAAAAGATGAAAAATGACTTGGAGCAAAAGAAATGTACAAACATTAAGTAATTTTTTAACTCAGTACCTAGAACCTCTGACAGATTTGTATTTCTTCTGTTCACTAGGCAAGCCATCAGGAGCCTGCATTGACGCCCTGGCTCTGAAGCTACTTGGCTTTGTTCTCTCAGACCCGTTAGTCACCTCCCTGGATCACAGGTCCCCGTGTTATTTAACTTATTTTATTTTTTACTTCTTTAATAATCTATTTGTTTTAACTTTTATTGAAATATAATTGTTGTATAGTGTTATTACTTTCAGGTGTGTAACATAGTGATTTGACAGTTCTATATGTTGTGCAAGAAAGGGGCTTTATTCGATTGTTTCTCAACTCCCTCTAGGCTCTAAATTGTATGACTTACCTTAGTTCTAAGACTGCACCAGAGAAATAAACCCAAAGACAAAGCAAGATATTGAACACCGGTAATATGTCTAGATTAAGTTAATCTTGAAAAAACGGGAAGATGGAACTGGCAGAAAATTACGTACTTCAGATTGTATAGTTGGAAGCTAAATTCGGGAGACGTGCCACAGGCTTCCAACATTTGTTATGGATAGCCAAAGATGAACTCTCTAGCAGAGAGAGGACACAGAAGGTGCTCAGTAAGTGTGAAATAAAGAACATTAAGTGTCTACCCTCCAGTGGCTACAGAATATATCTAAATGCTGAAAGGGACAGTAGGTGGCTTCAGAGATTGGTCCTTATGTCTCCTCAGTCACATCTCCTTTTTCTTTAAGTTTTAGGAATGCACAACTGCTTAGGGTTGATGGCATGCACACTCCATGCAGTTCTGCTGTACAAGAATATATTCATTGCTTTCTCTCTGTCTGGAATAACTACCATCAGCCAGTTCATGGTCCCCTCCACTGCCTCCACTCTTACCCCTCACCTGGCCAGCCTCTGCTGATTCTTAGAAATTCAGCCCAGACGCCACATAGGAAGCCAGCTCTGTATCTTCCCCTCTCTTTTCCTCGAGCCCTGGGCTCCTTCCTCTGTCAAGGCACTCATTCCACATCACAGACAACACCCATCATTTTCTGACCTCAGAGTCTCCTTTTCAATTATACACAAATAGCCCCCGAAGCTTGTAGCATGTAGTGATGTGTTTTTACTGAGGTTTAATTTTAAATAATTATTCTTTATGTCATCAAAAGTAAGAAACTATTGCTCACGAGACCTTTTACCATTTTATGTTCTGTGAAGAAACAAAAGTGACTGCCAGACAGTTAATAAGGGTATCAATTGTAGGACACATCCCAGCTTCAGGAATGTTGGGATGTGAACAGATTTGCATTTGTTCAGTGATGTGTGGAGCCATCAGCTGGTGTTTGGGAATGAGTGATTTTACTCTGGGATGATTCAAATGTACCACTTTGCACCCACATCACTTGAAAAGTGTGTTTCTTATGGGGGAAAAATGGCCTACTTCCCAAAGAAAGAAATGCTGGTATGCACAGCAGTGCTGAAGAGCTCTAAGATAGTGACAATTTTTAGTTGGAAAATAGGAATTTTGAATAAGTTAGAAAAATGACAAATTTGGCAGTGGCTCAGATCTGCAATTCAAGAGAATCCACCATATGTTCGGTGCAGATATGGGGAAAAGGGATTCTGGACTCAGTTTCAGATAGTACTCCATCTAATAGAAAAACTGCTCACTGATGGAAGAGAAAAATCTGCTAAAGTTGGAAAGGTGATGAATTTGAGACCTAAAACTGCACAAGATACACAACAGACTTGGAAAATGTGATTCAAGAGAAAGTTTATTGAAATGTTTTTGTGGATTGAGAGTACTGATACAGTAAATGTAACTATCTTACCTTTACTCTGAGTAAGGGTTGGCTCAAGAATTTCAAATTCTTTGAATAATTCAGATACAATTGGAGGTATCATCAGCTAACTCTGTAAGCTCATAGAAAAGGGTTCTGGGCCAAAACAAATGTTCAGTGCAGCTGGAGCCAGCCTATGTGGAATGAAAATACTTCCCCATGTTATATTTCCAAGGAGGAGAATCTAGTATCAGGGTTTAAGGCATCTGAGGACAGACCAACTCCTCTTCTTTGCAGCAACGCATCAAACTTTGTTTAAACCAAACTTGCTTTAGCATTTTGGGAACCTTGGAGTATTTAGACAAAAAGCTTTGGCTTATGTATTGACTGTCCAGTGTGTTCCCAATGTCTTTTTCAATGGCTATAGGAAATTAAAAAAAACAAGTTGTAGTCTGGCCACAGGGGTGAATAAAATTGAAGATACAGCACAGCAAGCTGTAAGAAAAGCAAAGAAGAAAAATAAGCATAATTATTTCATGGAACCCCAGTACAAATGCTGAATGAAGTACCCCTCATCCCTATTCCCCCACAAGGCAGAATGGCCTGTCAGCCACCTGGGTGTGGCTGAGAACAGCTGTGTTCTTAATGCCTGGCATTGGTGGATGAAGTCAGTGTACTGCATCCCCTTCAAGGTGGAGCCTGGCAAAGTCCAGGAGGATTAGGTTGGTAGTCTTAGTGCCACCTCAGAAGGTGCTGGCCTCAGCAGCAGTTCCACCTCTGAGCAGACCTCTTTCCCTTTTAGTACTTGTCTTAGACACAGAGGCCACTCCTTACTAAACCATCCCCTTATCCTGAGGATTGTTACAGCAAAATTAGAAATTGGTGTGTGTGGTTTTTTTTAAATAAGTTCTGCACCCAAAGTGGGGCTTGAACTCATGACCCCAAGATCAAGAGTCACATGCTCTACCAACTGAGCCAGCCAAACGCTCCAGAACTTTCTTTCTATTGATCTGTTAACTCTTGGGTCCCTACTTGAGAAGATCTTAATTCTTACTGGCTCATCTGCTCTGTCTTCCTTGGAGAGACAGAATTTAGTGAAACACAGACATTCATCTGGTCACGTCATGCTGAATTTAACAGTATTTTTTTTTTCTTTCATGGCACTCATACCATGGCAAGTCCATAAGCAGTTTGATGCTTGCTCTTCTTTGCTTATCTCCCAAAGTAATGTGGCCACAAACAGAACTTTAGGAAGTCTTCTCTGTGCCCTTAAAATGCTTGAGACATGATAGCATTCATTTGGAGCTTATTTCACAAGTGTCTTGTGGCAGAAATTGAAATATAGCCTTCTTTGCAGAATCACGAATTGAAGTATTAGCTAATTATAGACTTTATTGTATTTTATAGGGGAAATGACTTTTCTAACAGAATTTACAAATTTGGGGAGTCATGAAGATCTTTTTATATGTCCTTGCAAATATCAACAGTCTCTTGGATCCAAAAATTATGTTTATATGTCTGTCTTCCCTGCTTAACCTGCATTGTCCAATACTGTAGCCACTAACCACACGTGGCCATTGAGGACTTAATGTGGCTAGTCTCAATCGAGATGTGCTGTAGGCATAAAATGTACACCGGATTTTAGACTTGGTGCAAAAACATGAATGCAAAATAAATCATTAGTAATTTTTTTATTATATGTTGAGATAATAGATATATTGTGTTAAATATTTTAAATTTTTTTACTATTTCTTTTTACTTTTTTAACATTGCTATTCAATCATTTAAAATTGCATATGTAGCTCATAGTGTATTTCTGTTGGACAGAGCTGATTTAGACTGTAAGTTACTTGAGGCTAGACAGTGCCTGGTGCATATTAACTGGATGCTCAGTGCATGCTCAGTGCAACCAAACTGATGAACTGAAATGAGTGAATAGATGAGAATTATAATGATTTTTTTTCTGAGTAGTGATTTTGACACTGTGAATTTAGAAAGTGGTGGAGCAAGAGAAGATGAATTTTGTGAGGCAATCTTAAAATGTTTGTTAATTGTCTCTGGTGTATGGAGCTGGAGATGTGAGTCTTAGTCAGGAACTGATTTCTCCTGCAGTCCGAGCTGCAACTGCCTTCTCATGAGATATTCAGATATCCCCTATAGAGTTGACCAGATTTTGCCACCATTGATTCCTTTGCTATAGTACCAGATTATAATCCACCAGTTTAAGATTCACTTCCAGAAAGGATTTTCCCTATATGCCATTTAGCTGTGGTATTCTGACTTAATGTGCTTCAGAATCACTTGCAAAGCCTATTATGAATGAAGATTCCCAGGCCCATGCCCAGGGATTTTCACTCATTAGGTAAAGGAATGGGGCCCAGGAATCCGCCTATTGACACCCCAGAAGATTCCAGTGTAAGGGACCTGTAAACAATACCTTGAGGAACATTGGCATTATAATCTAGAAAGAGCTTAGAAGTCCAGGTAGAAAGGGCAGTTTGCTCCGTAATTTTTATTATCTATTATTACATTAGGAAGAACTTAAGTTGTTAAGTACTTTAATAATCAAAAATTAATCAAAAAGTTGCAGCAAAGGAAACAACAGTGAAAAAGCAACCTACTGAATGGGAGAAAGTATTTGCAAGCCATAGATAAAGGGTTAATATCCAGAATATATAAAGGATTCCTACCTACAATGCAATAACAACAACAACAAATTGTCCAATCCTGACAAATAGGTAAAGGACTTGAATAGACAGTTCTCCAAAGAAGATATGGATAATAAGCATGTGAAAAGATGCTCAACATCACTAGTGATCAGGGAAATGCAGATCAAAACCATAGTGAGATACCACTTCACATCCATTAGGATGGCAGCTATCAAAAAAAAAAAGAACAAGAAGAAATAGAAGGAAAATAACAAGTGTTGGGGAGAATGTGGAAAAAATGAAACCCTTGAAACACTGTTGGTGGGTACTGTGGAAAAAGTATGGAGGTACCTCAAAAAATCAAAACTAGAACTACCCTATGATCTAGCAATTCTACTTCTAGGTATATACATAATAAAAAAAACCCTGGATCTCAAAAGGTATTTGAAGATTTTATTTATTTGACAGAGAGAGAGATCACAAGCAGGCAGAGAGGCAGGCAGAGAGAGAGGGGGAAGCAGGCTCCCCGCCGAGCAGAGAGCCCAATGCGGGGCTTGATCCCAGGACCCTGAGACCATGACCCAAGCCGCAGGCAGAGGCTTTAACCCACTGAGCCACCCAGGCGCCCCTCAAAAGATATTTGTACACCCATATTCGTTGCAATATTATTCGTAGCCAGGATCTGGAAGCAAGCTAAATGTCCATCAGTGGATGGATAAAGAAAATATATATAAAATAGAATATTATTCTACCTTTAAAAAGAAGGAAAACCTATCATAGGTTATAGAACTTTGACAACATTATGCTAAGTAATGTAAACCAACCACAATAAAGACAAATACTGCATAATTTCACTTATAAAGTATCCAAAATAGTCAAACTCATAGAAATAGGAAGAATGGTGGTTGCCAGAGGTTAGGGTGTGGAGGAAATGAGTCATTCGATGGATACAGAGTTTCCCCCGTACAAGACGAAAAAGTTCTGGAGATCTGTTATATGACACTATGCAGATAGTTAACAATTCTGTACTATACACTTAAAAATTGTTAAAGGATACATTTAGGTGGTTTTTACCACAATTAAAAATTATTCATAAAGTATAAACTATCCTGATAGATCATGGTGAAATTGGACTCAAGGAAAGAGTATAATTTGTTTCCTTGAACAATATTTTTTCATAAGGAATTTTGTCGGAAGCTTCGAGCTAAGTAAAGTAAACGTGTACTTGCAGGGAAGCTGTGTGGGTGTTGAGAAGACTAGAAGTTGGTGGCCTCTCTATGATGTACTGAGTAGAGGGCAGGGCTTACTCGTCACGAATGTCATTCCCAAAGCAACTTATCCACAAACTTGGAAGCCCTTCAGGAGGCAGAGAGATGGCTTATGACTGGATGTCATCATTTCAGAGGCATCCGGACGCTCCAGGAGAGTATCTTCCTTCCTCCCTCCTGTCCCCACACCTGAGACCTAGAATTTTAGCACTTTCATTTAGTTCCCTTAAAGCATTAAAAAAAATTTTTTTAACATTTTAAAAATGGTAAAAATAAAACTTTAAGAAATTTTTAGTCATTTTAGGGGTACTGATTGCCAGGACCTTTTCTGGGATAGAGGAAGAACAACTGGATTGATTTTGTGGAGTAGCCAAAAGCATTGATGTGCTGAGCATTCACTCTGGCAACCAGCATTCTATGGCCAGAGGCCATTCCTTTAGGTAGCAAGCTCTCCAGTCTTTCCAGAAACTGGTAGGCAGGTGTGTTTGGGTTGGTTTGCTCTATCAGTGAGTTTGGCTAGCTTTCCTGAGCAGGGCAAAGGGAGTGCAACACAGTGGCACAAAGTTACTCCCATATTTACTGATGAGGTGAAAATACAATGCTAGGCTGGTAAAAGCGGAAATAATCACATTTTCCTCCTTTTAACCCTTCCTAGTATCTTGTTTTAGCCTTTGGGTTGTGTGTGTTTTGTTTTCAGTGTGCTGGCTCGTTGGCTCATTTTTTAGAAATATTGATTGTGAAATACTTTTTTTCTTTTCTTTTCTGGCTAACTAAGGACTTAAGTTAAAAATAAAAAATTGAGTGCGATTTTCCTGGGTGTCTGGAAGGGATCAGGGCAAGGAATTATCTGTGGCTAGGCTAGTACCCTCACATACTGAACGGATTATGGTAATTCTTGGTCACTGTGATGGGGAACCTCAGCAAGTACAGTATTCTGTGCCAGAGCCCACCTACCAAGGGGAGCT
Organism: Potos flavus; assembly: GCA_028534135.1. NCBI lineage: Eukaryota > Metazoa > Chordata > Mammalia > Carnivora > Procyonidae > Potos > Potos flavus. The sequence goes on along the minus strand of CM052887.1, from coordinate 35,109,969 downwards.
TGAGCTAAGGGTCAGTCTCTGGGAGGGAACACAGTCAGGCAGCAGCATGGCCAAAGGCCAAACACAGGATCAAGTCTTAATCACCAAGAACCCACTTTTCTCCCCTTCCTGGGACCCAGAACAGATTAAGAAGCACCAGCAAGTCTGTACCCCCACAGCTGCCCCCCCCCCACCAACTCTACAGTTAACACATGATCCTTTGTATTTCTTGCCTTCCATTTCCCTCGGATGGATGGGTGGGTGGGGTTTCCTGGTTTGGGTTTTCTCGTGCTAATCTTCTCTGTATTGTTCCAATTTTAGTATATATGTTGCCAAAGTGAGCACATTTCTAAAATATTTCAAATCTGTAACGAGGAAGACAGATACAGTCTACTCACCACCAAGCTTAACAGAGAGAACATTGTGAGAACAGTGGAAGCCCCTGTGTCCCCCTCTTGAATCATATCCCCCACCCCTTCTGCAGTAGTAATTGCTATCTGAAATTTAGTGTTTATCATTCCTAGGCAATTTTTACATTTTACTATGTGACATTTGAATGCTTTAGCAAACTATAATATTGTTTTGCATTTTGTGGTCTCATATTTTATGTAGTCTTCTGCAGCCTGTTGTTCTCATTCAATCTACCTGTTCACTTCTTACACTTCATTTGGAATATTTCTTCCAGTGTTAAATTATTCTCAATACCAGTGTACAATGATACTGTGTAATAATATTTGGCCCCTAAAACACAATTAGAAATGGCTCAGATTGAAAATTTTTATGTGTGTCAAATTAACATATAATATAGTGTGTTAACTGTTAAACATATTTGTTTTATTTCAGGTTATAATATAACTTACCCTCTCATGCTTTTTCCCTGCCCCTTCTCCCCAAATCATCAACAGTAGAAAAAGAAGAAGAAGAAAACATGTCAGGACACAAATGGTAAGTAATGTGTTGTCTTTTCTAAAGTGGGAGAGGCTAGTGAAAGAGGAAAACCCTTAGTATATGCTCAATAAATGTCTGTTGACTAGAAGAATCAAGAGTCACATTAGTGGTAAATAATCTGTTAACCTCTATCCAATATGGGGTATAGTCAAGTTCAGCGTCCCTTCTAAATGAAATATGGAAACCAAATAACCAAATATACTATAAGTTCTTATGTAGTATATATTCTCTAAGAAATTAATTTATATACAGCTTTTCTCCTGACAATCTAATGGCTTTTCTTACTACCAGTTTTTCAAATCTAATAAGCCAATATATTTTTTTAGCGCTATTTTATTTACAACTTATTAGTGTTATCAGGGAACTAGATATACAGCAGCTATAAAATAATGAGTGAACACAGACTCAGACTCATTAATGTGTAGCTGTGACTTTAACCTTCATGAGCACTCGGGAGGCAATCATAGTCAGAAGGTGCCGCTGCTGAGTAAATGTGGTGATCACGGCAATATTCAGCACTGTCACTTACATGCCTGCAGCACATGTCAGCAGCATGTTAAACTTCTTATAGGTACCGGGTCTGCCTCACATAGTGTTTCTGAACCCTTTTGAGCCCATAACCCACCAGGCAAGCAGATCTTTGTCATGTTTTATCTCTAATTCGTAGCATGAAAAAATGTGATGTATATTTTCATGTTTCAAATGTACAATTAATAATATACTTTTTAATCCCTCCTCTCAGTAAAGAAGTAATCAGACCCCAGGCCTCTGTAATATCAAATGTCAAACTTTAAGAGAATTTTTGCATGTCTTAAAACGTAACGATTTTTTTTTTTTTTTTTTTTTAAGATTTTTATTTATTTGACAGAGAGGAGAGAGATCACAAGTAGGCAGAGAGGCAGGCAGAGAGAGAGGGGGAAGCAGGCTCCCTGCTGAGCAGAGAGCCCGATGCGGGGCTCGATCCCAGGACCCTGAGATCATGACCTGAGCCGAAGGCAGAGGCTTTAACCCACTGAGCCACCCAGGCGCCCCAAAACGTAACGATTTTTAAAAGGTAATGAGTAAATGGCTGAGGGATTTAGTTTCCCTGAGTTTCCCCATTTGACAGCCCTCTAACTCACAGTTGTCAGACTTCTTTTCGTAATTATTCCATCTTGCCTCATTGAGACAAAGGGGTGGCTCCATCCTGTGACCCTCAAAATGGCTGTCATATCCTGGCAGCAGGCCAGGGAAATAGATAGTCACCCACCTAAGAGAGACGGGAGCGCCCCGAGAAGTGGGCCCTTCCCCAAAGTCTTTCTCTTACTTACTGTGCCACTTCATTGATTGCTGCTGAAATGCAAGGGCTGTAGAGAACATTGAAATGAGCACTGGACTGGGATCAAGAGGGCTGGTTTTTAATCCTGTGTGACTTTTTGCAGAATTTGTAAGCCTTTGAAACCTAAGATACCTCATCTGTTAAATGACAAAGGTGAGGGGTGTTCACCAGGTCTCTGAAGTCCCTTTGTTTTTTGTTGCTTTTTTTTTTTCAAAACGGAATTTTTTTCTGTTCATCCATGACCTTTCACCAAAAATAAGTAAATAAATAAAAGATACAATACAAAGAGGTCCACCCTATTCCCCACTTTTAAAACTTCTATTTCCTTGAAATAACCAATTTTGGAGGGTATATTCTTCTAGTCTTTTAGTTCACATACTGTGTAAAGAGATTCTCTCTTTTACATAAAAGTTACATGTTTTTTCCACTTATTTTCTCTGAGGTGAGCTCATAGTAAAACTTTTTTTTTTTTAATTAAAGTATAGCAGACACACAATGTTACATTTGTTTCGGATGTATAGCATAGTGATTTGACAAGTCGATAAACATAAAAAAACTTTTAAATACTGCAGAAACTATGATGAAAGCCCCACAAATCCTACTCCTCTAATGATAACCTTTGTAAAAAAGTTATTTGCAACCCCTTATGACTTTTTAAGAATAAATGTGTGGGTTGCAAATTGTAAATGTTATCTGGAAGGAGAGTACAAATCATCAAGTTTCAAGGTAAAGACATTTTTACATAGTGGTGTAAGGCAACTTGTGTTTTAGCACTCAGGTCTAGCACATTTTGAGGGGTGATAGCGTGGAGTGGAAGAAGGTACATGTCTGCCGAGAGGAGAAACCAGAGGTCCTGTGTGGACATATGAAACGGAACTCTAGGGGCGCCTGGGTGGCTCAGTGGGTTAAGTATCTGCCTTCAGCTCAGGTCATGATATCAGGGTCTGAGGATCGATTCCCACATCAGGCTCCCTGCTCAGCCGGGAGTCTGCTTCTCCCTCTTCTGCCCCTTCCCCCACTTGTGTTTTCTCTCTCTCTCTCTCTCTCTCAAATAAATAAATAAAATCTTAAAAAAAAAAAAAAAAAAAAGAAAGAGAGAAACAGAAACTCTAGACCAGAGGAGTGTGTAGACAACATGGGGAGGGGGGAAGCACTAATGGCAACCTTTCTGTCAATATCTGAGATGTTCTGGTCTTTTACAGAATTGTTTCATTCTCAATTTTTTTTCTAATTTCTTCCTTACATACTTTTTTTTTTTTTTAAGATTTTATTTATTTATTTTCGAGAGAGCATGTGCAGAGGCAGAGGGAGAGAGAGAAGGAGAAGCAGGCTCCCCGCTGAGCAGGGAGCCCCACATGGGGCTCGATCCCAGGACCCCGGGATCATGACCTGAGCTGAAGGCAGATGCTTAACTGACTGACCCACCTGGGTGCCCCATCTTTTTAATTTGATCTATACTATTTCCTTCCTGAAGAATGGCTTCTTCCTATCTGTATTTTAAACACTTATGTTTAAGAATTTAAGGTCTTAATATCAGAAATCAGTAACAGATTTAAAAAAAAAAACATTTCATATCAGAGAGATCATATGATAATTGTCTTTCTCTGTCGTGGGGTGTGGGGGGGGAAATGAAACAAGACGGAATCAGGAAGGAGACAAACCATAAGAGACTCCTAAACTCACGAAACAAACTGAGGGTGGCTGGGGGGTAGGGGCGGGTAGGGATAGGGTGGCTGGGTTATGGACATTGAGGAGGGTATGTGCTATGGTAAGTGCTGTGAAATGTGTAAGCCTGATGATTCACAGACATGTACCCTGGGGCAAATAATACATTATGTGTTAATTAAAAAATTAAAACAAAAACAAAAACATTTTTTAAAAATTTCATTTGACTGTGGTAAGACTATTTAACATGAGCTCTGCCCTTTTAACAAATGTAAGTGTCCACTATGGTATTATTAACTTTAGGTGCAGTGTCCTACAGCAGATCTCTAGAATTTGCTCACTGTGCATCACTGAGACCTTACACCCCTTCATTAAGAGTTTCCCATTTCCCTCTCATCCCATCTAGCCTCTGGTAACCACTCTTCCACTCTCTGATTCTGTGAGTTTGACTGTTTTAGGTACTTCTAGGACAGATTTTAAACATGCTATCTTTCACCCCCTTATCTCTCCTTTTCTGCTGTCACTTCACTGTTGGCCATAATGCTGGAGTGGAGAGAACGCTGGTGCCTGGCTTTATCACTGACTTACTGGGCTGCTTGAGCCAGACACCCTACCTGGTTAGGCCTCACTTTCTCTACTTGGAAAGGAAGTGTGTCCAACCTGCTGAGAGCTAAACTCTTCAAGGTTTAGTTTCTTGATTTCCTACAAAAGCTACTTGGTTTCCTCACTAACTTTTAAGGTGTCAGAGTACATTAGCGTTGGTTAACTTTTTTGGTATAATAATCACTCAAGAAAATATCTTTATGAATGTTGTGTAATATAATGTGTAGATAAATTTGTTCACACTAAAATAGCTTCGTCTTTATGAAAGTCATGGATAAAATACCTCTTTAAATGTGTTTTTTAGCAGTTATCCCTGGGACTTACAGGATCGATATACTCAAGATAAGTCAGTAGTAAATAAGATGCAGCAGAAGTATTGGGAGACGAAGCAGGCCTTTATTAAAGCCACAGGGAAGAAGGAAGATGAGCATGTCGTTGCCTCCGACGCGGACCTGGATGCCAAGCTCGAGGTGAACTGTTCTTGCTCTTAGTCCCGGCACGGCCCCCTTGCTAGGGTCACAGTCCTAGAGTGCACAAACCCGGACAAGTGTAGGTGTGCTTTATATTTGAAAACATACTGCAGACCACTAGTTCATGAGGAAAAAATCTAAGATGAGTTAAATTCAATCGCAGCATGTTTTTTAAAAACCTGCAAATTCTTGTGTAACCACAAGCATGCCTTAGTTAATTTGTTTTTTAAGCACTTTAATGCATTGCATGTGGTAAACTCTCAATAAATGTCTGTTGTTTGTTGGAAAAAATTAATGCAACCAAAGAGCCACTGTACATGATATCAACACTAGGGTCAGGCAAATGGTTACATTTTAAAAAAAGAGAAAAGGATGACAGCACAAGATCCTGGGAAGTAGAGTCTAATAAACTTGGTATTGAACCCTGGAAAATTCTAGAATGAATTAATTAAGCAGATATTTAGTTAGACTGGTTAATAATACAGTAAGCTGAATTCCTATCTGGTTGATTCCCAAATGCTAACATAACTGGTAAAAGGCCCACTAATCCCCTGTCTTGCGGGACATTCTGCCAATAATTTGGATTAAAATTTAAAAAAGCATACTCAGCACTTCCATGAGAAATACTATGTTAGATGACCTGATAAGAATTCAAAGTGATCTCTAAATTTAACATCAGCTAAAGTTAATGAACTTGAACATTTTACATGATTAAAGTAAAAAGCTCAAGGTTTCAAAAAACTTTCTGAGAAGGGTGGCCAGGATGGTAGAAACCATGGTTATACTGGAACAGAGAGGTTTAAGGGGAGCTGTATTAGCTGTCGATTGCATAGGAAGGTCTGTCATTTGGATGCAGGCTAATTCATTCTATGCATCTGAGGGAAGAACCAGACCCAGAGCTCCTATGCATCGTATGTATCTCTCATGGAATTATCTCACATGTTTGTGTTTCTCTGCCCTCCCTCCACTAAGAGATCCATATCAGCCTCACTCACCATAGTACCCTCAACCAGACACACAGTGCAGTACCCATTCAGTAAATACTAACTGAATCAGTGTATGTGCTAATGCAATTAATATTTGTTCCCAACCCTTTCCTCTGTCAATGGAATTGTTCAAGTTGAAGCTGGGTTTCATAGGGATGTTCTCATAGAGATGGCTACGTGGGAGAAACGTGGCACCAAGAGGCATCTGTTCTGATTTTAGTGTTCTCCATACAATTGAAATGATTATATGTTGCATATGCTTTTCATGTCTCATACCTTTATTTTTTCCTTTTTAACAGCGTAGCAAATACAGGCATTATTCAGAAAGGAATTTAACACGTAATTATTACTTCATTACACACAATACAGTTATTTTGTATTTATGCTTAGGCTCTTGCAGCACTTTTACTGAGCCAACTGTACTTTAATCAAAGTAGCTGCTGTCCTAGGCACATAACATCTAAAGTACTTAGCTGTGACTCATAATGTTACATGAACGAGGTTCCTGCCACAGAAAAGTTTAAACTCGTGTTGATGTTTATAGAGAGGACGGATTCCATCCATAAAACATACGTAAATGACATGCAAACCATTTTGATGTGTTCTTACCCTAAGTTATCCACAAAAGGCTAGCGCAACAAGCTTTTGTTTTGCTAGCACAGGGCAAGTTTCTATGCCAAGTTATAATGATGGTCAGATTCTACTATAATCTGTTGGGAAGTTAATATAGAAACATTGCACTAATTTAACTATATGTCAAAACTTGTTAATAAAATCATTTTTCTCAAGAACAGCTCTTAAGTACAAGAAGAGACAAAGCTAACCAGTGACGACAGGCAGGTCTTTTAGGAGGGGTCTTTTAGGAGGAGTCGCTGGTCAGTGGTTTCTTAGTTTGGGTGTAGTTGCAAGAGTGTATGCAGTTACAGACCTGCAGAATGGAACATTCCAGAGGTGTGCATTTTATCGCCTTTCATTTACCCCTCAGTTTTAAAAAAATGAACAGTGACAACAGAACAGCTCTTTTAAAAAAAAAGAAAAAGATTTTGTTTATTTGAGAGAGAGAGAGAATGAGAGAGAGAGCTTAAGGGGGGAGGGTCAGAGGGAGAAGCAGACTCCCCGTTGAGCAGGGAGCCCAATGCAGGACTCGATCCTGGGACTTCAGGATCATGACCTGAGCCAACAGCAGTTGCTTAACCAACTGAGCCACCTAGGCACCCAACAGAATAGCTCCTGAACATAATTGTTGAACTCCCTTGCTCCTGTATTCAGAAATCACTATGTGTTGGTGATTTGTGACCCATAATCCTGATATTAAGCATTTTGTTGAGGAAGAAATTCAAACTGCTGATTTTCTGTTTTGTTTTATGGTAGAGGTTTTTTATTTCTTTGTTTCTGTAGGGGATACAGAATAACGAAATAAGATTTAGCAAAATTTATATTTTTCATGACCAAGTTTTATCGAATTAAGCATTTCTGGGAATGGTTTTTAATATTTTAAGTATATATGCATGCATCTATTTTTATTAGATAATTGGTCATATTTATTATGAAGCAGATCATCTGTTTTAACTCAAATAGAGGAGTGCTTCATAATACCAAGACACAACTATTACATCACCATGGCCATAAGCTAAAAGAGAGAGAGGAAAAGCGTTACTCTGCCTCATTAGGTGGCTCTTCAGAGGCAGAATGTCTGCCAGGTTTTCTAACTGATGCCAGCTGTGGTCTCTGGGCTAGTGGACAGAAGGTGGAGAAAGTGTGAAGTAGCTGTTTGATCTTCTCTTGAGCTTGTCTGGATTTTGAAGCAAAGACCAGGACCACTGCTAGTTAAAATCTATTTTGATTCTTCTCAGTCTAGCCCACCTGCTTTTCCCTTACTTTCTTCTGTCACGGCCTCGGCATAAATTAGGTGTCTTCTCTGTGTATCTTAAGAAATCATTAGGAAAATAAGGAGTGTTAAGGGCTGCTAGCTAAACTCCATTTTACCAGGTGTCTTCTACATGGAGCATTCAACTGATTGATTTTTGTTTGTTTTTTATAGAGTTGTTTTATTTAAAATTTTTAAAAATTTTTTTTTAAGATTTTTTATTTATTTGACAGAGAGATACAGGGAGAGAGGGAAAAAAGCAGGGGGAGTGAGAGAGGGAGAAACAGGCTCCCTGCTGAGCAAGGAGCCCAATGCAGGGCTCCATCCCAGGACCCTGGGATCATGACCTGAGCCAAAGGCAGACACTTAACAACTGAGCCACCCAGGTGCCCCTATAGAATTGTTTAAGCATGCCATAAAATGCATTAGGATAAAAAAATAAGTGAATGTTGTGTTTTAAATATTCTTAATTGAGGGATCCTACATTTAAAAAAAAGACAGCAAAATGGTAAAAGAAATAAATTAAATTATGAATGAATACTGGGTCTCTGGTTTACCAAGTCTTCTAATTGGGCCCTTCATTTAGGATTTCTGTTTTTCAGCTATTATTTCAATAATCTGGAGGAAATCAATGTTCTTCAGATCTTAATTTAGATCACAGAAGTGATGAATTCCAATAAATATAGATTAATAGGAGAGTATTTAAAGACTTTAGACACAGTTCCTGCACCATACACCACATAACACCAAGCATACTTAGGCTTGTGATCTTGTTAGTGGGCAAATCAAACACCGTGGTTATGTTCAGATAATAATTTTTATTTCATGGCTATCTGTTTTAATTTAGCATTTTGTTTGTATTTTTATTATAGCTGTTTCACTCCATTCAGAGAACCTGTTTGGACTTGTCTAAAGCAATCGTACTCTATCAAAAGAGAATATGTTGTAAGTATGCCCTAAGTATGAATATTGATCAGATAAACAGTAAGAAATAGGATATTTTGCCTTAACGTATCATTTTATATGTTTAGGAAGTTAAGACAAGGAAATTACTATTTAGGAGTGCCTATCTTTTCTCTTTAACTGGTGGGGAGGAGGATCTCTAATAATTTTATCAGAAATCCTTTACATGGGTTGTTTATCCTTCAGTGCAAGTAACCATAACAAGAACTTTGGGCTTCCCATGGGTAAGTACATGCAATTTATTTTCCTAATTATAGAAAAGTTTTCTCAGTTTAATGTATGGGTTTTCTAAAATTTTGGGTTGTTTTTATTTGATTGCCCTGGCTCTCATATCCAGTTTTGTTCCTCTTAAAATGGACAGAGAAAGCACATACAGGTAATTTATTAACTGTATTTTGTTGACAGGTCTTCTTCATGAGCGTTTTTTAAATTGGAGATTGGGTTATTGGGGAACGAGATTCTGCCTAAAGTTATTACCAACAGTTATCTCTGAAATATCAAGTTGTGTGTTAGTATGTTTTAAAATTTCCTTTTATAGATAATTTAATAGCATAATTTCTGTATTTCTGAGACTAGAACATAAGAAATGTTCCTGTTTCTGACTGCTGTTAGATCTCTTTCCAATAATCACAAAGTAACAATCGGTAATCTTCCTTCGTTAGTCTTTGTTAAGACTATTGTGGGGAAGTACAAAGTCCTAGGACTTCGGCAGAATTTCATAAATTTTCTATATTACTGATTACTAAGTGTTTGAGCTAAGACTTCTCCAGGGCAATAACACCACAGTCTTGAGTTCTGAGGAAATCAGGACACATGACACATATCCCCCACCATTTCTTTGTCCCACATCTAGTCAAGTCTTAAATGCTGGTCCATTTTGTCTCCTGAATAGCTTTCAGAGTCTCCTTCCTCTCTCCATGTCTACTGCCACTACCGTCACACTCCTACTTGATTTGCTCTATCAGCTTCCTAAATGATCTCCCTGCCCCGCCCCCACTGTCTACACTACAAAGAGCTCCCAATGATCTGAACTAGGACAAGTTGAGCAACAAAATAAATAACAGTAGTATCGGATTATAACCCATAAAGTAAAGTAAGTATCCATTAAGTCAGTGTGGAAATAGACAAACAGGGGAGAAGAAACTCTTTCTTATAAAATAATTCTGGTTAATAAATATAGAAAGAATGAGGGAACCATAAAATCTCCATTAGGCAAATACCACAGTGAGATCTGTGGCAGGCAAGGTTCACTAGAAGATGGCACAGTCAGTGAGTGAAAGTTTGAGGAGAAACTGGGTATTTGCATAGCGTCATGTATTTCCCTCCAAGATTTTTAATAATTACAAAAGGAAGAAATCATAATTTTACCATGGAGTAACTCAGTGGACGTGACCTCAATCAAGTGATCGAGATCAACATCACTAGTGATGATGTGTGTTGGTATCATGTGGTCCTGATATCATGCACTAAAAAGGCCACTTCACCTCTGTGGTTTCCTTCCCCAAAATAAGTAACCCTAGTCCAATTGTGAGAAATAAGACAAACCCAAATTGAGGGACATTCTGCACAGTACCTAACCAGTACTCTTAAAAGGCACAAAGGTCATGAAAGACAAGACAGGCTAAGAAACTGTCACAGATCGAAGGAGACAAGGAATTTTGACAACTTAACATCAGATCCTGAATTCGATCTTAGAAGAAAAGCAACATTAGTGAGAAAACTGATAAAATTCAAATAAGGTTATGGTTAAGAGTAGTATACCAATGTTAATTTCCTAGTTTTGATCATTGGACCAGCTTTGACTAGTGAACTTGATTCTTGAGGGACAGAAAGGAGGGTAGTCATTTATTTCTCAGGAAGAATGAATTCCAAAAGGCTCATCCTCTGGAATGTTTAGTGTGAACTATAGTCACAAAATAAGGAAGCAGTAGCAAGTATAACCTTCACCTTTGGATTTGTGGTTTCTAGCTAATGTTCTCATTGGACGGGTTATGTCAGGAATGGGATGCGTTCTGAAGGAATTCTGGATTGTTTATGAAAAGGGACAAGAATCCTAGTAGCATTTAAAAAGCATTTTTAGAGAAACATGATGTATAAATGCATAAATACAGAAATGTGAAATAAGAATAGTGTTCAGAGTAAGTCCATAAGAATGCTGTATAAAACATTTAGGAAGCTCAGTGTCACTCTTTGCTCAGCTGTTGGTAAATGTGAATTGGGGACCAGTGGCGTGTAACAGCCAACTGTTCCATTGTTTGGAGACACACATTTTTATAAATCAGCCCCAAGTGTAGAGAAAGAGTGTTCTGCTATTATAAATATTGATGCTATGATTATCTTTCCACATGCAGCTTTGTGCCATTTTACTAATTTCTTGGAATGTACTCCTAACAGTAAAAGTGCACTGTCAAAAAATACATAGACTTCTGTAACATTTTATGTTTATGGCCAAATGAATCTGCAGAAAGCATGTACCAGTCATCAGCTCACCAGCAGTGCCATCTCAGGTTGTCTTTAAAAATAAGGCCAAGATTAGGCATGACCAATTCCCGGTTCCAGCTCTGCATTTACAAAAACCCATAAAGCCCTGGGGTACCTGGGAGGCTCAGTCAGTTAAGCGTCCAACTCTTGATCTCAGCTCAGGTCTTGATCTCAAGGTCATGAGTTCAAGCTCCATGTTGGGCTCCATGCTGGGTGTGATGCCTACTTAAAAAAACAAACAAACCCACGAAGACATCAAGCTGATTACCCCTCACCCTCCATCCCCACTCCCACTCCCACTCCCAACCAAAAACCCACCTCATGAATAAGGTATTGGAATTGCTTTATTATCAAGTGGAATGTAACTCAGAAAGCAGAGATCAAAAAGTCAGTGAGAGAATAAGCGGAGGAAACTGCCTCTATATTATAGGCAGCCACAAAAGATTCCCACAGTCATACTCAACAAACCCAACTTTTTTATTTCAGCTTGAAGCAGCACATCATCGACTTGCTTTTCAGTGCAGAGGTCATTTTCTGGTTCTGATTACAGGGCACCAAACGCACTGACAGATGTACTCAAGTGAATTTGATCTCTCCTTTTGTAAATGGAGGGACAGCATGAAAGTTAAATGGTGGGAGGGGGGAACTTACCTTGTAGTTTGCCACGTGGATTTAATTTCATCCCGTCTTGGCCTCTGAAAGAGCGAGGACCTTGTGGTGCGTCTCTCTGCCCTGTAATAAAAATGCTCATTGTTCATGGCTCCTTTTGGTCTTTCCTTCATCAGTCTTGTCTCAAGAAGAAAACGAACTGGGAAAATTTCTCCGATCCCAAGGCTTCCAAGATAAAACCAGAGCAGGAAAGATGATGCAAGCAACAGGAAAGGCTCTCTGCTTTTCTTCCCAGCAAAGGTGTGTGGCCTTCAGTGGGGCTCCCATTTGGGGTGGGGGGGCGGTTAGCAGAGAATCTGGGATCCACCCAGCGATGGAGGGGACTCTCCTGTTGTTCACTAGAAGGCTCTTGCCTGAGACTGAGAAGCTACTCTGTTCTCAGTTATTAGTCTTCTTAACTCTCTGATTAAGATAACATGTATGATTGTTTCCTCCCAATAATTTGTAAGTTTTTGTTTTGTTTTGTTTTGTTTTTCATATTTCTCCTGGTCTATAGGGAGCATGTCATATGCCAATTACTGTGAGTGCTGCCTAGGCTTATGTTTGACCTTGAACCTTGCTCATAGCAGTAAGTCTGGTCCCCTTCCGGCAGCTGATTAAAGCAGGCGCCTAATGAGACCAGGTGGAAGGGTTCTTTCTCTGCTCTCCCTGGGCCAATTAACTTTGGAGAGGTGGTGTTCGTGATGTCCTGAACCATTCTGCTCAGACCCTGGGCCAGGAACATCAGCAGCATCCGCTAGAAGCTTGTTAGAAATGCAGAATCTAGGCCCCATCCCACAACTGCTGAATCCAAGTCTGCATCTTAATGAGATCCCTGGTTGATTTTGATGAACATTTAAGTTTGAGAAGCTCTGGTAGAGAGGAAATTGTGGCAGATGAGTGACTTTTTTTTTTTTTTTAACACTCTCATGACTCATTTTTATGGTTGGTGTAGAATAAGCAAGAGCCCCTGCATATAGTTGCATTTTGTGCCTGAGAAAAGTGACACTCCTCTATTTCTCCTCCCCCAATAATTAACAAGCCCAAAAATGTCACACACTAATATTAGGCAAGATTATACCTAAATAAGGCATTGTAGGTAGTTTCCAAAAATGTTCAGGCTACAAAAATTTCACTTACTCAAATTACTCAACATTTTCTTCTAATTTCTCCTTCTTTCCTTCCCTGTGGGCCAAGAGCAGGCCATCAGCCTGTTACACACGTGTTCCTATGAAATCCTGAGAAAGGTGGAGTAGCAGAAAGAGACCAGCTGTGTCAGTTTCCCATGGTCCCACTTCTGGGCGTGTTGGTTCTCCTAATAACATTTGGACCCCAACTTTGTGGGCAGTGCCAACTTTCATATTTGAACAAAACCATTTCCAATAGTTCTGTATCTATTTCCCAAGAAAAGTGTTGTTTATAATATTTAATCATACCTTTTAATCTTATTTGTAATTGTTTTTCCTTGTAAAAGTAATACTCATTGAAGAAAAAAATTAAAACAGACAAATCAAAAGAAAATTAAAAAGCAATTAAAATTTTACTAATAGAGATGACCCACTTTTAACCCCTTGGTGGATATTTTCTATGCGTATGTACTTACCCCACCCTTACCAAGATAATTGGTTCTCAGTCTTTCAAAGAGTCCATTCTCATATGTTAAACATATAATTATCACTAATTTTAGTGGGAAAAATTCTTACACATACCAGTATGCCAAAACTTACATCCGTTTATGGGAAACAGAGCCAAATCCCTGGAAACAATCACTACAAGAGTTACCATTACTGATCACATGATTATTTTATCATGTCTCTCCAGTTACACCCTTTCAGAGTTGTATACCAAATTATCTCCCAGAGCACACATAGGGTACCTTAAGTTTATGGAACCTAACCTTTGGTTACATACAAAAACAGTAAAAGAAATTAACAAAAACAATGAAAACGATACTTCAAAGTATCACCACTATAAATTAGCAAAGCGTACTCTATCCATAATTTAATGCAGCTTGGGCAACTTTAAAATTTGGAAAGTGACCTCCTGCAAGATGGCTCTGGTTTCACAACACTCCGCTGCTGACCAAGCACATGACATCCCAACCAGTCCTCCTAAACATAAAGAAAGTAGAGGATGACATAAAACTCTCTCAAAGTTAAATTTTCAGATCTCGAATGGATGTAATTTGGGATATGCCAGGATATATTTTTAATATAAACAGCATCGTGCCATACAGTTTTTGTATCGCAGTGCTTACTGATCATTTAGCAAATTGATTTTTTGATCAAATAACCATAACACCTTTTGCTGTCTATGTATACATTTTTAAAACATCTATACCTTATTATTTCAGGCATGCCACGATGCATTTAACCTGAGCCCTTCTATTACTTAGAAGGTTCCACATTTTCCTACTAAAAGATAAATGTCTTTGGAGTAGACCTGCAGATACTTTATTAATTTTCCCCTTTGGGTAGATCTTCATCCATGAAAATGTGCACTAGTCTTTCACTGAAGCTTGATATTTCTGGTTATTGAGTTTTTCTTTGGTCTAGATGCTCTCCCTGGTAGCACCAGGGAACAGGTTTTCACCTTTCTAATCTTATATGAAGCAAGGTACAGAAAAAAATGAGGTGATTTTATATGCTTTTTTCTTTTCTTCAAGATCTTAACGTCTATCATCATGTCATTACCTCTTCAAAGGTTTCTGTATAACTTTCCAATAGTCAAAGAAATCGAGAATATTTTATTCACTGACTCTTTTTCAACCAGTTTAGGGAAATTGGTAAGATCTAAGGGAAGAGAAAGAGGAGTCCAGAAATGAACAGGATCCTTAGGGGGACAGCTGAGGGCTCTTTCTCTCTTTAAATAGAAGTCCCCAGTTTTATAAACCTTCACACCAGCATTTGTCTTACTGACTTATTTGATAGTCATTGCAACAACTGTGCATTCAATTTGATGAAAGGTGAGTATTAAATTTAACCCAATGGTAATAAAGCATGAGCTTACTTTATGGCACCATAATATGTCTGAAAACCACCTGCAACACTTAGGTAGGATGATGTGAGGATGATTTTTAGAGAAATGCTGACTGTTTAAAAGCAGTGCTTTACAGAAAAGAGGAAAACAGGAGAAAATAGTAAAAAGGTTTTTTTTTTCCTTAGTTTATTGCCCCCGTCTATAATCTGACAGTGCTGTTGGAACTGCCAAGCACTGACTTCAGCTCACTAACATTACTATTCTCTTCAGCTTCATAAGTGTGCCTTTAAACTGAAATGTAATTACTCTTCTTACTTTCATTTCTTGAATCTATGCCCTGCAACCTTGTGGAAACACCTGTATTTTAAGAGTGTTAAGTCATCCGACATTACTCATTTTGGGTAGGGAAGAGGCAGTATTACCCTCCCCTCCAAAATAAGTATTTCATCCAAAGTTTCATATGCCTCGAACTTTTTTTTTTTTTTGCTAAATAAATAATGGTATGTTACAGCTAACATAATTATTTTATATCTACCTCTTTGTATGGTACACATTCATTTATGGTGTAGGATCCTCAAGTTTTGTTTATAAGGATCAATCATATAATCTATCTGAATGTGCCTAACATGTAGGTCCACAGTGCTTCTCTCCCTCCCTAGACCATTTAAAAATGTTTCTGTTTGGGTCACCTGGGTGGCTTAGTCAGTTAAGTGTCTGACTCTTGATTTTGGCTTAGGTCATGGTCTCAGGGTCATGAGATTGAGTCCCACATTGGGCTCCGCATTCAGCACAGAATCTGTTTAATTGCTTTCTCTCTCCCTCTGCCCCTTCCCCTGCTCACATACTCTCTCTCTCCCCCATCTCTGAAATAGATAATAGATAAAATCTTTTTAAAAAAATGCTTCTGTTCATGCTCCATTCTATGACTGTTGGAGCAAGCAGCAGATTGCCCTGGCATTTGGAGAGTAATCTAAAATGACCTAACAGGGGAGACCCTAATCATGCACAAGTCCATCCCTCCTCAAAGGGTGAGGCCTCAGAGGAGCAGAGACAGGGATGCCAAGAACAGAAGTGGGAAATGATTATGCCTTGACCTTTCTCCATTAACACAGGGTTGGTTCCAGCTCCAGACAGATACTCCTTGCTCAGGCATGAGACTACCCCCAACAGTCCTGTTGGAAATACTTCCCAGTGGTCCAGTTAAATAATAGTAATCTAAGGGATCAGTACATGGGTAATCGGGTTGACTCATCAGTTCATCCATTTCAGTAGAGTATTTCTGCAGCATTGTCTATATTTCAGGCACTGGTCTAGGCTCATGAATTCAAGATAGGTAAACTGTCAAGGATGCAAACTGCTGGCCTGCTTGGTTTCAAGATTATGGCTTTATCCTCTTGTTTAGGTTGGCTTTGAGGAATCCTTTGTGTCGATTTCACCAAGAAGTGGAGACTTTTCGGCACCGGGCCATCTCAGACACTTGGCTGACAGTGAATCGCATGGAGCAGTGCCGGACTGAGTACAGAGGGGCATTATTATGGATGAAGGATGTGTCACAGGAGCTTGATCCAGACCTCTACAAGCAAATGGAGAAGTTCAGGAAGGTAGGAAATTTTATGAAGGTTACCAAGAGGGGTACCTGCTGGAAGGTAATGAGGTGTGATTTGAATCACTCTAGTGAAGAAGACATAACTCAAAAGCACCAAGGATGCAATTAATCATTGCCAGTGTCTTTTTATGTGACAGAATACCAATTAATGTGATCTATAATTCTCTAAGGGTAAGATAGAAGAGACAGCTGGAAATTGCTGGGATTTAGTAACTGGTTCTAATTGAAGTCGGATTTTCATATAATGTACACTTTTTCGTAAGGTTGTCACTTCAAAATGCTTTTTCATGCATAACTAAAAATCAAGAGTAGATCAAATTAAACTGGAAAGTGAGGACAAGCTATTGAAGAAATCTTTTTTAATTGCTAATGAATTTTAAAATTAATAGAATAATACTCCTTTGTTTTGTGAAGTGGTTGAAAAGTGGTGGGGTTTGGTTGTGGGATTAACTAATGTTCCATCTGCAATAGACCTCTTCAGAAATTTGAAGAAAATAGTTAGCTGAGAAAGTGGTATGCTCTAAATTTCCCTGAAATAACTGGTGAGCGGCGGAGGAACAATGAGCCCTTGGTTTTTTTAATTATCTTGTATCAGTTTAGCCATTTGGATATTTGGCCACACGAGGCTATATCGCACCGCTAGGTGGCAGTCATACACTGAGTATTTATGAAAATGCAGCAACTGTTGCGTACAATCTTGGTGGTTCTTTGTTTGGTTGATTTGGATGTATTTCAGGGTGTGAAAGAAAAAAAATCAAGCAAATGTCAGGTTTGACATAATATTGTGTCAATTATCTTACTCATTTCAAACGATCCATTTGTAATTAGTGATGTTGCTTAAAATCCCTAGATTTCCTTTTAGGTACATCATGGGGAGTTGTGAATGGGAAACCCTGCTAGTGCATAGGAGGTGAAGCGTGTGGGATGGGGGGGAAGGAAGGACCTTCTGTTGCTTGAGAATTGGGTCGCCAATTCTCGACCTACTATTAGATTGATACAAATTCTTTTAAAAGCCAAATCTTAATTTCATTTGTAATTTAGAGTCCCTCTCTATGAAGGAAATCAGAGTTTATTTTATTTCTGATTATAGATAATGTGGTAGCACCATCTAACTTCTTGGCAAGGCAGATTTCTGAATTCATGGAAAATTTGAACTGAAAAGTAAAGCTCACTCATTCTATAAAAGAGAAAATCAAGGCCCAAGCTACATTAGAAATTTCCTAACTTTCTAATCAGGCCAGTAATTTGGTTTGTCTTTGACATTTTATTTGTGGGTTAGAGGAGAATGGAGTAGAGAAGTTAAAACAAAATAAAAACCTTATCTGCAGAAAATAGTGCCCATCATTTTATATTTGCTACCTCCTTTAAGCCTCACAATAATCAAGACACATTTTAATAGATGAAGAAAATGATACCTATGTTAAGTAACTAGCCAAGGTCAGACAAGGAAATGAAGGTCAGAATCCTTAGAAAATACACATGATTTTTTCCTTAAGAGAAAAAAAAAAGGAAACTGACCTAAAATTGACAGTCATTTTCCTAGTAATACCTGTCCTTTGATTTATTCATTCAACAAACATTTATTGAGCACCTTTTATGTACCATGTAATAAAAATAAAAATACGGGGCACCTGGGTGGCATAGTCCATTAAGCCGCCGACTCTTTGTTTTGGCTCAAGTCATGATATCTTGAGCCATGAGATGGAGCCCCAGGTTGTTGGGCTCTGCACTCAGGGGGGAGTCTGCTTGAAGATTCTCTCCCTCTACCCCTCCCCCCCACTTATGCTTGCACTCTTTCTCTCTCTAAAATTAATAACTTTTTAGAAAAATTTGAAAAATACGATTATTCTGGAAGGCAGGAGAATTTCACGTAAAATTGTGTTTATTTGGTTTTATTTCGGAGCGTGGTTACTAGCTGTGTAACGATGAAATAAAAACCAAGCCCTTCGTCATTTGGTTTGGATGTTGAAATATTACCCACTCTTTAGTGTCATCAATCTGTTGATTTTGGAAAATATGGTTTAAAAGAATCCTTCGCCATGCAGAAGTAGCTGAAGAGATGCCTTACTCTACAATCCCATGTGTGCTGGATTTAATTTAATAGCTGAACATGGTGTACTTTGAATTTAGGGAAAGAATTTTTTTTTAAGAAGTCTATATTTAGGACTCCATCCTCCTCTATATTAGGCAGGACTGTCCATAAGGACAGGGACCAGATTCGTCTCTTCACTTTCATACCCCAGGGTCAGACTAGCACCTGGCCCAAGTTAGCATTCATAGAGCATGGTCAGATTCCAGCCATTGAGTTTGAAGTTCCAGACCCATTGTTTTTCAAATCAATAAGGCATCCTGACCCCAAGCAACTCACCTTGTGAGGTTTTGGAATTGACATGGGGTTTTGCAGTTAAGAAATAGCATTATTAATTTGTGACTTGCTGCTTTCTTTGGAATGAATTTAAATTGTTCAGTTTGCTGTTTGCTTGGAGTTTACAACATGAAATTTGTGAGCAAGCTTTAGTGTTTTGTCCCAGCAGGATTCCATTTTAAACAGAGTCTCCATTCATCTCTCAGAAACATGTTACCAAAAGGAATTTCTGTGTCCTCTGGGAGAGGGGTCCGGCTGTGGGTGGCTCCTTAGGAGTCACTGTGGGAAGGAGAATGTCAGTCTCTGCAGAGACAGCTGCCACCTTCACGGTTCAACTGATGAATCTGGAACTAAAGTAGATTTTGCTATAAATTCAGTTCGAGTTCACACTTTCTGAGGAGTCAGAATTATAATTCATCCTCGCAGATGTGATCCCCCTTGTTGCAGTCTTAAGTATGCATTCATTCATTTATTCATCCTCCCAACAAATGATATGGAAGCCCCACTGTGTGCTGGGCCACACACACAAAGATACAGTTGCAAATAAGCAAACATTATCCCTGCCCTCCTGTCACATGTAGTCATTTGGGGATGGAGCAAGTAAACGTGATGCAGTAGGACGAATCGTTGTCTGAGGTGACACATGGTGTCGCAGGAACACCTAGGAGGGGCTTCCTGAGGAAGTCACATCTAAACAAGACAGGAAAAGATGAGTGGGAAGGACCTGAGTAGAGGGAGTAGGGACAGCTGATCAGAGTTCCAGGCTGAAGGAGAAACTTAGACAGTGGCCTTTAGATGAAAGCAAACAGGGCACCTGGAAGGACCTGAAAGGTTTTTACAACCAGAGCACAGAAGGCAGAGCAGGTGGGAATGGGAATGGGAGTGCCCGTATTATGGCAGCTGGACAGGTAAGCAGGGCCAGACTAGAAGAGGCATCTCCCGGAGGCAGGGGGCATGGGAGGGTGTTGAGGTGGGGAGGAGCGCGATCACATTTGTGCTCTCACTAGCTCACCTGGAATGTAAGGTGGAGAAGGGACTGGGAGGACCCAAGCTGCTGGGAAGACTTCGGGGAGACATGGGTGCCCCGGAATGAAGAGGCAAGCAGACCAGGGAAGTGTATGTTCTGCCCTCTCCCACACTCCGTAATCGCACCGTTTAATTACACAGCTCTTCATTCTTCTTAGAAATGAGCAGAATAAGTATAAATAGCAAGATCAAGTGTACTTTCCCTTCCAATCATTGCTTTTCTCATCATGTTTTCAAAGTGCTAAAAACTTTTAAAATAACACACAGTGAGCATGACCAAAATGATGAATGAAAAACTTAAAATTAAACAAACCAAATAATCTGTTTTCATTCTGGCACTCTTTGAAGCACATGGGCCTGATGACAGATCTTTTAGCAGCAACACTAATAAGCATTTATTAAGTGCCTATATTTGGGGATGAAAATACAAAGAGGTGGAAAAGCTTGATCCCAGCCCTCAAGAAGGACCCTGCTAGTCATCTGGTCCTTGTCAAAATTACCGTGATAAACAAGACACCTGGAGAGTGTGGCCATATGTAGCTATTCTCCTAAAGACCAAATAATAGGAAATGGTGGGTGAATTTCAATACACAGAGCTGGATGGCGCAGGAGCCGTTGGAAGCCCCCTCCCAACAGTGTGATTCACCCCAGAAGGGAAATGGACGGGAGACTACACCACGAAGTATTTTACGAGCAGTTACAATGTGTGATATATGTGCCCTTTGAAGGCAGAGTAAAAGGGTATGATTTAAAAATAGAAGTCAGCTTCTTGTAGCAGATTACATCAGCTTAAGTTGTGAGCTCACAGAAGAGCTTTTGCAGCCTGATGCCCTTGAGAGAGTCCTCCTGTGGTCAATTAAATGTCTTGTTTTTCTTGAAAGTCAGAAATGGGATGGAGGGTAATTATTCTAAATGGAATAAAAGCTGCGTTAGGTGTAAGAAAATAGTTCTGAATCCTCTGAAGAGATAATATGGAAATGTATACGTGGGCATTTGTTATGAGTCGGAGTCCTTATAGACAAGGACAAGGGAACCAGTGTTTTAATGAGGGCCATTTATTAAATGGCTTAATCAAATCCTACAGCATTTGTCTAGGGTTTCATCACCATAATTCAAAAGGATATCTAAAAGGTATTGTAGGAAATGTGAATGATACACACTAGTATTCTTGGGCTTGTGTCTATTTAAAATAGTGTTAGATTTTGGAGAGCTGTTAATTCACTCTAAGCCCTGTTATCAAGGGATATGTTACTGTGAGAAGGCTTGTTAATAAATAGTGGTGGCTTAATATGTGGGGCCTTATTGGGATCATCAGCCAGTGGTGTTCCTGTGTCCCACTGAAGGTTTGGGTTTATAGAGCTTGGTCAAGGACTAGTAAACAGCAGTATTGATGTTAGAGGCTTTTTTTTTTTTTTCTTCTTGTGGACAAAGACTTGGGTTAATTAATTTGACAGTATCATTAATTACTGCTAAAATCATTGGTCTTTGTCAGAGGTCGGGCTCTTTTAGCAATTGAGGGCAGGTCCCACGGGAGCTGGAGACGCCAAGTAATGCAGGAATATCACTGCTCAGCCATCTCCTCATTCTGTGTTAAAAGCCTTTCCTTTTTGCCTCAGCCATCCTGCTCTCTGGCTTCCATCGGTGTTCTGCTTCAGTTCAGTGCCAAGGGCAGGGCTGAGACCCCCCAGTGAGTTGTGTTGAGTGAGCGTGGAGAATTTCAGGTTTGGGTCCACACAAAAGACCAACCCTATGAGCCTGCTTAATCAGTGCCTTGGCTCCAGGGCTCTGTTTTAATTCATTCATAAAAGGGGAGGGTGTTTGACCCATTATCTTTTCTGTCTCTTCTAGGGCTAAAATCCTATGCACTGGCTTGAGTTCTTTGATGAGGTGAAAATTCCTTTTGTAAAGCTAACACACTCTTGAACCTATCTGTTTCATGACCCTCCATCTTCGTTTGCTGGTGTTTGGCATGTGCTTGTTGTTTGTTTTGGTCGTTTAGGGAGCCTATTTTTTTGTGGTCCCCAAGAAGATCAAATCAAGTTGCTAAACCCTACCCCTGGGTGGTGGTTTCTTTACCTAAATGCTATAGGAAAAACATGCCATTCTCATATGGCACAAGTGGGAAGGGAACAAATGATTATACCCTTGCTTTCATTTTTGAATTTCATGAGATGAGGCCTTTGGGGGTCTATGTGTCTTTATTGATTTCCCCCTTGGATTCAGTGAATGGTAAAAATTAGTTTTAGGTTTAAGTCAAGACCATTTGGAATAGTGGGCATGAAACAGATAACTTGCAGACCTGGTGACCGGCTGGCTCCTGTTTGGAAATAGAGAGGAAATAGCATGACTTCAGAGTTGGGATGGTTCTACCCTCTGTCCCCAGCCCTACATACACCAGCTGGGACAGCTTGGACAGGTCTAGTGAGTCTGTGGCAATTTTCTCATTCACTAAAGGAGAAACAGGTACTAGATGGTCACCAAGCTCTTTTCCAGTTATAACATCTTTAATATTCTTTCTCTAAATCGTTAAGCTCTGGAATCCTTAAGCTCATCTGTAGAGAAGTGTAGACACTGAAACAGAGTTAACCTGTCCTTTGTCACCGTAGTGTTTTCCTCCTACTACAGCTAAGTACTGGTCTTGTTGAATCTGCTTGATCCTGTTGCTGGTGCTCTAATCTCAGACTCTGGAAAAGAATACTTCACTCATAATTCTTGGGTAGAGAGATTGAAATTTTTACAAAATTATTCTAATTATCTTTTATTTAGATAATACCTTTGCAAGGGTTAGAAACCTACGGCCCATGGGCCAGCCACTTGTTTTAGTAAGTGACGTTTTTATTGTTACATGACCACATGCATTCACTTATGTATTATCTCTGGCTGCCTCCATGATACCTTGGGGAGTTGTGTAGTTACAACAGAGGCTGTGATCCGCAAAGCCAAAATACTTACTTTTTGCCCCTTTACAGAAAAGAGTTGGCTGGCTCTGATTTATAGACACCTTTAGTGCGTGCTGAAGTTAGGAAGTTTTAAGAATTTAAAAATGTTTCATTATGATAAAACGTATAACATAAAATTTGCCATCTTAGCCATTTTTAAGTGTCCAGTTCAGTAGTGTAAAGTATATTCACATTGTTGTACAACAGATCTCCAGAACTTTTTCATCTTGCAGAACTGAAACTCTATACCCATTAAACATCCACTCCCCATTTCCCTCTACCCAGCCTCTGGTAACTATCATTCTACTCTCTGTTTTTATGAATTTGACTACTTTAGATACCTCAAATATGTGGAAGCATGCAGTATGTGTCTTTTTGTGACTACCCTGTTTCACTTAGCATAATGTCTTCAAGATTTGTCCATGTTGTATCATGTGGCAGGATGGCCTTCCTTTTCAAGTAATAATAATAATAATTTTAAGGAATAATAATTTAAGGAATAATATCTCATTGTGTGCTTATGTCACCACATTTTATTTATTCATTCACCGATAGGCATATTTAGGTTACTTCCATCACTTGGCTAGTGTGAATGTGCTACTTATAAGCATGGTTGTGCAAGTAACTCTTCAAGACCCTCCTTTGAACTCCGAATCCATAATAAACAAACAATATACATCTTATAAATGTTTGTATTACTGAATGAAATTTAATCCTGCCATTTAATAAAAACAACACTTAGGCTATGCAAGTAAGGAGTCATTTGACTTTATCATCTTAGAAGATATTGTGTACACATACTAATTCATAATTTATAGTATCTGATTTCTCTTAGAATAGTAAATATTGCTATATTTTTAAAAACTAAACCTGTATAATACCATAAAAGCAAATGTTTTGCTTTAAAATAGATTTTTCTATGGAGGAGTGGAGAGAACTATTTCTCTCTTGAGAGAGGTATCAAATCTTTGCATATGGCACTTCTCCAGTTGTTTGAGGGAAAAGCTTACTTAACTCTCGAGTTTCAGAGTAGACTCTGGACAAAAGTGTGTTACCGAAGTGTGAACTGATCCCGTCCAAGATAGTTTTCCTTTTGCCAAGTTGTCTGGCTTTTCTTCTTAAGACTTATATGTATTGGATGGCATATGCAAACCTGGTTTCTAGAACTTCGTGGATGATAATATACAAAACATAAGATTTTACTTTGTGGAACCATGAGGTTCCAGATCAAAAATGCTGCCATATAATGAGCCCATTTTATAACAAGGGCTTCTCAGTGCATTCGCAGCTAGAATGTCTTAGATGGATTCATTATTTCCGTGTTTCATCATGTTGTGCTTTTGGCTGCAGGCTCAGAGGAGTGGCTGGTGCCCATGACGCCCTCCCTGCCTTCCCCCCAGCCCAACCGCAGACTGTTCCATCTGCCTCTGTCTCCTTTTGGTAGCTTCTAAGGAAGGTGTCATTTTAGATTATGCTTAAATGGAAAATCACTGTATTCAAGTAGTATGATATACTAGTTACTGTCTCTCTAATTTCTGTCTCCAAGTCTGCCCTATCTGTGTACCCCTCCAGATTACCCTCTTCCTTTTGGTTAACAGCTCAAATATCCTCTTGCCCAGCTAGTCCTCTTATTCTGTCTTGGCAAACTGGTTGCAATTTTTACCATCTTCAAGAATTTAGTATAAAAGAAGACAGTTGTGCCCTCGTGGGTTAGCTAAGCACTCTGGTTTTGAATGTTTATGCTTTAGGGATCCATCCCACTATGCTATTATTCTTATTGTATAAAATGGTGGTTTTACTTATGTACACAAAATAGAGTGCGATTTTATTTAATTTCAAACAGAGGCAATATATCTACTATTTTCTGAATGCCAATAATGTTACAGTACTGTAAGTTACTTTTATTAGAGTTAAAAATAATTTCCTTCAGATACATTCTTCTTTATAACCAGACTTTTCAGTGACAGGGGAAAAAAAATAATGATTTGATGGTTGTCTGAATTGTCACTTTTACATCAGACTGGATTTTTTAATTGGCTATGGAGAATTAGTATTTCAGAAAGAAAACCCCTAAATCACAATTGCTCTGAGAAAAACCTGTGTTCTGTGTTAGTTTGTCATCAAGGGATGTTGAAAAGTTTTGAGCGGTACTTTTTAAATTATTGGGTTATTTTTTTTTTTTTTTAAACCCTCCCCCCAACAAAGTGTTTCTAACAAAATTTATCCAAGTACTACTGGCTATATGATGGAGTCACAGACTGTTAGGGTTTTACAGATTCTCTTGTCGCTCAGTAAAACTCGGAATCTTCTTGCATCCAAGTCCTAAGCCCATCTATACTTAGTGTTTGAACTATCACAAGAATGAGTTCATAGAAAACTGGTATTTCCATTCACAGTTCTGAGGTTAAAAAAAAAAAAGAAGAAGATATTTGATGATTACTTGATCTTCAGAAAACTGACATGATAGTAATCTCAGAGGGACGTTAGCCACGGAGGCCCATACGTTATCCAGCGTATGACCTGGTCCGTGGTAGCTCTGTTCACTAAAGTGTCCAGTTTCTCCGCCAGTTTCAACTTACATGTCTCACAGTGTCTTCACTTTGCCTCCGTTAGTGAGTTTTTAGTGAACGGAAAACCTTGAACGCAGCTTTAACGTGTATGTGCTTACTTTTCTAGCATAAAATTTTCAGGACAATTCCAGGTATAATAGAACTATCCCAAGGGAAAAAATTCTGTTTCATATTCAAGAGTTATCTCACACTTAATCATTATACAGGATGAATGAAATTCATATATGGGAGCCCTAAAATCTTCACTGGCCAATTTCACATGGACTCAGGGAGTCCTAAGAAGAAGCAGGCCCTTGAAAGGCCATTGGTGTAACTTTGACATGAAATTCCCACATGCATTAATCAGGCTTCTGTTGTTCCCATCAAATGAAATATGATTTTAGGGCTTGGTAACACTTCACAGTTGATTGGCTCTTTCTATCCAGCTACCCATCTATCTGTCCATCCATCTATTTAAATTCACTCCCCAGCTGTGATCCTGAGACAACCATTGTCATTTAGATGCTGATTCCTTACTGTGGTTCTTCTGGTGACTGCTGACATTGGAATAAGGGATACTTCTCAAGATAGATTAATTACATAAACAAATTGAGGGATGGGTTTTTTTTTCTGCTTTGTTCTTTTAAATAGCTGCCTCCCTCTCCCCCAGGCCTTCAGAGGTAGGACTCTGCATTCTTATAAGCAAACATAGTTCACGGGTATTAGTTCATGTTCTGAGAGAAGTCCAGGCAGAGCGACTTGGAAAATAACCCACATAAAGGGAAGAAGGACCATATGAAAAGCCTATAGATTAATGCATGGGAAATAAACAAATTTCTCAAATAGACAAGGCAGCTGAAAAGAAGCTAGTAGAGTAAAATTTATTACGTTTAGGGCCTTGTTCCCTTTCAGTTTTTTTGTCTTAAATCAGGGGGGAAAAGATACATGAGAACCTGGCAATAGTGATTGCTTCTGTGGCAGAGGACTAGATTGGGGGATGGGAGACGGGGGATGAGAATGAGGTTGGAGTTGCACCGTATGCCTTTTTTGTGCTTTTAAAGCTTGTGCTCCCTGCATGTATTATCCTTCCAATTACATGTATAAAAATAATGAAAATTAATGAGATTTGAGTAAGAATAGGTAAGATTTGGTGGAAGGAAAGAATATGGATAGAAAACTCTTAAGTTAGATGAAAACAGATGAGAAGGCAGGTTTCAAAGGTGATGTCACATGAGCAGCCGAATGAGGAGTTTGGAGGATGAAGTCATTTTCAAGAGCCATCTTCAGGGAGAGAGCCATGTGAGGTGGTTAAGTCACTGAAGAGAAGAAGGATCAAAGGCAAATGCCTGAGGGAAACCCACCAAAATCGAGAAAGAGGAGAATGTTTCTTTTGAAAGCCTTTACTGTTCTAAGAGAATTGGAACGAGCTGAGTTATGCTTATCCTGAAGGGTCTGGGGAAAAGGTGAGAAAGTAAACAGATAACTTTTCCCATCTCCTCTCAATTGCATCCTAGAAGGGAAAAGTTCTCTGATATGCACCAGTGAGAATGCAGAGAAAATCCTTTCCCAAAAAAGAATCAAAGGGGGAGCTGGGAGCTGTTTCAGAGGGAACAGTCTCCATGGTTTGGACTCCACATTAGGTCCTTGGAGTTGGGTTGTAGCATCGTATAGGCTGGTATTTGGTCTCTCAACTTGGAGGTTTTCTCCTGGCTTGAATGATGTGCTCTGTGTTCACTGTCCACATCTAATTCTCACGCATACTCATTAGTATACTCAGACAACATCTTGCCAGCACTACAGTATCTCCCTCAACCCTTTTCTCTAAATCTAGCAGTTTCATCAGTTCCTTTTTATAGGTCGCCTTCCAGGTTTTACAGATAAAACTAAGCATACTTATGTGCCTGTGAGCACCGATTTTGTCATTAAAATTTCCGGAGAAGTAATATCCGTTGTCCTAACTCAATCTCTATCTGCGTTAGCTTCCTAGTATTTATTTTTTACTGGTTTATTTTTAATACCCTTTTCAGGGCCTCCTAATGCCCAAGTCTCAAAAGAAACTGAAATACACGCAGATTCTAAACCACATGTCTTTCTGTGCACACATTATGGATTGGGGTCCCCGTAACCAAGTGTGCATGTCAAAATCAAATATGAGTGGAAAGGCATAAGGGCTTTGTAGCTACCAGGGCTCCCAGAGACTGCAGAGTGTACTCGGGTTTCATCGAGATTTTATCATGGGCACCATAAATCAGTGTTTTAAGAATTTGAAAGCATCTTTAATTTTAAAGATTTCCATATCTTCCTCATCCAGACAGTGTAGGCGATGCTTCCTTACCCTCCTTCCCCAAGCCTGCCAGGAAAAGCCAATGATTTGTAAATTGAAGCTATGTCAGCTCAAGCTTTTATTGGTACTTATTATCCGGGCCTCTGTCTGCTTTTAATTTTAATTCTTTGCTGAGAGAACTAGCTTGGCCTTTTTTTTTTTTTTTTTTTTTTTTTTTTAATTTTTGCACATCTTTCCACTTTAAAAAGCAACAGCTAAAAGATGATGTGAGCCAAACAATGATTTCCAGAGTTAGCCTCCCTCTTTCCTATCCTTAGTGTATTTTAGGTTTGGGGCAAACCTCTTGTTTTCAGTATTGACCTACTTGCCTCTCTCCTCTCCTGTTATGTCCCCATTTCCCCCACCATCCTGCAGTTTCAGCGAATAAATCATGTAAAGAAAGTAGACATTAAGAAATCGATGTTAGGAAAGAGGGTTTTGAAAATAAGATGAAGATTTGATCAACTTTTTCACCTATCCTTTGAGAAATGAAGAACAACATATTTTAATAGAATGTTAAACGTGAGTTGTGCAAAAGTCAAAATACTGCTCATTTTAAAGATATCTTTTTTCTAGTACAAAAGCACAGCAGATATTTAAGTTCTACGCTGAACAATATGATCGGTTTATTTATATGAGATATAATTAACATATTTGAATTTTTTCCCAGCCGAGGGTTTTTCTTAGCATCCTGCCATAAAGATAGATGTAGCAGCTACTTAAATATGTACACAATGCAGAATATTTCTGATTAAATATTTGTAAAATGCTCTTCAGTTTAAAAAGCTGTTTCATATTCATTACTTCTTTAAAGCTACACAGCAGTTCAGCGAGGGCATGAATTCTTCGTCCTGTTTCACAGCTAAGACTGAAAAGGCAAAGTCTGACTTGCCCACAGCCACATATATGAATCAGGATTTGAACCCGAGTCCTCTGAATCCAAAATCAATGCTCTCCTACCATTTCTGCCCCAAGATCTACCTAATCCAATAAATGGATCCCTGTGTGTAGTGAAGTTGCTGTGGGAGAAAATGTTTTTGTGGTGGAGGAGACCCAGCCTCTCATTAAAGCAGCAGCCACATCTTCCAGGACATTCCACACCCTCTGTTCTCATTTTCTCTGACCTCAAAGGCCCATTTTACTAGTACTCTTAAAGAGTACTGGGATTTTTTTCTTTCTTCTCACTAGGCCAGCTCATCAATCTATCTTCTGAACATCTAGTCACATTTCTACATTCAGCATTTTGCACTCTTCTATCTTGCTCTCTGAGTGCCCTTTTGAGGTAGAATGGCTGGTGTTCAGCATGGGTTCCTTGGGGTCAGGTGCCTGAATCCCGCAGCAGTATACTTGAAGCTCAGAGCCCCATGTCTGAACAAATAGTATAAGGCTCACTGATGGAAAGTAGACATCACAAAGGCCAGCACTCTGTCCAAGGGTCCTGTGCATGTTGGCTTGTATGTTGAAAGCCAGTACACTATGGAAAGACTTTGGCTCCTGAGAAGAAAGGAACAGACAGAGGCCTCACAACAAATAGGGACAGATAGCACGCTTCTGTGATGTTTCCCATGAAAGACACACATACAACCAACCCTGAGTTAGAGCCTCTGTGGTCTGTGTTGAGTATGAGAATCCTCTGAGAAGCGAGTTGGACATGGAGAATCTTGGATTCCACCTGAGGATCCTGATTCAGGAGGCCTGCGGTGGACCCCAGGGATCTGATTTTCAGCAAGCTCCCAAGGTGATTCCCTTGCTGGGGAATCCCTTGATCACATCTTAAAACATATTTTCCCAGAGCACCACTGTGGGATAGCCGATGCTCACAATGATGACTAATCCATCAAAAAGCAATTTTTCTCTAACAGGATAGACATTCAAAAGGACAGGTGTTTAATGGACAAAAATATCTCCTTTTTCAAGTTTTAAAAAATAGAGTAGACTTGAATTATATGGAAAAGTCAGTTAAATAAAACCGCTTGATTCCCCCAGGGGTCCTACTATATTAAGCATTATTGTGCCTTTTGGTAATCACCATATATGTTTTCTTAAACCCTGGAGATTTGTATACCACAGACATTCAAATATACTTACTTTGCTCATCTACAATCAGTATGAATCTTGCTAATTAAATCTTTTCTCCTGTTTCCACTAAACCCCCCTTAGTGTTCTCCATGATGACTCAGAAAACTTGAAAAAGCTAGAATGGAGCCTCAGATTGGTTAATACCTGGAATTGATTACTCAAGATCATGCTGCTTTGTGGGTACACAGCAAACAATTCTGAGAATTAATTTATACATGTTCAACACAGGGAATTTTCCAGGAGCACTCTGGCACTATTAGTGTCCTGATACGCATGTTAAAAAATGACTGCAGCATTACAAATAAATCCCCCTCCACCCCCCTGCATCCTTCCTGGTTCCTGTGGTTTGTCTACTGCCTGTCACTATTCCATCCGCTTAGGACTAGATCAGCCTAAGATCGAGAAGGCTTCACCACCAGGTCCTGCAAAACTGCTATTGTACTCTGTGGCTTGTTACGGCTAACGTTATTCAAAAGAAATAATGTCCTGGCTTTGAGGTACTTTCTGTAGTGAGTACCAAGATGTTGAGGAAGAGTCAGGGATGGTATGAAAACAGTACTTCTCATTTGTCGCAGAATGACATTTCTGTTCTTGCGGGGATGGATGAGAGGCTGTGAAATCATAAATGAAGAATGCCAGGAATATAGTACTTTGGCATTTCTTGACAAATGTTCAGCCATTCTTGAGTAAGACAAATAATACTTTGAAGTTGAATGTAATAGTAGAAATGATAACAAATTAGTAAATACATTATTAAATATTTCTCTTGTGCCAGCATTTTACATAAATAAGCTCATTAAAATTCTTCAAAGGATAGATATCATGATCCTCTCTTGACAGATGAGGATTTTGAAGCTTGAAGAGGTTAAATAATTTTCTCATTGTCACACAGAACGTGGACCAGATGGGAAGGGGTTGTAAATTTACTCAGGTCACCTCTACATACATATCTCCTTATTTTCTAGACCAGAAATGTTTTCTTTATGAGCATGCATGGTGGGGACTTCAAGACTTATCAGTTAAAGGAGGTTAAATATTCTCCCTTGTTTCAGTTTAAATACTGAATCTACTCAAAATGTGTTTTCCTACTAGCACTAGTTTAAGTAGTCTCTTTGGAATGCTCTTTCACAGTTCTATCCTACTTCTCCTCATTGGGCATTGGGCTGACTATGTCCTAGAGGTGGGCAGGGAGGATGGCATTCTTGAAACCACCCTGAATCCCCTGGCTTCTTTCATTGTCTTTGCTGCAATATGGCCAGTCTGTGCTTGCATGGTACGTCTCTGAAGCCTGTGGCTAGGATAAGCCCTGATCTCTTTCTTGGCTCTGATAATGTTCTAGGAGCTTCAGCTACCTTCCCTTGATGAATCACCCTAATGACAACTCAGACTACCTTAGACTCCAGTTTTGCCTTCAACCCAGGGCCCCTCCCTGTCAAGTTCACCAGCCTGCACCCTCAGCCACCTTCCACTTCCTTCTACAGGTCAGGTGAAATCTTCTGGATTTCTTCCTCTCTATACCCAAGAGGCCAAGGAGATCCTGGGGAGCTAAATTACACCCTCCCTTATAAGCTGCACTGCTTTACTTGGATGCAGCTCATCCTGTTTGGAGCCAAGACAGGCTTGAGAGGCAATCACCTTGCAAACTCCCAACCAGGTAGTGAGGCAGACTACATTCTGCCTTTAGTGTTTCCCTCCATGCTGGAAGAGAGGCAGACACATACATGATAACACCAGTGCCGTGAGCTATACCCAAAGTCCCGGGAGTAGGGAGGAAATGATTTCTCAGGTATTCACTAGTCTGCTTCTTCTGGAATATTTCTGTTCTCCTTCCTTTCATTTCACTAACAGGTTCCTTTTCTTTCTCAAGCTGACTAGCAAGGCATCCCTCAAAAATCGTCATCAGATCCTCTGTCTAGCCTCTTGTCTTTCACTATCCTTAAATTCTATAAGTGACCTAATAAGTTGTCACAGGTACAACTATGTTCTCGGTATTGATCACTGGATCTCATCCACTAAGCCTAACTTTTCACTTAAGATAATGGGACCCCCTAGGAAACACTAGTCTCTTTACAGTCTGCAATCCACTTGACATGATATTGCCCTCTCCCCATGTTCAGTCTCCTCCTCAGATAAGCCTTTTGTTTTTACAGTTTATCTGGCTTTGTTGATGGCCCTATCAGTCTCCTAGACTCCAGACTCAACCTGACACATTCCTTATCTTCATCTCCTTTATCCAGTCAGCCATCATATAGCCCACTGAGACTTCTTTCAGAATGCCCCTTGCCTTGGTCCCTTCCTCTTGAGTCTCACGCAGTGACACCAGTCTTGGGATTTTCATCACCTCCTAATAAAAGACCTCCTAATAATTATGACCCCCCCTGTCTTTCTCGCCCCTTTCATATTCCTCTCCTTCCTCCTCTCCCCCCCCACCGCATACAGACTTATACTAAATAGTACCTTCTCTAATGGTCTTGATAGTCTTGTCATGCTACATCTCTGCTCAAGGATCTACTGTGCTTATCTGTTAACCATGTTCCCTGTGACCTTGCCCACTTTGTCCATCCATGCTGGCCCACACTCCAGTTTAACTGGACCCGGTTATAATCAGACCAGGTTGCAGCACTACTTGGCAGTAGAGATCCTAGAGGAATAACTATTAATGTGGGGGGAGTCCTCAGGGAGCTGAAAACATCCTCCCTTTTCTATAGATTTTACAGCAGTAGGAGGTAGACTCATTTGGATGTTTTAGATGCAGGAGCCAGTGGATGATCTTGTGTCCTCTTCAGATTTGTATATCTGTCCACATGACAGTTGCATCTGGTGAAGAGGTCTGGGAAGCCTTTTGCTTTTAACCAAAGAGGGAAGTATGCTATCAACCCTACCTGACTGTGTTGTTTCTACCTTACTAATGAACTGTGCAAAGTTCATTAGTAAGTTTACTTCCTCTAAATAGAGACCCAATATACGTTTTGAGGAACTTTAAGACTATGCTTTGTGACTCTCTTTGGTACCTTTTATTATTTTTTCCCCTCTGCTTCAGTCAGAAATCTTGTTTCTTTTATAGTTGTTCTGTCAAGCATTTTTATATGCCTGTTTGTGCATTAATTGAGAATCCCTTGTCACTTAGAGAATGATTCTTGTTTTCAAAAGCACTTTACAACATTGCTGTTCCTTATCATTTCCTGCAAATTGAATAAGCAAGATCTGCCTTGTCCTTTTCACATCTTATGTTGTGCCTTCTGTAAAGGCAGAGTTTTTCCTTAAAGCACTGGTTTGGATTCTAGTTCCCCTGAGTCTCTTAGAAAGAGGTTCCCAGAGAGGCAGATTGACCCTTCGGTGAGGGAAAGAAGCTGGAAAGTTAATGGGAATGTTGATCAGGAGAGAATTGGATTTTTAAAAGGAGATGTGAATTCCTAGGTGTTTGCCTTCTCTATGGCAATATTTGTGGGTTTGTTTTTTTTTTTTTTGGCTTTTTTTTTTTTTTTTTTACCATTTTGCTTTGATTTAGGAGCAAAAAGTTACATTTGCAAAAAGAGCACTCACTTCAAAGATAAATCGACTGTCAACAGAAACTCTAGGCTTCCTTTCCATTCTTTGATCTTCCCTCAGTGGCTTCAGTGACCAGTTATTGAATGTGCCTGTTGTGTTGGATACCATGGAAAATAAAACAGATATATAAAATAGTTCCCTCCTCAATGTTACAGTTTAGTTGGGTGGATAAGACATACACCTTTAAGAGAGACTATGCTTGGTTGCTCGGTATTCAGATGAATACTATGGTCCCTGTATGGCATTTCCTTAGATTCCCATCCCTTCAGAACTTCCTGAGGGGACATGAAATCC
Source organism: Potos flavus (assembly GCA_028534135.1). Taxonomy (NCBI): domain Eukaryota; kingdom Metazoa; phylum Chordata; class Mammalia; order Carnivora; family Procyonidae; genus Potos; species Potos flavus. The sequence goes on along the minus strand of CM052887.1, from coordinate 35,076,332 downwards.
CATCTAAATTGGGTGAACTTGCCAGTTTATTCTAAACTAAATGTATTTCTATTCAAATTAAAATTCACAAGGCAGAGGAGGGAATAATCTCTAATAATAACTACTCACACTCAGAGTGTTCCAGTTTTTTCATCTTTCATTTTATAAGTCATAGTTCCCATGCCATGGCAGAGACATCATAAGGAGCAAAGTAGAGGCTCCCAGAATGTAATTTACACATGGTCACATTGGAGAGCCGGGTAGAACTGGCACAGACACTTTCCTGGCTGACTCCAGATGGAGTGCCCCTTTCGGCCAGAGCATGACTTGGTTGAGAGCTGGTTATGAGACTGCATTTACCAGTCAGGCTTTCTGCCTGGGGAATAGCAGGAAAGAAGCTTAAAGTTACTTCTGGATTCTAAGGCTCTGCTTATTTGGGGGGAAGAGAACAAGGAAAAACAGCATTATGGTGACTACCTTTATATGGGACGCCTAGAGGCAGTACCAGGTTTTGGAGAAGAGTGTGTGTGTGTGTGTGTGTGTGAGAGAGAGAGAGAGAGCACAAGAGAATGAGGGCGCACAAGCACAGGAGTGTGAAAACACACATGCACTCTCAGAACCAGCAATGTAGCTGCTTCCAGCATTTTTCCTGCCTGTCTTTACATGATTAAACACGGTTGGAAGCAGTGAGCTACGTTCGTAGTGGATGCTTTAATCCAGCAGCTCTCCTCACCAGTCAGCACCTCTGTATCCCATGGCATTTGGCCTGTTTTCTGCATTTTCTTCATTGTTCCAAAACAATCCTGGGGTTTTTCTGTGCTCTGCTTCTGGTGCTTTGGAAGTTTCCATCCTCAACATGGTGTAACTCATTCTCCAAACACGTGTCAGTTTCCTCCCATTGAGCACACATGTTGTTAGGCAACCTTGAGGGCACACAACTTAATGGGAGGCAGCAATTTAAGGAAAACAAATCCCATATTAATGTAAGTGATAGATATAAGTGTGTAGATACCAACACGTAGCATTCCCCAAGACGTTTCCTGGCTATCTGACCATCTCATTACTAGGTGCCATTTTATATGAATTGGACAAGCTAGCTACCTTATTCTTAACAAGCTCCCACTAATATCGTTATTCAACCCATTGTAATAATGGAAGAAGAGCAGTACTTCCATTCACAGGTGCCATTAAGTGTTAGCATTCACTCATTTAACAAATGTTTTGAGCCCCTACTATGCACAGCACCAGGGATACAGTGCTGAGCAGAACAGACACAATCTCTGCCCTCATGGAACTAATAGGGAGATTGAGATAGACATGCAATAAATATTTCATACTGAGGAAAACATAACTCAAAAGAAAATTATACTGTGCTCTGGAAGTGTGTGACTGGAACCTCATTTAGACAGGAAAAGGAGAGCTCTGTGTATGGTCACTGATTTTAGCTTAGAGCTTGAGGATGCAATGGTGACAGCCAAGTTTCAAGGGTGAGCTCTGTGTGGAAGTAACAGAATATGTGAAAGTCCTAGGGTGGGAAAGGGCTGGGAGGAAAGAGACCTAGCTTGTGGGAGCAGAGTCAGTGAAGGGCAAGAGCCAGGCCATGGAGGACTTTGTAAAATGGGTAAAGGTCTTAGAATTTAAGTCCAGGTATGCTGAGAAGCTATTAAAAAAAAAAAAGTTTGTATTTTTGGGAGTATACTAAGAAATGGGTGAGGAAGGGAGTGGAGGACAAGCATGGATTGTGGGGAAACATTAATGTAGCATTAAGGTGACTAATGATGGTGGCTTGGATTAGAGTAGCAGTAATCAGTGTGAATGAAGGGTGAGGCACCTGAGATCTGCTTTGGGGTTACCATGTATGGAAGTTGGTGAAGGCTTGCCAATGGGGAGAGAAGAAGAGTTGAGGAAGGGCCCCAGGTGTCTGGCATAGTGGAGAGAGGTAGCATTTACTGAGCCATGGAAGACAGGATGAAAAGCAAATTGGAGCATAAGAACACTAATTCATTCTTTGAGTACATTCTGTAGGAGTTGTGTATGAGATACTCCCAAGCGGATTTGTATATTTCATTTTGGAGCTCCACAAAGAGGAGTAGGTAAGATATTTACATTTAGGATTTGTTGGTATCTGTGACTGATAACCCATGAGAAAAGATGAGATCCCCTAGGAAAGGGTTTGGAATACGAAGAGAAAAAGGACTGGAATTTCAGCATTTAAGGGTTAGGTATGGGAGAAACCAATGAAATAAAGAAAAAGCAAGATTATTTGGTGTCATGGCAACCAAAAAAAAAAAAAAGAAGGTATTTCAAAGGAAGAATCTGTCAACTCTGAATTTCCCCACTGTTATGTAAAGTATGAATACGAATAAAAGGTCTTTTTAGATTTAGCATTAGACAAATTCAGTTTATAGAATTATTGAATAAGTGTGCATGTGTGGAAAGAAAAATGGGGAGATATAAGGAAAAGGATATATGGATGTGGGAACATCTCTTTTTGAGAAGCTTGGATGGGAAGTAGAGTGTACATGGAGGACAGAAGCCTGAGCCTGATTTTTCCTGACAGGAGACACTAAAGCATGTTTGACTGCAGATGGGAAATGGGAGGGAAACAGAGTACAAAGTTAATAAAAAGAAAGGGCTGTTGTGGTGCTAGTGGGTCCTCATGTAGAAGAGTAGAAGGATTGGAATACAGAGCCCACACAAAGAGAGTAGTTTTTGGTAGGAAGAGGAAAGAACAAGAGGGTGAGGGGAGCAGGCAATGAAGAAATGGTAGAAAGATTGTGGATCTGAAATTCTCATATGATGACTAGGGAAAATTAGGGAATTCTCATATGATGACTACAGTTTTTTCCTTGAAGGATCAGAAATAGACATCCCCTGAGAATAAAGGGGGGAAAAAAAAAACAGTTGGGTTTAAGAAGGTAGGACAAAGCATTACATATTTGACTAAAGGAACATTTAGTGGCTTGAGTGCCTAAAGGTAGTCATTAGGGCCAATATGTACAGCTGTGTAGGTTGTGAATTGCACAAGCTTCCCATACCTAAGAGGGATGCTGTTCACATCAGAAGCATATATTTGTATAATGTGTTATGACAGGTTAGTGGCAGAGGGCAATAAATTATTTTGTTCTTACAGAACCAAGATATCACCCCGGCTTCCTGACAGAAAAGTGTCTTGAGGAAGGGATAGCTTATTTTAATTCACTCACAGGCGCTGTATGAGATTCTTGTATTGGCACTCATGCGGTTATAGGACAATTCCACTCTGTCCATGGGTGACTTTTCTTCAGCAGCATACAAGTTACTGCAGGCACAGACATGAGAAGGTGGGTGATTCGATCCATCCATTGTTGGAGTTTTCTAGGCAGTTATGACATGAGTAGAAAAGAGAAATGCTGATAGGAGCCAAGGAGATGATGCTCATACAATATGAGCTGGATGAGGAGGCAAATGAGGCCAGAGATCAGTGGATCTGAAGCATCAATGAGAATGAATCTCTGGCTGTGACACTGGGGATTCCTGAGAAAGTGAGTCCCAAGGATAAGAAGCTATAATCAAAGAGTATGATATTTAATGGGTGATTTTGGAGGTAGGAAGTTTCTGGTGAAGTCAAGGTCATTGTAAAGGAGGAGAAATTATGCTGATATACTTCATATTTAGTCAGTAGTATTAAAAAATGCCTTGTATTTTTTCCTTTAACTGACAGTGTACTCAGTCTAAAGTAGAAAAGAAATAATGTACCCCAAACTAAAAACATATGATTATCTCAATTTTCTGCATGTAAGCCCCAAAATATGAAAATAGAAATTAAGTAGAAACCATGGTCAGTGTTTTAAAATACAGTTTTATGTACATGTGCTTTTCTCAGATGTTGCTTAGCCATTTCTTGGAAATTACTAAGAGGATTTTAATTATTTTGCTTTTTAATGATCTGAAAAATATTTCAGCTCTTTTATTTTGACATATTGGTAAGGCTCGTTTTAAAAATAAGCCCTGTGTGGGTATGTCTAAGTTAATGCCCAAGGATAGGAAAAGGTAGTATAGAGACTCAATAAATTATTTTTGAAAGTAGGCTAGCACACTGGAAAGCTACTTAGATGGGATAAAATACCAATTACCATGAATACAAAAATAGCAAAATAAAAACAGAAACAAAAAACAAAACCCTCAGAGTTCAAAAAATATTTTAACTAAAGGCCACTGTAGAGATAAGGTTATGACTTAGCGTAGACAATCAGGGTACCTTTAAGCTGAAGTATGGGAAGTGTGTAAAAATACTGTCTTGAATTCAAGAGGGATCAGAATAGTAACCTACAATATGTCTTATGACTGTGTCTGGGATACAGGAATATCTTGTTTCTCCCTAATATTCATGTTCACTTGAGTGGATATTTGGATGCTGTTTCAGTTACTGTGGCTGAGTAAATTACTCCAAAACTTAGTAGCATGAAACAGCCATTTATCATGCTCACAGGTTCTGTGGGTCGGGAATTCAGACAGGGCACAGAAATGACCCTTGTGACTTCCAAGGCAAAGGACAATACAGCTTTAGACTGGCTCCTTTTTTGGGGGGATGCTTGCCCTTAGAACCTAGCCAGCAACCAGCATCAGCCACTCGACATGTGGGCAGTTTGGGCTTCCTCACAGCATGGTAGCATCCCCACATAAAGAGCAAGTTGGAAGTCGCATTGCCTTTTGCCTTGGAAGTCACACAGCATCCTATCTGCATCCTATTCATTAAGGCAGTTAGTTACAAAGTCCCTCCCATGGGGGCCTGGAAATACTGCTGTGGCCATTTTTGCAAAATACATTCTGCCATGTATACCTATCTGATCCTTTAGGAATTTTTCAAAGATATTTCCTGACAATATTTGGCATGCCCCTTTAAAAATATATCATTTGCTGAATTTGTGGTTGCGAAAGCTCCGCAAAATGAAAGAACTTCAGGTACAGACAGGCCCAACCCTCTGAGAACACCTAAAGAATAGTTACCTCTCCTGACTATCCCAAACCTTCATAACCCCCCTCAACCTAATCCTTTACTCTCACTCGGAGCTCGTGACCTTGCCCCCTACTTCAGTGAGTACTACCTGCTTTCTTTCCATGCCCTTCTCATCAAAACTCTAAAAAAAAAAAAGTCTCCACTTAACCTCTTGTAGTTCAGCCCAGATGCCCAGATACTCCCCTGGAATGTTTGTGCCTTCCCAAAGGCCAAATGCTGTCCAGTTTTTTGTTTTTTGTTTTTTGGTTTTTTTCTCCAAGCTTTATCTTAAGGAACTTCTGTACAATATTTATGATGTTGACTACTCCCTCCTGCTTCAAATTCTGTGACCTTGAACTTAATATTCTATACCCTAGTCGTCTTCCTACCCTTGCTGTCTTTGACTGCCAATTGCTCCTTTGCCTGCCATGTTAATATTGGACTTTCCCAGGGCCGCATCCTTGGCTGTATAGTCTTTGTAACTTTCATGCTTTTCCTGGGTGATCTGTTCATGTTCCTGATTTAACTACGGTTGACTCCAAAATCTCTTTTTATCTCTAGTGTAGCCTCTTCCTCAAACCCACCCAAATATACCTGACTTTCATGTACAGAGGGACCAGCACTTTAAATACAGGGCATCTAAAACTGATCTCATCTCCCTGTGCCCCTGTATTATCACCCATCCCCACACCCACGACAGTTCACTTCTTTATGCTCACTGAAAATAAAAACCTCAGAAATATCTGGATACCTTACTTTCTTGTACCTTCTACATCTAGCAGATAATCAGATTTGTAGATTTTGACCTTCTGAATATTTCCCAGATCTCTATCTTCTGTAAGCCTGCTGTCTCGGCTCTCCTTCAGGCCTTGTGACACTTGTCTGGACTACCAGTCTCCTTGTGCCTCCCTTCTTCAAGTCTGACTTCCACACAACTAGTGTGATCTAAACGAAACCAAAATCTAACCACATCATGTCTCTGCACAGTGGCTGCTAAGGCCACAGGATTGAGTTCAAGCTCCTTAACATCCCACAAAGCCCTCTGTGGTTTTGCTCTTGTCCAAATCTAGGGCCTTACCTTACACCATGTCCAGCCTCATATTTTATGCTGCAAAACATCAAGCTGCTTGGCTTAGTTTCCTCCAAACAATGAGCTGTTTCTTACACTCGTATTGTCTCCTCTGCCAAGACACAGGGCTGAGGTCAATACCACTTCAGCAGGTAGGCGGTTGAAACTGCCTAGCCTTGAAACAGAGAATAGAAATATGCAAAGGAAGGGGTGTGGAGTAGCACAGTGTGTGGGGCAGGATGGGTGGATGTTTGTGACAATGGGTGACATTTACTCAAACCGCATTTTCTGCCCTAGGCCATTAGCTCGTATTCTACTTCCATATTTTGGCTTGTGGTATACCACAGTCAGTATTGTTTGTCACATGCACAACTTACAGAAACTTTAAATTTTAAAAAGAAAATTCATAGAAATATGTCATTCCAGAACAGTGCTCTCCTGATAAAGTTATATCTTACAGCAGACATTTTTGGTGACTGCTCCAACTACCCCTTTGCTTAGTCTAAGATAGTAGTTCTCCAGCTGTGATACCCAAACAGCTGCATTAGCATCACCTAGGAACTTGTTAGAAATGCAAATTCTTGAGCCCCACCTTACACCTATTGAACCAAAAATTTGGGGAGTGGGGTTCAGCAACCTGTGTTTTAGTAAGAGCCTCCAGGTGATTCTGATCTACGTACAAGTTGGAGAACCCATCAGTCTAAGATAATCTTGATTATTCCATCCTCTCTGTCACTAACTAGTTCTAGAATATATACAGGTAACCAGATTCAGGATTGTGACAGGTGAAAGGAAGTCAGTTAGGTAGCTGGGAGTCTTCTGGGAAAAGTGTTCTTGCTCCTGAGAAGGGTACTCAGAAAAGATCACTTCCGTACTTATCTGGATATTATCATATCTGGATCTGACCCTTGGAAGTGCCTCCGCCTTCTTGGGAGCACGAAGGATGCCAGCTAATGTTAAAGCCAGCATGCTAACAATGGCCAAACAGGAAATTAGAAAGAACTTCAAAGAACCATTGAATTAACTGACTTTCTTAATTATTTAGTTCTGTTTGAATCAGTTGTCTGATGCTTATTTAAAACAATAATAAAAAAATTTATGCATACACTTAATCTTTATTTATGTGTCTGATATGTTCACTGTAAGCATCTTTGCCATAGACATCATCTTTGCTACAAGCATTTTAGCCACAAACAGTTTGGCCACATAACTAACTGGCCACAAGGCAATTTTGCCATAAAAGAAAAAATCATAAAAAATAAAAGAGGGACATAATGAATGCTCTAAGCATCTTGGCAGTAGACCTCTTTGCCATAAACATTAATCTTTATATACATTACTTAAAAGGATATTCATTAAAAAGACATAATAAAACATGAAAATGAATAATAAAAAAATTTCATCGTGAAACAAGATATTTGAATATTCAAAATGTATAGTGTAGATTCATGGCAATACTGCACAAATGTCTGATTTTATTTTTTGGATTATACCTAAGCACTTATATTCAGAGTCTTTTATTCATAGTATTTTATATATATATATATATTTTTTTTTAATTTATTTTTATTTTTATTTTTTGTTCGTTTATTGATTTGCCTCCTCACTCGGCATTCTCACTTTTTCTTTTTTTTTTTTTTTTTTGGCTGAAATCTCTTCCTTCATTAAAAGAGGTATCAGTTTCCAAATACTAGGATGCGTATTTGTAACTGAGCTTTGTATTGCGTTGTGAAAGCCTTCTACGCCACTGTTCTTAGCATCTTGTCACATGCCAACACACAGACATTCCAAAGTTTGTGGGAAATGCGGGTTCAAAACTCTGCTCCACTGTACAGACCATCGTGAGGGCTAAGATTTATGTAATATAAAAACGAGAGTACTCCATCAATGGAGAGGTGAAATCAAACTGTCAACCAGTTATTTTTTTTATCTTTTGTAGCACATTGCCTATAGCCAATTAGCTGTGCAGTGAACAAGGTTGCAGCAAAAATTTTACAGCAAAGATGTCTATGGCAAAGATGATTATGGCAAAAGTACATAGAACCCTTTATATATACGTGCATTTATTCACACCTAAAGTTCTTCCTTTGTTCCTGTAGGTGACAGGAGATGGTAATTATAATTACTTACTGTACTAGTGAGGTTCTTTGAAATTAATGAAACCTGGGTATCCCACTCACTTCCAGAATACAGTGGTTATGCTTCACTGTAACGATCAAATAATCATGTTCCAAGCCCTTTCCTATTTTTTATAGAGATAGAGGACATTCTCAGGAGACCCTGCTCAGGCACTCAACAATCCCTCAAGAGTGTTGTGTTCCTCAATTCTACTGTGTCTGTTACTTGTGTCCTCAGTCAGCTGTCAGCCCCCAATCTGCCAGGCCACTTTCCGTAGCTCATCCCTTATCATCCTGTAATGGAAGAGAATTACAGTGCAGATGTGTGACTCCTCGAATCTTTCAGTATTTCATTAGCTGAGTACTTTCAGAGTCCACTTCTGGAGGATGACTCTTTCCTCCATACTCAGCAGGTCCCCATATCACAGGAGACAGCTTCACTCTGTCACCCAGGAGTGCCAGTGGCCCCATCTTGCCCTGAAGTGAGGTTCCCAGAGAAGATGAAAGTCTTCCTGGTCTACAAGGGAACAAACAGCCTTAGAGAGGCAGTTCACGCACTGGGAATTCACTGCACGGGCTTGCCAGCTGGGGAGCCGCCGAAGAGATGGCTCTGCTGTTTCTCTAGGAAAGCTGAAGCCAAACATGGTTGATAGTGGTGCTCAGTTTAGCAGACAGCATCCACAATGTGAAATTCCTGCAGTTTCTAGGTGAGGCCCTTTCTTGAGTTTGCCCATAACTGGGAGAGGTACTTTTGCCTCCAAGAACACTGAATTTTGCCAATTACTGAAATCCAAATAAATATCCAGCTTTCTAAAAAACTGAAAAAAAATGTTACTTTTTTATACTTTATAAGGCGTGTACTTTATAAGGCAGGGCTTTGTGGCTCCACCTTCTCTCTCACTTTTGCCTCCTTTCCAGAATATGTTCTTGGCTTTGCTTCTGTATAATCAAAGACCTATTAAAATGCTTTTCCCGAAAACAAAGAAGCAATTTCTCCTCAAAGATGAAATCAGACCTTACTTTCAAGGTTGTTTCCCTTTTTGCTATCAGGGCTTTCAAAAACATGGTATTGAGTTCTTGCTGATACAGTACTTTACGCAAGGACAGAACGCTGTCTTAAGAGTGGTAGTCATGGGGATAGGAATAAGGAGGAACTTGGAAATGAGGCAGCTCTTGGAGCTACCATGCCAGGCCTTTCAGGGGGAACAATGCAACTAGACCTCAAAGATTCTAGAGCTAGAGGGTACCTCAGAGTTCGAAAACTGGTTAATTTCATCTCTTCCTCAGCAGACAGAACTCATGGATTCCTAGTTGAATACATGGCCATTCTCTGAATCGGTGTCTTATTTAGTTCGCCACTGCTTAATTATTTCTTTCAATGTTCCCCAGTTCACATTTCCAGGAGAGAGAATTTGATTGGGCTAGTTCATCAATGTCTTTTGTGTTTGAGCAGAGCTCTTTATACAAGATGACCTCACAGGTCATTGACCCAGATGGAATGACTCCCTTGGGTCAGGTGACAACCCCAGGTCTAATCAGCTGTATTGATGGAATGGAGGTGGGGGTGAGGGACAGGGTCACAGGGTAAACTATAAAGCTACTTACTCCTCAGGGAATAGGTGAGGGTTGCTCCTTTAGCAGAGGCTGTGGGTGGGGCACATTGCATCGGAAGAAGCCTGTGGGCCTGCCAAGGGCAGTGATTACAGGATAACCAAGTAGTACAATGCAGTCTTTCCTACAGGGAACACAAAGGAAGTCTGACTTTTTTTATTTGTCAGAGAGAGATTGAGAGAAAGAGAGAGTGGCAGAGGGAGAAGGAGAAGCAGACTCCCCGCTAAACAAGGAGCCCTTTGTGGGACTTGATCCCAGGATGCTGGGATCATGACCTAAACCAAAGGCAGATGCTTAACCGACTGAGCCACCCAGGCGTCCTGGGAAGTCAGACTTCTAATTCATAATAAACATCCACATTTTGACCTCAGCAAGTTTTCCTTTCAGGGCTTCAGTTTCTTCATCTGTAAAAATCAGACAGTCCATCTTCATGATTTCTAAGGACCTATTCAGGGCAGATCCAAGTTTTATAATCTTTTTTTTTTTTTTTTAAGATTTTATTTATTTCTTTGACAGAGATCACAAGTAGGCAGAGAGGCAGGCAGAGAGAGAGGGGGAAGCAGGTTCCCCGCTGAGCAGAGACACCGGGCTCGATCCCAGGACCCTGAGATCATGACCTGAGCCGAAGGCAGAGGCTTTAACCCACTGAGGCCCCCAGGAGCCCCCTAGGTTTTATAATCTTAGGCTTACATGTTTGGAACTCTCTTTAGGAAAAAAAAAAATACAAAATTAGGTACAAAGTCTTAGAAGGGGCCATAAAACTCAAAGCTTTCTTAGTTTCATATATAAATCCACCTTTGCTTCTATTCTTAAATTCTGTGGTTTCTTTCTGGTCATTGTTTTGAATTCTGCCTACCTCTTGTGCTCACAGCCTGGGGCCTTACTGATGAACCACACACAGGCTGGTTTTTAGCTTAATTCCCAAAGAACAGTGTGTTCCCCAGAGTCCCTTAAATAGACTACAGGCAGTTTGGTAGTTTAAGAGGGCAAAAAAATATTGGTCCACGAACATCTTATAAATTTGAAGTATAGTGATATTATGATATTGAAATTAATTCTCATGATTTTCACAGAAATCTAGTTACTTTCTAAGTATTCATTCTTCAAGGTGCATCCATGCCTTAAAGATAGAGGCAGTTTATCTCAGCTAATGTACCTTCAGGCTCCGGATTTGTTGCTTCATGTGTTAGTTGAATTTGCATGTATCGTTACCATTGTGTGCACTATAATTGCCTGTTCACGCATATGGATTAATAACTCCAAAGAGATTGCAGGGTAAAGTAAAATTTGAGGTGAAAATATTGATGTATTAACTCAGAATAACTTTATAAATGTTAATAGTGAACAATACTCCAGTGGCGGGCAGGGGTGGGGGGTAGGGATTGTAAATGTGTATTTGCTGAGCTTGGGTTTCACCCAAGCAACCAAAAAGGAAAACTTCTAAAAAGAAGTATGGCGTTATTGAAAAGCAGGGTTTCGTTGACTCATTAGTGTCTTGTCACTAATGACAGAGATGAAACCTTGTCAGGTTTCTTTCATGACATTTTCCACAAACTGTTCAATGACATATCTATTAAACTAAGGGGCTTCCCTCCCCGGCATGAAAAAAAAAATGATTCTTTCTAGTATAAGGTTAATTGAATTTATTAGCAAAAAACCAAGAGAAGAAAGAAATGAGAGAGGCAGCATTGTGAGTTACTTTCTGAATATCAGCTCCTGAAAGAGCACAGCTTCTCATTTCTGGACTGATATGGTAGGGACCAGGTTTGCTCAAGAAGCCTGGACAATGGTGCAAATGCCTTTTGTATTTGGGCTTACTCTTTGCCAACACCTGATGGAGAACACATTGATGATCCATTGTTTGGAACAACTTAAAACCATATGTAAATACTTCATTTGACTATAAAGGAATGATTTCCAGAGCCCAATGTAGCAAAAGACTGTGTTGGAATACACTTGCCATCATCCCCTAAGTGGGCACAGCTTTCCAGGTTTTCAGTGGAAATGCCAGTCAGTAAGCTGGTGAGCTGACAGTGGTCTTTGGTCACAAATTTCAATAGTGTTGGTGCATGCTCAGTCTGAATAGGAAGACTCCATTGTCTTTGCTCCTCCTTCTGTTCCTCCTCCTCCTCCTTTTTTAGTGTGGTTGGAAAATGGTAGACATAATTTTTTAAAGAATCTGAAACATAGTTTGTATCATTCTCCTTTCTTCTTTATCATCTCTGTTTTTTCCACCCTTCCCATACATAATTTTTTAATACCCATACTATAAGTTCATAGCAAAATTGAGACCAAAGTACAGAGAGGTCCCACATCCCTCCTCCCTCTACCACACACATTGCCTTCCCCACCATCAGTATACCATATCAATGTGGTACATTTGCCGTAATTGGTGAGCCAGCATAGATGCATTATCAACCAGTCTGTAGTTTACATTAGGGTTCACTCTTTGTGTTACCGATTCTTTGGTTTTTAACAAATGTATAGTATCATAAATATACCATAAAAGTATCATGTAGAGTAGTTTCACTAAGCTAAAAAAAAAAAAAACTAAAGAACTAGTACAGAATAGAAAAAATAAAGCATAAAATGTAACATAATTTTCATACTGATTGTGAGCCAAAATATGACAGAGTTGAGACCCAAATATGTCAGTCTTATTGATAAATGTAAATGGGCTTAACCCTCCTTTTATTTTTATTTTTATTTATTTATTTTTTGACATATAATGTATTATTTATTTCAGGGGTACAGGTCTGTAATTCATCAGTCTTACACAATTCACAGTGCTCACCATAACGCATACCCTCCCCAGTGTCCATCACCCAGCAACCCCATCCCTCCCACCCCCCTCCACTCCAGCAATCCTCAGTTTGTTTCCTGAGATTAAGAGTGTCTTATAGTTTGTATCCCTCTCTGGTTTCATCTTGTTTCATTTTTCCCCCCTTCACCTATGATCCTTTGTCTTGTTTCTCAAATTCCTCATATCAGTGAGATCATATGATAATTTCTTTCTCTGATTGACTTATTTCACTTAGTATAATAGTTCCATCCATGTCACTGCAAATGGCAAGATTTCTTCTTTTTTTTTGATGGCTGCATAATATTCCTGTGTGTGTGTGTGTTTATATACCACATCATCTTTATCCACCCATCTGTTAATGGACATCTAGGCTTTTTCCATAGTTTGGCTATTGTGGACATTGCTGCTATAAACACTGGGGTGCACGTGCCCTTTTGGATCACTACATTTGTATCTTTGGGGTAAATACCCAGTAGTGCAATTGCTGGGTCGTAGGGTAGCTCTATTTTTAACTATTTGAGGAACCTCCATACTGTTTTCCAGAGTGGCTGGATTCCTACCAACGGTGTGTTGGAGTTAACCCCCCCTTTTAAAAGGAGAAATTTTCAGCTGGACTCAAAAGCAAGATTCAACTATAGGATGTGTCCAAAATAAAATTAAGAAAGGCTAAAAGTAAAGGGATAAGCAAAGATGTACCAAGCAAATGGAAATAATAAAAAACAGATGTAGCAATATTGATAACAGAGAAATAGGATTTTAAAAAGCATTAAATATGACAAAAATACTTTTCAGTGCTAAAAGCCATAATTTGCAATAAAGATATTACATTTATGGATATCTATGCCTAAATTATACCATAGCAACTTTCATAAAGCAAAAAGTATAAGAGATGAAAGAGAGATACAAAACACCTACTAATAGAAGAATTTAATGCACCATTCTCAATGTAAAACGAATCATATAGACAAAAAATAACTAAAGATATTAAAGATCTAGACAACATAATCATTAAGGGTATATATGATCTTTATACCCACATAATAGAAAATATACCTTCTTAAGTGCACATGAAGGAGTCACTAAAAAAAGATCCTATGTAAATTGATTTAGAGAATTTCTTAAAAAGTAATAATGAAAAATAACACATACCAGAATCTGGAATATATATAAAGTGATGATCTAAGAAATACTCAGAGTCTTAAAGACTTAGTAAAAATTAAAGATGTTAATAAATGAATTAAAATCTCAAATTTCTAGAAAAATAACAAGAAATAAACCAGAATAAAGCAAAAAGAAAGAAATAATAAAGATAACATATAAATTGAGGGATAAAACAAAAATATAGTAAGTATAATGAGTTAATTAGCTAACTCAGGGAAAAAAGGGGAAAGTACACAAACAAATAAATGACAAGGGAAACAACTATTGAATTAGAAGAATTTGGAAGTATCATAAAAATCTAATTGTAGATCTTTGCAAGTTTGAAAACCTAAATAAAATAGATAATTTCCTAGGGAAGTAGTTCATCAAAATTCATCTCGTTAGGAATGGAGAGCTGACACAGAAAAATTCCTTGGAAGAAATAGAGAAAGTTATCCAGGACCTACCTCACAAGAAAAGCACTAGACCCGTAATGTTATACGGGGAAATCCTGCCACACCTTCAAAGACTAAATAAGTCCCAGTGCTCCATAAGTTGTTTAACAGTATTATGAGTGAAGGAAATTTCCTGAATTGTTTTTCTTAGGTAACTATATATCCATACTTAAACCCGATGGAATCAGTACAAAAAATTATAGACCAGTATCACTTATGACTATTAGTGTAAATTTTCTAAGTAAAATATTAGAGAATAAAGCCTGATACTACATGAAGAAAATAATACTCTATGACTGGATGGGATTTATCCCAGGGATGCAAGGATGGCTCAATATGAGGAAATCCAGTAATTTATTATACCTTATTAATCTGAGGAAGAAAATCATATGATTATGTTCATAGATTCCAAAAACTTTTATAATACTCATCACTTATCTCTGATAAAGTCACTCAAAGAAAAGGCATTGATGAATATTCTTTTTTTAAAAGATTTTATTTATTATTTATTTATTTATCAGAGAGAGAGAGAGAGAGAGAGCACACAAGCAGGGAGAGTGGCAGGCAGAGGGAGAGGCAGGCTCCCTGCTGAGCAAGGAGCTCAATGTGGGACTTATCGCAGGACCCTGGGATCATGACCTGAGCCAAAGCCAGACACTTAACCAACTGAGCCAACCAAGTGTCCCAATTGGTGAATATTTTCTAAAAATATATAGATATATGATCAAATATAAAACGTACCTTTGTCTTAAAGCCAGCATAATGGAGAAACACTAGGAAATACTACTAAGCAAAACAAGATTACCCACTATCTCACTAAGATTCAATGTTGGACTAGAGTTATTAGCCAATGTAAGTAGACAAGATAAACCAATTAGAGGTATAAAATTGGAGAAGTAGTAAAACTATCTCTATTTGCAGATGATATCCTCATGGACTTAGCTCTAAAGACTCAATGGCAAAATCAAGTTAAATAATGAGTAAAGTAGCAGGAGGCTATAAAAGATATACAAAGATAGGGAAAACTCTTTTTATAGTAACAAGAAGGTGAAATACTCAAGAATAAATGTAACATGAAATATTGTAAAATTTTTGTAAGGAGAACTGTAAAACATCCCTGAAAAACATGAAAGTAGACTTGACCAAACAGAGGCGACCCTTTATTTTTGGATAAGAATACTCATATAATAAAGATCTCAGTTATCCACAAGTTAACTTACCATTTAAAACAACCCAGTGGAAATACTAAGTTGATAGTAAATTCCATATGGGAAAAATAAACATGTAAGAATAGCCAAGCAAATACTAAAAAAGAAATGCTACAAGGAGGGGGCTCAGAACTAGCCTACCAGAAGTGTTTACTAAAGTTTCTTTTTAAAAAAGTGTGGTGCTGGCACATGAATGGGCAGACAGACCAGTGGAATAGAATAGAAAATAAGAATAAAATAAACCCAAGTACATATGGGACTTTAGCATTATGATAAAGATAGTATCTCAAATCACTGGTGCGAAAATGAACTTCTTAACAAACGATGCTGGGACAACTGAATAGCCATTTGGCAAAGATAAAATTAGTTCCATATCTCACACCATGCACAAGAATAAATTTCAAATAAATTAGGGCTCTAAAGTAAAAAATGAAACTACGCAAGTTTCTCTTTAACTTGGGTGTATACAAAGAATGTCAAATTATGTCTCAAAATCCAGATACAATTAAAGAAATGATTGCTCAATCTGATTAAATAAAAATGAAAACTTCTATACAGAAAAGCAACATAAAGGCCAATGATAACTGAAAAACTGAGAAAATGTTTGCAACATATATTGCTGATAAAGGGATAGTATCACTAATATATGAAGAACTTTTTTTAAATTAATGGAATAAGATAAAAAAAAATCATAGAACAATGGGAAAAGACATGCACAGATTATTTACAGAAAGGTAGAAAAATGACCTTTAACATATGAAAAAAGGAACCTCACTCATGACGAAAGAATTGCAAATGAAAACCACTTTAAGGTACTATTTTTCACCTGTTTCACTAGCAAATTTTAAAAGCATAACATATGATCTCTAAACAAGACTGTAAGGAAACGGTAACTCTCAGAGATAGCTGGTGGGGATGCAACTGATATGGCTCTAGTGGAGGGGAATTTAGCCATGTCTAACAAAATGACCTATGTTTTTACCTTTTGACTCAGCAATCCCACTTCTAGAATTTACCTTGAAGATATACTCCCAAATATACATAAATACTACAATAAGATTATCTAGTGCAGAGGCGCCTGGGTGGCTCAGTGGGTTAAAGCCTCTGCCTTCAGCTCAGGTCATGATCTCAGGGTCCTGGGATCAAGCCCTGCATAGGGCTCTCTGCTCAGCGGGGAGCCTGCTTCCCCCTCTCTCTCTGCCTGCCTCTCTGCCTACTTGTGAACTCGATCTGTGTCAAATAAAGAAATAAAATCTTTACCAAAAAAAAAAGATTATCTAGTACAACACTACATTGTTTATAATTGCAAATTATTGAAACTAACCTGAATGTCCATTCAGGGGAAAGTAGTTGACTAAATTACTCCATAGTACTCAGTGGAGTAGTGTATGGCTATGAAAGAGAATGAGGAGACCTCTGTGATACCAAGTGATTTCCAGGATATATAAAATGAAAAAAGGCCAAGTCCAAAGAGTATGTTACCTTCTGTGTAACAAAGAAGGAGAAATGAGAAAATATACATTTACCCCCTCATTTGAGGAGAAAACAACACAGAAATGAAAAAACCAAAGACCAATAAGATCAGTTACCTACAAGATATGTTTGGGTGGCAGTGGGGTGGAAAGGAGCAGGAATGGGGGAGGGATAACATTTCTCATTATACCAGTTTATGCAGACCTACCTTATAGAATTATGTTAATATTTCATGTATTTTTTAAATGATGAAATAGAAAAATAAGACCCATAGGTTGGTGAGAGACTCTCAAATTGGATACAAATGAAAACAAATTATATTTCAAATAAGTAATATAACCCTAAGAAGATGCTGACCCAGGCAGAGAGGCAGTGAACCCAAGAAGCTTTTGAAGGTAGTACTATGACTATATGCTCTCAGGCTTAAAATGAAAATAACTCTGAAGAAATACTGAACTCTTATTAGTAGACCTTCCTTTTTGTAGAACCTTTTTTTTTGTATGTTCTAGGATTCAACAAATAAGTTGTGGATAATGCAAGTGAGATTTTGAACTTCAGGAAAAAGAAGTTACAATTATGATAAGAGGAAAAAATAGAATGAACCCTACAGTACTGGGTTACATTGGAGATAGAGGTGTGAACTCATGGTTTCTACTACACACACACACACACGTACCCACATATGTACTGGTACACATATATATGTAAATGGATATAAGTGTACATAGATGTATGTATTTGTGTGTTGTGTGTGTGAATGCATATGCACACATTGGTTTATGTGTATATATAAGCATTTCCCAGCACTGTCCTCTAAGTGGGTCTTGAAGCAAACTGCCAAGATCTTTGTTTCTATACACCCCATTCTCCACTAAAAGGAACTAGGGCCCATGGAGAAGTGCTTGAATTCAAGATTAGGACAGGGAAAGAATTAAAACACCTTATTAGGCCAAAAAGTAAGAAAGTGCTTAAAGAATGATAACAACATGTCAAAACAACACAGGAGACAGCTTGAAGGGATCCCATTGATGAAATCTGGGATAATGTAATCATTAAAATAAATTACTAATTTAAGTAAATAATGATAGTAAATTTAATACTACTAAATAAAGTAAGGAGTCATGAGCTACACTGATATAAACAAAGTAAACAAAAAATAAGGAAGAAGGGAAAACTTCAGTAAAAAGTCCACTAATAAATGTAGGACAGGGGAATTTGAAAATCATCTTTTACAAGCCTTCATAAGAATAAATGATACAGGCAAGAATTATCCATGAATGCTAAAACCAATTAAGTAAAAGTTTGAGGAGAAATCGGATATTTACACTGTCTCAAATATATCCATATTAGCTACTTTTTATTTACAAAGGGTAAAATGGTATCTCTAAGTGGAGAAACCTAGCAACACCTTCACCAAAAGATTAAAGTTAACATTGCTACTAATGGGACTAATCAACAGTATGTGCTTCCTACTATGTTGCACAGAGAAAAAGCCAGAATCACTTTTTCTGTATGCTGCCAGAGGCATCTAACATTAACCTATTCATGAGGACACATAGGATAATTCAAAATGTGAACACTGTATAAAATACCTGGCCTGTCCAAAGACCCAGGAACTGTCCCAGATTAAAGGAGACTGAAAAATCACAACTAAATGCAATGCATGCTTTTATAATTTCTTTTGCTATAAAAGATGTTATTGAGACAATTGATAACATCTCAGTAAGATTTTATAGATTAGATAATATTTCAATATTAATTTTCTGTAATTATGCTGTTTATGTAAGAGGATTCCTTATTTTTAGGAAATATACATTGAAATATTTAGGAATAGAGCAGCATCATATCCACAACTTATTTTTAAAAAGATCAGAAAAGGGGCATCTGGGTGGCTCAGTGGGGTTAGCGTCCAGCTCTTGGTTTCAGCTTAGGTCATGATCTCATGGGTCATGAGATTGAGCCCCACTTTGTGGAGCCCTGTGTCAGGCTCTGTGCTCTGCAGGGAGTCTACTTGAAGATTCTCCCCGTTTGCTCCTCCTCCTGCTCACTCACTCATGCGTTCTCTCTCTCTCTCAAATAAATAAATATTAAAAAAGATCAGGAAAAAAATGTGTATATTTAGAAAAAGAAAAGACAAAGGTAGTAAATGTTGAAACTTTGGGAATCTGGGTGAAGGGTATCCAGAAATATGAAGAATTCTTGCACCTTTTCTCAAAGTCTGAAGTTATGTTTGATGACTTCATGGTTTAAACTTTAGTATGCTCTTTTATAATAATAATGGTGTCCAAGTTAAGAAATTAAGCATTCAGTATATGATGGAATGGCACTGAAAAAAACTTGGCAGCTGTAGAAGTTTTTATTAATTCTACATATAATGTTATATTTATAGTTACTATTACAACAATAGTCACAATAATGTACCAATACGAGTCTTTACAAATTTAGTGAAACCTGGTCTGTGTCTTTTAGATGTGGTGATCTAAGGCTGGAATAATATCAATCATGTTATGCACCAAGAAAGTGATTTTAGTCATTCTCGTATAAATTGGGGGGTGGGAGGGGCGGGGCATATGGAAAGCTATAATCCTATTAGATTATCGAAGTTTGTTATGATTGGAGTTTGCTGGAGTCAGTGGTTCCTCACAGCTGCTAACTGTTCTGTGAATATGGAATAAACAATTCTGATGGCCATTTAGTCATCGTCATACTGGAGTCATGTCTCTCAGGAATGTCAGGGCAGTAAAATTTTAGAAGCTAAATGTTTAACTTCCCAGAATGTCTGTGCAAGACAAAGCGAGGTTCACAGGAGCACACTTCCTTGTTCATTAAACAATCAGCCCAGAAAAATTGAGAGATTGCACATGTAACTGTGAACTTTGCACTGCTGGGTTTATAAACTTTATAAACCAAAAATAGATTCTGACAGTGATCCAAAAACTTACATTCTAACAATAAACTTATGGTGGGTAAAACATTTTAAATGTTAGATTTAGTTCCTGCTCTTTGCCTCTGCATGTGATTGAGTCAGGTTAAGTTGATTTGAGCTTTGAAGAAGAAACACATTGCTTCTGTAGAGTTTTTTGACATCTAAAGAAAGGTACTAAATTAGGTTTTAGAATCCTCCAGGGGGCACCAGAACATTCCAGTGTAGTTGACCATATTTCATTAAGTCCAGAAAGACTAACTGTATTACTTTGTTATAATTGATTCACCTACTGTAATTTTTTCATTTCCATTAACACTGGGGTTTTTTTTGTACACTTGGGGCTTTTTTTTCGTACATTTGGTTTTACAACATTTATGAGTTTGTGGAATATTTCTGCCTCTGAGGAGATGGAGGAAGGAAAGAGATCATCTCTTGGATGAGCCCTTTAGAACTGGAGCCATGTCTCCTCAGGGTAAATATGAAAGCTTTCAGCCCACTCTGAAAGTAAGGATTTTCCGAATGTTCCTAATCTGGCTGAGGAAAAAAATTTTTTGATGAAACTGAGAATTCATTCACTTTCTCAGCTTAGGGCTGTGTATAAGCCACTCTGTTATTATCATTATTAATAATAAACACAGTGAATGTCAGGCACTTCATGGTAGATTTTTATATGAATTTTATGCAGAAGTAAGGGGTTGCCAGGCTACTGCATAATATTACTCAGTTCTGGTCCAGGAGTACAAAATTCCAACAGGCCTCCTGAGCCCGTCCCTCCAATTAGTGGCTACTTCATTACGAATAAAGAACCCTCATTACCGTGGGCCTTCAAGTGAAATAGGATCCCCTACCTCTTGAAATCCGCCTTTCTAAGTACAGACAGTTCCCAACTTACAAACAATCCACTTAAGAACCACCAAGGCATTCAGAGGCTGCCTAGCCTCCTGCAGCTGCTGCCCGGGCCCCCTGCCCAGCCCCCCTGCCCAGCCCCCGCCCCACGCTCCTGGTCTGCTCAAGGGAGCTCTGCCCTCCCCCCTGCAGAGCCAGCTGCCCACCTGCCCCCCAGACTGCAGGCTCTGAGCTAGGGGTTCAGTGAGGCCTCAGAGCTACCGCTGGTTTTATAGTTGAGCTCAGCTATGGGGTAAATAGGCTTTTGTGGCCTGGCCTGAGAACCGAACCACCATTTAAAAAAAAAAAGAAAAAAAGAAAAAACCTGTCTCCATGGGAAAATGTATTTTGCATTCCCAACAACTAGCCAACAAACATTAGAATGATTGTGGGAGCTGTCTTCATGCTCCTAGCAGGGTTAGGAGGAGAAAGGATGGCCCGTGTGTTCTGGGTTCCAACTCTAGCACTAACCGCCCCCCACCACCCCTGTGGGGCCATTAACCTCTTTGGGTCTCACATCCAGTAGGACTGAACTAAATGAGTTATAAGCCACTTCCTGGTATAATAACTCCAGTTAATCTGAGCTCTACCTCATTTCATTCATTCATTCATTCATTCATTCACAGGCGTTTTACTCAGGGCACCTGCTTTGTGTAAGACTCTGGGCTGAGTGTTGGGGATATAGTCCAATAATACAGATCCTAGTTCTCCAGGGGCTCAGTGATTTGTGGTGGAGGAAAATATGTAAGCAAATGCTTATAATCTAAGCAGGTGCTGTGACTGAGGTGAGCACTAGGTATTGTCAAAGTTCAGGAGGGTGGCATCTCAATCAGATGAAGGCTTCCTCCAAGAGAGGATACCTCCCTGGTTTGCCCCTGTCTTGGTTTGTTTTGATTCTCCTCTTTTCTCAGTTATCAAGACTGGTTCACCAGGAAGCATGGCTTCTGCATCTGCTGTTCTAACACTTCAGCTTAGTTCCTTGGCCTCTCTGGGGGAATCTTGCCCTCTTCTTACATCACGGAGGGATAGAATGCAGTGGATGCTCCTGCCAAAACTACAGGCTTCATTCCCATGAGTGCTGCCCTAAATGCTGCCTTCTTTCCTACACTGGTGATCCACAGCATAAAAGACTCTCCTCTCCTCTTCCTGGGGCCTCCCCTGCTCCTGCCCCTCTTGGATTGCCAATAACTGGTATTCCCAGATTTTAAAAAAATTCCTCACCCCCAAAATTGTTTTAAAGGTCTAGCCACCAACTTCTCACCTTTATTTGTAATCCCTGAACTTCCACCAAAACTCCCTGCCAGGCTACCATGCTTACTATTAAAAATAGTAATAATAAGGGTGGTTCTGAAAGGTCATCTTTTATTTGGAAGGTGATATAACATCGTGGTTCACGTTTGAAGCTTGACTCTGACTTGGTATCTGACATTATGAAATTTTGCCATTATGAAGGTTCCCAAGTGACTATGGAAGAGTAGTTTTGGGGGAGTTCAGTTGCTGCTACAAGAATGGAAAGGAAGGAATAGATGAGAGATTTCTGGAGTAGAAAGGATGAGGCTGTCATTATGTGTCATGAAATTGTGATAGTGGTTTTTTTAATAATCTTTTATATGTGTATTCTTCAAAAGTACTATAAAAATTAAATATTCTATTTATTTCACATGTGTGAAAGCAGTTTGATAATTATAACTAGAAATATTACCTCAAAAGCTTTTTTTTTTTTCATGTAAATAACACAGCACACCAGGAGTTTTAAATAATAGTTTCCAATCCCAATTCCATCAGGTTCTTTTAGAATGTCTGTAGTATAGGGAACCTCCTGGTGCCATGGTGAGGAATGCAGTCTCTACAACCAGATGTTCCTTGGTTCAGTTCAGGGCTCCACCAATTTATAGTAGTATAATCTTGGGCAGGACTCTCAACTTCTCTGTGCCTCAATGTCTTCATCTGAAAAATAGAAATGATAATATTAATCATATAGGGGCACCTGGGTGGCTCAGTCTGTTAAGCATCTGCCTACAGCTCAGGTCATGATCCCAGGGTCCTAGGATCAAACCGGCATGAGGCTCCCTGCTCAGCGGGGAGTCTGCTTCTCCTTCTTCCTCTGCCCTTCCTCCGCCCTTCCTCCCACTTGTGCATGCCTACTCTCTCTCTCAAATAAAATCTTTACAAAATATTAATCATATTAACCTCATGAGGTTCTTATCAAGATTAAATCTGTAATATTTGTAAAATGCTTAGAACAGAGGGTGATCCATTCTAAGCACAATGGAAACATTCATTGTTGCTCAATTTTAAGTGTTCATTAAATAAGAAATAAAATAAAATGAAGAGCCTATAATAGCTATATCAAGATATTGAATGGCTTGTCTTTTGAGAGATGAAGAGAACATTAGTGAAGTAAGAACTCAAACTAGTTGTCGTATTTACCCTCTCAGTGGCACTTCAGAAGCCAGTCACGTGTTGACTGTAACAGAACCCATCAAACTGAACACATCTGTATCTGAAAGTGAATTCATGATACTTCCTCCCTGACCTGCCTTTTCTCCTGACCTCCTTGTTTTCATTGACACGGGCTTGAAATACTTTCGGTTTGACTTTTCCCTGTCCTTGTCTGACACATTTATTTGGTTTCAAAATCTCATCATTTGTGGAAATCTCCCTCTTATCTATTCCCTTCTCTCCATTTTTGTAGCAGCCTAAACAGTGCTGCCAAACTACTATTTCCAAGTACCTACCGCCCCAAGTGCGGTCCCTTCCCTGCTCAGGACCTGTAGTAGCTCCCATGACTTAAAAAACAGAGCCCTCAGCCTGTTGTTAGGGATGCTGTGCTGCACAAATCCATCCTACTCTCTGCCCCTTTTTCAAATACTCATTCCCAACAGCCTGTTCTCCAGGGTGACCATATGCATGGTCCCCTTTAAATCTGTTGTCCTGACTTAACTGTTAATGATGTTCCTTTCACTTGCAAAGTGCCCCTGTGTGGACAGTAAATTATATGGTCACCCTTCTGTTATCCCTTTGGCCAAACTGTGTATCCCGTGATTCCCTCCCCTTTTCCTTTCATCTAGAATGTCCTTGCCTTCATCTGTGCTTATCGAAAAACTTCCTCTTTAAAAAAAAAAAAAAAATTCCTATGTTTCTTCCTCCACTCTTCCAATCTCTCAGGGCACTTTATACACCACTCTCTTGCCATCTAACACTTTCTACTTTGTATCATGATTATTTATATGCTAGCGTAGCTCCTCTTCCAGACTGAGGTCCCTAAAGAAAGAAACCATGTCTGATAAACACAGTGTTTCCTGCAGCATAGAACACAGGGTTTTCTGTGCCTGGAAAAATAACAAGACCTCAATTACTGAGTGCTTATTAGGCACTAAGCACTGTGGGTATGGTGTATAGACACTATAGACTGTGTAAGAATATATTTCTTTATTTAATCCTAACAATTGCCCTGAAAAGTGCAGTGTTTCTGTTTACTAATTTGGAAAGTAAGGCTTGGGTTAAATGACTTGTTCCAGGTCACAGAGACAGTACATCTGGGTGCAAATATTTGAACCCAAATTTCTCTGACTTCAAAGAGCATGCTCTTAAGCTTTTCACTCCAGGATGCTGGTTCTCAGACCTTAGCATGCCCTGCAATCACCGGCGGGGGTGTGGGGGGTTGTTAAAACTTATGCTGAGCCCCATCCTGCTTTCTGACTTAGTAGGTCTGGGGTGGGGCCTGAGAATTACACTTCTGTCAAGCTCCCAGGTGATGTTGATGTTGCTGGTCCAGGAAGTACCTTTTGAGAACCACTACATAAGCACAGTCATTTGTCATTGAGTAAATGGACGGATGATTGATCATTTGATTTAAAGTTCTCTAAGTCTGCTCCGCACTTTATACACTAGGCACATTCATCTATTCAGTTGTTATAAAACTCAATTTTAAAAGATCAGGGTTAAAATTGAGTTTTATTTTAAATACCACTTTTACCTGTCTCATAGTATCGTTTAAATTTGAATTGACTTTTTTTTTTAACCAAAGGATAGAGCTCTTTTCATTTATCTCTTTCATTTTCTTGTATCTTAGAAATGATTAGTTCTAAGTAATGTTAAAGATGGTTTATAGATCTTTACCCTCACTCTCTTGAGGTAACTTTATCTTCTCTGTACTCCTGGGTATATGTTTAACACACAAGGTTTTTAATCCACAGTAGATTATGAGGTATGTATGAATTATTTCTCCAAACAAATATGTATTCTGAAGGAATTATTTGTAAGTAACTGGGAAGAAAGCTATCTTGTGATTTTTATATTGTGATATATTCCCCAAGGATCATGATTAAAGCAAATTTCCTTTCTTCTGCTCTGTATCACCTCTTAACAAAGCAAACCAAGATATGAATTCAGCTATTATTTCAGAGTAAAGAGCAGAGCCTTTTCAATGTTGAGCACGCTGCATCTTATTGATAAAATGTACAACCAGAGTGAAGGCAGTGTACTGACCATTTTTGCTCATATCTCATTTTCCCAGCCATTCGAAATTTCCTTGAGTGGGGCTCATGCCTTATGCATCATTTAAAGCTGTTTCTATCTCATTTTACCCTCACAAACACCCTTATGTGGGGTAATAATTGTGCTAACCACAGGACCTTGCATGTAACTCCTACTAATAGCCTCGACATTACAATTTTTTAAAATATTTTATTAATTTTTTTGACAGAGAGAAACACAGCAAGAGAGAGAACACAAGCAGGGGGAGTGGGAGAGCGAGAACAAGCTTCCTACAGAGCAAGGAGCCTGACTTGGGGCTCGATCCCAGGACCCTGGGATCATGACCTGAGCCAAAGGCAGACGCTTAACGACTGAGCCACCCAGGCACCCCAAGCATTACAGTTTTTTAAAAAAAGCTTCTGATACACATTCTCTCTCCTGTTTATCTCATGCTTATTTTCCAAATCTAATGGCAGAAACTCAGAGAAATTAAATAACTTGCTCAATATTACAAAGCTAAGAAGTTTCTGATCCATGCCTAGAACTCAGGCCTTCTAGCCCTGAATTGGATGCCCTTTCCACTCCACCACACTGCTAGAGATTTTAATAACTGCTTGTTGACTGATGACATGAAATTGTACCAAAACTGCCACCCCTCAACACACACACCATCAGTATGTGCCTATGTCTTATTGGATTGGATTGGCTTCTGATATGGCTGCACTGTTCAAGCTGTAGGCCAGGACCACAGATGATGTAGGAGTAAAAATAGCCTTTATAGGAACAAAGATTTGGGGAAGATACAGCCTTCACTTTCTTAGATAAAGATTTTTAGGAATGCAGGGAAATTCTGGTGTCAGTGTCTGCTTGATGGTTGCTAAGCTGATCTCCCCCATCCCCCGTAGGAGACCAAGAGCTGAAAAAAAGCAAACTCAGTCTTGTAAGTCAGTCTGTTTAATTGTAAGTTCTTTCTCCTATCTCTGTTTCGCCTTTATTCTCAAGTCTTTAGGAAAGTTGCGGTTAGAGGGTCTAGTCTGGTCTCTGATTGTGCAGTGGAAAATTAGGGAAATGTCATTGCAAGTCCCTGCGTATCCAGTGTTGTTAGTGGGGAGCTGTTCCCTGAAGGCACTGGTGATGGAGGCAACAAATTCAGGGATATGCCACCTAGGCATCTAATTTCCTCATGTGGTGATTCTCATTTACATTGCCAACCTTGGCGTGACAGTGGGTTTCCTTTCCAAAAGAACTATGTAACACAAAAGTGAAATAAATATAAAGCTGTAATATATCATACAAAAATAAAATTTTTAAAAACGAAACATTTTCAAAAATAGGATAAATCCTGAAGGTTAGATCTGATGGCTATTCTAGAAGAATGGTCTTCATTGAAAAATAATCTTTTAATTCATTTTTATTTATTTTTTATCAACAATAAAAATTAGTAAGAAATACAGCACAGCACCTTAAGTCAACCACCAGGATTCCAGAGATAATGGACATTCTTTTAACTGATTTCACTTTGGGACAGCCCAGTGGTTGATCTGGGCTGAAAAGAAAAGAAACACTTCTTCTGCTCTGCTCAAATTTCATAGTAAATCCGTCAAGTATTTATTGAGTAATTAAAATATGCCAGGTACTGTGCAAGGCTCTGGAGATAAAATTGTGACTAAGTCCACCACTGCCCCTGCTATCTTAGAATTCATAGTGTAATAGGGGAGACACACATTAATCAGGCCATCAAAAGTCTAGTGCCAGGATAGAGAGTCTAAAGGATTTTGTTGAGGGACATAGTAGAAATGCTTAATTCTGTCCTGTGGATCAGGGTAGTCTTTTCAGAGATAACATGTTTTAAGCTGAAGACTGTGAGTGCATAGTTAGTAGCCTGGTAAAAGGGAAAGGGGAGGACAGGAATTTTTCTAGCCCAGAAAGGGGCGACGGAGAGAATGATACAAAGAAATGAAATTAACTGGAACATTATGTTTTTCTACCATAAGCTGTGAAAATAACTAGTCATAACTTTAATTATATAATAGAGAAGTAGGTTCGAAGAACATTGTTTCAATAATAATACATGCTCAGGTATGTTCAACTCTTAGTAAGAAGACTTTACCATTCAGATAATCTTCTAAATAGTTTTCACTGTATCTATATTATATATTTATTTTGTATGTGGGTTGTGTTGCTTTTATCTTTTAAGAAGATGATGCAAATACTAGTGATGCCTCACATTTTTTTTTATTTTTTATTTTTTATTTATTTTTTATTTATTTGACACCGAGGGAGAGATCACAAGTAGGCAGAGAGACAGGCAGAGAGAGAGGGGGAAGCAGGCTCCCCGCTAAGCAGAGAGCCTGATGTGGGGCTCGATCCCAGGACCCTGAGATCATGACCTGAGCCGAAGGCAGAGGCTTTAACCCACTGAGCCACCCAGGCACCCCGATGCCTCACATTTTTAAATTAAGCCCTGGCTTATTTTCTTAGCCACATTTAAAAACTGAAAATGACAGGTACTTAAGAATACATCTAACCAAAGACATGTAAGACATCTATACCAAAACTATAAAGCATTTCTTAGAAAAATTAAAGCAGACTTAAGGGAGAGATATACTATGCTTATGGATTAGAAGACTCCATTTTGTTAAGATGTCTGTACTCTCCAAATTGATCTGTAGGTTAATTGCAACATCAATCCCAGTCCCAATGGGAAATTCACAGCATAATTATGAACCTATATAGAAATACAAAGGACATGGAATACCCAAGGTGATCTTTAAAAAACAAGAACAAAGCCAGAGGACTTGCATTCCTAGATATTAAGACTTACTAGAAAACTACAGTAATTAAGATAGTGTGGAATTGACTAATGAATAATCCAGTAGACCAATGGAACAGACTAGTAGTCCATAAACAAACACACACAGTTACCTAGTTTATGTCAAAAGCATTACTGTGATTTATTGGAAGAAACAATAGTCTTTTTAATAAATGATACTGGGTCAATTGGATATCCATATAGAAAACAATGAACTTGACCTTTATTTCATATCATACACAAAAATTAATGAGAGATAGATCATAGACTTGAAGTCCAAAGGTAAAACAATAAATCTTTCAGGACAAAACATAGGTGAATATCTGAATGACCTTGGGACAAAGAATTCTTAAACAGGACACGAAAAGCACTAACCATAAAAGAAAATAATTAATTGTACCTTATCAAAATTAAGAAAGTCTGTTCATTAAAAGAATACTGGGGAAAGATAAAGAAAAACTATAGTTCTGCAGTATATATATTCAACAAGGAAATTGTATTCAGAACATCTAAAGAAGTCCTGCAAAAGAAAAATACTGACCACCTAGTTAAAAAAAATGGGAAAAATATATGAATAGACACTTGACAAAAGAAGAACTCAAAATTGTCAATATGAATATGCAAAGGTATTTACATTATTAGCCATAAGGGAATGATAATTAAAACCTACCAAAATGGCTGAAATTAAGTAAGACTGACAATCATAAATGTTTGTGGGGTATGGAACATCTGGAGCTATTATATGTTGCTGGTGGGAGTAAAAACTGAAAGAACTACTTTGGAAAACTTTGGCATTATCTACTAAAAATATATACTTCAAGGGATATATCCAAGGAAATGAGTGTTCTTGTAAAATGCATGTACAAAAATATTCATAGTGGCATTATTTTTAATAGCCCCAAAGTCAGAACAGACCAGATGTCCATCAACAATAGCATGGATAAATTAATTTAATAGGATACTATACAGCAATGAAAAATAATTAACTGTTAATACAATGCTGTAATATGGATGAACCTTGTGAGCATGGTGTTGAGTGAAAGAAATCAGACATCACAGAGTATGTAGTATATAATTTCATTGATATGAAGTTCAAAATCAGGCATAATGAATCAATGGTGATAGAGGTGAGAATATATAGAATAGTGGTTCTATTTTTGAGGAGATATTGATGGAGTGGAACACAAAGGAGTCTACTGGAATGCTGAAAATGTTTTATATATTGATCCAGGTAGTGGCTAGGTATACAGTATAAACATATTTTAAAGCATACTGAGCTATACTTTAATGTACTTTAATATAGGCTATACCTTAATAGAACAGTAACAAAAATACAAAATAACTAGTGAGGAGAGGAAGGGAGGAATAGAGGCATTAAAGCATATATGAAAGAAGGCACAGACTAAAATGAGTTTTAGTGGTATAATTATTTAGAAGCACTTTAAGAAGAAAAGGACTATTGTACTGATGATGTCTTGTTTGCATCTTCAACTTTCTGATTACGTCAACATTTCAAGCATATATCTTCTAGCCCTAAATATCAAGAGATCTCTTCTATGCAAAAAGAATAAAATGACTTTCTCCTTTTACTAATAAATAAAAAATTTAAATATAAATTTAAAAATGAAAATGAAAAATGACTTTCTCCTTTTCCAAGAAAGGATAATTAGCATTTGGAAGTTTGGGGAACTTGGACTAAGAACAGAAGTTCACCAGAGAGTCATCTAGGACTTCTCAGTTCTAATGACCAAAAAAAAAAAAAACACCAAAGAGTTTTTTACCCATTTCACTCTTTTCAGATTCACCCCACCACACTTATCTTCTCCACTGTTGCTGTACAGCATTTCTTAAAATTCAGTAGCATTAAAATGAATTTTTGAACACCTTAATAATCACCCGACATTATTAACAACATTCTTGTTGATAATCAAAATAGTAATGGAAATATCAAATCTTTGGAGAGCTGACAATAATCTGTGGAAGTGTTAAACTTTAACCTATTTCCAACATTATGTCTAGCACCTTGTCATTTAACTCTTCTTAATCCCTATATTAGGTAGAATAGTCTAGATTAGGCTGTGTTACAAGGAGGCACCCAAAATTCCATAATCCCATGGTTTAAACCGAGAGAAGTGTTGTTTTGTTTTGTTGTTTTTGCTCACCAAATGTTCCTGGGTAGGTGTCCAGGTTGATGAAATGGCTCTCTTCCAAGAAGTTATTCAGAGACCCGGACTGACAACAGCTTTGTAATCTTTAAAACATACTTCCCAGTGTTCCCTCGATGTGGACATCCCAGTTATCCCGAAAGGAAACAGAGCATGCAGGAACATGTGTAGAAAGGCTTTATGGGCCAAGCCTGGAAATGGTGTATGTTACTCCTGCTCACATAACAATGGAAAGAACTTTGTCTCATGGCCACACCTATTTTCAAGGGAGTCTGGAAAATACAGAAGGGCAAATGGATTTTGGTAGATAGCACAGCCTCAGTCACAACAGCACCTGGCCATCGTACTGAAAATTTAAAATGTTCTCAGGCCTATAATGACAAAAGAAATTATCACTGACACAAAATGTTAATGGATTGGGTGTGTACAAATAACACAAAACCCACATTTTCCAGAACAGCAGATACAGAGCAAATTGGAATGAGTTGATTTCCAGCAGGAAGGAGCACAGAAATGTTACAGAAATATGTTGAATCTGTACACAGAAAAATGTTTTAAAGATTTAGACTAATGGGAAATCGAGGAGTTGGAACAGCCTCCTTATTGGCATACAATTACTGTGAGTGTCTTCTAAAAAAAAAAGATATCAAGTGACAGAATGTCCATCTATAGAAGTAAACTATAAAAATAGAAGCTATGGACCCAAAGTGATGGTGTGTATTCCTAGGCACCAGGTTAAAAACTAGCATTTTTAGCTCTCAATATTGGGATGATGAATAAGCTATGGCCCCTGCCACAAGCTCCCTGGAGAATATAATAGAAGACAGTCAATTAAAGTAACAATGACTAGGAGTGCCTGGGTGGCTCAGTTGGTTAGGTGTCTGACTCTTGATTTCAGCTCAGGTCATGATTTCGGAGTCGTGAGATTGAGCCCTATGTTGAGACCTGCAGTGGGCTCTGCATTGGCATGGAGCCTGTGTGAGATTCTCTCCATCTCCCTCTGTCCCTTGTGTGCTCTCTCTCTCACTCTCTCTCAAATAATAATAAAGTAACAATGTGCAGTGTGATAAGTGTGAGATAATAGAGGTGTATAACAGAGTGACATAGGGGCCCAGAGGAGGAACATCTAAAGTCAGACTTGGGGATTGAAGTGTGCTTCCTGGAAGAGGTTATACAAGCTGAGTTTTGAAGGGGCAACAAAGGAGGAGAAATACGATATCAATGGGATTAGCATGTGCAAAGGAAGAAGATGCAACCCCTTTATGATTTGGGAGATTGCACTGGGAGAAAAGAATGAAAGAGAGGCAGAGAAAGGCCAAAAATGAAAGTGAAGTGGTCCAGGGCCAGATCACGGGGGGAGTGTGTGCAAGTTACAGAGTCTGGATTCGACCTCAATGTACTGGGGAACCAGGGAAGGCATCATTCGGCCTTTTTAGATATTCTTGAACATCCAGATCCCACCACACTTTGGAAGTCAAGGATAGGAAAATGAATCCATAAAGGGAAAGACCTGAACTCTTCCCTTTTCGCTGTATTCAGGACCCACTGTCAAGTAAATAAATACAACACTTCAAACAAGATAATTTTTTAGCCAGTCAGTTCACCTGTTAATTTATCAGTTGATTTGTGTTTGTGAGTTATGATTACTTATAGTGAATGACCATCAATCAGTAAGCATAATAAAAATATATTGTAATATAAAGGACAAACAGGTGTAGGTTGGGCAGCCGAGAGATATAAGCAAATTCCCCAACCTTTCACATGGTGCATAAACATGAATAAATGTTCAAAGAGGAACAAAAAGAAAAGGAATAATGGCATATTTTTTAAAACCACAATAAAGTACAAGAAAATACCAATGGAGAAAAAGGACAGTATTGTAGCCTTGTACTATCCTGAAATGTGTGCTTCTCAGATAAGAAAGAAATTGATAAAGCGGGTGCCCTGGGCTCAGTCTTGTGACCTGAGTTAATACTTCCACTAATGACCTGAAAGAGGAAGCGAAACCAGTCAGTTACATTTTCTGATGACAGCATTGCTTTCTTAAGTTAAAAACAGAAAGCAGGGGAAAAAAAAAAAAAGAAATCACCAGCTGAGCAAACATTAAGGATGTTGGGACAGTGTGATAGCTAGCTAAATTAATCTGGAATGTATCTACATATTATAAACTACATGGTTGTGAATTATCTTAACCGTGTTTCAACCAAGGGCTTGAAAACACATGACCTTTTACTCTTTGATCCTACACCAGTAGATATATTGTATTGTGAGTAATGGTTTGACTTTTAAAATAAGAAGCCAGGATCATAAACTTGTAACATATTAGAACGTTTTAATGTAACAAGTGACAGGTCATGAAGAGAAAGCCTAACAGAGGAAGTGCCGACACCTCCATTTTGGGTAATGGACGGCTGCTGGGCTGGTTTGAGATTTGTTACAATTCGGAGGGCAAAGTGATTGGGTGAAATGAACATGGACTTTCACATCCTGCCCTCCTCTGCTGGTCAGGTTGGCTTGGGCAAGTTATGGTGTAGGAGTATTGCAAAAATCAACTGAGAGTATGTGCATGTATGTAGTTCACGTCAGGAAATGGTGTGGTACTGGTGAGGAAGAAGGATAGCGTCTGTGTAAGTCTGACAGTAATTCAGCAAACAGCATGCTCGGCTTTCTTGAGAGCACTATTATGTAGTAGGAAAGCAGGGCCTGATTTGTTCACTTATTCTGGTATCCTCTCTACATTCAGTGTTTTGCATACCGGCTACCTGGAGGCATATAGCCATGGCCTCATGAAATTAAATTGTGTAGCTTTCACCCTTCTGAAGCTGAATAGTCCAAAGGGTAGCTGGGCATACCTGGGAGCAGATAGTGCACAGCACAGTTCTCTGTTGTAAGGGTGTTTGCAAAGAGACTGATTGTGGAGAGGAAAAACTGCTAACTTCGCTGAGGAGCCTTACAGGAAAAGGTTTTCAGAGGAGAAAACCTTTGAGCAGAAATTTAAAAGGTTGAGTAAGAGTTACCATGTGGACCACGAGGGGAGGGCTTTCCAGGTGAAGGAATTGTGCAAAAGTGTGGAAGGTTTGGCATGTTATAGCTGGAGAAGGGTAACTCAGTAGGCCTAGAGCATATGGTGCCTGGGAAGTGATGTGGGATGGGCCAAAGGCAGGCTGCAGGGTATGGGTGCAGAGTCTGTGTGTCACCCAAGAGGAGAGAGCCTCCAACCCAGGCCAGGTGCTGGCCCTTCTACTTACCTGCTGGTTGGTTTTAGGCAAATCGTGTTGTACCTCCCTTTTCTCTTCTCTACCAAGGAGAATAATGTTACCTACCTTGAAGAACTGTAGTATGAAATAGTTGTTGAAACACTGCCCTCCATGAGGGTGCACTTTTTTCCTCTCCTCAACCAGTGTGGAGCACACAATTAAGTGTAATAAAGGAGAGTTAAAACTCTCTTGCCTGGAAACTCAAAAGAAAGTAGACTGTGGGGTGGGCCCCCACTTCCTCTGAATCATTGAGATCATTATTTGATTAAGGTATTCATCTGCTGCAATATCTTATACATTCCTAGAACATTACCCTGACACTTTCTTTGGTGAGTTCCACTCTCCTAGTTGACTTTTACACTCATGATCAGAACATGTTATAAACCTGAACTTCTAAAGTACAGAGTAGGGAAGAAATTTGGAGTGATTTCCATTAGTATCTGAAAATGAGCATCTGAATGAAGGTTGCCTACCATGCTTATGTAGTAAATGAACTGAGATTATGTCAGCTGTATGTCTGCCTTGTCCTGATTACACAGATGGATCCAAAACACTTGTCTTAAATAAACAGTTTTCATTCATCTAAAGGGAATGCTAGCTGAAAGATTCAATTCAGTCTATAAATTCAGCAGTGACATAGCTGAAAAACCTCAGAATTAACATTGTATGTTTATTATTGCTGAAATGTTAAAGTTCAAAATGCATGCTTAGGAGGAAATGAAGTAAAATGACACACATCTTCCTTGTTTTGGCAAAATCCTGGTAAGTACCCATCATAGCCACAGCATTAAACACGTATAAATTCTTCTTTCTTTTTCCTCTCCTTTTTCTTCTTTGTTTCTTTGACTGCAACTTCCCTCTCTCTCAAATCAACCTATTCCCCACCCTCCTTGAAATAGACTGAAAAACAGTTTGGACAACCCATTCCATTCCATTCCCCAGTTTGCCACCACACTCCACACATTTTTCCTACCCTCTTCCTCCTGCCCCACCTGGTTCATTAGCTGTGGTGCTGAGTCTGGCAAGACCAGGAGTTGATTCCTTCTTGCTTTTGTCTTCCAGACTGTAGAAGTGCTTTCTCCAATGCCATGTTAAACTACCTTGTCCCTCTATTTCCTCATAGCAGTGGAACATGCCTCTTTCTCTGGACTTGTTCTAAAATCAATCAATCTCTCTCTCTCTCTCTTTCTTCACTATCTTTCTCCTGGTATTTAGAGGTAATTCTCTGAAGTGTAGTGTTAGAATGATGCTGCTAAGTGTGAAAGTGTTTGTTGCCTGCACTATAGAGTGTTTTTCTGGGGTTTTTTTCTTTCTGTCTTGAGGGAAAATCCCAAACTACTACTATATGTGTGCATCCATGTGTGTATGCGTTTGTGTATGTAGTGGGGTAGTAGGAATGTGTAAACTATATGTATGTCTACATATCACTCAATTCTAGTGGACTAGATTCATTACAAAAGCATAGGGAAAAATGTATATAAAATGAGTTTTCTCTAGAAACTATAGAAACGTAGTTATTAAAACTATTCATACTATAATATGTTGATTTTTAAAATACAGAACTTTCAAAGTCACCCACCAGTTGATTAAGAACATCATTTTATCTATTTGTTAATAAACTTACATTTTAATAGGGCATGTACACCAGATGTGAAAAGCGTACAACGAAAGACAATGATTATAGTTCCTTGAACAAGCCAAGCATGCTCCAGCCTCAGGGCTTTTCCACTCTCCATTCTTTCTGCTCAGAGTGCTCTTCTTCCTGCTATCTGCATGATTTGCTTTCCCTAAGTCTCTGCTCCAAGATCACCTCAGAAAGCTTTTACCAGACCATTTCACTTTAAACAGAATCCTCTACCATTCCTCCCAAACCCTGCAAATCTATCTTTCCTATGCTGCTTTATTTTTACCATCTAACAAAACATAGATTTACGTTAGCAGTTTACTGTTCCCCTTCACCCACTAGAATGTAACCTTCATGAAAACAGAGATGTTGCTTTATTCCCTGCTTCTCTGAAGCACCTAGAACTATAGGTGCTCAATAACATTTCTTGGGAGGAGAGAAGGAATTCAAGAAGCAAGAATGGCACCAAGTAGAGCTAAAATCTGGAATGCTTTGAGGTTTATGAAACATTCTAATAACAATAGTACTGCTGTGAGTGTGGAGATAGGCCCACTATTAGAAACAGATGGCTTAATATATTACATATTCCTTCTTTGTTAAATCTGAATGGTTCAATAATGAGTAACTTTTCCCTCATCAACTATCAGGTCATCCTGCTATAGCACAGTTGGACAGGGAAGGCAGTATAAATGTTTGGTCCTTTGCAAAATACTGAGTTGGTTCACTTGGCATTTGCAACAGTGCCCAATGAGGTCTTTTGGTTTTCAGTTAGTTAGTTCATTTCCTTTTTTTTAAGTATCATTATGAACTCATAGATTTGAATATATTTGATGGGTCTTCACTGTTGCCAATAATACTTTATTGGTGCTCAAATTGTCTTAACTTTGGCTAGTGAGAGCCTCTTCAGGTTGACTCTTGGGTCCTTTGGGCATAATCCTGGTAGTGGTCTAACTTGCTTTCTTATACAACAAAATATTTCAGGATCGTCTTATATATCCTGTACTAGCCCTAGAATCAGCCATTTTGACAAGGATCCCTTTTAAGAGAGACATGGTATGGGCACCTGGGTGGCTCAGTCGGTTAAGTGTCTTCCTTCGGCTCAGGTCATGATCCCAGGGTCCTGGGATTGAGCCCCTCATTGAGCTCCCTGCTTTGCAGGGAACCTGCTTCTCCCTCTCCCTCTTTCTGCTGCTCTCCCTGCTTGTGCGCACTCTCTCTCTCTCTCTCTCTCTCTCTGTCAAATAAATAAAATCTTAAAAAAAAAAAAAGAGAGAGAGAGACACACACAGTCGTTAGAGACCATAGTCTGGGTGCTAAGGATGCTCATTACTTCTAAGTTAGCCATTACTTTTGACCTTTACTGTGGACAGAACTAGAAAAAATATTTTTGGATAATTTAATGCTAACGATGAAAGCAAAAAAAGCAGAACTACTAAACTTCTATTGTATTTTCATTGCCATTAAGGGAAGTGATATTAAAACTGGAAAGGATAGAAAGTCATTCTTAAGGAAATTTGAAGCTCAGTCTATAAAAATGACTAATACATATTAAATGTATTTAATAGACTTAGATGGATAATGTCACAGAAAGAACTTCTATATCCAAGTCCAGAAATACTGCTAGTAAGCTTTGGGAAATCAGAGATGGCAGAAATTACACAATAAGCAAGAATTATCCTATTTGTAAAAGAGAATACCAAAAACTCAAAAATCCACTACAGTAAATTTCACTCTGATTCTTTGTCAAATTTAGATCTGATTACAATATAACTGGCTTTAAGGACTTAAAAGAAATTGGAATTATTCTGAAGTTGAATGGATTCACTTTAACACCAGACTAACACCATTTTGTCTTATTTATAATATTTTGTAAGTCTCACATCATGCTCTATTAGATAAAAATGAATAAAAATGAGTTAGAGATTGGACTAAAAAAAAAAAACAAGACTAAGCTAGATCTAGTCTCAGGACATACTTTAAATATAAAGATACAGATAGGTTAAGAGTAAAAATATTTTTTTTAAAAAAAGTAAAAAGATTAATATATCACCTGCAAATCCTAATCAAAAGAATTGTGAAGTGGCTATATTAATTTAGACAAAATAGACTTCAGAACAAGGACTTTTACTAGAAATTGATATAATCTTGATGAAATATGGTAATCCAAAGGATGGAGATCAATTTAAAATCAGTAAACGTAATTTGCTATGTGAAATGACCAAAACCCCACTATATGATTATTTCAGTGGGACTAGAAAAAGCATTTGATAAAATCCAATATTCATTTCTTATAAAAAATTTCAACAAACTAAAAGAAGAGAACGTCTTTAATCTGTCATTGGGCATATATGAAAAATGTAGAGCTGATATCATACTTAATTATGAAAGACTAAACCCTCTCCCCCACCCCACCCCAAGATAAGGAGCAAGGCAAGTATGTTTGCTCACACCAGCTTCTATTCAGCATAATCAAAACTTTACAGTAAGGCAAGAAAAGTAAATAAAGTCATACAAATTGGAAAGGAAGAAGGAAAGTTGCCTATAATCTTAGATAACATGATGTATGTACATGGACCCATAATTCAATCAGTAAATCCATCTATCCATCCATCTATTTATCTAGAGAGGAAATCCTAAGGAATCTCCAAAAAACAAAAAAAGCTTTTAAAACTAATAATTGAATTTAAAAAGATCATAGAATACAAGATTAGGTTATAAAAATTAATCATATTTTTAGTGAGCAATTGGAACTTGAAAGTTATGTTTTTATAGCATCAAAAAATATGAAATATATTACAATAAATTTAATAAGATGTCAAGGCCTGTGCACTAACATCAACCAAACAAAATTCTAGGAGAATTTTAAAAGACCCAGTAAACGGAAAGATAAACCATTTTCCTCAGTCTGAAGATATTGTTAAGATGTCAATTCCAAGTAAATCTGTAGCTTCAGTGTAATCCTATCAATAGCATAAAGGATTTTTTGAAGAAATGGAGAAACTGTCCCAAAGATATGTATAGAAATATGAAGAACTTGGAATAACCAAAACAAAAAGAAAAAAGAAAATGTCATAGGATTTATACTACTTGACTTAAAGACTCATTATAAAACTACAGTAATCAAGACAGTGTGATGTTGGTATAAAGATAGATATATAGATCAAAATAATACAAGAGAAAGCCCAGAAATGGATCCACACTTTAATAATGGCTTGTTGATTTTTGCCAAAAATGTAGAGACAACATAATGGGCAATTGGATAATTTTTCAGCAAATGATGCTGGAACAACTGGATATCTACTTCTGGGGAAAACAAAATGAACTAACACTCCTCCCTCACACCATCTACAGAAGTTAACTTGAAATGGATCATAGAACTAAATGTAGTGGCTAAAAATATAAAATTTCCAGGACAAAAAGCACAGGAAAAATATCTTTATGATGTTAGGTTAGGGAATGGTTTGGCAAGACACAAAAACTGGAAAATATAAAAACAATTAGATATAATCAAAATTAAAAACTTTTCTCCTCAAAAGGCACTATTAAGCTAACGAAAGGCTTATTGTAAGAATCAGTTCGTAATATATAAACAAGTGTTGGAGAGGATGTGGAGAAAGGGGAACCCTCTTAAACTCTTGGTGGGAATGCAAGTTGGCGCAGCCACTTTGGAAAACAGTGTGGAGATTCCTCAAAAAATTAAAAATAGAGCTACCCTATGACCCTGCAATTGCACTACTGGGTATTTACCCCAAAGATACAGATGAAAAGGGCCATATGTACCCCAATGTTCATAGCAGCAATATACACAATTGCCAAACTGTGGAAAGAGCCAAGATGCCCTTCAACAGACTAATGGATAAAGAAGATATGGTCCATATACAATGGAATATTACACAGCCATCAGAAAGGATGAATACCCAACTTTTGTATCAACATGGACAGAACTGGAGGAGATTATGCTGATTGAAATAAGTCAAGCAGAGAAAGTCAATTATCATATGGTCTCACTTACTCGTGGAGCATAAGGAATAACATGGAGGACATTAGGAGAAGGAAAGGAAAAGTGAATTAGGGGAAATCGGAGGAGGAGATGAAGCGTGAGAGACTGGACTCTGAGAAACAAACTGATGGTTTTGGAGGGGAGAGGGTGGGGGGATGGGTGAGCCTGGTGGTGAGTATTAAGGAGGGCACATATTGCATGGAGCACTGGGTGTGGTGCGTAAACAATGAATCTTGGAACACTGAAAAAAATAAAATAACATAAAAATATTGAATCACTCTGATGTACACCTCAAACTAATAGGATATTGTATATCTATTACACTTCAATAAAAACAATTTTTAAAAAAAACTTGGGAAGACAAAAAAAAAATGAAAAGCAAGTTAAAGATTTAAAGAAAATATTTTCAAGCTTATGTCTGATAACGGATTTATTTTTAGAACATATAAAGAACTCATAACTCAGTAATAAAAAGACAAACCTAATTTTTAAAGAAGTCGAAAGATTTGAATAAGCACATTACTAAAGATATACAAGTGGCAAATAAGACATAAAAAGAATTTCAACATCTTTAGTCATTAGAGAAATGCAAATTAAAATCATAATGACTGTGACTACACATCCATTAGAATGGCTAGAACTTAAAAGACTGAAAATACCAAGTGTTAATGAGGATATGGAACAAATGGAACTTGGATTCATTGTTGGCAGGAATGCAAAATGATAGTTCCTTTGGAAAACAATTTGGCAATTTTTTATAAAATTAAATACACAGTTACTAAAAGACCTAACATTCCTGCTCCTAGATATTTGCCCAAGAGAAATGAAAAACATATCCATACAAAGATTTGTGCTCAAATGTTTACAGCAGCTTTATTCAAAATTGCCAAACCCAAATGAATATACAAATTACACTGTATCCATGCAATTAAATACTAGTCAGAAATAAGGAAAAAACACAATGCTAATATATGCAACAAAACTGATCTCAAAGGAATTATGCTGAGTAAAAGAATCCAGCCACAAAAAGACTAGACTACATTGTTTTATTCCATTGATATGAAACTCTTGTTCCAAGTTCAGAAATCTTTTAAAAAGGGCTCTGATTCATCCAGCTGGAATCAGATGCCTTTCCCTGAATCAGGCAACCATGATGCATTACGATTGACTCAACTTGGGTTAAGATGGCCATCCCTGGGCCAGTCAGTGGGAGTGGATAAATGCTCTATAAAAGAATATACCTGCTCCCATTTAAACCACATGATTAGAATAAAGAGAAGGAATATTTTTTCAAAACGGAGGGAGGATTTTGTTGAGGGAAGACCAAAAAACAGATTGCTCCTAAGTCAACAGTTGGCTGCCTACACACATGCATGGTGCACACAGTCTCTTGCATGTACTTCCAAGCATAATACATAATACAGTGTCAAATCACTCCTCCCACCAATGGCTAAGTATATGATACAATCAAGTGATACAGTAAAGTGATTCAGGAAGGTGTTTGGTTCTCTGACCCTCAAGAGGTCTTGGTTCATTGGCCAGAAAAAAAGATCTTTTAATTAAGCCAAATATCTGACCTTTTGTTCTCCAAGTGACTTCAGATGGGCTAGACTTTCTCTCGTGGCATCTTATCACTGAAAGCCAAAAGAAATAATTGGTATATTCTCTGATCTTGAAAATTTTCCCTGGATGTAGGATTGCTGCCCCAGAGGAAAATATGATGAACAAATCAGTTTTAATGAGGAGGAGTATTGAGAGCTGGTTGGGAAAGAAACCAAGAATTTTGATGTGGTGTGAGGTGTCTGTGAGAAGTTGATATGAGTAGAAACATCTGGTGGAAAGGCAAGTTAGATGATGATACTGGATTTGGAGTGGTTAGATCCATAGGAGTCATCCTCCACAACCCCAACATCTAATCCCTCACTAGGTCCTGCCTGTTTTACCCCCTAAATATCTCTGGAATCAGAGCCTTTTTTTCTGCATATCAGTATCACTACCCAAGTCTAAAGCCACCATCATCTCTCCCCTTGACTCTAGATTCATCCTCATCTACACTCATCTCCTTCCTCCAATCCATCTTCATACTATAATTAGTGGACTTTTCAAACTGAAAACAAAATTATCTCCCATGCTTAAAGGCCTCCATTGTTTTTCTGCCGCTTTTAGGATAAAAATAAAATCCTAAGCATATGCCCCAAGGACTCTGCTCTAGGGTGTGCCCAGCCCACCACTCTTGCCTCATCTCCTACCATCCTTCTGCTTGCTTCAGCAATCCAGCCACACTGGCTTTCAGGAATCTGACTTATTGCCCTCACCCCAGGGCCTTTGCATATATTCCTCTCTCTGCTAGAGTGTTCTTGCATAGTTAATCATGTTCAGTCCTGAATAGAATTTGAGCACTGCTTTCTTGGAAAATGTTCTCTTGGTTAGATTCCTTAGTAAATCATTCTTGTGGGGCAGTGTGGCTTTCCTTCATTCAGTTTGATATTATACCCTCACTGATGCGAAAATGCCCACTGGACTGTCAGCTCCATGAGGGCAGAGACCACCTCTGTTTTACTCACTACTACCAGCATGAAGAAGATACTCGGTGAATATTTGCTAAATGATTGGATGGATGGATGGTGGGAGGCAGAGCCATTTCCTGGAAGAAAATGTGAAAGTGAGAGTAAGATTGTAGTTTTGCTTTATTTTGTTTTTAAATGAAAGAAAACACACAAAAAATTTAAAAACCACTCTCAAATTATTTGGTTGTGGAGTAATATGAAGACCTTTCCCACTGGATGGGGCAGTCAGATTGAAATAAGAGGATGGATAGCTTTGACTTCACCATACATAGTTCAAGTTGGGGCTAAGAGGTAGAATTTCAGGTTAGGAGAAATAAGTACAGAGAAATGCCCTGTAGTTTTGGCACTGAAGACATTGCTCCATTCTCTAGTAAATTGACTTTCTGAAGCCTGGGGAAGACAGGACTCACACTAAAGGGAGTTTAATATGCGTGATCATTTCCTAGAGCTTAGAGAATAAGAGGAGAAAGGTGGGGCAACAAATAAAACTAAGAAATAGACAAAGGGTACATTTATTTGAAGATATTTTTAAAGAACCTTGAAAACCACAGGAGCTCCTCAAGATGTTTATGTAATTGAATATAATTTATCTGGGATTGAAAGGAATAATAATCAAAACATTTTTCACTTAAGTGCATCTGGAGGCATATGAAATTAGACTCTTGATGGTGGCCTATGGTTGACTGTGTCCTCAGTGCTTTGTCCTCGGGCTGCAGACTGGAA
Organism: Potos flavus; assembly: GCA_028534135.1. NCBI lineage: Eukaryota > Metazoa > Chordata > Mammalia > Carnivora > Procyonidae > Potos > Potos flavus. The sequence goes on along the minus strand of CM052887.1, from coordinate 35,034,061 downwards.
ATGTGTTTTAGAGAATAGACATGGAGCACAAAATATTAAATGAACTTTACCATATTCAAAATGCCCAACAGTGTAACATCCTCTTTGTTTGGCAGGGAAAGGACTCAACATTTGGAAACTCAGCAGTGCATTAAGTATTTTAATAATCATTGTTGACACACAAAACATATGGCCTTTTAGAACTTACTGGTTCAAGTGTTGAAGTCTTCTAGGTTTCTAAAATTACTTTACAAAATTTAAACAAAGTAAATTAAGGCACATTTCAAAGTATATTAATTCATGAGCTTTGTGTTATAAGCAACTGAAGTAAGTTTTCTTATAGGATAAAAGAATATCTACATAAAGGAAAAAAAAGCAAAATCCACAGCCCCCAAAATTAATTTACATTTAATTAGAAAATCTTGAACCTCCCCATTGACGGGCCGGTCTTGTGGATACCTCGTATTTATTGTTTACTCCTATTTATGCTCAGATATTCCCCCCCTTATCTCAGAAGCCTTTATTGTTCACCTGCCTATCATTTATATCAGTTATCTGTGGCCACAATAATGCTGTGAAGTAAGCAACTCTAACATTAAATATCTTAAGACAGTAAGCATTTCTTATTGCTCACAAGTCTGTGGGTTAGCAGGGCAATTCTGGTGTCTGCTAGGCTCACTCATGAGTATGCGGTCAGCTATGGGGCAGGGAGGGCTTCTGCTAATCATGGGTGGCCTCCCTCACATGTCTGCGGGTCAGCTGGCCAAAGGCTGATCTGTTGGGATAACTGGGCTCCCCTCCTTTTGTCTCTTGCATGCACAAGACTCTCATAGGCCTCCACATGGCCAGCCCAGGCATATTCTCAGGATGGCCTGGGCATATTCTCATGGCTATCTCATAGAAACAAGAAAGTGGAAACATGCTAGCATTTTTTTTCAAGCTTCCAGTTTCATCACATTTGTTAACATCTCACTGGCCAAAGCAAGTCACATGCCAAGCCCTGAGTCAGCACAGTGGGAGGAGCCTACAAACTTAAAGGGCAAAGGGTGGGGATACTGGGAGGCCAGTATTTGGGGCTTTAATGACATCAACCTAGCCACCTGCCCTACACCATCCCCAGCTTTAATCAATCCCTTCTCTGTACTACCTCTGTTCTGCAGTCTTAGTTTTATTGTATTTTTCCCATTGTATTATATTTGCTAATTTGTCTATCTTCTCTAAAAGACTAGAGGGTCTTTATTCCTAAGTGCATTTATTCATAAGTATTTACTGACCCATTGCTTTATTTATTTATTTAAAAAAAAATTTTTTTTTTAATTTACTGACCCAAGCCTTATTCCTTTATAGAGGCCCCAGTGCCTAGCAGTAGTCCTGACACCATAATAGGTGCTCACCAAATATGTGTTGAATGAATGCATATGTGAAAGTTCATACCATATTAATCTTCCCGTTCAGAAGAAAAGGGTGGAGACAGATGCCTCTCAGGATCCCAGTTGAGGAAGACTTCCTGGCCTGAGCAACTGGTGAACCAGTGGGGGCTTGCAGTGAGGATCTCAAATGCTTTGAGACATCTTTCTCTTCACATTCTCTCATTTCTTCCCTCTGTAACTTGGGTTGTCAATTAGCAATAACCACGCCTCAGATAAACCTCATTGGCTACGATACTGCCACTGCACAAAGCTGAACCTTGGGTCTTCTTTTTTGTCTCCTTAGTCCTCTCAAAGGAAGATAGAAAATCACTACTTTTAACAAATTCTAAATTCATTTTATAGTCTGTGCTCCCAGGCATCTTTGCCTAGAGTTTCTCCACTTTACAGTGGGAAATGATTGGGCTTCTGGGATTTATTTAAGCTTATGGTGTGGTCAGTTTGGGAGCAACTAGATGGCTTCTATGCTCTGGTTTTCTTGGATATGTAGACCAAAAATACAGAGGAATTCTTAGAAAATGTTTTATATAGCTACAGATACAAGACCCTATTCATAGAGGATATTAATCCTATCAAAATGGTGTTAAATGCATTGGCTCATTGTTTTCCAATTCCATAGAATTGGGTTTCTGGGTAGAATCATAATTTTGAGCTTCTTGATTTTCCAGTGACCAGTGTAAGTTGCTTGAGAGGCAGAATAGTGTGACTTTGGAGTCAGGCAGGCTAATCTAGAATGGCAGCCTTGCTTATTAGTTACTTCCCCAGATAAATCCTCTTACCCCCAGCAGTCAGAGAGGGTAATAACAGAGGCTAAAAGAGAATGGCAGGCATGTGGTGAGTGAATTGTATTCATTGTTCAGTTGTATCAATTGTATTAATTGTGAATTGTATCTGTTGTTGAATTGCTTCAATTGTTAAATTGTTACAAATGATGACAATTATATCAATTGTCGCTATTATTATATAATCCCCTATAATCTTATAAGCTGTGAATATAAGTAGTAGTATCAGTGGTAAAAATTTATGTTTTATATCAAATAATCATGTTTATTTTTATTTAAAAAATCATCATTTCTAAAACAACTTTAAAGGTTATACTTTAAAATGGTACTTAGGCACCTTACCTTTTGAAATGGCCTGGAGAATTTCTTCATTCAGTCATCAAATATGTATTCAGCACCTGCTTTATACCAAGTCACCAGGTGCCGAGCATGCAATGGCGATCAAGGTAGACATCATCCTTGCCTCCTGGTATCCTGTGGTGGAAGAACTATCACTAATGAGTCAGCATTACTCCCAGGTTGCAGTTACCTACCTGGTAACTACAACTGCATGAATTATCTGAGATAAAATGGTATTTGGCTGGCTTTCCCTGGTTAATACAGTGTGGTGATGCTTCAGATTGGAGGAAGGAGAAATTTTGACTTCACCCTTTTTAAAGTAGCTGTATTATTTTTAAAACCTATTGTTTTAAAGATTTATTTATTTTAGAGAGAAAGCATGCACAAGCGTGATGGGGGAAGGGCAGAGGGAAGGGAGAGGGACAAGCAGACTGCTCTGAGCATGGAGCCCAATGAGCGGCTCGATCTCACAACCCTGAGACCATGCCTGAACTGAAATCTAGAGTCCAAGGCTTAACTGACTGGGCCCCCCAGGCACCCCTTAAAATCTTCCTTTTTATTATCAAATAATGTATAGAATTGACATTTCTGAATCTTTTACTGACCACACTCCATTTTGAACTACTACATGGCTGAGGGATGGAGGGAGAATTGCTTGTGTACATACTCAGTAATAAAAAGTTAAGAGTTTATCGGCTTTTTAGACTGTGTCACTATTCTCTTATGTGGTATCCTCAGTTGGATCTTGGAACAGAAAAGACTTCAGTGGAAAAGCTAGTCAAATCTGAATGAAGTCTGTTGTTTAGATAATAGGATTGTGTCAGTGTTGCTTTCTTATTTTTAACAAATGTACTGTGTTATGTAAGAGGCTAGCATTAGTGAAGCCAAGTGAAGAATATATGGAAAGTCAGCTTCAAAGAAATATAGGGAAACAACAGGATGAAGATTATTCTCTTGCCACCGGGCACGTTTCCAGACTTCTCCCCACCGGGGTCACTTAGTGAATGCTCTGAGAGGAGAGGAATTTTAACTTTTGACTGACAAAAATAGGATGGCAAATCTGCTATAATATCATATGCAGAGCTGTTGTTGAAGTCCTTTGGTGGTAAAGAACGGATGTTGTAGGATCTTCTCACTTGCCTGGAATTTTCAAAGGTGTTTTCTTGTATGAGAGTGATAAGCCCACTATGGGTCTTACTGGCAAATTTTAACCACTTAAGAGTCTAAGTGGTTCAAAAGTTCCCTTTTACTTTCATAGGTACAAACACAAGTACGCCTTGCCAAAAAAAGCTTTGACAAATTGAAGATGGATGTGTGTCAGAAAGTGGATCTTCTTGGAGCAAGCCGATGCAATCTGTTGTCTCATATGCTAGCAACATACCAGGTAAAAAAGTGATGTTGGTTACAATGAACCAAGAATATTACGAGGTTTAAGGGGACAGAAAGATGGTGTTGGAGCTAAAAGTACGGTTCGGGCATTATGAAGTTCTGAATGTCTTGCTCACAATTTACTCCCTACAGTTTACTCAAACTGAATATTAGCTCTTTCCTGTGCACACACTGTGCTTTCTCACTTTCCTGCACTTACTCAGGTGATTCCGTCTGCTGAGTGCCTTTCCCCTCCATTGTACCCGTCCATAGTCCCCTCTGTTTGATGTACTAGTCTGAGTATCACAACCTTCAGAAAGCCTTCTCTGAATTCACTCCGCGTGTGGCCTCTACTTCCCATGGCACCGTCACTTACTCATCAGGTTGTCATAATTCAAGGAACTATTAATTTTTGTCTCCTTCTAGCCTGAGTTCTTTTACGATAGTACTCATATCCAACAACAGTGCTATTGGGCACCAACTGAGTATGGGAGGCCAAATCCTGGGTGTTGTAGGGAATGTAAAAATTGATAAGATCAAATTCCCTGTCCTCAAGGAACTTAAAGTTTCAGAAGAAAATCAGAGATAGTACATACAGTCTGACTACATTTTTTCTGTACTTCAAGGAAAAAGCAGGTGTGTGTGCTAAGTGAAATAAGTTCCACACAATCCAATGAGGGTTTGAAGAGGGACAAATTATATCAGTGGAGGGATCACAAAAGTAGATTGGTCATGATCCCTGGGTATTGGGGGATGGATCACATGGGACAAGTACAGAAAACAAGAGAAGAATGTCCCAAATGGTGGAGCATTATTAGCCATGGGAGGCAGTATTGGGGTAACTGGGAAGCATTTAGTTTGGCTGAAATACAAGGTATAAAGAAGGGCATAATGGGAAACAAGGCTGCAGAGATGAGCTGGAATCCTGTTTGGGAGGGCCTCAAAAGCTACAAATGGGCAGCCTTCGCCAGGGCCTGTGGCTTAGAACTGGGTGTTCGAAACGTTAATAGCTGCACTGTCTTTCCTTACAGACCACTCTGCTTCATTTTTGGGAGAAAACTTCTCACACTATGGCAGCCATCCACGAGAGCTTCAAAGGTTATCAACCATACGAATTCACTACATTAAAGGTATGAAAGCTAGAGAGGCCATTAGAAAATCTTATGAAAAGTAATGTTTTGTTTACATCACAGAAAGGGTCCATGGCAGCAATCATCATTATTGCAACAGACTCCCAATGTTGAAGATGGAACCATGCCCCCAGTATAGTATTTTACTGCCTCAGTATTCATCACAGCAATACAAAAGCACAGCTGGAAACTTGGGGTACATATTACTGGAAGCTGAATTGTAGGGACGGGTCCTCCTTCTTTAAGTGACTTGTATGATGATGTTAAAAGGAAGATTGTACAAGTCTGGTATACTCCATTACTTTTTAATTATTAAATTCAAATATGCTCACTTGAAAAGGTATTTTCCTTTCCTCTGTTACTTCTGACAAATGTCATTTTATTCTGTGAGTATCATCTAATACAGAATTAGATTTTTCCATAAGACTACAGGAATATTTTCCAGTTGAAAAAGCAATATTAAACTCAGTGATTTCTCAACTCAAAGGGGATATATGCAAAATATCTGATTCTCAGGATTGCAACTGAATGTGGAATCATTTTCCTTGCTGAGGGAGAATGCATGTCGAGAACAAAGTGACTTGAGTTCCAAAGGGATTTTGAGAATGTGAAAAAACTAGGTGCTTTGTTGCCAGGTCATATCTTTGGGGAAAAAAGACCAGGAAAGAACTTGTTAAAGATCACCTTGAAATTACCTTCCTTCTGCTTTTTCAGGCAATTTGTAAATAACTCATCACCTTGCTTGAGAAAGCATTAAAAAGTTTCTTTTGGGTTTTTTTTTTTGTTTTGTTTCATTTTGTTTTTTGCTTTAAAACACCTCTCTGATTTTGAGATGTTTATAATATCACTGCAACTATAAACTACTAAGACAGAAACTTTAAGACCCTGGCACTTTAAATGAAAGTCCCAAGAGGAACCCAAAACAGTTCACTTACCTTGCGATGCACCTGCCCTAACTCCAAACAGGACATCTGGCCAGTGAGGTTCGTTCTTCATAATCCTCCCATCAGCTGGTCATTTGCTCATTTATTGGCACTCACTGACATGCTGCATGGTAACCAGATTCAGAATGTGCCCCTTTTTTGCTCTGTCAGCTGGACTGTAAGCACTTGAAGGGAGGGACCTTTTCTTTCTTATGTATCCTCCTTTGTCCAGCCAAATGTTCTGTATCCAGTCAACTCTCAAAGCCTTTCTTTTCCCATCAGCAATATTACCATTGTTGGTAGGACTGTATTCCTTCCCCATAATTTATTACCACTTTCAGCACCTTAGGAAGCAGCTATCCTGACCAAGCCAAGTTGATTAAAATTATTACGACTCACACTCTTCACGTTTCTTATACAGGCCTGAACAGAATCCCGTCACTCTTTGATAAGGCAGAGAGTTTTAAGTTTTAGGGTGGGTATGTGCATCAGATTTTATTTTATAATAAATACAATTTCAAAGTTTGTCCTTCGAAAGACAACTGTACATAACTCAAATCAGCTAGGTGGAAGATGGAATGATGCCTTCTGCAAATATGATTTAAAAGAAGTTCAGGTTTGAGTTAATTGCAAATATAGTACAGTATGAAATTGAAGTTGTGCCACAAGCATGGAAGAATCCTTATGTGTCTCCCTGGCCTCCTGTGCCGAGGAAAATATGACTCTTTAATTGTTGCCATGATATTTATCCACAAAGAGGATCAAGCTGATTATGTTAGAGGATTTCTGGGCAGAGCAGTTAGTGAAAGTTTGATGGCAATGGTTCAGGACATAATTACAAATATTTTGGACACATGACTATCCATTGCCTTTTACATCCCCAGAGTCTTCCTTAAATTATGGTTTAAGTAACAGTTTATGGTTTAATTGTAATATAAACTCAGTAGAAGTAATATATCTGTTAAAGTATAATATAATTATAGTAATATTAGGAATGTTAAGTGTCCAGTCATCAACCAACTAAACTAGGCTGTTATTACTTTTCTAGAATGCTATTCGTCTAGGCTTTTCAATGATGTTATATTAGAATCACAAGCTAGTCACTAATTATTTTCTTTATATGGACCTAAACCTATATAATAGAATCGTATTATCACACAGCTCATTATTGCATACATAGAGGCATATTACGTATCATATTGTGTGTCATGAAACATGAAAATGAAAACCACTAATACTTTATGTATTACCATCAAGCATGAAGATATTAAATGACTTAGCAACCTCTCGCACTAATATTTTTTTAAACATGCCTTGTTTTTAAAAGATTTTGATTTGAGTCATTTTCAATATATGTCATTTCCTTCTGAATGGCACTATGTATTGATAATGGATATTTTGAAATTTAAATAAGTATTTTCACAATTTATTTGTTCTCTGGATTTACCTAAGCAAATAGCCCCCGAAATGCCTTTTGGGACTCTGGCTGGAAAGAAAACATTGTCTTTGGAGAGGTGTGCCAAGCTCTGTTAATGAAAAGCAACCCATTTGTTTTCTTTGCTGCAGGGTGTATTCTGAGTGTTGGTAATTGTGCCACTGCAGCTGGATTTCCTGACTGTTAGTTTTATGCTTGATGAAGGATGATAATTAATGTGTTAAACACTAGATGCATCCTGTTCGGAGGGAAGAGTCTTTTGCTGCAGAATTACAGGGATATAACTCATGCCCCAGAACTTTAAAGTTTTATTTCTAATGAACCTTTCTCTAGCAAATATGTGTCATTCTTTCCCAAAATAATTTTATTGTAAAAATGAATTGAGTCTCCACCTCTTACAACTTGAAAAATACCCAAGTGACTATGTTGACATTTTGTGAATATTTTGTGGTAATGTTTTATGTGACAACTATTGCTTTTTTACTCAGGCCTGATGTGGTTCTATAAATTGTACCTTTATTGACATAATCCTTCATCTTTAAAATTTTATGATTAATAGATTTTTGTAGCATCTTTATGGGAAATTTAGCAATGAAATTTAATATTACAAAAAAAATTGTTTAATATTACAAATTTTTTTAATCTAAATGCAGCAAAGCTCAAATTTAAAGTGGGGAGAACCATCTTTTTAAGTGGTTTCTAATAAAAGCAATGTTCTAATCTCGTATTTTCAAACAATAAATATTTATTGTTTCATTAAAATGCCACTAAACATAGGTATTTTGCATGGGTTATTAATATGTTAATTTTATACCGATTCCAGATCATCTGAGAATGTCTTTCACATGGTAGAAATAGTCATGGAGATAGGAATGGAATATTTCTAGCCGTATCTCAAAAGCACTGTCACTTTTTTAGAGAAAGTAATTTAGACTATGAGTTTAAAGCATTTTTTTAGAAAGCTAAATGAAATGCTGTCTGGAGGAAAACAGTGCCCTGTCTTAAATTACCAACCCTCAGATGTGGTCATGTTTACTTCATCCTTCCAGGATGCCGTTTACTTACACACTTCCCCACACATCCAAAACAGGCTTCAGAGAAGGCAAAACAAAAACAAAAACAAAAACAAAAGCAAAAGCAAAAGCAAAAAAACACCCTCAGGAGTCGAGTTGGCTTTTCCCTGGAAAATCTAAAATTCTATTTGTATCAGTGGTCTTTTCTCGCCTATTATGTGGGTTGAGTTAGATGTCTTCATAGAGAAGTGACCACTAGGGGCCCTTTGAAGAAGTGGACACACCCACTGGGAGCTGGTTGAGGGGAAGGCATGTCCTTCTGTGTTTTTTTTTAAAAGAGATCAGAGTGCCTATATTTAATGAAAACAGCCAGTAGTAAAGTGGGTTTCTGTGGTGTGCCCATTCCAGTGTTTTTGGCAGGAAAGACAGGTGTTTGACTCTGGATACATGATAAAGCAAAGTATGTAAGGTCAGAAGCCCTGGAGACAGCCAGACCTGGCTTTAACTTCAGCTCTGTCACTTGCCAGCTGTGTAGCAGTGGTGGTGGCACCAGTGGTCCCACAGTGAGAGTCATAGGGATGGATTTATTAAGAATTCTATAGTGGTTCCAGAAGATAGCCATTGGCAATATCCATACAGAGGGTTTTGTTGAGGTTGCCAGGTTCTGTAGCCTAGTATAAGTTACTTTCTTACTGTTTTGCAGTAAATTTCACAGACAAGGCTGTGAATGGCAGTGGGATAGGTGTCACAGACCTCGCCCAGGATAACCCATTCCCTCCCTGACTCCCACAGATGCTCTGGCAGCTCCATTTTCAAACCTGTGCTTTGGCCCTGCAGGCCCAGGTCTGGGCTGAGAGAATTCCCGCAGGGATAGAAGAGGGCAGGGCAGGCCTGGAAGCAAGAAAGGCGAGGAGGCTTCCCACCCTGCAACAGGGCTAATTCTAAAAAAATGCTCTTTGGCTTTGCAACTGGCTTTTGCCCTGTGCCAGGATTTTAACTAAGGAAACCCGAATTTGAAAACCTAACTCTGGGCATGTTCAAAAATAACCATTGAAACAGATGTGCCAGTGTTCTCTCTCCTCTCTCTTGGGGTCTAAGACTTAGCACTGTTATAAGGAACATCATTCTGGAGACCAAAATGCTTTTAGCTTTCACAATTCCAAAAACATCTTTTTCTAAATTTTGTTTTTCTCCAATTTGTATGCCTAACAGCCTCCTTCCACCCACCTCCACATTTCTCAGTTAATCACTTGAACATTTACCGACAAGGCACACGGCTCTGTAGTTACTTGCTTTGAAAATAAAGCCATAATAATTTTTATGAAAATTGGGTAAATATCTCTGCAATGCTATTTTAGTTGCCAGTCCCAACATGGCAATTATTCATGGCGAGCATCCAGAATATCCTTGTAGACTTTCAAGTTTTCTCTCAGTGTCATTACTTTACACAGCATTTAGCAGAATGTTTTTTTCCCCTAAGCTGCTCCAGGCCAGATCATTGCAAAATTGAGATACATTCAAGTCCATGGAAGAGGAGGGGAATGGGGGGCTGACCATGACCATGGCCACCACTGAAGTCTGAGGGGGACAAGCCAGAGTGTGGCTGATCATCAGTTCATCCATCCCTTGTGATGACTGGCCTTGGCTCTTTCAGGCAGCTGGGAGCTCAGGCTCTCCTCATAACAGTAAGGTTCTCTCCATCCTCCGCTGCTTCTCATTCCATTACTTTTACTCGAGGGGAAAGGAAAAATATTATCATTGTGTGGGTAGTTACTTAATGCCAAAAATTCTGCTAAACGTGAGGTGAAGTAATGTCTCAGAGAATTTGTCATGGTATGCATGACTCTAATGTGCCAAGGTTGAATATTATAATTAATAATACTGTTAGGTTCAGCACTAACATATAGAAAGTGCATGTATTTTATCCTTAAATAACCTTGAGAAGTTGGATCTACTTGGGTAATCACCCCCCCATGTTTCAAATGAAGAAACCAAAGCTCAGAAAGGTCTAGTCATCTGCCCAAGACCACATGCCCAGTATGCGATAGCTCTGGGAATAGGGATGCTTTTCCCACTCTGCCACATGTCATTTCTTCCAGGGGGTGCTTCCAGCTGTGAGGCAAGGAGGGCAGGAGAAGGCACAAGTGCCACCTTTAAAAAGGCCAGTTGTAAACTTTCATTTCAAAGGTTTGCACATAGGTGAAAAACATCATCTGTATGTCAGTCCCTCAGCTACCTAGGAACCTAGGACCCTTCTTTTAGAGTTTAGAATGGAGTCTCCTTGCTCTCCTTGGGCACTTCATATGAAGGAGTTCAGTAAATGTTCTTGGCTTGGCTATTTGATACTATTTATTAACTAGTTGTAGAATTTCGAAGACCTGGAATCAAATATTGCTTCTACCTCTTCATGGTTGAATGGCCTTAAGCAAGTTACTTCACCTGAGTCTCCATTTCCGAATCAGGAAACCAGGAACTGAGATGTATAAACATGGAGTGCAGTACCTAACACAAGATGAGACCTTAAGACATCTAATTCCTTTTAGACCTTTAAAAATCGCTGGTAAGAAAGTGCAGTTTGATTGCTTACTATGAGCTTGGTACTGTGCAGAAGCATTATCTCCGTTAATCCTCAGCATTCCAAGGAAGGCATACTTGTCATTAACTCCATTGTTCTGAGGGGTGAACAGAAGCCCCCAAGGGGTGAAGACCCTTCTCCATGTCACAGCACTACTTGATCTATTTTCCTAGTGCATCTCTTTCCAGGACACCATGATGCCTTCCCAGTAACAATTTTCCATCGTATTTTAAAGAACAAGATAATATATCCTATTTATGATTGTGTTAATTTTTCTCTAATTTTACCTTTTGTTCTATAGTACAATTCAAGAGTACCTTCTGGTCCTAGATTAACAATGCTCCTTGTGTAGTATCTTTATAGATTCATAACTGCGTAGGTGGGGAGGCCGGGGATGTGCTAAACGTCCATGAATCGTGTGTCTCATACACATCATCACGGCCTCCGCTTTTTATTCCTCATGTGCTACCAATTATATAAACACAAACATACACACACCCAACTGAGTTCATCATCTTTTAACCATGCCTCACTATTTTCAGCACTTCCATTTCCTTTTATAGACAATCATTTGGCACCTTCATATGCATACAGTATAATTAATGGAAAGTAGCCTAAGAAAATTAAATGTTGTAATTAAAGATTAGAGAAAATGTTACTCGATTGTCAAGGCTAAACTTAAACTTAGGTCATTGTATTAGGGCTGGCTGCTAGCCTTTTGTCTGTGAAATTTGTTTTGCTGAGTAGTTTTGCTTTCATTCAGATGTATGTTGCTGTTGCTTTTATTTTCCTAATACAGGAAGTAGTAACTCCCATTATTATATTAAGCTGTTTCCTTTCTAAGACACTTTTGCAAGCTCAGTCTGCGCATTTCCTCTGTCACGCTGATCTTATATATTGTGTGTGTGCTTCCTGAAACCATTTAAGCATTGATGGAAACTATTAGCATGTCAGTGCAGCCTTAAACAGAGAAAGGTTACTTAGTCTAAAAACATTCTTTCCTCTGTACAAAACCTTTCAGTCTTGTATGATGCTGTATTGCTAATTATATGTAGTGATTTTCACAAGCAATTTTAATGAAGGACCTAGTGGGTTTGGGGTTTAGAAACAGAATATTGTGATGTTTCGTTTCTGGATGTGGATTTGAATGTGGCTCCCATCAGCCAATGATTCCAAATAGTTCCATCTGATGGCCGCCCTGTCTGTGCGGTCAGCAGGGCCTCTTAGGTTCATTTTGCCTGAGCAGGTGTTCATGTCACATAGAAAATGCTGTCACCCCTGACTTTTACAGATGCTGTAGGGTTAAGTGTTTTCAGCTGAGTTTTGGACTTTAGAATACTATAAAGAATTCACCTCCACTCTGGCCCCCACTTGGACCTTTTCATCAAACTTTGGAGAAAGCACGGGTTCACCATGTAGAATATCCTGTATCAGACAGTCACCCCCAGGAACTATTGTTGAGAGAGGAAAAGGGACATGATTCGTCCTCTGTGATGTTTCCAAGTGCCTCTAAGTTTATTATCTATATTGTTTACCATCTTTGTAAGAAACAAGTTCCATATATGTTGTTGTGGTTTTTTTCCCTTGCTATATAGAGGAGTATTTAGCTCAATTTGATCTAAAACTCTTTCTTGCTTCAAAAGATGCCACTTGAAAATGTCCTAAAATTGTGCTCACTTTGGCAGTACATATACTAAAATTGGAATGATACAGAGATTAGCATGGCCCCTGCACAGGGATGACATGCAAATTCATGAAGCGTTCCATATTAAAAAAAAAAAAGAAAAGAAAAAAAATGTCCTAAAATTGACTATGGTGATGGTTGCACAACTCTGTGTCTTTACCAAAAACCATTGAATCATATACTTTAGATGGGTGAATTCTATGGTACATGAATTATATCTCAATAAAGCTAATGATAGATTCCCCACACAAGATTCCTCTTAGCTCAGAATTCTAATATTTAATAAATAAGCCCTGGTGCTCAGGATTAATTTTGCTTGTGGTTCTATAAACCTTTTCCTATTTTTCCCCTGAGACTTTGAATTTCCTAGCTAAAGAGCTATAATTTTTAACCTTAAAGTTTAACCTTAGGAACATTATCAACCAACAAGAACATATTTAGCACCTCTCTTGAGTGGCAACAGCCAAATTGTTAAAGGGACATTGGTAATAGCAGGAAGAGAGGAGAAATTGTAACAGGAATTATTAATAATAAAGTAGCAATTGGAACTGTAGCCATTCTGTTGGTGAAGCACAATAGTGACTTAACTGTGATTGTGGTAACAGGGAGCCAACAATTGAGTCCCTGCTAATGGCCCAACGGGGAAGGGGTTGAAAAGAAGGAAGGAGTGGTTTACATTACAAAGGGATTGTCTGAGAGCTGCTGGAGTGTGGTTCTGAGGGGAGGTTGGGCTGGAGACAGAAGGGATGATAACCATGGAGCTGTCAAGGGCATCTCAGGGGCTTAGGCAAGCGCTGTGGCAGCTAGACACAGCCAGCCGAGAGCAGACATGTCCCAGCCCTGCCTAGTGCTGACTGAGAAAAAGGAAATGCAATGAGAAGATAATTGAGCAAACCAGGAGGCCTGGACAAAGCGTCACGGAATTGAAAAGTGCATCTTGGGGCCATCAGAACCTCGGCTGAAAATACTCCCAGCTTCACTTTGACCAGAGTTGGACCGCTTTGGGGAATAAAGCTGCTGGAAGGGGCTGTGTGTGTGTGTGTGTGTGTGTGAATAAAATGCTGTGATTGGCAGATCTATTGAAAAGAGTAAGTCTTTGACATCTGTCGATGGTTATATATTTCCAAAATACACATACACACATGCCCAGCTTTTACCAGATGCTTTGGCATATATGATTTTAAAAAAGAAGAACATCTAGACTATAGTCCATATTCCAGTTGCCTTGTTTGTTCCAATACCATCCTTTATCACATTTCCTCCTCCAGCTGATAATCATGGATCCCATTTAGTTGTCATGTGTTGGAGAGATGTAAAGGGCAAAATAATATGATGAAGGCAGTGGGGCACAATGTTAAATATTGATGAATGTGGGTAACGAAATGTTGTCCCTGTGTGACCCCTGCTGATCTCTGTATCTTGATCTCCTAAGACTTGTACTCTTACTACATTATAATCCCAGTGGATTCATTTTGTTCCTCGACCAAGCCAAGCTATTCTTTCCTTTTGGCCTTTGCCCTCAGACCTCCACTTCTCCCTAAGCTTCACATGGATGGCTCCTGCATGTCACCTGACTCTCAACTGAAATGTCACTTCCAAGAGAGGATGTTCTTGCTAACCAAAGTAGTGACCCAGTCACTGCGTATCCCCCATGTCAATTCCCTACCTAGACCCATCACTAACTAGTAGTTCTGTCTGTGTTGTTCACCATTGTATCTCCAGCACCCAAAACAGCACCTGGCTCCTGGTAAATGCTCTCAAACTATTTGTTGACTGAGTATACTAATCTAATGTCCAGAAATAGTCATTACCAATGATGGCAGTGCCTTTGGGATGTCCTTTATGCAAGAAAAAGCTTTAGAACTCATTCATAGCACATATATTCAATTAAAAAACCTTGGCCCTGTGTTAGAAAAATGGTGAATGAATGTATATTTATCTAATTTAATATTGAATGTTTATGATATATAAAATCTTTTTTATATTCTCTGATGAGGAATGTTTTTTATTATGAAATACCTACACATCTTATATTGCTTAAGAAACATCTATATGCAATGATTCCAGTTATATATAAGTAATATGAGTATGAAAAACCAGAAAGGAAATATATGCAAATAATAACTAATTTTGGGGGGAAATCAAATTATGAATAGTTTTTCCTTTTTAATTTTCCAAGCATTCTGCATGTGGTTCTATTATTTTTCTAATGTAAAAAAGATTTTTTAAGAAACAAAACATAATACAGAATAGATATAATCAAATATAAATAAGAGTGTAAACGCACTTTGAAGATGGAAGGACTTTCTTAAATTTGGCATGCTTAGTGAATGAAGCTTTAAGGAAGATAGCAGTAATTGATCTGGGCTTTGCAAAGACTGATCAGAATTTTGAGGGTGGTCACATAAGTAGAACAAAAGTTTTTGGGTAAAGAAACAGAATGAACAAAGGTAGGAAGGGAGCAATTAGCACATAGACGATGAGGAGGAGATTGGTCTATGTGAATGGAAAACTCCCATTTGGAAGCCAGTGGGAGGCAATCTGGGAGAATAAGACAGGATCACATTTTAGAAGATCTTTCAAATCAGGCAGACAGGTTTAGACTGGAAGTAGAAAGAAATAAACCACTATGGGTTCTCGAGAAAAATGGTAACATGATTGCTTGGGTGTTATAGGGAAATTATTCTGTATAGGGAGTGAGACAGAGCATAACCCCAGGGTCCACCTGGCATCCATAGCTGGCACCGCCATCCATCCTAGCCCTGCTCTGCAGAGACTCTGTCTCCAGACCATCTCTGTCCAGCCTGCAGCTAGACATTACGAATCTGTCAGAGTTGGTGTAGGAAACGTGCTTGCCACCTTCTGTGTGTGGGTCACACTAAAGAAGAGAAAGATGGGAAGGGGAAGGAGGATGAGACCGGAAGGCCCAAAGACAGATTTTAAAGGTTCTAAGAGATTATAAGCAGGTTAAGTGTCTTGAGATGTTTCTTGTGTAATTTGTAGTTTCGTGGCTTAATTAGGACCACAAGTAGAGATCTCTTTTTATAACTCATTATTCAGTTATTATGGAAATGTTTTGCTTTTTCAGGCTTTGCCGCTGGTGTACAGTTTTTAGACACTGGATTTTTAAAAAGTCTTTCCTTAAATATTTAATAAAACTTGAGAACAGTAACTCCAAGAAATTATGTTCCAGAAACAGATTCCCACCCATTTTTAATCTACAAAGATTTGGATGCACCTGCTGTGTCTACTTGTGGGAGTTAACTTGTCAGGATATGTTAAGCCACTATTTTGGTTTTTTTTTTCCTTAAAAAAAGTTTTGTTTTCTCTTATTTTTTCAAAAGCTGTTTTTAGATTATAAAATCGCAAACAAAATTAAAAATAAAATGAAACTGTCTCATCTTTGGGGGAGAAAAGCTTCTACTCTGTCAGTGTCTGGGCTGCAAGCAGAACAGAATGTTTATCTTTGCTACATGTTAAAGATGGAAAATAAAGTTAGCAATAGCCAAAAGGCCTTCTTTTGAATAACTTATCACGAAGGGGAAAGCATAAATCTAGTGGCAAAACAATTCTCCTTTATAGGCTAGTATTTCTTGGACAGGTCTGAGAACATTTAAAATTTCTTTTCTGTCTACTTGATTAGGATCAAGGTAACCTCCCCAAGCCTTGAATTCAAGGTTTGGTTTCTGGACCAGAGGCAGTTGAGTTTTTTTATTGATCTTTCTTTTTCTTTTTTTCCTTTTCATTATCACGATCAAGAGCTTACAAGACCCTATGAAAAAACTGATTGAGAAAGAAGAAAGGAAGAAGATCACCCAGCAGGAAAGCGCAGAGGCCACGGTGGAGGAGCCCAGGCAGTAAGTCACGGCTGCTTCTCTAGGCAAAATCTTTATTTCCCCAGGCAAGGGCAGCACAGTCCTCATTGACCAAATCTGTTGGGGTCTCAAACACAGGCCAGTTGCTTTACTTTCTCACTTCTCTGGGTCGATGTATTAAGATGAAGCCCGGACTTGTCCTGCACATATTCCTGCTTGACCAGGACTCATCCCAATAGGAGACCATTTCTGAGATCTTAGAAGGAGCACACTTGTGAGGAGTTGACTGGGACAAGAAAAGGCACACATCTCCAGTGCTCTCTGGCTCTCCGTCTAGTGGCCCCAGCCACAGCTTTCTGCCCTCTCAGGCTTCTGGACCCAATCTGGTCCTTTTGTTACCATCATTTACAAAGTCCTGTCCGAGATAGGAAATCCCCTGGCTTTTCTCTCATAGAAGGAAATAACCTATGAGATTGCCTCTTGAGACACCAAGTACTAACGTGTCATCATACAAAAGCGTTGGGTTCTGACATTTTGTTTCCTTACTGTTCAGACCTTCTGTTTTTTCCTCTGTGAAGCAGAGAGCAGCTCTGAGTGCAGGAAGTGACTGCTCCATCTCCATTTCTTGCCACTTTATGAAGAAGGTGCCTCCAGTCATTTTACATACTGAGACAAATTTCTCAACATATATGGTGCATGATGTGTCCTGATCTCATTCAGCAAGGAGGTTTCAGTGTGAATCTTTTCCTATCGAGATATCAGGGCTTGCAGGAACAGGGTTAGTCTTGAACTGGCTGACCTAGGAAAGTGGATTACCTTACCCCTGTTTGGGATTCTTTCTCCACACAAAAAAATTTAGATGATAATCATGTGGTAAAACTGGCTTGTATTTTAACTGTTTCTAGAGTTTTAAATATGTATTTTGGTCCCACAGAAGTATTTGCTGCCAGTATTAGCCTTTTTAATTTTATTTATTTATTTATTTATTTATTTATTTATTTATTTATTTATTTTTATTTATTTTTTTAGTGGAGGGAGGGGCAGAGAGAGAGTGAGAGAGAAATCTCAAGCAGAGATTTCTCCATGCTGAGCATGGAGCTCAATGCATGAGAACCTGAGATCATGACCCAAGCTGAAATCAAGAGACAGATTGAATCTTAACCTGGGTGGTTTAACCCAGGCGCTGCAAACCTTTTTAATTTTAAAGCAAATACTAGAAAATTCCTTTGATGTAAAACAAAGACAAGTTTTCACTGTGAGAACAGCTATAGAACATGATCTGAAACTAATACAGTTGACTATTTTGGGGGGAAGCAGTTTAACCTATTCCTGGTAATAATAGTAATGCTTTTTAGTACCCTTTAGTGAGCACCTACTATGTACTAAGTGCAATGTCAGGTGCTTTATTGTATGTTATCTCTACTCATTCTCACGACAACCCTTCGTGTAATCAATGCTAGCATTTCTTCACTGTTTAAATGACAGCAGTGAGGCTCAGAAGAAGTTAAGGGGCTGCCCACAGCCCCTGATGCAGTAAGAGGCAGGAACTGGAATGAGTGCTGGTACCTTCTTTTCACTATATATGTTACTGCAATCAAAATAAAGTATTAGGGGTGCTTGGGTGGCTCAGTGGGTTAAAGCCTCTGCCTTCGGCTCAGTTCATGATCTTGGGGTCCTGGGATTGAGCCCCGCATTGGGCTCTCTGCTCAGCAGGGAGCCTGCTTCCCCCTCTCTCTCTGCCTGCCTCTCTGCCTGCTTGTGATCTCTGTCAAATAAATAAATAAAATCTTTAAAAAAAAAAAAAATAAAGTATTAACTTTTACTCAGAAAGGAGCCACCCAAGATTGTCTTGATTAGTTTTCCTTAATTTCAGGTTTCTCCATTATTTTAGTACTTCATTTTTAAAAGCTCAAAAAGTGTAATCCAGTAACTAATTTAAATGTAAAATGGAAATTTAGCAAGAATTTATTTTTTCAAAAACAGTAGGTAAAGGTGCTTTAGAGGGAGGTTCAAACGTACCAGCTGAGTCTCAGGTGGTGATGTATCTCTGTGTGATATTAACCGGTATGGTGAGAGTTTAATAGGCGATAGTCTTCTGGATTTGAGACTGATCTTGCTTTTCAGCCTTAGGTAATTTCGCTAATCTCCTGAGGTTTCCCCTCCTAATAATAGCAGAAATCAGAATAAACACCCACTTGCCCATCAGTTTTTTTTAACTATGTTTTTAAAAGTGACAACTGAACAGTATCATTTTAGTTATACTTATCTGCCCATCTAGACAGATGATGGGCAGATAAAGCCAAATTGATAAAGCCAAATTCAGTTATTAAGGTGCTACTAACCAGCCTTAGGAGAGGAAAAAGCCAGCAAATGTATTTCTTCTTAAAAAAGTGAATGGCGTATAAATGACTCTATGTTTATGTGTGCGTGCATTGGTTAAAGTGCAGTAATATCGTAGAGAAAATCTGGCTGTATCGCAAATACAAAATTTTCAGAACTAGATTACTAAACTTTTTTTTTTTTTAATTTTAAGGTTAATTTCATTAGAGGATGAAAGCCAGCACAAGGAGTCTTCTAGTTTTAAGAGTAAGTTTTGATTTTTATTTAGAATTGCTTCTGAAATGTTACTGCTCGGCAACCAATTCATTTTCTTTTTTGGCGGATTCCTCCTAGGCCTTTCTTCTTTTCCAATTGAAAACATTCTATATTAATTTTTTTTTTTTTACCATTTTGGTTTTGAATTTTCAAATATCAATGACGCCGACGATATCGCATTATTGAGAGAAGGTTTTATATTGTGAGTCAGAAAATAGCGCCATTAGTCAGTTCAGCAGCAGCCTGTCAGAGGAACATCCAAAATGGAGAATGAACAGAGAGCGATTTCTTTTACAACAGATGATAACACTTCTGCTATTGCCATTACTAGTTCTAACTGCCATTTGCTCTGTAAAGATAGTTTTAATAAGATTACATGATCAGATTGGGTGAGTTGGTTTCCAGTGTGTTGTGGGGTGGGGGTTGGTCTTTGTTGGGAACAGATGGGGAGAGCTCAGACACGGCTCTTGCTGGTGATTCCTGGGTCTGCTCTGTAATGAGTAATACCAGCTCCCCTGGGTGTGCTGACCCTCCGATGGTTGGGAAAGCGATCAGGACATTAGGAGATGATGTGATGTGCCGTGAAAGGTTTGTCAGCTATTCCTGGCTCCGGCCGTGACAGCCAGTTCTTTCACGGGTTCTTCTCATAATGGAACAGAGGGTACAGTAAAACATGGTGGGACTAAGGTGATGTAATGCTGGGCTTTTCCTGGGGATGCGAATCCTCAGGGATGCAAGGGAAAGCTTTACAGGTGATATTACCCCAACCCTCTGCTAAGCCTGGCCCTTTGGGGGGGCATATCTGCCTCTGCCTCACTCCACCCTTTGCTGTGGCAGCCCTTCCAGGAGACAGTAGGAGGCAAAGCAGAGCCTGGGACTTCCTTTCTCTTCTATTCTTTTCCTCCACCCTCTACCTTCCGTCTTTCCTCCTACTTTTTCAACCATTTTCTTCACCTCCTTTATTCTCCCACTTTACTGCTTCATTTGCCTTTCTCTCATCTACCTTTCAAAAGAAAACAAAAACCTCTCACCTATCTTCTTCTTTAACTTGGCTTCATATCATCCTTTCGTGCATATACACCCTCACTCACATATTTGTTCATTTGTTCAACAAATATTTATTTTAAAATTTTATTTATTTGAGAGAGAGCACACATGAACTGGGGGAAGGGCAGAGGGAGGGGGAGAGGGAGAGAGAGAATCTCAGGCAGACCTGCACTGAGCACAGAGCCAATGCAGGGCTGTAGCTCACAATCATGAGACTAGCACCTGAACCAGAACCGAGAGTCAGACATTTAACCAGCTGAGCTACCTGGGGGCTGCTGTTCCACAGATACGTATTGAGTGCTGCCTGTGTGGCAGACACAGCAGTACACCAGATGTATTCAGACCCTTCCCATGATGGGGTTCACAGTCAAAAGGGGAAGCAGGTGGTAATCTAATAATTTGCACAAGTAATTGGGCAACTCTAACTTTGATAAGAGCTTCAGGGATTCTGGGCATTTGCGATAGGGAGACCCCACCTGTTTAAGGGACTCACAGATCTAGCTAAGTCAAGTGCTGTTGCGGGAGCTATCAAAGTAAAATTAACAGCCTGGGCAAAGACTATGAGCCAAGGAGGACCAGGAGAAGGTCAGAAGGACACTGTTCTAGAGCGTGAGAGAGAGAGCAAGTGGCAGAAGAAGACAGAGAAGGAAGCCAACCTGGTGTTGGCCACGTAAGAGCTCTCTGAGTGTATTGATCCACACCTCCAGCCTCAGTATCTTTTGGGTGTCAAGGGCGTGAATTATGTTGTGGGAATCTGGAAGTATTATAGTTTTGAGGGAAAATGTAAACTCCAGTTTATTATTTTTGTTTTCAAGTTAACATGTCAATATAAATCATGTCTTTAAATGAAAGAATCAAATTTTTTCTTTGTGTAGTGTGTTCACTTGTTTGTGGTATTTGCATAATATTTTGTGATTGCAAATGTTGACCACCTTGTTTTATGTATACATAGAATGGAATCCACCATAATAAAGTGTCATCTGTCTTTTATTTTGTGACCGGCAGAAAGTCTAATGTACACATGCGCAAACCCAAGGTTTTGTTTTGTTTTGTTTTGTTTTGTTTTGTTTTGTTTTTTAATTCATCTAGGAGAGAGAGACCGAGAACGTGAGCAAGAGGGAAGGGTCAGAGGGAGAGGGAGAAGCAGACTGCCTGATGAGCAGGGAGCCTGACACGGGGCTAGATCCTAGGACTCTAGGATCATGACCTGAGCCAAAGGCAGATACTTAACCAACTGAGCCATGCAGCCGGTCCAGGCAAACCAAGTTTTAAGACTGCTGTGTTGTACACACACACACACACACACACACACACACACACACACACACTTGATTATTTAGAGCGGTTTTTAGTTTACAGAAAATTGGGCAGAAGGTACAAAAATCTCCATATACCCCCTATCCCTATATATGCATCATCAGCATCCCCTACCAGGGTAATACATTTTGTTATAATCGATGAACCAACCACTGACACATCATTGCCACTCATAGTTTACATTAGTGTTCACGCTTGGTGCTACACATTTTATGGGTTTTGACAAACGTATAATGACATGTATTCACCATTAGAGTATTATACAGAATAATTTCACTGTCATAAAACTCCTCTGTGGCTGCACCTTGTTCATCTGTCCCTTCCTCCAAACACTTGGCAACCACTGATCTGATCTTTTTACTGTTAACATAGTTTTGCCTTTTCCAGAATTCTGAATAGTGGGAATTATGCTGTGTGTAGCATTTACAGACTGACTGACTTTCACTCAGTGATCTGCCCTTTTATTTTGGCCAGGCCCCAAATGGCTAAGGTTTGTACCACCATCAGTAGTCAGTTACTTAAATCACACGTTTGTCCATGAAAGGAGAATTGTTAGGTCGGTGTCATATAGTTTTCTACGAAACAAAGCAAAGATCCGAGGTTGTTAACTCAGAATTCCTTGAGAGCCAACAGCTTGAGCAGAATGTAATCTCAGGACCCCTGCTTCTGTGTGAGGAGCTGTGCGTTTACCTTACACTGCAGGAGCATATAAACACACACACCATTCTGAATTGGTGATAACCAAATGCATGTGTTCTATTTATAGCTGAAGATGGAAAAAGCGTTTTATCTGCCTTAGACAAAAGCTCTACACATAATGCATGCTCAGGTAATCTACATTAAGGAAAATGACTCAATTTTAATAAATTTGACAAACTCCTTACAAAATGAAACTGACTCATAATTTTGTTTTCTTTCCCCTCCTCTACTGGACCTGTAGATGAACTATTAGACGTGAAACCCGAGGAAGGTGGTAAGATTTATACATTTCTTTAGGGTTATAATTTAATTTTTAATACTGTTTTTATGTGCAGGAAAATGTAATGTTTATATTTTGAATAGCTTTGCATTCCCAAGCAAATTGTTTTTAGGTGACTGTCATTTGTGTTTATAAATGACTTTAAATATGCTCAAGCACAAATTAGTATATACGGATTTGTCATCCTTAGTTTAATTACATAATGTTCAAACTCCTAAAGCTAAAAGTTATGACATCAAAAGCAATATACTATAGTAGAAAAAACATGGCTCGCAAAATCAGACCTGGATTTGACTATTAATTCTACTATAAAACGATCTGTATGGCCTTAAGAATTTGCTTCATGCTTGAACTCCTTCAGCCACCGTTGCTCTCATTTATAACATGGAACCAACAGCAACAGTCTTGCTGGGTTGTTGTCAGAATTGGAGATCATGTATATGGAGGGTCTCTCGTGGTCTCTGGCACAGGGACACTCTTGAGATGGGAATCAGTTGAGAAAGTAGCACTAGGAACATTGTCCTGGTGGTAGACTGTGCTGCATCTCCACTGAGCCTTAATTAAACAGAGGAAGAGTTTCCCTGGCTAGGGCACCCACTCAAGTTTAACAGACCTAAAATCACTTAGTAAATAACCACCCCTCCCCCCAAAAAAAAAGAGAATCCAGAGGCATGGATCTGGATGAGACAGTCATTGTCTTAAGTGACCTCAGGAAATTGAGTGCGTTCAGCCTGGTAGAGCCTTTGCTTTCTATCCTACCAAATGTTAGCTTCTGATGATTTATCATGAGTCCAAAATACCCCTGAGATTCTGAGACAAACTCTAGAGCACCCTCTGTCCTGGGTGGCTGGTTCACAGCCTGCCCTGGTTTTACAGGTTTCTCATAGGACTAGAAATGGGGCAAGATCATCCTGCAGGCCCCAGTTAACTAGGGCAGACAATTTTCTCTACTCAGTTTGAGCTTGATTTGGGTTTAATCCCCAAAGTGTGAGAGGATGAAAGTCTGGCAAACAGAAGGCATTGGTTAAAGTTTTTTCAAAATTGGAAAGGCAGTAGAGCTCCTGCATTAGGTTTCCAGGGTTTAGGATTATCGACTTGAGGGAAGAAACCTGCTTTCCTTACTCATTTCTCACTACATGCAATACACTGTGCAATACCTCATGAATGTCCCTATGTATCTTTGTCAGAATGACTACTTATTTGTAAATATTGAAATCGCATCAGGTTATGAAAGTAAAAAGCGAATAAAGCAGACCTTGACTACATGGCCTCCATTTTCATAAAAATGTTTCCCCCGTGGCAATAATGATGGACTACTTTGATGAATTAAAGGAAAATTTCTTACACATTGTTTTTTTTTTTGGGGGGGGAGGGGAGGGTTAGATATTTCAGTCTTGCGCACGTCGGCTACAGACAATAATATAACACTCGGTAGGGGCCCACCATCTAGTTTTAGCAAATATCCACATTTAACTGGTTCCTTATAATTATATGTATATTTCAGCTTGTTTTGGTAGGAAGATTGTTATTTCTCCTTTTGCCAACCTCTTGTTTATGTAATTTGTTCTTTGCTTTTATTAGCACCTATTTAATCTCATTATTTTAATAAACATAATTTTTGAATTAGGTATATTCACATTGGTACATGATAATAATAAAACTGTAGACAATAGAAAACTCTGACTCCCATTTCTGCTCTCCACTCTTTTCTATTCCAGTATTCCCATCCCCATTCTATCCTCCTGGCATTTCTTTATGTATGCACAAGCAAATATGAGTCTATATTCTCATGTTTCCCCCTTCTTACAAAAAAGGGTTCTTGCTTCTGGATTTTGACTTTTTCAACTTGGGTAGTAAAGGTACAACAAAAACTAATGCAGTAGCCGTGCATTTCTTCGCAGAATTAAATCAGAAGTGCCACTTCCTGTGATACATGCTTACTTTTATAAACTTCCTCTAGAGCATGAGCCATGGATACACTGGAATAAGACTGATATCTTTCCACCTATTTAGAACTTTTATATCTCATTGGTTTATAGTTAACAGTCTCTGTTTCACAGAATAGAGGCTCATACCCTTTTTTTGAGCACTCACACAATTCTAACAATAGAGAGGTGGATGTATTCTTCTCCAAGACGTGTACTTGTTTTCAGGCAGAAAAGTTGATTTACAGACTGTCTCAGTTAAATGCAGTGTCACATAATCTGTTTCCCTTTATCACTCCCAACCCATAAAGCCCTTCTTGAGGCCTGAGCCATGCTTTGTCACTATCTGACTCTTCTGCATTGGCAACCCCTAGGGCAGCATCAGCTTAAAGATTAACGTGACTGCAAGTACAGAAATACTCTGTCAGAGCATAGAACTTGCGGTGACTGAAAAGAGCACACGATAATTAGTTGACTTCAAAATGTGTGCCCTTCAGAAAACTGCCAGAAGGCCCAAATCCTGAATTAAAGCACTGATTATAATATGCAAGACATTAAACAATCAAGAAATAAAAAGAGCTTAATCCAGGGATGGCTGCCTTTATAGGACTTGGGGGCTCTAAGCTCTAGCACCCTGCTGCTTGGGGGCCAGTTCACTCCCACTGGTAATTCTGTTAGACAAGTAATGGCCAGGCCGTGGCACAATGTTATCAAAAAGCAAACTGCTTATGACAGCAACAAGGAGGCAGTTCTCCAGGAGCCGTTGCCCAGAAAATCACTCTGATTCAGTGTCATAATGAAATGTGTTTTCTCCTACTAAATAGATAATGTAAATAGAAAACCAGTATTTGGCCAGTTGATAAAAATTTTTAAGTAAAAAAGAAACTGAGTGACATTTTCCAATAACTTGAAAGTGGCCCTGAAGTTGCCTTGTGACCACATGTGACAATCCCAACCTCAATTCATGAGTTAGCTGTAACATGTAGAAGTTTTTGTGTTCCTCAAAGTTGGGCTGAGAAAAATAACTAGAAGAAAGGTAACTGAACAGAAGCGATGATATAAAGCAGAGAGAGTTAGATGAATTTAGCGCCCCTAAATCTCATTACTTGGATTTATCCAAAAGATCTTTCTCTAGGACAAGATTAACTGAAATTTTTAAGAATTGTAATTGTACACATTACAATTAACATGTATTTTCTTCTGCCATTTCCTTGGTTACTACTTTCAAACTCATGATTCTAAATTCTGGTCAATAATCAGAACAACAAAGAAAATCATTCAGTAGCTCACTTAGGTTTGGGTGCAGATCTTTAGCCCTTAACAGTAATATAAGCTTATGTCCCTGTGCCTGGTTTCCCAAGATGTTCAGAACTATCTCTTGCTGTTCTCCGTATAGAACTGACTAGGGATCTCATTGCTTCCTCACATGTAGTGAGGCAAAGACTAAGCTTGTTATCTTTTCTCATCAACTTTCCCTCTCCCTGTCTCTCTCGGCATCGGAGGATGAAATGCTGGTTTTTGTCCTTTCATAAAATAATGATGCACTTTTAAAACCAAAGACTCTTCTGTTCTTACTTGATCACCAT
This sequence comes from Potos flavus, assembly GCA_028534135.1. Classification (NCBI taxonomy): domain Eukaryota; kingdom Metazoa; phylum Chordata; class Mammalia; order Carnivora; family Procyonidae; genus Potos; species Potos flavus. The sequence goes on along the minus strand of CM052887.1, from coordinate 35,008,142 downwards.
GGAGTGTTGTATATAGATTTACTCCTGCCTCAGGTATCAAGTTTCTCAGTAAGATCGCTTGCTTGTTAAGATCCCATGCTGAAATGGAGGACCAGGGCTGGGGATCATCAAGAAATATTTTTTGAATGCCTACTCAGGATCTAGCACTGTTGGGAATTTTGTTTTTGTTTTTTTGGAGGGTGTGTGTATGTGTGTATCCCAGAGAGTGGGTAGAGATGGATCTTCCCCCATCTGTTATTATTATTAGCTGTGTCTTTTTTCACCAAAAGGGAGCTTTTAGAAGTAGTATTCTTGGATTCCAAACAAGTACAATTTGTTACCAGAGCCTTTTCTAAGGACAAATACTTTTCTCATTAGACATTTTGGTACGGTGGTTTCCCACCCCATCTTTCTCCCCCATACTCTCTGTTGGGTGGTGTGAGGGCTGTGTTGGTTGTTGGGGTTTTTCATGTGTATTGCAAGTGTGCAGCCTTTACATTAGTCATAATGCTGAGAGTGGGGACCAGGGAGAAAACCAGAGAAACAGAGTCTTCCTGTTTCACACACAGATGAAGGTAACTTATGTGACATTTATCTTGTTGTTTTTCTGTGCTCTCATTTTTGGTCTATGTAGCCATGTTTCCATCTTCTGGGTTCCTAATTCATGCTGAGGTCATGAAACTCAGTATGATTTCAAAAATATAACCTGAGTGGGCTGTCACCAGTTTCCCACATTTACTTTTTGTCATCCGCCCTCTGTCTGAACTTAAGAGAGCTTCCTCTGTATGTCAGTTTTCACTCTGAAAACTCGCTGGGTCAGAATCAGAGTGCATTGGCTCAGAATCCGTTTTCCTGGGGAATATTTTCCCAGAGGCATAGGATTTTTATTTTTGAACCCTTGGGCATTGTGAGCCAAACATGCCGAGTGGGTCTGCCATCTCAGCCATTCTGCCATGCTGCCTGCAGCCAAGAGCTTTGCCTGGCTGCCAGTGGAGCCATCTGACCTTAGAAACCCTCAAAACTTTACAAAAGCTTGAGTATTCATTTATATATGACATCTTTAACGGCTCTGTGCATCTTTAACTGCACTGAGAAAACATCTTGACCTATGAGCCAGGGATCCCTAGCCAGATAATATGTAACTAATAAATTATACGACCTTGGGCAGGTCATCTAGCTTAGGTGTCTTTTTCCTCATTGGCAAAGTTAGTTACGGGTGATAATTTCTAAGATCCCTTTCAGTTAAGTATGAGTCTTCTCTCTAGTCATCTCACTGGAAGAAAACAGCAGGTTACCAGACAGGAAGGCAGGAAAGCATGATTGAGAAATGGCAGATGTGGTGGCTTTTTGATGAATCGTAGGCTTCCCCGAAGGAGTTGCTAGAAGGGCTGCATTAGAGCTGGATGGCAGAGGTCCTGAATACCACTGTGAGGAGTGTTACAGAGGGAGCCATTGAAGGTTTTCGAGTAAGAAGTAATAATCTCACAGCTAAACTGAGCAAAGGTATATAGCAAGAGGGTGCCTTTTATGGAGTGCCGGTAGGCTTGCCAGTGGGCAAACCCCAAAGGACCCTCAAATCAGGAGTTTGTCATCAGAGTTCAAGAGAACGTGGAATTGGAGATGGAGATTTGAGAATCTTCCCAGGTGAGATTAGAACAATGAGAATGGATAAAATGTTCTGTAGATAATGTAGGAAAGGGAGATACAGCTTAGAAGGAAACTTTAGGGTAACTAGAGTAGGAAGAGGCAGCAGGGACAGTATTGTCAAGGAGATGGAAGGACATCCAAAAGAGCCATTTCATGGAGACCCCAGGATATGACAGCATTTCCAGAGTGGGCAACAGGGCAAAGTGCCACAGGAGTTGAGGCCAGAGAAAAGGGAATTGGAATCGGCCATGAGGATCTCACCGGTAACCTTCGGGAGGGACACTTCAGTGTGGAGTGGGGGCAGGAACTTGATGACAGGCTGCTGAAACAAGAGTGGTTGACAAAGCAGAGTCTGTGGCTGTCGAAGGAGAAGCAACCAGAGAGGCAACATTGGGGGTGGGATGGGGTACCAGGGGAGACAGGAATCACAAGATGGCCATTGTTGGGATGTGCACACATCTTCTGAGGTTGGGAGAGGAAACCTTGGAGAGAGAGAGACTAGAGACGCTGGAGCTGAATCTCAGTGGGGGCAGAGTAGGCTCCCAGCAGGATGGGAGAGCACAGAGTGGGCCGATGTTAAAAAGAAGGAAGGAATGCGTGAAGGGTCAGGGTCATAGAGCTAAAGGCCAAGAGGTGAAAACTGGAGTTTGTTGTGTCTGTTGGCCTCTATTTCTGTAGTAACGTCAGGAGTTGTGTTATCTGATGTGAGCGTGAACATGGAGACTCAGGAGCCTGCAAGAGCATGAAGGGGGCTTGGAGTGGTATCTGTGGGTTTGGCACCTGAGAGCTCCAGAACGCTGGTTCACCCTTGAAGGATGGGGCACCATAACCCAGGAGCAATGCTTGCTCAGCTCCCTGGGAAGAAGCCCTGACTCCACCTGTGCGGCCCTTCCCGTGACTTCGCTCAAAGAGCTTAATTCTCTTTGTATAGTGTCCCCATTTTCTCACAGTTGAGTTGAATTATTCCCAAAGAAAATGAGAGCTTGATTCTTAAGAGCCAACTGACTAGCGTTATTTTTCAAGTCTTGACATGTCTGGTTACAGACCTAAACCTGTCTTTTTCTACTTGTAATTAAGTTTTTCTTACAAGTTATGTATAGTAATTTCAAGCATCTTAATTATCAGGGCAATAATTGGGCTTCCCTATTTTCTGGTTCATGTCAGTGCCAGTTTCAGTGCTTTTAGGGAAGCAATAAGTTCTCTCAGAGAAAATGTCCACTGTGCAGCCCACTTGAACAGTTAACCAGGACTCTAATAGGCCACATTCAATGGTCGACTTCCAACTAAATCTCTGTTCGGAACTAGCTCTAGACAATATCATCCTCACCGAGGTTCCTTTCCTCTTTTCTGTCAGTAAAGTTGAGTTTGACAGTATACAATATTAGTCGGGAATCTTTTGGTTGGAAGTAACAGAAACCCTTCTCTAAGTAGTTGAGCTTTCAAATTAAAAAGAAAAGATCATATTGGGAATTGGTCCCTGAAACTGGGGACATACAGTGATGAATTGGCTTCAAGCGAAACTGGGTCCAGGGCTTAGAAAGTGTTGTCAAGATTCTCTTTCCAACTCTTGGTACTGGTTTGCCCTATGTTTGGCTCCCTGGGAGCCTCAAAACTGCATCTTTAGAACTTGGAATCTGAAAGAGAGACTCTCTTCCATATGCCAAACTCAGGGAAGCCTCTGGCATGTGCCCATTGCTGAGCCAGTCACCATGGCCTGAGAAATGAGGGACACTGGCCAGCCTAGATGAGGGGTGTTGGAACACCATACATGGTGTCTCAGCAGGATCCTGTGGAAAAGGTGTTTCCCAAAAGGGAAAACTGAAGAGGAGGAGGGAAGGGATACTAAGTTAACAAAACCCACAGAAGTCCACTCAGTACCCTCACACATAACCTAAACAGTAAAAACAAAGAGCTTTTGCAATTTCTGGTTGTTTTTGGAAAGCTCAAAGTTAATTATTTATCATTGCTGATGTTAGTCATGATCTTCCCTGGATTGACATCTCGATAAAAGCAGGGAAGCTTCTCCCAGGGTTTGACTTAGCGCAGGGCTGTAAAGTGACTTCAGGAAGAATACACATAATTTCCAGTGCTCATCTAAAGTCATCCCTTCCTCTAGAATCTACTCTTTGATTTGAACTGGTTCCAATAAAACAGTTTTGATTCAGCAATCATCTGGTTTCAGTCAGGCCAGAAAGTAAACGACGAGAAAGGTTTGGATATTCTAGTCCCAACTGAAAGTAGAAAATATGGAGATTTGTGAAGTTAATATGTGTAAAGGGAGTGACACTGAGAGAGGTTCAGAGAGGGAAGGAGGGGGGTGCATAGCCAGCCACGTGTTGAGGGACACAGCCAAGCTTCCTGCCTGCGTTCTAATATATATGGGCTGTCCCACCCTACCCACCTGCACTTCCACCACGCACAAGCCAAGGTGGGCCCTGGCTGCCCACTCTCCTACTGCAGAACTGTCTCGCAAGCCTGTTTACTAAGATGCCATTTCCCTCATCTTCTCACCACCCCACCTTATATTACAGGCTATATCTCAATGCAAATTTCTGTGATAACACAAACAATAAGAATACTTAAATTAGACAGTTGTCCAATTGAGGTGATATTTTGCTGCTATTTTTAAACCATAGTGATAGGAGAGTATCTGGACTCCTCCCTTCCTGGATATATAGCTAGTCTGCCTAGCACATCAAAAGTCCTCTCAGTCAGAACACCATTGTATTAAGTGTGGTTGAAAATAGATCCAGTAAAGCTGACAGATAAGCTGTATTCCTTTAAAAAAAAAAAAAAAAGCTGTCACTAATTATCTCATATATTTGAGGAAAACTTGTTAATTTCACTTAATATGACAGTATCAGAATTGCAATATAGCTCATAATAAATCATGATTATTCCTTCTCTTCAGGACTTATGACAATGTTTGCAGTTTCCATGTGGCAATTAGATACTACAGCAAAACCACAGTTAATAAGACCATCCGTCCTTGGTGTTCAAAATAGATGGAAAACCCAATGAAAAGTCTTGTTGAAGTTTTTCTGGTTAGCGATGCCCCCATTCTACTTGTATTCCCTGTTCAGTATTTTGTCAGTGTTCATATTGTAAGAATGGATCTCTTCTTCAAAGTCTCCCTTGTGGATAAGCAATGAGATTTAAAAGTGTATTTCTCTTGGTCTTCCTGACAATGCTTTGAGGTGGCGTTATTCATATTATAATTTTACAGGTGAAAAAACAGAGGCCTGGAAGAGCTAAAGGTCTTGTAGTCACAGCAAGTGAAGAATGGTCTCAGGCCTTCCCCTCTGGTCTTGAGCTCATTCTGGGCCGTGTCTCTGGCGGATCCGATATTTGCCCTGTTTTCCTGTCATTCTTCCACTGCTGCCCTCAGACAAACCAGACCCACCTTTCCTCTGCCTTGGCAAGGACTCGTGGTTGGGTTGCAGTTGGTTGCAGCAAAGGAGAAGGGAAGCCAGAGGCCTTCCTTGGTCATTGTTGGATGTCCTGACATCCTCCACTCCTGCCCAGCCTGTGGCAAGGGTCCTCACCCCATCCTGGAGGACAGGGCAGGCTCCCACATGGTGTGTTGGCTGTGGATTTAGGGCTTGTTGTGTGAGAAGATTCAGGAAGCTATGCAAACAAGGAACTAGAATCTCCCACATGCCTTCAGTCCTGGCTTTGCTTCCTGTCTGAGAAATGTTTTGGTGGTAAATTTGCTTTTACATTAAGAAAAAAACAAAAGCCTCAAGTTTCGGTGGAGACTCAGTACAATTCTAATGGTGTTCAGAAACAGAACTTGCTTTGGAGGAACGGAGATGGGGGACCATGGGACTAGAAATTGAATTCTGTAATTTCTTAAGAGAGTCTATAATGAGAATAATTTATAGTTTGATAAACTTGTTCTTAAATCTAGCCATCACCCAGTCTGTCCCATCCCAGCCCCCACTGCATTTACTCCCAAGGGCTTGGGCCCTAGGTGGTGATGTGATTTGTGCTCTGTTACTTTGATCAGCTTGCCTGGGCCCAATGGCAGGGACCCCAGAACCTGAAGGTGCTGACAAAGATGACCTGCTGCTGTTGAGTGAGATCTTCAACGCTTCCTCCCTGGACGAGGGTGAGTTCAGCAAGGAGTGGGCTGCTGTGTTTGGAGACGACCGGCTGAAGGAGCCAGCGCCCGCTGTGGCCCCAGGAGACGCAGACCCCAGGCCCCAGACGGGCTCAGGATTCCTTCCTTCACAGCTTTTAGACCAAAACATGAAAGACTTACAGGCCTCACTACAAGGTATGTACCATGGGGATTGAAATAGGGTTGTGGGGTGTTTTTTTGTTTTTTTTTTTTTTGGTTTGTTCATTCTTTATTTTTAATTCAAAGGCCTCTTTCTTCCTTCTTTGTCTTTTTTTAATGTTTTTTTTATTTTTATTTCATATCTAGTGTCTTTTTGGTGCTGTTTTTTCTTCTTTGTATTTTTCCTTTATATCCAGTGACTTTTTAGTTGAAATCTCAGAATCATATTCCAGCTTTAAAATACGTTACAGGGTTTAAGATCTCTTACGTCTCATCATTTTCTCCTCATGTTCACATTTCTTTTTAATAAAAGGTTAGAGAGGTGGCCCTCATTCTTACTGTCTTGCTCTGATTGTAGACTTTTGCCATCCATACTTCAGAGGATGAGATTGTCTTCACAGTCATGGCCTTAGTGGCTTGGCCATTCCTGCCTGGACAGTTCCCCACATTGCTATAGTCATGCCATCTTTCTGGGTATCAGATAACGTCCCACTGGGCTTCTTAACTCTTCTCACATTGAATTTTATCTTGCTTCTTGCTGTCTCTCCTTCCTGGCCCACCCCTGCCCTAAGGATGCTCTCAGTTCAGCTGTTCCTGTTGTGTCTGAAACACGTGGCCCAAAAGCCCCATGCTCCTTGGCCACTGCAGAAATACAGTTGCCACACCGATCATCTGTGGCCAGCGACATTGGTCAGCGTACAAGGCACGCTGGCTGAGAACTACCGGCCTGGGGAACACATTGATTTAGAGTGCAGAACTCAAACTCAGATTGAAATAGAAATTTTGAAGTTTGAGTTTCTAAAAAGACCTTGGGAAGGAAACTCTTTTCTAGTATTTCAACACCTTTTTCCTTCTTTCATGTCACCTTAATTGTAAGACAGGCACCAGTATTAGGAAATTCTCAAATTGTTTTGGTTTTTCCGTGAATCTAGGCTATCTCCTTAATAAGTGTTTATCTGGCACTTAAAACTGAGAACAAACAGCAGAGCTGGAATGATTAAGTAATTATGAGCTATTAAAAAAAAAACCTCAGGTCTTTGGAGATGAGATCATGGACACAGCAAGAGTTGGTGGGCAAGACCAAAAAAAAAAAAAAATGTCTTCCATCTTTTTTTTTTTTTTTTTTATGAAATACACCATTTCTTTTATTGTCTTCTGTGACTCCCGTTTTGTAGCCATGTCATTTATTTTCAGTAACGGAGTTAGAGATAGGAGGAATAAATGGAGTCCAAAAATACTTCACCCCGAGTCTCACCCCTGGGTTTCACCATCTCTTTCACGGAGCTCCAGATGAGCAGTGGTGCCAGTGACTTGAGTTTCACCCCCACCCGCCTGTGGTGGAGGTGCTGACAAGCCGTGGGAGAGTTGGAAGGCCAGAGCCAGGATCCACTACTCAGATCTTGGGGCTGCTGGAGACTCTCTGGCTGTGCTACAGGATGCACCCCACTCATGCCCCCAGCTATGAAGACCCATGGGAATTGTGGTGGCAGTGTTCCCCCTTAGCTGGGGTGACTGAGTGTCACTCACTTGTGAGTGGCCCCCACTGACAGCTGAGAAGTCAGAGCTCCACGCCCTCTTCCTGAGCAGGCAGTGAGATCTCAGCTCAGGGCCCATGTTATGAGAGGCCCCTGAGAATTATGACAAGAACCGTGGCTGTGGACTTCATACTTTAGCCTTGTCCCAAATCCAAAGAAACGGCCCTGGAGTATGCTTGGGCCTGAGGAGGGAGGTATTCTGACAGTGAGAAATGTAAGCTCGTTGTAGAAAGAGGTATTCTGGTACTGGTAGACCAAGGGAGGCCATTTATTTCTCAAGCAACCAAAATCTCACTTAAGGTTGCCACCCTACTCCTAGCTCCTTAGCAAGTTCCTCATTGATTCAACAGAGATTTATTAGGTCTTTCTGGGTGCCAGGCACTGGAGTTTCATCTGGGAATATAACAGAAAAGGCTTCTGCCTTCTTGGAACTCACATTCTAATGAAGAGGAGGTAATGAGCAATAAACATCATAAAGAAAAATCATAGACTAGGTTAGAAATTGATCAGTATTATGGAGAAAAGGAAAAATAGAACCAGGAGATAGTGTTGGGTGGATGGCAAGGCAGGTCAGGCTATAGAACTAAATAGGATTCTTATTGAGAAGATGAGATCTGAGCAGACTTGCAGGAGATGAGTGAATTGGCCATGGGGAGGTGGGGACAGAGGGAACCCAATACTCGTCAGTGCCTAAGGCAGCACATCCCTGGTTGGTCAAGGGTCTGCAGGAAGAGCTCTGTGGCTGGAGTGAGTCGGGGAGGCAGAGGCTTGGCCATACAGGGCCTCCTAGCCTTTGGAAGAACCTGGGCCTTTTGGGGTCCCAAGCAAAATTGGGAACCATCACAGTGTCTTGGACTGATGATGGACATGATCTGATTTACCATTTAAAAAGATTATCCTGGCTGCTAAAAGTTTTCTTTTCTCTGCTGGCATTCTATGAAGACCAGTGTTAAAGGAGCTGTTTTATATCCTCTGAGTTATCATGTTTCCTTTGCATGCCAGCAGCCACAAATTGAATGTCTATGGAACTCAAAATGACAGGAAAAAAAAAAAGTGGAACCTAAGTGTTTGAAAGAGGAAGCCCATTTAGCTTCTACCACACCTATGGATTCCCAACAGGTGCTCCCACAATTCCAGCCCTGATGCTGCCCTGATGCAGGGAACCTCCAAAGTAGATGTGGTACAAATAAAGAACAGGCACCCTGCTTCAGTGACCGATCATGTTACCCAGTTACAACCACATTGTATCCTTTTGCCAGGACTTTCCCCACCCGCCTAAAAAAGAAGAAAAGATGAGTATTGGCTCTAGCTTTTTTTTTTATTATTATTAGTTCCATGGTCTAGATGAAGTCCATCTATATACATGAATTGCAAAAGCATCTAACTGTTAAACTTCTGACACCTCGTATTGAAACTGCTTCCCCTGATTATCCAGATTATCTCAAAACTCAAATAAACAACGGAAACAAATAAGTATTCAAACACAGCGTGGAGTAGAAAGGCTCGCTGGCATGTTGGTTTAGTGGAACAAGCAGTGGCAGAGAGTTAACTTACCTAATCTTCACCACACCCTTCCCAGACAGGTACTATCATCATTTCCTTTTTAGGGCCCAGGAAACTGAGGAACAGAGGAGCTAGGTAATTTGCCTGAGGTCATACATCTGGTAGGAGGCAGATTGTGAACCCGAGCCATGTGCCCCGAGCCATTTCACCATTCCGTGTGGTCGTCTTTCTGTACCAAGTCTCTGATGGTAAACGTGTTTCCTCAGTGGGTTCCTTCAGGCCTCTCCTTGGATGCTCCCAGAGAAGCGTGACTTGCTGTGATTAGATTAGCCTGGCCCTAGGTGTCCTGGACACACACAGAGACCAAGGACAGGTGGTTGCCATGGAGGACGAATGTGGGTGTGGGGAGGCAGGGTCCCTGTCGACCACAAAAATTAGATGATGTTCCATAATAGAATATTTGAAATCAAGATGGTCTGTAGAATCTTTGCCTGTGCTAGCAGCCGCCCACACCTTCTCTGTAGTACATTCCTGCTCAGTCTCACCACCATTGGCCTAGTTCTCTGTGAGGTCCAGGTGGGGCTGCATCTTCAGGGTCGGAGTGTCAAGAGAACTGAGGGGAATACTCCAGGCTCCAGCTGCAGCAACCTCTGCTCTTCCACGGGGTGCATATCCCTCCCCTTCTCCCCTCTTCACTTGTCCTTCACCTCTTCTATCTCCCCTCCTCTTTATCTCTCCGTTTTCTTCTGCTGCCCTACCTCCTTTCTTTGTCCATTCTCCTCCCTCTGCTCCCGTGTGCTCTGGGAGAATAGAAAGGAAGGGGATATTTAGTAAAATAACAATTACATTTTCCGCCTCCCCCCACCCCAACTTCAAGTTCTAGGAGAACAAAACAAAGCAACTTACATTTAGGATCACGTTGGGCTGGACATTTAAAAGAGGAGTTGATTTTATGTAGGATTTCTAAGAGTTTCTGAAGTTACCAGCATGATAGGGGCTGGGGCTTCCTGTGTCCTACAGTGATGAGAAAATTGTACCTTCCAGAGGCCTCTTAAAGTGACTAGAAAGAGAGCTGGCCAGAGGGGTTGCCCAAGGTGGAGACAAGGTAAGGCTGATAAGCCTCATTTTACATTCTTCTCCATTCTCCACCAATACCCCAAATTTAATTTAGAAGTAGACGCTGATACTGAAAAGACTACCATCTGCTCAAAATAAATGCACCAGGACATCTTTTAATTTAGGATTCTGCAAACCAAAGTTAGGAGTATTGTTCCACATTCTCACAGACATACAGCCCTGCATTCCTTTTGGATATTCTTTTGTTTTACACCATGCCTAGGTGCTATTACCATCTGGGTGGGTTTCTATTTAAGGCTAATGTAATGTCAAGCTTTGCATTATCTCAAATTCACCTTTCCTCAAACTAAGCTCACCTCTTGCCATTCCTGGCTTAACCTGGTTGCAGATAACTGATATTTCTGGGACTCGGACAATGAGAAGGAGAAGACTACAGGGTACAGTTAGAGTTTGAACACGGAGCAGGCACTGTCGGCATGAGCCAATAGAAGTTTTGTTCCCTTAGAGAAGCAGCTTGTTGAGGAGCATCTGCAGGTCTTGGATATGTGCATAATTTAAGTGCCTCCATTAATCCATGGAAGGAGCCTTGATGACCATCTACTCCACCCTCATTTTATAGGTGAGGAAGTCAGGAAATCCCAGAGAGGTCTTGTGACTTGCCAAGTTGTTGCAGTTTTATATCCACCATTTGCATAAGTTCTAAACTCCTCAGCTTGGCTTACGAGGTCCTTTAGAACCTGACCCCAGTCCCATTGCTGCCTACACTTCCCACATCTTTACTTAGCATGACTTAATAACCTTGTTTTGTCGGAGACTCATGTATTATGTCAGTAAGCTGGACTCTAGCCATATCAAACTAGAGTGAGTCTGGCACATGCTCTCTCTCCTTAGAGCACATCTCCCACCTCACACCTGTGATTCTTGCTTTCCCTGGTTAAGTTCTCATCCTTCAGGTTCTCAGCTTCAATGTTATTTCATCCAGGGAGTCTTCCTTGACTCCCTCTCCCCGCCCAGCAGTCAGGGGTAGGTGTTTCTGCCTCCATTCCCTTTACAGCCAGTACTTACTCATTCCTCTTCTCTCACATCATTGTAAGATTGGTGTAATTTTCTGTCTCTTGCTTTTGGTTGTCATGGGCCAGGCCCATGTTTGTGTTGCTCACTATCATATTTCCAGAACATGGCTGAATGCCTGGAATATAATAGATGTTTAAAAAAAAAAAAAAAAAAAAGACTGGATGGACGGATGGATGGATGGATGACAAGAAGGGAGAACAAGAACCACAGACATTGAATCACTAGATGAAAAGAAAGCAATCCTAAACTAATCTCAGGGGGTTGCTCCTCATGTCTGCTGAGCTGTACTAAACTTCAGATTCAGCTTGGATTTATCGGTGACCGGCTCTCTAGCCTCTGTGCTCCCTGGTTTCACCTGGTAGATCCCATTTTATTCATACAAGAACATAATGAGGCAGGAATTTTTATCCACCCTTTGCAGATATGGAAACTGGGGCCCAGAAGGGGAAATGTGGATGGCAGGGTGGTGCTTGGCTTCCAGGACTGTGGTGTTCCCACTTTCCCCTTCACTGCCAACCCACCCCAGCGCCCCCCAGGCTGTGATCATCAACCCAGCCCAGGCTTTTGCTCTCCCAGCTAGTGAAATTACCTTCATGGTAAAGTGCTTCTCTGAATGGTGTTTTTTTGGCTTCACTTGCTGCTCTAGCAGGCCAGTGTTATTTCTGGCTGATACACATTTTCCCTTATGTAAGTAAAGGGGGCAGGATTGCTCCAATAAAATTTTATATGTGTTTCCTGCAAATGGGTAGCACAGTTGACACATCAAAGGATCTGTGAGCTAGGATCGTCGTTTTGTTCACAGAGCTCTCCGTGCTCGCTCTGCAGCCCCCACCCTTCACCACCCTTTCCTGACACAATTACTCTAAGATGGGGAGACATCTTTCTAGCCATGCCTTCATGTTAAAAATGCCTCAGCCAACTAACACCGACTAGAGAACAGTTGATGGCAATTATAGGAATATTAGCTACACTAAGTTCTCTTTAAATAGCATTTTTTCCTGACAGAAGCCAAGACATTTGAAAT
>CM052887.1:34910979-34995521 GCA_028534135.1 Potos flavus | reverse complement strand
TGAGAAGTAATGCTCATGGGCCAGTTATCTAGGAACTAGGGAAGTTATGTTAGTCCTGGATTACATCGAATACTGGTCAGTTTTATAAACTGCTTTTTTGAACTGTAATTTACATACCATAAAAACCAGCCATTGTAAAAGAGTTATGCAGGGATTTCTGGTAACTTTATATTGTGCACTAATCACTGTAGTCCAGCGTTAGAACATTTCCATTATCCCAGAAAGTTCCTTCAGAATCTGGTGCTTTTGACTGTTTATGAATTATGTTAACAACATATTCAAATATCTTTCCATTGAGTAGTAATACTCTTAAAAACCCTCTCTATTTTTTCATTGTTTTAGATCCAATATATAGATTGCAGGCTACCTGTTTCCTTTGTCGTTGGTTAGTCTTCATAGAGAAGTTTGTATGCCACTTGCCCAAAATGAAATAATTCAGCGAGTATTGTAGCATCTACTGTGCCAAGCATTGTTTTGCCATCTCTTAAAATAATGCTTCATAAGTATACTTCTCATGGTTTAAGAATATTCTCCAAGAGTTTATCCTAATTCGACAGCCATCATGTGCCAGATGGTGCAGTAGAGGATGTAAAGATGAAGAATATGTGAAACCTGCCTTCAGGAGGCTCACAGCTCTAGGAGGTGACACAAAAATGCAAACTAATAAATATAGTAAGATTCACTAGGTAAGTCCCCCGTTAGGCATCTTAGAATAATGGCAGGGGAAAGAATTGAATAGCATGAAATCCTATCATTTTTTCTGCGTATACTCCATGACTTTCTTGCTCCAGAAATTGCTTTCACTGCCCCAGCTGAACTGTGAGACCCACACATGTTGTCTCATGAGGGCCTTATCAGAGACAAAACCTTTTCTGAAGAAAATGCTAAAACCAGAGCATCCCAGTAGAAGGATACAGTTTTAACAATGCTGGACCCAATAGTGGTGCATCGTCTGACGGTCTGCGTTTCACAGTGAGAATCAAGAATGGACTTGGTCCGTAACACCCTTCCTATACTGCATTAGGTATTTTGGAGCACAGGGATGTTACGGGATGTTGGGTTTCACCAGCTAAATACCACGGTAAGGTAAAGCGTCACGTTAAGGGGGGCTTTCTTTCCCCTCACATATTTGGACTAGACTGCCATTTATTTCTGTGTATTAACTAAACTTCACAATTTAAATTAGCCGTACAGAAAATAAATGAGCTGGATCATAATGAAGTAGAGTAGACCTATAGTTTATTGGTTATATTGCTACATTTACTGGTGGCCACTTTGTTAAGCTTTCTCCATTTATGACAGAAAGGCAAGGCACTTAATTTCCTTGGAATGCTATGTATAATCTTTGGTGTGACCATGAAATAATGTTACATGAGAAGAAAAATGGGCATAGAGCTAAAAGAAAAAAATGTCTTAACCTTAGCAATTCCACAAAAAAAAAAATTATTTTTCAAAATCCAGTATTTTCCATACTCATGAATTGGGCATGATTACACATATCTGCTGTCCCCTAAAACCTATCCCAGGTACAAGGATCGTGGCAGAAGGGCCTTGTCACACCACCCTTTTCCCTTTCTGTGGAGGCCACTGTGGGTGAGACCGTGTGTGTGCCCAGTAACTTGTGGGGCAGTGTCCCTGCTCTTCCCTAGACCTAACCACCTCTGGTTTTGAACATTAGGCTGGTCAGAGAGCAGTGTCAGTCCTCCTACTCCATGGCCAGCACCACAGGCAAGCAGTCCAAATGACAACAGCCCTGCAATGAAAGGTAATACAGTGTTTTATCCCCTGGAGATGACAGTTGCCTTCCTTTCAACTGGCCTAACACTATTTCCTGTCTTTCTTTACTAATTTCTGTTTGAGCGCCCGAGGGTGCACATCAGGGGCTACCCATCAGGGGTGGAGAGTTTTGCATGATCCTAGGAATTACATTCTGACTTTTTCTGGCATAGTGTCTTAATTCGTAACTCCCTTTATCAAACCAAATGAGGAGGCATCAAATACCCGTCTCCACGTGACCGGGTGCTGCCCGAGATGAGGTGGATGCAGCAAGGTAGGAAAGGCCGCTGAGGTTTGCTGTCTTTAACTGAAAATACCATTACCGCCACCAAACGAGGCATTTAATTAGTGCTCCTCGGAAAGAGCAAGCTTTCCTTAGTTGTCAAAGGAGGGCCTTTCAAGCTCATGGGACTGTTCTTTTTTAAGATAGGCCCCCAAAGAGAACATGTGCTCAACTGGAGATCTCTGTATTTGCAGCTGCCTCTCTCTTCCTTTGGTCATCACCCACTTTCCCTATGTTGATCACAGGAAGTAACTGGAGGTGTAAAGCTTTATCATCCGGAAGCATTCCCATAATCTTCTTATAGGTATTGTGCAGTTGCACCTGGTTTCCCAAACTCCAGCAGTGGATGTCTAGGGAATGTGAGGACTGCCCCTGAAGTACAGTCACCTGACTCTCCTAGCAAGGCCATAGCTATCTCTGAGGGCTGCCCTAGACCTTTGGGAGATTAGGGGGAAGGGGAAGTGGGTATAGCGTATTTTCGCTGAAGATATCTTTAAGATATTTTAATATTCTCTATCAAGACTGGAAATAGGCTCATCCTCTTTAAATCAGTCTTGCCCCATAGTTTCCTGTATGGCCTCCTACATGACTAAAGATGAGTTATTCCCTTTTTAAAAAGTTGTTGCCACTCTACAACACAACCAAACTATACTGAGATTTCTTAAGTCCCTATCATATCAAACTAAGCTGAGTGTTCTGCAGGCTAATTGCACATGGAATTCAGTTAATGTTAAACAGTAATAACTTGCATGTTACCAACTAGCCTTGCTTGCAGTAATTATATGTCTATAATAGATGCATTGATTATCTCATGATAAAGTAATCTATGAGAGATTATATATATGTAAAAAAGATGAGAATCAGAAGCATACCATGATTGGCACATTATCTTATCATTTCAGTGCCATTTTCATGAAAAGACCAAAGGCCTGTTGATGTGGGATAATCCCATCACCACTCTCCTGTTACTCTGGCATAACCTCTTAGCAGGGTGTCCCACCAACATTTTCCGAGACTCTTTAAGCCAGATGGCAAGCACATTCCTAGCTGCTCTCAGTGAGAAGGATAACCTGTCAGACATTTTCTTCATGCTTTTGGTACTCCCACCTGTTAGGGAAGGAAAAACAGCCTGGGTCATCCAAGCCAATGAACTCCGATCCTCATGTGGAATGATTTATATAGAGAAGAGCCCCCAGCTTATGTGGAAATCACTTGCATCAGGCACTCATTTGGAAATATTCTCATCTGGAAAAGAATTTGGTTCTCTAATTGTGGCATTCGGGAAGTTAGGGCAGGGGGTTCAGAGAGCAGCTGAGGGGAGTTTCCAGTGAGGGTGAAGTGAGAGGGGTGTGGGGGCGATTTAGGGCCCAGCAGGAGAAAGGGGGCATGTCAAAGGCCTCCCTCCTCTGACAGGAGAGGGTGGAAGAAGGCAGTGACCCTGAAAAAGGAGGAGCAGCCAGGCCTAGGTGCCAGCCCTCCTCTCAGCCTGTTGCTTTGAAACCTGAGAAGAGTGGCCACAGTGTTGCCCTTGACCCAGCAGATTTGAAAAGATTCCTCCGGACCCTGGAAGACACCTTGCTTCCTCAGCCTTTCAGTCTGATTTCTGAAATCACAGTGGTATTTCCTGCTTGTGCTGAAGCAGCACGGTCTGAGGTTTGGGGCAGCTTGGGGGGTGGTGCCATCCACTGGCAGGGGGTACAGGTGTGGGTTAGCGCCGGGCGCGTTCTTCACTGAGCTTTAGGCTGTGGTTTAGAAACATTTCTCAGCCAACGCACAGGGAGACATGGAACAACTCCCTACCTAGTTTTAGAGGCAGAGTGTAGTGGGATTTGTCTGATCCAGTGGCACAGCATCCTCCCTTTCTAAGAGGAGCCTAAACCTACCTGCAGGCCCAGGGCAGAGGTGGGCCTTTGGAAGGGACCTGCATTCATGTTTTCTCTTCTCTCTTCAGAGCCTGCGAAGGCTGCCTCGGACCTGACTGCCTGGTTCAGCCTCTTTGCTGACCTCGACCCATTATCAAATCCTGATGCTGTGGGGAAGACCGATAAAGAACACGAATTGCTCAATGCATGAGTCTGCAGCCTCACAGAGGGAGCCCACGTGCCACTCCTCGGCCACACACCTGGGGGCACGCAGACGTATGAAGTGATCAGTATGCTGTTTTAATATTTACGTGCCATTTTAATAAAATGAGAGGGTCAGAGGCCCTGTTTATATTGGTATAATTATTTACTCTTATTTGGTATAAAGGGTTTGAGTGTATTCTCCACGTGGATCTAACAATACGGATTGTCCAGGAGCAGTTTCCAGGCTGCCTGCTCTCCTGCCAACACCTGCATCATGGCTGCTGCTGTGTCACTGGGATACTGTGAGATCCAAGTTCAAATCATAAACCTGTTCTGTGTTAGGTTTAAATGATGAGTCCTGTAGCCTCAGAGGCAGCCAGAGGCTAATAGACATTAAATGACTCCTAGTGTACCCTCTGCCTCTGTTTCCCTTAGAGGGGGCTGCAGGAAAACTCTCCCTTCCTGCCGAGCCACCTTCCAGTGAGCTCTGGGTGAAGCCAAGGCCAACCAAAGACACTCTTCCCCAGCCCTTGCCAGGTGGGCTGTGTTCTTATGTGGGCAGGGGAGCTGGGCTGGTCTCCACTGCACGAACCTTTCTGTGGAAAGCAGCCACAGCTGCAGTTGCCAGTGTCTCCTTTTGTCTTCTCCATGGCTGGAATTCAAAAGCATGTATTTCTGGAGTCCCTTGTGATATTAACTTTTTTTTTTTTTTTTTTTTTAAGTGGCAGAGATATTTGACATGCAAAGGCAAGTTAATAGAATCTGTTGTGGGGACTCAGTGGGGAAGGTGCCATGGGTTTGGGGACTGGAGAGGGAGGAAGAGGACAAGAACTAGTCCTTGTCCTGCGTGAAGCTATTGACATGATCCCATGCATCGCCCACATACAGTACAGGGGAGGAGGGCATGGGCTCTTGTTGGCTCAGGCAGAGATGGGAGCAAGTTTTACGTGTGGGCATGTAAGCAGTTCAGACACTCCACCCATGTGGAGCCCCCGGGGCTGGTGCCTCTCCTCCCTTCCCTGTGTCAAATGTGGCCCTGTGTAGGGGCAGATAGCAAGAATTGGTCCTACATGCCCAGCTGGGCCAGGAAGGTCTCTGCTGCATTCTTGCAAGCTTCAGTCTCCAGCTCTGAAAGGGTCTCCTGTGGCCACTTCCCCAACACAGGAATGCGGCTTCTCTGCTCTCTGCGATGTGCCTTCATGGAAGGACCTGGCCCCAGCAGTAGCCACCATCCTCTGCAAGACAGCCTTGGGGGATTAGAAAGCATTCTCCTCCTCCTCCTCTGTGCAGAAAGAGACCTGAAGGCGAGTTGGGGCTGGGACTCCGTGTGTTATGTGGCTGGTGTAGGTCTGCTCACTTCCTGGCCAGCCCAAACTGTCTACAGGGTCTGTTTGTAAGAATCTCACTTAATGACTCCTTAGCCTGCCACTCGTGGTCTTTGAGGATATCAGGATACAGCCCTAGGGCCCCCACCCACCCTCCCACACATACATGGGAAAGCTTGCTGGATCCTTAATCCCTTTTTCTCGATTCCTGGCATATGGATTTACTGCACACTCCACCTGGGATAGCGCCCTCTCCTCAGCTGCCATCACACCCCGACTCACCCCTCAGGAGCTCCGCACATCCCACCTACTGCAAGTGTAGCCCGCAGTTTTCCTTCAAGGACCCACCCCTCATCTCTCCTTTCTGCCCTTGTCTGTCTCATGGTTAGTTAGCACATGCTTGGTGCTCTGCCTGGCCTGGGAGGCCTACGTGTACGCATCTGCCTTTACCACTAGGTGTTGCAGCCCCAGAGAACAGGGTCACTGTTTCCCCAAGTCTTCCGTGTCTCCCTAGTGATAACCAGCCTGGAGTCACCTGATAAGCACTGGACTCATGAGCTGAATGGAGCTGCCCTGTGTGGAATGAGGAGTAAGGACTCATCATATCCTCCTGGGTCACATTTGCTTACAGCCGTGAAAGCCCACAGCAGCCGCAGGAAGGAGACGAAGCAGCAAAGCAGGAGGGGCGGACCGGCTCCATCCAGGCTGGAGGCACAGGGAGCTGGCTTGGTGGTGGTTGGGGTGGGGGGCGGTGGTTGGGGGGACAAAGGGCTGTGGAGTCCTTCTCTGTTGAATGGATCACTTGAAACACTAACAGGTTGCATTTTAAAATTGATCTGTGGGTGAAGGAGTGGAGGATCGTGGTAGTTGAACAGCCTTTGCTACAAGTAAAAGGAGAGTACTGCACATGGAGGCATTTTCTCCCTGAATTTTCTTTACATTTTTGTTTAAAAAAAAAAAAATTTCAATTCCCCTTCCCATCTGCAATCCACTTGGCCAGGCTCTTGATCCCTCTTGATAGGCGTGTTTTGATCCTGGCTCACACAAAGGCTCCTCGGCCACCTCTCTCGTTTAAGGAGAAGCAGCTGCTGGCTTATTCTCTTTTAAGCAGTTTGTGTGCCGCACAGCCAGGGGTCTTCCTTGGGGGCCCACCTCAGGGCCCCTCCCCAGCTGCCTATAGAAGGACCTCTCTGGCAGGAAGAAGACAAAGGTACCCCACCCCCTTCAGGCCCAGTCTCGCTACTCCCTCATTTTCATCCCTTGTCTCCAGGCAGGTCTGCACTACAGTTGCATGGAACCCTCGGGGAAATTCAGAGAGCACCTGCTCCTTGAAAACTTCCTTGACGTTTTAGGTGGTCTGCAAGTCTCCCTTCCCTTCTCCCGCTGCCCCAGCCAATATATAAAGAATATTTAAATTTGAGGGAGAGAGCCAGAAACATTTCTCTTTCCTCCTTTCTTTTTCTCCCAGCTGGCATGGGCTCTGGTGCACTTTATAGATTCATTGCCTTCAAAATGTAATTTTAGAAATGTCAGGTTGATTTTGAGTTGTGTGAGAGTGAGAAAAGCATCCGTCAGCTTCAGAATTAGAAAGGCACCAACTTAGAACTTTTTCTTGGAGGCTTATGCCCAAGAAAACGTGGTCTTGCTCAGAGTCGGCAGCCCCAAGAGCCCTGGGTTGCCAGTGGGCATGTAGAGGGGGCTCACCATCATGCCATAGCCTATGTGACATGGGGCGTGGGGCAGGGCTGAGGCCCCTGAGGTGCCATGGGAGGCTGACTGGCCATTTGGGTCAAGATGCCTTCTGCCCAAGCCTCAGCTCCAGGAGCCAGCTAACTGAGCTCCATATTTCCCTCTCTCGGACTCCACTGCCGAGAGATCCCTCCTGAGGGGCCGACCCTGGCAATGGCTAGGGGTTAACTATTGGCACTATTGATTTTGCCAGTATTCCAAAGTGCATCTGTCTTTGTGATTAACTAGTGTCCTCCGGACAGGCCATGGCAGTTAGTCCTTTGATTCAAACCATCTCTAGTCCTCTGACTGGCACCACGCACAGTACAGTGATATAGATCTCTTCAGCTTTGTTGAAAAACAGACTTTAACTTGGAGCCAACTTCAATGATTGGCAGTGGCTGCCAAGAGTTCTGCACAAAGAAGGATGCTGATAAATGAGTGGTGTTTGTGCTGGGGATAGGACAGGGAGTGGTGGCAATCATGCTGTGTGTTTCCCAACAGCACATTAGACCTTGTCTTTCATGGGGCTTTTAGAGTTTACTATTACTACTACAACTACAACTACTATTAGTCTCTTCTTCCTCTTCCTCCTTCTTTTTAAATAAATAACTAGGATTCTGGAACCCTGAGGGAGGGTTCTCCAAAAAATCTCAAAAAAATACCTAATTACTGGACCCTAGTTCAACTTAAATTCATTTAAACTACAACAACAAATGAGGGTGGGTTTATTTGCTCTGTTAACTGAAAGGTCTAGGTGTATGCTTCAGGCATAGCTGGATCTAGGGGCTCAGGTGGTGGTCTCAGCAATTTCCCCCTCTTCAGCTTCCACCTTTGATTCCCTCTGTGTTGCTTCATTCTAACAGACTTCTCATAAGGAGGCAACATGGCCACCGGTATCTCCAGCCAAAGTTTTGGAGTTGAGCCTGCCTTGCATCCTGTGTCCGGTCTTCAGTCAGCCACTGGAATCAAGGTGGGTGGGGGTGGGAAATAGGCTGTTTCCCCAGCTTTTCATGGGCCTGTCCCTGGAGCCTGACCCTCAAGGACTGGGGATAGAGAAAGGATGATTCCTCTAGGGGAAGGCGTGCTGCTGATATCAGAGGGATAGATGGATCCATGGGCAGGAAAATGCCATGGTGATCCACTCCAGTGTCCACTGGAAGGACCTTGAGGACACACTTGTGTATTGTTTTCTTCGGAGGCGGTGCGGGGCCAGGAGGCTGAAAGAACTGAAATGTTTCTAGAAGCCCCTTTGGAGGCCACCCCCAGCCCTGGGACTTGAAGGCTTTGGTGCCTACTGTGCAGCTCTTCTATAGCTGACAGCCAGGAAGTCAGAAGGGCCCACAGAGCTCTTTGCATCCAACCTGCTGATATCCAGATAAGAAAACTGGAGGATGTATTTAAAAAACTATAATTTAGTGGGAAACCAAATTAGAACCCACATTGCCTAATTGCTGAGCTGCGGCTTCTTTTACTTCAAGGGGTTTGCTAGAAATGGAGAGCTGAAGAAAGGAATTCAAAGACACACAAAACTCTTTTAAGAGCCCACATCTTTTCTCTCTTCCCAACTCTGTCTCTCTCTCTTTTTTTTTTTTTTTTCCAATTGTTAAACACACCCTTGGGGGATGCACTCCAGGGTGGTAGTGTAGGGCACATGTGAAGAGTTTGGGTTCTGAAGCTGGAGAAATCTGTGGCCAAGCCTCCCAAGTTGAGGCTCCATCAGCTTAAGTCACAAACCTTCTCTCAGCTTCTGTTTTCTCTTCTTCTCTAGTAGCATTGTCTATAACGGAGTCATTACAGGGACTGAGTTGATGCCCAAAGATGTGTGGCTGTGCTCGCACACTGCAGCACAGAAGGATGGCCATTCTGTCACAGAAGGTCACTCGCTTGGTAAACGATACTGAAGTAGGGAGTGGGAAGCTGCTCTCTCCCCACGACTTTCCAAGAGACTCTCCAAGCCCCATCTTCTGTCTCCATCCCTTATGAACTCGTTCCTAAGCATCACAGGAATGGAGGAAGCTCTAGTAGGAAGGGACTAGAAAGTCTAATGAATAAGTTGCCCCTGATTTTTCCATAAAGTTGGACAGAATTCTTTGTGGAGACCAGGAGAAATGAAGTAGATTCTCTGCCTACTAACCACTGAACCACTCAACAGAGCACTGATCAAAAGAAATTGGGATGCAGAGCAAATTGGAACTCTCACACCCTGTTGATGGGAAAGCAGAACAAAACAGCTGCTTTGGAAAAGTTCGGCGGTTTCACATGAGGTTAAACACACACTTACCATACAACCCGGCCATCCCATGCCTAAGAATTCACCCTAGAAGGAAATATATATATATATTCACACAAAAACCTAGATGTGAATGCCGGTAGCAGCTTTACTCATAATCTCCAAAAACCAGAAACTCAAATATCCTTCCCCTGGTGAATGAGAAACTGTGGCACATGCATCCAGTGGTGACCACGAAGCAAATACTGATTGATACAACCACTTGAGGATTCCTGTTGCTATCATGTGCCCCTGAGATGATGCAATGAGAAGGGAACTTCACCCCTGGTAGTATTCTTTCCCAAAACTCATAACCCAGTCTAGTCAAGAGAAGTATCAAACAAACTCAAATTGAGCAATGTTCTACAAAATACCTGGCCAATGTACCTCAAAAGTGTCAAGGCTGTGAAAAACAAGAAAAGACTAAGAAACCACCACAGATGGGAGGAAATTAAGGAGGCAGGACAACCAAATGCTGTGGTGGATCCTGGAAAAGAAAGAGAACATTAATGGAAAAATGGGTGAACCCCCAATAAAGTCTATAGTTTCATTAATAGTATTGTCCTAATGTTTATTTCCTACTTTTGAGTACTATGTCAAAATACTATAGCTGTGTAAGATGTTAACATGAGCAGAAGCTGGGTAAGGAAATTTGTACTATCTTTGCAACTTTTCTGTCAATCTGAGAGTATTACAAAATAAAAAGGTTTTTTTGTCTTAAAGGCTGTATCCTGTGTGGTTCCATTTGTATGCCATTTTGGAAAAGGTAAACCTATAAGGATGGGCCTCATACCAGTGGTGGACACGGGTTGAGGCTGGGGGAGGGCTGGACTCCCTCCGAAGAGGCAGAAGGAAAAGTTGGTATTGGTCAGAGCTCTTCTGTAAATTATATTGGTGGCTACACAACTGTGTGCATTTATCACAGTCTATGGAACCCTACACTAAACAGGATGAATTTTACATAGGTAAATTTATCCTCAATAAGTAGGGTTTTAATGAAACAAAAGAAGGAAAGAAATTGGATTCTGGATCTTTCCCAAAGTGGTGCTGCTCTACATGGCCTGTGAGCCTCTGAGATAATAAGCAGAGAGACTCAGTGGGTTTGCAGAGTTGGGAGTCTGCTCAGCTGGAAGATCTGCAGAAGATCACTCTATTCACAGTGTCCTCCTGGGAGGTCTCTGCGATCCGTCTCTGGGTAAGTCAGGATAGGCCAGGCCATGCTTCAGTAGCAATCACTGAAAGATCTCAGTGGCTTATAACCAGGAAATTTCCTTCCTTCCCCACTTATGCTCTATTTTCAGTGTGGGTCAGTGGGGTTCTGCCCCACGAAGCCCCAGGGACGCATGCGATGAAGCCTCACCAGCCTGTGACTGATCCCATGAAACTCCTGAGCTGCTTGGTCACTACAGCAAGGAAAGGTAGAGCTGGAGCATCATCGTGCGTTGGCTGTGCTCTGCTTCATTCAGAGGAAAACACACTTCTCTTCCTTCTACAGCCCACTGGCCAGAAATAGTCACATGCCTCACTACCAGAGTCTAGGAGATGGGACAGCATAGACGGAGTATTTCATGAGTACTGCTATTTCTGCCTTAAAAAGGCTCTTGGTCTTTAAAGCTGACTTTGAAAACCTTAAACAAAATGTAGTTCAAAAGAAAGGAACAATATATGTGTGTTAAAGGAGGAGGTTTTTTGGTGGGCTGTTTTGTTTTCTTTTTGGCAGACAAAGATGTGGTAATACTAGCAGTTCTGCCTTATGGGAGATGAGGGCAGTTCTGTGTGAGTGTACTGACAAAGCGTGGCGTTCAAGCCATCAGTGACACGCACATCCCCCTTCTAAGCAGGCCGGCTCCCATTCCGCTACGAGGGACATGGTCTTAGCTGGTAAGTCACGCTCTCGGCCACAGGCTCTCCTGGTCTCAGCTGACTAGCTCAGGAAGCCAATGTGGTAGGCCTGGCACGAGAACTTTTCACCCAGAGACGAGTCAGAGTTTATCAGCTTCTGCTCCCTTTGATTGTGAGCTGGTGATGATATGAAACAATTTGTCAGTTACAGAAGCATAGATACCAAAACGAACAGAAGCCATGCAATTATGTAAGGTGATAGGAGCCTTCTGAGTCATCAGAAACCGAGCCAGCAGCAGCAGAGGTGCAGTGTAGACAAATGCACGGTGGAGGAGGGAGATGGCCAGTAGAGGCCAGACCGCAGAAACAGCCCAACTTGCTTCATCAGCGTGGGCATCTCTGCTCGGCTGCTGGTCATCTAACCTTCTTGAGTCAATTGCACCTCTTGTGTTTTCCTCTGAAAATAGAACTTCTGGTCTTAATACAATACCCATGTCCTGCCTTCTGATCATTAATTCATAGAAAATTGCCCTGAGGACCCTACTGTTCTCAACATGCCCAGACGCTTGCTGTAGAGTGCTCCAGCCCTTGGCCATATTCCTTGAACCAGGGCTCCCCTGGAGAACAGGATTAACTTCAGTTGAACTCTGAGGCTCCACAGGCTCTTGACCAATGTCCTACTTTCCCCTCTACTCCTACTGCCTGATACTCTTGTAGTACTACTGTGGTCCATCCAAGCACAATGCGATGCCCCTTCTCCCACTTCTGGAATACACCCCCGGGGAAAGATCTCAGTGGATAACTGCTGGCCTTTGCCATCTGCTGAGTGACTTTTCTCTAATCTGCCCTAGCAGAGAGCTGATGAAAAGTGCTCAGGAAATCTCTGAAACCTGACAGGGGCCTGCATTCAGACCCTTCTGGCATCCAGGGAGGAGGCAATTGATTTTAGAAATGCCTCATCAGTAGAGGCCAGATTATGTATCTGTTCTGGGCTTCCTTTTTCAGCCACTTCCCAAGGAGCTCTCATTGGTTTTAGTCTGAGGTGTCTCCTTGCTGGTATTTCTGGACCTGACCCGGGGTGCCCCAAGGTTCCTTACCACATTGAGAGCTGTCCTCCTGTCCCCGGCAAAAGCAGAAGGCATTCTCAGGACACAGCACTTGACAGATCAACACCCTTGCTTCCGTTCTCTTCCTACACTTCATTGCTATTCCAATGGCTGGCTTATAAATTCTTTCATCCCTGTAATAAACTCTATTCTGGTCTAGGGATTTATGGACCTCTTAGCATCAAGAGTTCTGTACATCCTCTGAGATGTGTAATTTTTTGTGTGTGAAAATGCACCTTTGTGGATTTTTTCCCCCCTGAGGAAATGGTCTAGAGCTTCCATAAATTCTCAAGAGGGGGTCGGTGAACACTAGGAGTCAGAATCATGCTAGTCACAGGTTTCACTCTGGTGCCGAGGGCACCGATGTGACTGGAACCTCCTCTGAGCTCTAAAAGCCTGCCTTGCGCATGTGCCAGTGAGCAGGAGCTTCCTCTGGCCACCTTTCCCTGCGGGGAAGTCACAACCATCCTGGACTGTTTCTCTCTCCTTGCCCTGAATGGTGGAGTTGGCCGGATGTGGGCCTCCGCAGTCAAACTGAGGGGTATTTTTATCCTGCCAATAGGAGCTGCTATCCTGGGTGAGCTATGACTTGGACTCCAGCTGGAAAGGAAGAAGCTAACAGGGAGAGAGAACAAATCCTGACAACACCCGACCCCGAGCTCTTGCTACCTGCATTCTGCCGCCCATCTGTTACCTGCCCTCAGAACCAGCCCCGGGGGAACCCTTGCTGCTTTATCTCGGGCTTCAGTGGTAGGCCTGGGGTGAAAGAAGCCCAGAACCAAACAGGCTGGTTTTTCTGCCCTATAAACCAGGTCCATGGTTAAAGACAAAGCACCTGGAAAAGACGGGAGTGGGCCCAGGCTGGAGCCTCAAGTGTCCTGTTCCTCGGGGCTTGCCTTCCGGGTGTGGGCAGGTAAGGAGAGCGGTGAGCAGGGGAGACGTGGAGGTCTGTGGGAGAACAAGTTGGGAGGTGCACACTCGGGCTTTCTACATGGCAGCCGGGGAGGGTGGTGGGGTGCCTGACTGACCCGCCTGCCGAGGGCGAGGAGCGATGCAAATGACAAACAGTGGACAGCAGAGGAAGAAGTAGGGCCACGCAGTGAATAACCTTGAGGACATCAGAGATTTTAGGCTCGTGGAACCACGTGTATGGCTTTACCACCTTCACATTTTCTGACCCTACGTGGACTCTGGAAAATAAAAATAGCTATTACCCATGGGGCGCTTTATGTCAGGCACTGTTCTACGCACACCTAAGTCCCTTTCATCCTCTTAATTACCCTACAGAGTAGGATTTTTTGGCATGTTGAGTTCTATTTTTTTGAATTACAATTCACATACCATAAAATTTATCCTTTTAAGGTGTACGACTCTGTGATTTTTGGTATCTTCACAAGGTTCTGCAACTATCACCATTATCCAATTCCAGAACACTTTTCATTATCCCCAAAAGAAACGCTGTACCCATTAGCAATGACTTCCCATTCCAGCTTACCCCAGACCCTGATGACCACTAATTTCTTCCTTTATGGATTTGCCTATAGCAGACACTTCATATGACTGGAATCACATATTTGGTCTTGGGTAACTGGCATCTTGCACTCGGCACATTTTTCAGGTTCATCCATGCTGTAGCATATATCAGTACTTCATTCCTCTTTATTGCTGACTAATATTCAATTGCATGGCTCTAACACATTTATCCAGTCATAAAATTTATGGACATTAGAATTCTTTGATTTTTTTTTTTTTTTTTTGCCTATTATATATGATGCTGCTATGAACATTTGTTTATATGTCTTCGTGTAGACATATGTTCTTATTGTCTTGGGTCTCTACCTAGAAGTAGAATGGCTGGGTCATATGCTTAACCTTTCGAGGAACTGCTAAACTGTTTCCCAAAGTGGCTGCACTATTTCGCAGGACCATCAGCAGTATGTGAGAGTTGCGATTTCTCCATATCCCCACCAATGCTTGTAATGACTTGTCTTCTTGATTATAACCATCCTGGTGGGTACAAAGGGATATCTCATTGTGGTTTTAATTTGCATTTCCTTAATGGAAGGTAGGTATTTGCCCTGTACTGAATTGTGTCTCCCCAAAGATTCAGAT
Source organism: Potos flavus (assembly GCA_028534135.1). NCBI lineage: Eukaryota > Metazoa > Chordata > Mammalia > Carnivora > Procyonidae > Potos > Potos flavus. The sequence continues at coordinate 34,981,011 of CM052887.1, read as the reverse complement.
GTTGAAGCTGTTGGTTCAAATGTTGTGAACCCTGAAGATTCAATGTATTTGGAGCTAGGACCTTGGGAGGTAATTAAGGTAAAATGAGGTCCTAAAGGTGGGGCCTTATCCAATAGGACAGTGTCAGAAGAAGAGACAGGGGAAAGGCCATGTAAGGAGCTGTCTGCAAGCCAGAAAGGCTTTCCTGGAAACCAGACACTGCTGGACCTTGATCTGGGACTTCCTGTCTCCAGAACTGTGAGAAATAAATTTCTGCTGTTTAGGCCTCCCAGGCTGGGTTCTTGCATTATGGCAAAAGCTAACTGAGAATTATTATCGCTGTTTTACAAATAAAGACTCCCAGGCTCATTCTTGTCTGATGACCAGACCTGGACCATATTCCCTTATGCCACACTGCCTCTGGCTTCCAACATGCGGGAACAGGTGTGGCCTGCCAGCTGACTGAGATCACAAATGGCAACATGCTGAAACTCAGTTTGGTGAATAAGGGGGAGAAAGGTACCAAGGAGGAGAAATAAGCAAATATCTAAATCCCCAAGCTGCTTCCTGCCCCATTGCCTTATGCCAGCTACAGATTCAAAGACCAATGGGAGGAGCCAGATTCTACACTGGTGATCCTCAAGCCAAGGGATCCACTCACTGCAGCTTGTCTAGGGCCTTCATCTCCAATCTTCTCTAATACAAATCTTGGTCGACGCCAATCTAACGTGCATCCATTTCAGGCAATCTTTCTAAAACAAGACTAAACAACTCTCTATAAAGAGAGTATTGAGAAATATGGATCACGCTCAAGAAAAATCTCTTGGCCATTTTTCAGGTTTCTGTAGTTTTCTAGATGAGGCAATTCAAGAAGGATAAATGACAGGACAGATTTCTGTACTCTCTGGTGCCCACTTCATAAATCCATCTCAACTGACTGGAGTGCTGGTAGTATGGGCCACACTCCAGGGAACGTTCTGTCCTCTGAACTACCACTCCAGACTTCCCCAAACGCCATTCTAGGCTTAAATAATTTAATCCTGTATACGGGAGTATGAAGATGTTGAGGCCATTTTTTTTTTTTTTTTTTTTCTGGGAAAGTGGAAAGGCATGAAACTCTGTGTACATTTGGATCCTTTCCCTGAACCCGAGTTTATTCTTCCAGGCCTTCTCTCTAGCCACCTCGACTTTAAGAGATCTTCTGCTCATTTCCATTAAAGCTCTATCTTTTGCTGCCATATCCTTCATTTCCTCCTTTTTTTCCCTTCCCTTGACATCTGGATTTTAACATGCATTTTCTCTCAAATTATATAATAGGTTTCTGGGAAAACAGAAATGCAAATGTTAAGGCAAAGTATCCACAACCCAAGCGTAACCACTATTAATTTTTGTACATTCTTCATGTCTTTTTTTTTTTTTTTACTCACATATATATGTTTCTTTACAAAACCAAGAGATCACACAGGGTTTGTGACCTGCTTTTTGTCCCTTCGTGTAAGTGCTACCACATTCTTGTTCAGAAAGGATGTACCGATTTATTCTTTTCCCTGGAGATGGGAGAGTGACCCTATCCCTTCCACCTCCTTAGCACTGACTATTATCTTTCTTTTTAATCTTTGCCAGTTTAAAGGCAACATATCATTGTTTTAATTTGCATTGCTTTACTAGTGAGGTTAAACATTTATTTTCATGTTGATCACTTCCCTTGAATTTCGCCTTGTCTTTATACCAGGGATGATGAAAAGCAGTCAGCTCAGTCCTATCCACTTGCTGTTGCAGACTGGAGGACTGACGGATGGTTGATGAGAAGGAGGTGTGGGCACAGGGAAGAGGATTGTCAGCAATCTTGCAGCAAGGAGGTCAGGTTGCTTCTTTGTCTTATGAAACACGACAACAGAAATATAGACTCATTGGCAGAAAAAAAAATTAGGTATTTCAAAAGGACAAATGAATATTTAGTGAAAGCTCAGCTCACTCTCTCTTCCCCTTTCCCACAGGCCCTATTTCCCAGGTGTAACCATCTTCAGTCTTTCCCCGGTTGTCCCCCTCCCCGTGACCGTCCTCCTGCAGGACCAGCTGCAGAGGTCGTGGACTGAGGGGAGTGATAGGGAGAAAGGGTCAGGAATTGGAAAAGGAACTGATTCTCCATACAGTAGCTCCCAGGGTGGTCACAGCGAAGGGAGGCAGGAGAGACCACACCAGGCTTTTGTCTATAATCAAATGGGCAGATTGAAAGTGAGTTAAGATTAGCCCGTTTGCCTTGATTTCAGTCCATATGGAAAATGGCAGGCTGTTTATTGTCGCACATGAGCCGTGTCCTTTGTTAACTTTTGTCCCTTGAGTGTAACCCTTTTCCTTTACAAAGTGGAAGAGAAAACCTGAGAAATGGTTTGCCTTTCCTGCATGAAGACTCCTCCCCATTTGGCAGGTCCTGTGGAGCCCTATATCCACCTTTTATCCCTCCTGCTTCCAGACAGTGGTTTGAAATAACATCCATTGCCTACAGGGTCTTACCCAATTCTGGCTAAAGGAATGTCATCAAAGTCTTGCTTAAAACTGATGCCAAGACTTGAGTAGAATTTATAGTGTGAAAGGGGACCCATTCCTTGTTATCAGAAAATCCTTTGTAGGAAAACTGATCTAATTATTCAAATTCTTAGTGCTAAGAAAATGGCTGTTTTAAATGGGAGGGTCCATCACCAAACTGATCTGGAACCTTTGAAACAACCTTCCTCTCTTTGAGAGATACAAACGGTGGTGAAATGGAATAGGCCGTTTTAGAACCAATGGGTCACCAGCCTCCCGTTAAGGAAAAAAAACTAAGACGTCTGAGGTGGAAATATTTCCCATTTTCTTGAGATTCTGCTTTTTCTTTTTTTCCAGCTTTGAAAACTGATCACCTGTCCCACCTCTTCTTGCATCATTTTCCACAGGGAATGCTTTTCTGCAAGGATTTGATTCCTCTCCCCATTGTCTTGGAAAAGATTGGTAAGACAAGATTACTTTTAGGCACATACAGTATATGTAATGTTGTGAGTTGTTCAAATAACAAAATCCTGTATGAGGAAGCTTTGTCTTCAACCTAGTCCAACAGGGTTGTTTTTTGTTTTTTGTTTTTAATTTTATTTGTCAGAGAGACAGAGAGAGAGAGCACAAGCAGAGGGAGAGGCAGGCAGAGGGAGAAACAGGCTCCCCACCCAGCAAGGAGCCTGACCTGGGACCCAATCTCAGGACCCTGGGATCACGACCTGAGTTGAAGGCAGACACTTAACTGACTGAGCCACCCAGGCATCCCCCCACAGGGCTTTTTTCAAGAAGTATTTATTCTAAAAAGGCAAGCCTCACTTTCTGGACCCTAGGTGAGATCTCGGTGGCAGTAATGGGTCGATGTGGGTGGGGAGAGCCACGCGGGGCACTGCTGTGTTGTATTATTTATCTAACCCTATGTAACAGATTACCTCCAAACTCAGTACCTTAAAACAACAAACTGCTGATCTCACACGGTGTCTGAATGTCGGGAACCCAGGCGTGGTTTAGCAGGTCTGGCTCAAGGTCTCTCATGAGGCTGCAGCCAAGTTGCTGGCTGGGGTTGCAGTCATCTCAAGGCTCAACTGGGGCTGAAGGATCTAATTGCAAGCTCACCCACATGGCTGCTGGCAGTGGCCCTCAGTTCCTCGTTAGCTGGCAGCCAAAGCTACTTGCCATGTGGGTCTCTCTCCACAGACTTCCTGAGTGTCCTCACAGTAGAGCTTCTCCCATAGTGAGTGATCTACGAGAGTACACGCCCAAGACAGAAGCCTGTCTTTTTACAACCTGATCTTGGAAGTGACAGCCCATTACTGCCACACTCCATTCATAAGCAAGTTCAGCCCACACTTCAAGGGGAGGAAAATGAAGCTCTACCTCTCTGAGGGGAGTATCAAAGAATTTGTGGACATATTTTAAAAACCACCATGTGTATGATACAAGTTTTCTATATCTAGTTTGCTCTTTGGTCTCTGGCAAAGGTCAGCATTTTTTTTTTTCTGTAAAGGACCAGATAGTAAAATATTATTTTAGGCATTGTGGGCCAGACTCTCTTGCAAAATAGCTGTAGGTTATACATAAGGGAGTGTGGCTTTGTTCCAGTAAGATTTTATTTACAAAAATAGGCATGGGGCAGATTTGGCCACGAGCAGGACTTGGTTGACTCCCCCTGGTCTACAGCTATAGAGGTTATTGGAAGTCTAGCATACTAAATGGTTTGGTTTCCTTGCCATCAGAATTCCATATCAAAAGAAATTTGTCTACAAGACATAGTTGTCTGATCTGCAGCTTGAAATTTAACAGTGAAATAATAGGAAGACAGAAAGGCAAATGCGAGAGGTTTAGGTGGAGAAAAACTTCAGGACATAGGATTCCAGTTATCCTCTGGGAAAAAGGAAGAATTGGAATATAAAGGAAAAGAGCTGATTTAGTACAACATGGGACAAGACAGTGTCTTCATTCCATTTAATCAATGAAGCAGAGATGAGACAAGAAGTCTGAGAGAAGTCCACTAGACAACCAGAACTGGGGTGCTGGATGCTAGCGTTCCAGTTCTGACTCAAGGTGTGAATTAAAGGACCCATCGTCACACACACACACACACACACACACACACACAAAAGACTTGTGAGTCCCACAGATGGGGTCGAAGGGAGGATCTACTGGGAACATGTAGGAATAATGGAACTTCAGAGTTGGAAGGGGTGGGGACAAACAGTTAATTTTGCACTATTCGCAGCTTCAAGTGATTAGTTTTAGCTAACATAAGGCTAAGCATCTATAAATTCTTAGATCTAATTTCCCCCTCCGTGTTCTTTAGGTTTTTGTTTTGTTTTGGTTTTAGTTCCTTAGGTTTAATTTTGCAAATACTAACTTGTTCCTCAGGGCTGTTTATATTAAGCTTATATGACCGAGTCAAGCAGAGACGGAGCTGAGAATTCCACTTTTCTTTTTCTTTTTTTAAGGATTTTTATTTATTTGTTTGACAGAGACAGAGAGATCACAAGTAGGCAGAGAGGCAGGCAGAGAGAGAGAGGGGAAGCAGGCCCCCGGCTGAGCAGAGAGCCCGATGCGGGGCTCGATCCCAGGACCCCGAGATCACGACCCGAGCCGAAGGCAGAGGCCTCAACCCACCGAGCCACCCAGGCGCCCCGAGAATTCCACTTTTCCTTCACAGTCACCCGCAATGGAACTTTTAACCTAAGATAGTTTCTTGCCTAAATTATGTATCATCCTCAAGAAAGTGGTTGATAAATCTCACCATTGAAAAAAGTTACGTTTTACTTTTTTTCCAACCCAAAACACAGCCATTAGTCATTTTTAAGTTAATCTTAAAGGTAAAATCTTAACAACCTCTTTGATGAGATATGCTTTGGAAAGAACACTCTGCTGGTAAATTATTTCTCAAAGCGGTTTATTTTTGCTCTCAGGCGGTGGCCTGAGACCAAAATGGGGCCTATCATGATCCTACTTGGATAACTAGGCATAACATCAACACTCCTTTGTTCTGTTAAGGTTTTCTCCCTCTTATCCCGAATCTAAAGCTAAATGAAGAGTAAAAAATTTTTTAAAAATTTTGCTGCAGTTTTCTTTGCAGGAAATACCCCGCTTCCTTTGAGGTGATGTCACTGAATTTAAACAAATTACTTCCATAAATAATTCTTGGGTATAAAATAAAGATGTGGGGACAGTGTTCTCTCTCTTCAGGGTGCTCATAGCTGGGACAGCAGTACAAAGATTCAGAGCTTTAGTCATCTAGCTTCTTACCTTGCGATGGAAAGTATGCAAATGACCTGTCCAGAAGACATCAGGCTGTGGAAATTGATCCAGTCAGAGTCCCTCCAGTGCCAGAGATGCAGGTCAGGAATTCAGTGAGCACTGGATACCACTGCCATCACCCTGATCTGAGTCCCTCTCTGTCAAGGTAAGATGCTAACAACCCAGTCATTCCAAAGATATATGTGAACTATTCCAGTTTTACTAATAACTTTATTTAAATAAGACACAGGAACTTCTATACCGAAAAAATACAAAACAAAAGCCACACATTTCCTCTTGTAAAGCCATATTGTATGGTAACTCCAATACTGTTCAGCGCAGTGGCTAGAATTAAACAGTACAACTATATACAAAATTTAAACAATTTCTGACAAATTTCTACAGCTGGATGTAGGATACATTTGAGCTCAACAACTTCTGGGAAGTTTACATGGCAAAGCATACGCTTTAACACATTTGGTTCAAAACTTTAATATATGCTAAGAACAAATGTACAACACAATTAATATTTAGTTTCTCGTGAGAAAATAAAAGCACATGTCACTATAAATATCGTACATCAGATTTCATCACCAAAAAAGCATTCAGTCCATCTTTCAGAAATTGATATTGATACTACTGCATCATATTTGGACAAAAAGCAGAGCGTAAGATCAACACATTATGTAATGCTAAACCAGATATCAGAAGTTAATGGAGCTCATATTTATCTTACAGAACTAATAATTTTTTCCCTTTAACCATAATCTACAAAATATAGTATTTTCATCAAGGCCTGAGATTATTAGGGTTAAAGGTGTCTGCTGCTGAAAAGATTGTTTTAAAAGGTTCCCCTGTGAAAATGGCAAAAGTAAACTGAGTCCTTTTCCATGACAGTCTCCTACAATATAACACTGACTAATTTAAAGGAGCCAGAATGCACCTTCAGGAGAGAATATTACTGCAAACTTTGGTGGAAAGAAGATAATTGGGATCATGACAAAATAATACACAGAATACATACACACACAAACATATACATATATATATATATCATTTCTTAAAAAAATCAATGGTGTTGCTTTCTTCTCTATCACCTCTTCCTTCTTCAACCTCCTTAGAAAATAAAACAAAGAAACCCCGAGGAATGACTGAAGGGAACTGAAACGTTCCTGTGACTGTAAGCACCTTAATTCCCCTAATTCTTAAGAAAACGGTGCCATATATTGTAGGTACAGATGAAACAACGCTATGTTTTACTGAACTAAAAGCAATGGAATAAAAATACAAAAACTTCCTTTTGCTTTTGGAGACTCTCTTTGTGTGCTCAAAGTCTGAGAGTTGCCTCTTCCACTGACCAATCGGGATTATCTAGGGCTCTCTTTACACAACTTTGTTGAGAATTCAGGTTGAGTCTGCAAGTGTAAGATGATTTACTTGGGTTTTTGCTTTACTCTGCACATCTGAAATACTAACAGAACCATCCACGATACTGTGAGGAGAGGCTTGAAGAGACAGCCGCAAACTACTGCTTTTCTAAGTCACCAAACAACCAGCTTCCCGTGCTGCATTGCTTCTGAGACCCACACGTTCTCTCTCTACATGAACGCAACTCATGCACCGCAACTGCTAGAGGAAAACAATAACCAAAAGTGTGACATTTGTAAACCCTCAAATTAAAGAATTTCCGAGAGAGAAACTGAACATTAACATGCCTTTAGCTAAAACAACAGCACTTCGTGACCCTGATGGCCAACACAAACAAAAAATCTCACCCATTCCCTGTGAGAGTTCACTTGTTTTGCAGCTAAACCTAGACTTTCCTGTTGTCAAATTCTGCCACACACAATTGGAATGTTTATGTACAGCCTGGTACCGGAGACACTTCCTTTGCAACATTGTAACAGTCAGGAACTGAGCAACACCTGAATTTGTTAAAAAAAAAAAAAAAAAGCCACATTTACACATGCTGAAACAGTGAATTCAACAGTTGTGTTTTACTTGTAACTGCATGACAAAAGTGATGTCAGACACCACAGATTTGCTGGTTCTCCTCATGTTCACCCATGTCCAGGATTATTGTTCTCCTAGGGTTGAATGCACTTTTTATTCTAAGAATGTGGAATGTAATGAGGAAAGGGAAATGCATAAAATAAGGAAAGGCAAAAGAGTGATGTTCCCTCTTTAGCTTTTTAGCTGTGAAATATTTAATATCCCAATATGATATACATTCCAAGTTACCTGAGTTTAGACTTCAACTGAAGTACCTGAAGCTAGGCCATAGGGTGGGCACTGTGCAACTGTTGTGGCCATTTATTTACTTTTTTGCATTGTATGTATTATAGAAGTTAGAAACAAACACCTGGATCAATTGTAAACATAATCCTGAAGTACAGTATTTTCCATAGGACAAAACACAGCAAGACATTTTCTATTTAGACAGGCAACTTTTTGATATAGAGCTTATTTATACTGAAGAATTTGGAACAAAACACAGGACACAGTACTAATCTGTCAAACATACTATGAAATGCATAGTCTCCACTTAAAACGCTGAATGACACACACATTTTGCAAGCAGTCCTGCTTTCCACAAAAACTGCTGAATAGGAGTTCCGTCCCTGCCAAGATCAGTGTTAAGAGATACTTTATGATGCTGATAAGTATTCTGTTGGTGGTGGTGGTGTTCTGAAAGTTTGTCACTCCATGCAGATAAGCTGTCTGAGGTCTAGTTCCTAATCCATGAAGGTAGGGTAGAGGCCAGCTCCCCCTCGGTTTTAGATGATCACATAGTTCTGAGCAGAGATGTGCTCCTCACCCTGCAGGTCCTGCAGGAGCTGCTGCTGCTGGGATGGCTGTTGGACGGAGGCCTCCACAGCGCCCACCGAGCTGGTGTCATCGGAAAGAGATGTAAAGGAAACCCGGGAGGAGAGTTGCTCGACGGTCAGGGTGGCCAGGGCTGAGCTCTGGCCTGAGTTAGGAGAGTTCTTGAGCATCAGGTCGGAGGCAGGTAAGAGAGGGCCTAGAAGTTTTACAGGACAGAAAGCTGATCCGGTTGGGATGAAATTAACCTTGTTTTTGTCAGGACATGAAAAGAGAGGGGCTGAGATAGGCTGACGAGACCTAAAACCGTAAAACAAAATGACATTTACAATCACTAAAAGCTTCCAAGCTTTCTTACTTAGCTGGAGTTCTCTACAACAGCTACAATGTGAATGACGGGGAATGAGTTAAGTGTACACAGAGGGGTAAACATCTTCCATAGCACGAGTCAGCTGGCAGACTACGGATGTACACAGCACAGAGTGATATTTGAGACAAAAGGATTTCAAAAGGACTGGGCAAATTTTTTCAGAGATCATTAGTTGGCTTTCAATCATTTAGGAAGATGGAAAAACCTCCTACATTATAGTTGAAGATTATGCCAGGTTAGAATGACCGTTTCTGTTAGGGAAAAGTATAATGGGAGAGGGATTACCTAATAATATATTTGGTTTTAAGCATTTTCTCCTTTTTCTGCATCACTATACATACTTCTACTAACAGATCAGGGGGAAAAAAAAAGTTTCAGGAACTTCTCAAAGAGCCAGTCAGCCCAACAGAGCAGGGTCCTCAAGCCTTTCTTCCCCTCCCATTCCCAGGAACTAAGCCATCAACTCCTGCAAGACCGGTCTCTGTCCCCTTGCAGGTTGCAAGAGTACAGCGGCCTCCCCCAGGCACCTGCACTGGGATAAAGGGATGAGTCCAAGAGCCACACAGTCTTTTTTTTTTTTTCCTGAGCTACTCTGCCAAGTATTTACAGCATGAACCTCTTTTCCTTTAATTTCTAATTTACGAAATTTCAAAAAGAAAAAAAAATTTGTGAATGAGAAGTCTACATTAAACGAATACACATGCTAGATGTGTCTACAGGAAGACAAGTTAGTTTCCTTCTGGCTTGTGGGATCCTGTCATAAGGTCAGCCACACCTGGATATTAACTTTGCCTCTAAACGCCTTCTTGTTAGCCATCCAAATTAATAGAGCTTTGGAAAGAAAAATTCGTAGTGATTAAAAAATAGATCTCTTAGGTCGTAGGGATAAATTTCCAAGCTTCTTTGTATTAGCAGCTTATGTATTTTCAACACACAGACTTCAGTTCTCCACTAAGATCCCTTCTGCCTATTCAATTTTCTTTTCATAATTTGGTTTTGAAACACATTATCAGCTGGATGGAGTAGTTGATTCATCTGTAATCAACTGGTCTCAGTAAAAAGCTTTACAGCTTTGCAGATCCCAGCTGATAGAAAAGACATTACTTACGCCATTTCCTCAAAGACCTTCACTCGCTCACATCCCTCTGGGGGCTCCCGTTTGAACATGTAGCTGTTGTTTGGTTTGGGAGATGAAGCGTACTTGGGTAACGGTGAGCTACTCCCACTGTCTGTAAATTTAAAGCAGTTATATTAACTAGTGATTGAAAGCTGTTTTAAATTAAGTTTGATTTCCAAACAAGCAGCCTTTTGCCCAGTTTATCCACTATGGCCCCTCTGCTTCCACCACAGAACTTCCTTTATTGCAAAGCTATTACTAACACCCTAATGTAGTACATTTCTTAGAAATAAAAGCTTCGATGCAACAGCAATCTGCCATACCACAGAACATAAAAGGGCGTTATTTCGGTCTAGAAATTGCATTTTGAATAAAGTAGAGCTATAATCTGGAAAACAAATACAGCAGAATGTATTTCAAAATGTAAATGAATGGGGTAATATGTATAAATCATGCAAAAGAATTATAAGAGATAATACAGGGTACTCTTTTTTTCTCACTGTCCAACCGATTTAATTGAAAATTTTAGTATGTGGAGTAATCTTCATTACAAATGTTCTTAGCAGAAACATTACTTTTATTAAACACCACGAATAAATGTATGCAGGGAAAAAACAGGTTTACAGCACATAATGGCTTTTTCCCTTAGCCCACTATGAAAACAGAATTTGCTCAGAATAAGACCTTTAAAAGGTCTTATATAAAAGACTTTTTCTAGCAGTTTGTATTTTTGCTACTAGAAGCATGAGAAATCTAAAAGCATCTCTACCTAACATGTTTTCTTCATATTTTGGACCAAAAAAAGAAAACGGTCTATTCATGAAAGGCCATAAAACCTATATGTAATTTCTCCCTTTCCTACCTGGCAAAGGATTTTGGCAACTCAAATCTACCAAAATGTGTCATTATCTTTGTGAGATGCCAAGTTGTAAAGTCAGTAACATACCTGTATAAATACAATAGTCCCATTTAAACAAATCCTGACTTAATGCAAACCAATCCTCACTACTAAAATATTAAACACACAATCTATTGAGATGTATGATTTTTACGTATATATCTGAAAGATGGCATTGGTACCATAATTACGCTTGTCACAATTTTGATGAGTTGCTTTAGTTTAGGCTACAGAACACAGCACAATATTCAGAATCTGAGTAATAGGGACGTTTTTATCATCATTAATGAACTATAATACATGCTTAGAAAGTACACTCTTGAGGCACACTTAGTATTTGGTGAATGATTCAAAGAGCATCTATGTTAGTCCTGGGAATGGAGATGCGTGCTTAGGTTTAAATATGGCAATAACTGTGAAATCACAACCTACAAAATAACAAGGCCGCACCACTGGGAAACCTAGAACACCAGTTTCTCTGTCACTACTGTTATGTTCCTACAGATTATACACAGTCCTTTGGAAGGAACTGGGTCTTAGAATTAAGTTCATTTCTTCAAGTGCCATTCAGATTTAAGGATTTTCTTAAAATTTTTCAACATTCATCTTCCATTACTTAAACAAATGGGAGACAGCAGGAAGAATATAATTTTCTCTTGTAGGTGGATGCAAAACATCACTAACCTGGCTAGAGTCTGAGTTTGCTGCTCTCTACTTGAGTGAGGCTAGACGGAAAAGACTGGTCCACAGTCAAAAAGTGGTGAGAACGAGGCCTTGAGCTCGGTGAAATAAATCCTGACCCCGCTTTCCTGTCCAAGCAGCAACAAGGCCCGTAGAGGCAATGCAAGACAAAGGAGAGTCATGTCTGTGGAGCTTCCTGTTGGTGACGGCAGTCCCTGAGAAGGGCACAACTGGCCTGAAGCCGTGGGCTCTCAATGGCTGTGACAAGCCTTTTTGGGTGTCGGCGAGAGTGTAACCATGTCAGTGGTCTAGGACTCTCCCCATCGGCATGTCAGAAAAGTCATCTTGGCCACAGCTGCAGTCTTCTGGGCTCTACTGCTGTACTACATCACCAGGCTGACCATAGGATTTCTCTCCTGACTTCAGTAATGGCTTCAAGGGACTCTCCCAGAACTGAAAGCTAGATGTGAGTTGGACAATCTACAAAACTATCCTCCTAATAACATCTACAATAAATCAAATAGTGTTTCTTCCTAAATTTTTTCTAATTTCAGAGGCTTATATTTTTAGAATTTTACCCACTGAAACATTCTTGTTCTTTTTGGGGGGTGGGAGGGCTGTTTAATGTTAAAAAATAAATATACTGCTATCCTAGAAAGAGTACTCAGTACTATTATATCTCTGCCTCTTCAATTAAAAAAGTTGGGTTTTGTTGTTGTTGAGAATATATATACCTAACATTTATTTGAATGTTTGGTGGTCTGGAAAGACAAAGCTTGGGAAAAAAATTGAAACCAACAGATTTGTTCAATCTGGAGCTTTTTCCTCAGGTAAGTATGCAGTCTGGTAGAGGGCAAAGAGGAACAGGGAATGGAGACACCCTGTCTGTGGTTTCAGATCTGTCACTAGTTGTATAACTTTGAACACAACTGCCTTTCTGAGCTTCTAGAAAACTAAAGGAATTACCTCTCCTAACTAAAATCCTGTGACATTTTTAAGGGTCCTAACATACAAGGTAGTTTTTTGCTTTACAAAATGGCATGATTTAAAAACAACCCTCATAGGGGTACCTGGGTGGCACAGTTGGTTAAATGTCCGACTCTTGGTTTCAGCTCCGGTTGTGATCTCAGGGTTGTGAGATCGAGCCCCGCACTGGGCTCTGCGCTCAGCACAAAGTCTGCTTAAGGCTCTCTCTATCCCTTCCCCCGCACTCTTTCTCTCTCTCTAAAGTAAATAAATCTTTAAAAATAAATAAATAAAAACAACCCACATGAACAACTATTCTATCCATTCCAGACTTGGAAGTTTAACGGATTCATTCGAAACTCTGTGTTGAATTTAATGAAGAGTTCAGTAACAGAACATAAATGTGAGGTAAGCATGTCTGCTCAGGAGATTCAAGATAAAAAGTCTCACAGTAATCTTAATTCAATCCCTCTTGTTCACAAGCATGATAAATTTTCACATTCTGTTATCCCTCAGTAGGAAATAACTAGACATTTAGTTCACATTAATAGTTACTTTATATTCTTACATCATAGCCAATGTCAATTAATAAAATGAAATGTAACAAATATGATTGTCTGTATTTATAACAGTCTTATTGATCTTTATAAAGAATCACCCAACCCTGAAAATCAGGAGTATGGAAATAGTTTATTGGCTATTATAATAGATCATACTTACACATGTGTACCGTATTTACCATTAAAATACAAGTAGCTTATCAAATATTTTTAAACTCATGATAATGAATTAAAACTTGGAAAAATTAGAGATGTTTTAAACAATGAAATTCCATATAGAAACAGTATTTTTTAAACTACATGTACTTTTATAGTTTTCTGAATTTCTCCTCATATATGGCCTTCATTATTTCTGGTATATTAAGTATGGTCCACAATTTCAGTATAAAAAGTCCTATTATTCAGCTAAGTCATTCTGCAGGTAGGTATGTAAAATCTTTGCCATGGTTCTATTCTAGCCCAAAGTCTTTTAGATGTGCTTTATCTCTTACTATCAGATCACTTTATCAAATTAAGTGAAGTCAGTACTAAAACAAGCTATGCAATTATAGTGTACCAGTTCTTAACTCTGGTTTCACATTAGACTCATCAGGAGGTTTCAAAAATACCAATAAATATCACTGTCCAGACCTCATCCCTAAAATATTCTGATTTAATTAGTCTGGGGCTCCTCCCCGGCATGTGCTCCCCACCCCCCACCTTTTTTGGTAAAACCCCCAGATGCTTTTAACACAGAGCCAAATTTGAGAGCCAGTCATGAAAAGGTCAAAACACTGGTTTGGAGTCAGGCTGCCTTGCCTGACTTCTACCAGGCCTGACACTATGACGTAGGAAAAGTCTGATCCCTTTTTTGATCTAGAAAATGGAACTACTGATATGATAGCTACAAAAAACGTGCATAAAAGAATCAGGATGGTGCCTGAAACACATTGAGCTCTCAATAAATACGACTTTAACAGTAGAAAGAACACGCCGTTCCTAGTTTGCAAATTTAAAATGGTGAACCATTCAGAAATTAAGCACCTATTCTACTTTTTCTCAGCAGAAGAGAGGAACAAGAAAGTTACTTTTAAAAGGTCCACGCATTCTACTTCTATTCAGGTGTATAAAGGTAAGATTTGGTGTCTGGTGGGAGGCAGGGTAATATCTAGGTAATATCTAGAGTACCAGATTCCCCAGTGTAGACGGCCTATAAACTCTGCCAGTTCATGCTGTCATCCTCTAGCATATATAAATCTATTATCCTGAAATTCAAATCAATGTCTAAAGCACAGACTCTAGATTCCTCTACAAAGACCTAACCAGGAGAATGTCCTTCTTATTATTCTATCTTCACAGCGGAGTAAGAGCCTGGGTAAGTGAGGGTAGAGTTCCACCAAAACTATACTCAATGACAGATGAGAAGCATAATGAAAAGGTAGCCAATAGAGTTAGATTAGAAATATGACTGACCAAATAGGACCTAAATAATTACCACTCTAGCATTAAAATTACATCTTTTGCTTCAGGAAATGAGATTATCAGCTGTAGTGTGGTTCGACAGCCTAATGTAATCAGGAGAGAACACAAAACTGTATAGCCTTTCTTGGCAACAAACTCTGGAACCTGTTGTTATTGCCAATTGTACTGAAAATGCATTCAGTTAACTCTAAGACCAAACTGGGAACAAGTAAGGAGAAAATTTGGCATTTACAAATAGTCTCTAAGGTGTGTCTAAAGTTTCAAAGTCAACCTTTTGTGAGAATGTTACAGAATTTTAGTAAAATAAGACATCAGCTGTAGCTAATATCTCCCTTAGACCAGCATTCAATAAAAGAGGTAAGGTACTTAAATTTCTGAACTCTGCTTCAAGTAAGATTGTGTTTTGAATACTGGGCTTAACTTACATTCCAAATGTTTGGTTCCATTAATTATTTGTCATATGGAAGGAGGTGTTTTAATCACTAATTGTTCCCTAAGTATTTACTGAATTAACAATCTGTAAATTAAGCACACAAATCATAGCTGCTCCTTTATTTCTGTGTACTCACAGTAAGTACAATCCTTCTTCCATAAAAGTAATCCTGATATGCAGAACAGGGCTAATTATTACCTCCAAATGGGACTTGGGGTCGCTGATATGCTAACTGGTCATGCTGAATTTTACTATCTGACATGGCAGTTCAAAATGAAAGCAAATTACTTTATTGAACACAGTCCTCAAACCAATTTATAGACTAAAATCCTGCCTCTCGTAAATATAAATCACAATAGCTACACTGGAAATAAATTTCAGATTATACAGAATATTTTATATCTTGAAAAGTAATTATGGTTCTCAGGAAAATCATTCTGATAAAATCTTAGTTTTTATACTCTTGAGCTTTTTAAATGGAAATATTTCCAGGGACGTCAGTTTTCAAAAAGCTAAAATACACTGTTCATATTAAACTGCTCCTAAAGTGTCCTAATGGGGAAAAATAAACACTTCTAATAAAAGTTTCACTCTAATTTTAAATGCTCACTTAAATATTTACTGAGCACTTAACTATGTGCAAAATAGAAGGCAAAACAAAATGCTTTAAATGTTGTCTTACTGTATTAGGTAAAACTTATTATTTACTCTGCCCTCCCACCCCCATTCTTGCTAAAGAAAAATGGTATTATAATGTCTTTGGGCAGAAACCAACATAGAATCTTAAACTTATCACTGTTTTCTCCTTAAAGCCTATTCCTTCTTTGATAGTCAGTGTCTAATTGATGGTGGTAATCACCTTCTGCATCTCCCAAACTAGAACTCTGTTAGAACCTGGCCTTTCCCCTCCCTCACCTCATCCATCCATCAGCCACCAGGCGCTACTGACTCCTTTTCAGTCCCTGTCCTCCAACTCCTCTGCAGCCCCCAGTCTCGCTCTGCCCTGCACCTGTGGTTTCCCAACTCAGGGGCACAAAACAATCTGCTGACATGCAGTAATATTAGAACATTTATATATGCTTACTTTCTATCTTTAAGAATAAGAAAGTTTGCTTCGCTAGTACATATCTAGTTTGTGGACTGAATTAAATACATACATAACTTAGAAATATATGAGCAGATTAAACATTGCTGAAAGGACATGTGATAAATAAGTTTGGAGACTACAGGACTAGACTTATTTAAATAGCACCTTATCATGTCCTTCTGCTGTCTCTCTCCACTTCTGTAGTTCCACCTGCATGTGGCCCTTAAAGATAAAGCTGGCCATGTCCTTTAGATAACAAAGATCTGTGCTTGGTCCTTCATTTCTCTTCACAAGGACTAGGCCCCTTATGAAACAGTGGTCTTTCTACCTCTCTCCTCTCACTGCTTTCTGCTCCCCACCATTCACCCCTATGTTCCAACCACACAGTTTCTGACTATTCTCCATACACCAGGATCTTTCACAGCGGAATGCCTGCATGAGGCTATTCCTCCTGCTAGGGCAGCCAGTAGTCGTAGGAGGTTGCTACAGAAGATCACTGTTGGACTCCAGAGAATTTAGGAAAGTTACTTCATTTTCTATGCCTTTAGAGTCCCCTTTCTTAAAATAACTACACTGTCCCTACTCATAGGATTGTGGTAATATTATAGGAGATGACAAAAGTAAAATCACCTGAGCACATTTGAGCCCTTCAACAATCGTATGAGACAGGTACCATCATTATCCCTAATTTATAGATGAAGGAACTGAGATACAGAGAGGTCGAGTAACTTGCCCAAGGACACATGATTTAGTAGGTGGCAGAGCAGGGATTCAACCTGGCTGCACCCGAGTAGGAGCTCATTACCCTTAGGCTCTCTGTCTCACTAAGTTTTGATCTAGCTCAACTCTAGTGCCCTCACTGGAGATACGAGGAGGGGAACAGATGATTGATCACATTCCTTCCAGTCTATCGGTCCATGCTTCTAATTAAAATCTTAAAGTCAGGTAACAGCTTCATTGGACCTGCCTTCTATTAGTCTCACAAGGAGACCCAGTGTGAGGAACAGCCTCTACGTGTTGATATTTCTTCTTAGAGGAACACAAAAGATAACAGGGAGAAAAAATGAAATAGATCCCCTTTCCTCTAGCCTAGCTGAAACCCTGTTTTCCCCCCAGTCATGATCAAAGTGGAAGATGACATGGATTTTAGCAAAGTTACGTCCTTTCACAGAAGTTCAGTAGGGAATTTGAACTTCATGGCTTCTTTTCCACCAAAGGCCCATCACTAAATTAGTATAATCTTAGTTGTTTAGTCCTCTTTACTGACTCGGTTTTTTTTGGTGACAATGAGAGAGGAGGACATTATCACACCCTTCCCGAACATTCAAAAGCCTAACACATATAATTTAATAACCTAAAGAAAAAGATACTGATGTTCAACACAGCTATAAAAATACACCCTTAAAAATGGACATACCATAAAGAAAGGTCCTAAAGGAATATTCGAAAAGAATCTCCACTGGGGAATATTCTGTGCTAGGTACTACTCTATTCGCTGAGGAGAAAGCAAGGAGCAAAATGAAGTTACCTGCTCCTGCTGGAGCGTATATTCTGGTAACTAAATAATAGGAGATTAAGTGAAATATATATGTAGGCATGTTGATAAATTTTGGTTTGCTTCTATTCTAGACTCTGAATTGCAACTACTAGAACTGAGATGCATACTTATTAGTTTTGAATTACAAATAATAACTCATCATCCACAGAGTGCTGGCATAGCATCTGCCCTCAGTGTAACTGTGAATATTTTCCTAAAGAGGGGAAATAGGCATTTACTGGATGCTTCTTATGTGCTGCCAGACATGGGAATATAAGTGATTTTACATGTTATCTTGAAAGAGAAACAGGGAGATGATGTTAGGGACAGGATTCTAGAATAGGTCATCATTAACCTATGGAATAATTGCAGTGTTGTATCTCTATACTCTGTGATTTTACCACCAAGAGGTTCTTCTAGGATAATAAGGCATCCTAGAACTATATGAGGAGGGTCTTTTGATAGAGAAAACAGACTCAGGCTCAAAAGCAGTGATTTTAAGATGTAGTGGCTAAAAGCAGTATTCCCACATATTTATTTTCACAATATAAAACACAAAAAGAAAGTACCACAAAATCTTGACTGATTATAGGCTCTCTAGAAGATAGAGGGTTAAAGTCTGTTAAGGGTAAAGGTCAAAGAAGAGCCCTAGAGATACACGAGCTCTAGAGATAAATGCAAATAGAATTAAAATGTATGTAGAAAGGAATAAGATGATGTCAAAAAGAGTCTTTTTCAAAAGTCTGAGTAGGTGCAGCCCTGGACCCAGAAAAGACAAGATAATACTTTATTTTTTTCTCCCCTACAACCAAGGGATACTCAGTCCTAACACCCAAAGTTTAGGAATATTAATATTTATGAGTTAATCACAGTATGAGGTAAATAGGCTTATATGCATTGGCCTTGGGAAACTCCATCCATATAGCATACGTTGTTCTTATGGGAAAATACAGTTTAAGTTCCAAGTACCCAATTTATGGACTCTTGGAATAGGACTGTCAGTAGCTGGCCTGAGGAGAATAGTTCAGTTGACTTCACGATTAGAATAATCAATGTTTCCACAATATCTTGCAAAATTGCAGCATTGTAGAACAACTGCCTAAGTGAACTGTGCCAAAGATCAACTGTAAGTGGCAGGCTCACTTGTGAGCCTGTGGAGCTTGTGGCTCGCCCAGCTCCACTCTGGCCACCATCAGGAGCACTGGCAGAGTTGCTAAAAAAAATATTCTGATGCTGCCATCTGTATTCTATAAATGACTATTTTTCTCCCTTACATTTTGGCCATGATAATGTAAAAAAATTTAGGTTAACTCTTAGGGTATATTCTGAGGATGTCAAGATGAGAGCTCTTATTCTGGATCCTGAATTCTCCACACGGATCACATTGTAGGAACTGTGGTGGATACTACGTTTGTTAGCCTGACAACTTTATACATGTAACCAGGCTGCCTTCAGTCTTTAGGTCACTGGAAAAACCTAGCAAAAAAGAGAAATCCTAAACCTGAAAACAGTCTCTTAATGGCTAGACCTTTCTTAATAGTCAGAGTGTTTTGTCCTGGCACTGCAACTGAAATAGCCAAAGGAAAAAACCAATATACTAATCAACTGAAATTACTATATAGGTCTCAAATTATACATGGTTCATGGAAAAGAATATGTGTTAGGAATAGGAAGAAATAATGTTAGCAAAATCACGAAAAGGATAAGTATATCACAGAAAATATACAAAAAAAGGAAAAGTCTTAGAAAAAGGTCTAACTTATCTAAGAAATGGTCAGAATTCAGATTATAATACTATCTTGAAGAGACATCTACATTCCTATGTTCATTAAAGCATTATTCTATTATAGCCCAAACATGGAAATAACCTACGTGGCCCTCGATGGATGAATGGATAAAGAAAATAAAACAAACACACATGCGTGCGTGAATGCACACACACACACACACACATACACACACACACACACACACACACACACACACACACAGAGGAATGTTATTCAGCCATAAAAAAGGAAATCCTACGTTTGCAACAAGATGAACAGACCTTCAGGGCATTATGGTCAGTGAAATAAGTCACAGAAAAATACTGTATGATCTCACTTATATGTGGAATCTTAAAAACATCAAACTTATAGAAATAGAGAGTAGAACAGTGGTTGCCAGGAACCAAGGATATGGGAAGATGACAGTCAAAGAGTACAAACTTTCAGTTATAAGATGAATAAGCTCTGGGGATCTAAGGTACAGCATGGTGACTACAGTTAATAATACTGTATTGCATACTTCAAAGCTTCTATGAGAGTAAAACTTCAATGTTCTCACCATAGCAACGACAACAAAATGGTAATTACGTGAGGTGAAGGATATGGTAACTAACCTTATTGTGGTAAACATTTTGCAAATATATACATGTATCAAACCATTACTGTACTCCTTAAGCTTACATATGTTCTATGTAAAAACATATATTGTTTTAAACTTGGATCTAAGCGAGTACCTTTTCTGAAATGCAGAAACCATGTATTTATCTGCCTCACTGAATACCGGCACATAGATGTCCTGAAGGCAATCTCTCAGTTAACCAGAGTAGAACTCACTCATCATCTTCCTAATACACTTCCTTTTTAAAAAGTTCAGTGTCTCTCAATTATGCACAATATTTAACTTAGAAAGAAGAAAACAAAACTCCAGAAATTAATTGCCTACCCTTATTATTACTGCTATTTTTACTTTCCCCAACTACACATACTAATAAATAGCAAGAGTGGTCAATCTGAACTGCACTTATCCTTTCTACTGATATAACAAACACAGAATACAGGTTTTAGAATCAAGACAGACCTCTCTTGCCACTTACCACCTGTGTAGCCTAAAACAAATTACTATTCTTTAAATATTTTCAATTACCTTCAAAATCCTATTAGAAGCAAGGTGTTTTCTTGTTTAACTGTGAAACATCCATAGTATATGTTCTGAGGAAGTGACTAAAGGTGTTTGTGCCAGTAGGATGATGCCTCAGTGAAATCAAAGTTCCTTCGCCTAAGATTCTATGAAATATCAAGACTTCCCACTTGAAGCAAAGAGATGCCTATGGTATTGCCTTCGGTACATCCCTAATGGAGGAAGGAAGTGCACAAGGCTTGTCAATCATGAAAGGGTGAAAAGCAAGCAGAGAACTACGGAGATCCACCCACAGAAAGAAAAGCAGAAGACAAAGTCCAAAGTAACTGCTATTTAACATCTTAGCGGAGAGTTAGGCATAATGATGAGTGAAAGAAGCCAGACACAAGAATATACATGCACCATTCTGTTTCTGTAAAATACAGTAACATGGAAAAATTAAATTATGGCGATGGAAATCAGAACAGTGGTTACTTCCAGATGGAGAGGGGAAGGGGGCCCGAGGGAGCCTTCTGGGATGCTAAAAATGTTCTGTAGCTTCAGCTAGGTAGTAGTTTCATGAGTGCATACATATGTAAAAATTCACTGGGCTGAGCACTTAAAATCTGGCAATTTAAATGTAATAATACCTCCAAATAAAACAAATGAAGGAGAATGACAGTCAAATCAGGACAAGAACCACAAAAGTCCTGTAAGATTCTGTAACTTTTACCTTTTTAAGTTTTAAAATTCTGGCCTACGGTGGATTTCTCTATGGTGAGAAACAGTAAATGTGTGATAAGTTCAGTGTTTCTTTGGAAGTAACTAGGGAGGAGGAAGCTGGGCAATCTTTGCTGCCTTCTGGGTCTGGTTCCGAGGGGGCCAGAAACAGAAAGGAGAGAGTATGTGGTGGCCAAGTGCCTGACACAGGGACAGGAGAGTCAGGGGAGACAGCCGAGGCCTGACAAGTAACAAAAATCCCAGAGGTGCCGCCCTCTTATCGGTTGTTAGTTAATAATTCTTTTACATACCATAACAACTCCTGACATCTGGTAGGTACTTATCAAACTTTACCTACTTGGTTAAAAATGTACCCATCCTTCCAACAGAATATTTAGAAATTACTTCCTCCTGAGTCAATGTGATTACAAAATCTACCTAAGGCATGCGCAATGTAAGCTCCACCATAACCATCATTAGCTTGGACAATATCAAGGAAAACCCTGTGCGTTCTAGGATGTAAAGCTGTATGCACACCATTTGAGAGCTTTCATTAGCTGTTAGAACCATGCGCTGTGCTTCTCTGACACATTTATGGAAGATGTTTGTGAGAGTCATAAAGAAGGGGGTACAGGAAACCAATGAATGAACCTAGATTGACCAATCCTTTACAATCCCACCATTCCACAAAAGAAAATAAAGGGATGTAATGGTCTAAGACAAAGAAAGTATAATGAGCAAGGCCCTACAACGAACCCCCTATCTAAGTGGATGATTTCCTTCTCACCTTTATCACGATCATAGAGCAAATCTTCTGTTGAGCATGGGCTCCCATCCTGGGACTCGGGGGGACAAAAGGGGGAGACACAGGGTGAATGGCTGCTACAGCTACTGCTGCGCTCCTGCACGGAGGGGGTCTGAGTGTCGATGCTGCGCGTGCTGCTGCTCCGGTAGTGAGCGGGGAGCGGGGCTCTTCGACCGTCCGGGATCTCCAAGGGCTGGAATAGAAACAACCGTCATATGTGTGATGCCTACAGAGGCACACGGCATGGCCCCGGTTTTCACCTTCCATGACCATCTCACCACAACTGATTCTTCAGAGAATAAAGATACCAGTCTTGTGTCCTGATTTCTGCACATTGTCTCGACTGAACTGAAATTTTAATTCCAACTACTAAGGATAAGCTGTCTTACCAATTCCATAGCTCTCTATATGCGTCCATAGGTTAGTACTTCCCATAATAGTCCTCCGGGGTAGGGGCTTTTTTTAAACACCATGTCCCCAGTGCCTACCACCGTGTCTGGCACATGGCAGACATCCAACGAACATGGGCTGAACGAAGTGATCAAACCTCAAGAAGTTACTTTGACTTGCTAGTAAGAAAAGTAAAATCGCATACTCGCAGGTATAGATTTTTCTGTCTGTTCATTCTTTAATATTTTAGAGATCAGAACAGAACCATGTTTCCCATTTCCTTTACAGATTACCCAAAGTTTCTAATAAGGAGATTGATTCTATTACTATTCCATAAAGGATGTTAATATAACTTAAAACAATTCTACTATTTTGGTATCCACCTATGTAGGACTACTCATAATTTGGCTTGGTTCTTCTAATGCACTGTTCTGAGTGGCAAAAATAAGAAACAGAAATGAAACTATAATCACAGAAACATATATTTTGGACCCAACAAGACCTTAGAGCTCATTATTCCAGTGTCCTTACAAATAAATGACCTACAGTTTAGTGCTTCTGACATCATGCTGATTACATGGCATCAGAGTTTCTGTCACAGTGGACTCTCCCAACTCTGCTGCAGCTGTAAAGATAAAATCTCATTCCATTTCCTAATCTGTGCGCTAACAAAGTTCAACGAGTAAAATCCTACATATTAATCACTTAAAATACTTTGTTCTTATACAGGCAAGATTGTAATGCTAAGAAAAACAACCCATATACTTTTATACTCTTAGTTTATTTACAACCAATTTTCACTATTTACTGCTTTTACACTGAGCTTTGTCATTTCAGTTTTTAGAAACGTTGTCAGAGGGAAAAAGAGAATAAGATAAAATTAGGCAGTAACAAATAATCAAATTAAATGAAGGATGAAACCATTAACTACTGAAATACAAACTGCTTTTATCTATATAATGCTATTAAACCAAACCAAGGCATCTTCACAACATGACAATGACTACTCTACTATAAAAAGAATATTCAATTATGTAAATATTAGTTCATTTTGTAAACAAAAAAGTAAAATTTCCCAATTAAAAATGCTAAGAAAATATTACTGTATTTAAAATTTCTTTTCATTTAAATAAAGTTAGATTTTAAGTACACGTCTGCACTAAACCTTAGAATGAACAAAGAATAAATCATTGATGCAGGTGTTTTTGAACAAAATTACGTAGCAGTATAAGATGTGTGAAGCTCCAGGGTAACCCATGAGGAAAGGTCACTTTCAAAAATGTCGTTGAGCGCTTCATGACAGAACTATTTCTTAAAATTTAGATATATAAGTCAAGGAAAATGTTACTTTAATAAAAGTGTCAGTATTGATAATCAGCAAAAGAATGATGTATAAATTTGTAGTTAAAATACTTAAGAATTTGAGTTCTCTTTCATTTGTGTCCTATTTGATAAACACAGTCTTTCTATATTCCTTTTTCTTAATCTATTACCGTAATATATATCAATTTTCTTAGCTGACTTCTGTTTTTTCGGGAGGAAGGTTACAAGAATTTAAAGAACGAAACAGATTTTAAAAAACTACTATTTACACAAAATAACAATGGGACATACAAAGGCTTAGAACACTGATATACTTAACAGGGCAATTTTCTTTTTTTAGCTCCTGGCAGGTTCACTAATGGTGACATTTTGTTTATTAAAACTTTGGGGCATACTTAATTATCAATCTAAAAAATTCTAAAAATTAGTATTTTAGTTATAAGTGTGAAGGTTACCCCAGAGTAATTCTGAAATGGCTACTATGAAATTAGAACACGACTTAATTAAAAGCAGTATGTGTGTATGTGTGTATATATTTATATTATTATATTATAAATTTTTATATATTATATAAATACATGTTAAATTATATACTTATAAGTTATAAATATATATTTATATGTAATTTATTTATTAGGTATAGCTGACACAAAATATACATTAGTTTCAGGTGTACAACATAGTAAACTGACAACTCTATACATTATGAAATGCTCATTGCAAGTGTAGCTATCATCTGTCACCATTTAATGCTATTATAATACCACTGCCTATATTCCCTATGCTTTACCTTTCATCTCTGACTTGTAAATTCTTTTTTTTTTTTTTTTAAGATTTCATTTATTTTTTTGTCAGAGACAGAGTGAGAGAGAGCTAGCACACAAGCAGAGGGAGGGACAGGCAAAGGGAGAAGCAGGCTCCCCGCTAAGTCGGGAGCCTGAGGTGGGACTCGATCCCAGGATCCTGGGATCATGACCTGAGCCAAAGGCAGATGCTTAACAGACTGAGCCACCCAGGTGTCCCTGACTTACTCATTCTATAACTAGAAGCATAAACCTCCTACTCCCCTTCACCCATTTTGCCCATCCCCCTCCCCCCCTGGCAACCACCAGTTTGTATTTATGGATTTTTCTGTTTGCTTATTGGTTTTGTTTTTTAGATTGCATACAAAGGTGAAATCATATGATATTTGTCTTTCTCTGACTTACTTCACAAGGCATAATATTCTCTAGGTCCATTCATGTTGTCAAAATGGGCAAGATCTTATTCTTTTTTATGGCTGAGTAACATTCCTTCGTGTGTGTGTCTATTATATAGTTGTATATGCTTTTCATATATTTTATATATTAAGGTTATACATATTTAATACACATACACATACCACATCTTCTTTTTATCAATTCTCTATCAATGGACACTTAGGTTCTTTCTATATTTAGGTTATTGTAAAAATGCTACAATAAGCAAAGATGTGCATATATCTTTTTGAATTAGGGTTTTTGTTTTCCTGAGGCTATGTTAGTAAGTTTTACATTCTAGTATAGTTTTGTTTTGAAGTTCTTAAGGAATCAGCAAATATGTGACTGATTCTTTCATCCTCAAAAAATTAGATTTTTCACTAAAGTGAAATTTTTGGAAAAATTTTTCAAAATTTTTTCAAAAAATTTTACTTCCTTACATTAATGCTTTAAAATATTACTTAATGTATGAAGGAAACATTTTAATGATCAAGAGCTAAGAGACAGCATAATTTCCAAAGAGTTCCTTTATGGTAGGATAAATACAAAATAGAATTTTAACATGAAGCATCTAGGGAAAGTAAAATGGCACAACTTTTTGGGAGGATAAATTTTAGCAATATTCATCAAAATTTAAAACATACAAATGCTTTGGCCCAGCAATTTCACTGCCGGAAAATTGTCTTCAAGAGTACATGTTTTCTACATGTAGCACTGCTTGTGATGACAAAAACTGAAAACAATCTAAATGCTCATCAACAGAGGACTTTTCAGTTATGGTACATTCATACAATGATTCACTAGATATTAGAATACGCAAATATCAGGAAAGATACACATGATACTCCTCATAATGCTCATATCTGCTAAGCAATATGGAGAGTTGAAAGAAAGTCTTACTTTTTAATTTTATAAATATAAAATTGAACTGTTTGGATTTTGAAATTAGTTTTAAAACCTGCACATTACTTAAAGGAAAGACACACATTTGACATAAATTAATTTTGGTTTCCCCCCCAAAAAAATCACAGGGGTAATTAAGTCAAAGGCTACTTGATGTTTTCTTTTGTTGAGTATACATTTAAGATGTGGTCAAATACAGGTTCACATGTAGTAGTGTCCAGATTTCTTTTCTGGGACAGAGGTAATTTATTAAGCATTTTTGGAAAATTCAAAATGGCTCAATGACCTAACCATTAGGGAAGGTTAAACTAAAAAACTCTTAGAAGAAAACACAAGTATCATTGTGACCTTAGATTAGGCAATGGTTTCTTAAATATGACATCAAATACACAAACAACAAAAGAAAAACAACAGGGGCGCCTGGCTGGCTCAGCCGGTTAAGCATCTGCCTTTGGCTCAGATCATGATCTCTGGGTCCTGGGATGCAGCCCACATAGGGCTCCCTGCTCAGTGGGGAGTCTGCTTCTCCCTCTCCCTTGGACCCTCTCCCTGCCGGTGCACACTTGCTCTCTCAAATAAATAAAATCTTTAAAAAAATAAAAACAATAAATCAAACTGTATCAAAACGGAAAGTGTTTGTTTCAAAGGACAGCATCAAGAAAGTAAAGAATGAAAGACAACCCACAGAATGGGAGAGATTTTCAAATCATACATCTAATAAAAACTTTTATCTAGAGAATAAACTGCATAAAGAATTTCTACAATTCAATAATAAAAAGACAAATAATCCAGTTTTAAAATGGGGCAAATTATCTAAATAGACAAATTTCCAAAGAAGATATACAAATGGCCAATAGCACATAAAAGATGCTTAACATGATTAGCCTTCAGGAAATGCACAGCTACACCATGATAAGATGCCCACACCCACTAGGATGGCTATAATAAAAAGGCAGAATTACAAGTATGGGTGAAGATGGAGAAACTGGAACTTTCATACAAGTAAATGGTGTAGTGCAGACACTCTGGGAAATAGTCTGTCCGTTTCTCAAAAGGTTAAACAAACAGCTACCAAACCAGCCATTCCACAACTAAGCATATACCCAACAGAAATGAAAACATGTTCGCATGAAATCTTATATATGAATTTCATAGCAGCATTTTTATAATAGCCAAAAAGTAGGAACAAGACCATGTTCCTCAACTGATGACTAGCTAAACAAAATCCACGCAACTGAGTATTTGACAATAAAAAGGAATGAAGTACTACTGATAAGGGTTACAACATGGGTGAACCTTAAAAACATTATGGTAAATGAAAACAGTCGGTTACAAAAGGCCATGTATTGCCTGATTCCATTTATATGAAATGTCTAGAACGGGCAATGCTGTAGATCGAGAAAGGAGATTAGTAGCTGAGGGGCACTGGAAGGAAATGAGGGATGATTGCTGAAGGATATAGAGTTTCTTTCTGGGGTGATGAAAATGCGGTAAAATTGATTGTGGTGATGGGTGCACAACTGTGAATATACTAAAAAAACCCACTGAGTTGTAACTTCACATGGGTAAATTGCATGTGAATTTTAGCTAATAAAGCTGTTACCAGAAAAAGGACTTTTAAGACAGTTCTGAATATTAAAGAAAAAAAAGGATTCCAATATCCCACATAACCTTACCTTGGACACTTCTTCCTTCCCATTATTTTCTTTAATGAATACCTTTTCTAATTCAGGACTTATTCCTTCTACATTGCAGGGCACACGTGAAACGGAAGATTTTGGCACTGATATATTTGACAGCGGCATAGGGACTGATCTTGATCCAGCAGCCTACAAAACATAAGATAAGGTAGTGTCAAATTACTTGTGGTCAAAAAAACCCAAGAAATGAAGAACTGAAAAGCACGGTAAATCTGAAAATGGCAACTCCTTAAATAAGGAGAGTTATTTCAACATTTCAAATACAATTTATAAATTCAGATTCACATACAGAAATTCAGATTCTAAAGTAAGGAAGGTAAAATCGCTACAGTCAAAATAATCCTTTATGTTGAAGTGTAGAGGTATAATGGTATAATGTATACACTATTTTGGTAGGACAGCAGACAGACTCTTCTACAGTTTCCTTTTCCCTTTGCTGTTTTTATGGCTTTACTGGACAGCTCTGTGTGTGTGTTTAAAAGATTTGTTTCCTTCACTGTTACAATTACCTTCTAGTATTTTTCATTTCCATTTTGTCAACCATTTAAGAAAACCTTATGGATTATTAAATAATGTGGCAACAATATATCATGTTCAGTTCAATAACACTCACTTAACAACTGTAAGGTTGTTTTCAAAAGTCTTTTGGAGGAAGGGCACCTGGGTGGCTCAGTTGATTAAGTGACTGCCGTCTGCCCAGGTCAAGATCCCAGAGTCCCAGGATCGAGTCCCGCATCGGGCTCCCAGCTCCATGTGAAGTCTGCTTCTCCCTCTGACTTTCTCCCCTCTCATGCTCTCTCTCTCAAATAAATAAATAAAATCTTTAAAAAAAATGTTTGTCTTTTGGAGGAGTTCTCAAGAATTAACCACCTCTCATAGCTGTCACAGAGGGTACCAAAAAGTATAAGACAAGCCTTTTTTTTTTTTTTTAACCCCAGTATCATTAACATAGTGTTATATTAGTTTTAGGTGTATCATACAGTGATTCAACAATTCTGTACATGACTCAGTGCTCATCATGGTAAGTGTACTCTTCATCTGCATCACCTATTTCAGCCATCCCCCCATCCACCTCCCCTCTGGTAACCGTCTGTTCTCCAGAGTTAAGAGCAACACAAGCCTTTGGATGCTCAAGGGACTACTACCACAGAAAGGAAGTAAGAAAAACAAAGATGAACAAGGTAAAAATAAAAACAATATATGATCTCTATCTTACTCTGAATGATTAAAGTTGATACGTATGATTCATAATGAGATGGACTGCTAATCACTGATTAACACATGAATAATATTTCCTATACTCAGCGCTGTGCTTCTGCCACAGCTGCCTGCTAATGTCCTTTGTTATTAATGCTCAAGAGGTTTTCATATTGAAGTTGTAACTCTTTGTCATACATGTGCTGCTTACTTTAGTATCACATATCTTTCAGTACTTTTATGGTTTTTCATATTTAAATATTTAACCTATCATGATTTATTTTTGTATATGGTGTGAGGTGGTATGTTTTTTGCCACCCACTATTCAAACTGCCAACAGTTATGATTCTATATTTGATTTCCTTATGGATTTCTATATTTATTTGGTTCTAATTTCATTTCCTTCTTAACAGATAATACAGATAATACAGAGCTTCACTTTAACTGCTATTCTATAGTACATGTTGGTATCTTATAGGGAAAGCCTTTCCAAATTTTCTTTTCTACTAATTGGCATTAGTTTTCCATATGACCTTTGAGAACAACTTTTCAAGTAACAAAACAAGTCCTTTTAAATTTTCTTTGGAACTCAACCTGCACATTAATTTCAGGTAAATTGCTATTTGAAAAATATTGAGTCTTCCCTTCCCATACATGAATGTGTTGAGATTTCTAATTTAGGTCTTGGTTTTCTTTTTTTTTTTTTTTTTTTTTTAAGATTTTTATTTATTTATTTGTCAGAGAGAGCACAAGCAGGCAGAGTGGCAGGCAGAGGCAGAGGGAGAAGCAGGCTCCCCGCCAAGCAAGGAGCCCGATGTGGGACTCGATCCCAGGACCCTGGGATCATGACCTGAGCTGAAGGCAGCCGCTTAACCAACTGAGGCACCCAGGCGTCCCAGGTCTTGGTTTTCTATTTCATATACTCGATAAAGTCTTTGATTTGCATCAAATTCTAGGCATTGTATATTTTTCTTATATATACTAACATGTTATTGAGAACTGTAACATAATAACTAACATATATTTGGTGTCTGTCCTGGTTCCTGACACACATTTCCTAAAATTCTTGTAATTTCCTGAGTGATAAGTATGCTAGGGGCAGGGGCGCCTGGGTGGCTCAGTGGGTTAAGCCTCTGCCTTTGGCTCAGGTCATGATCATAGGGTCCTGAGATCGAGCCCCACATCGGGCTCTCTGCTCAGCGGGGAGCCTGCTTCCCCCTCTCTCTCTGCCTACTTGTGATCTCTCTCTCTGTCAAATAAATAAATAAAAAATCTTAAAAAAAAAAAAAAGTATGCTAGGGGCATCTTTGATTCCAATATTTGGTTTCTGACCCTGGAACCGGACACAGAGCTCCTAAATCCCTTGGAATTTCCTGGGTGATAGAAGGAAGAGTCTTCTCTTCTAATGAGGTGACTCTTGACAGGCTCCTGGGTAGTTTCAGGATGGGAGCTAGTCAACAGAAAGATCAAGCCATGATTTTAAGCTTGGAACTTCCAGCCCCACACATCATCCTCTGGAGAGGGCAGAGGGGCTGGAGATGGAGTTAATAATGGATCATGCCAACGTGATGAAGCCTTCACAAAAATCTCTGAACTATGGGTTCAGAGAACTTCCAGGTTGGCGAACATGTATACATATGCCAAAAAGGTGGCACACCCCAACTCCATGGAGGCAGAAGCCCCTGCGCTTGGGACCTCTCCAGACTTTGCCCTATGTACCTTCTTTATCGAACTATTTGTCTGCATCCTTTATTATATCCCTTACAATAAAGCAGTACACATAAGTGATTCCCTGAGTTCTGTGAGCCATTCTAGAAAATTATTGAACCTGAAGTGGTTGTTGGGAATTCTTTCCTTATAGCCAGATGGTCAGAAGTACAGATGACAATCTGGGACTTGTGACTGGCATCTTAAGGGGGGGTGGGCAGTCTTGTGGGGCTGAGCCCTTAAACTGTGGGGTCTGTGCCAACTCCAAGTAGTTAGTGATATAATTGAATTATAAGACACTCAGTTAGTGTCTGGAGAGTTGGCGAATGGTATGGGAAAACCTCCCACACATTTGGTGTTAGAAATATTCTGTGTAGAGAGTACAGTGGTTTACCTTCATTCACATAAGAGAAAACTACTGATTTTTATGTTTATATTTTATCTAATCATCTCACTAGGTTCTCAGCTTTTTCTTTTTGTTATGAAAAATTATAATCATAAGCATAATTAAATGCTATACCATAATGAACCCTCAGGTGCACATCATCCAGCTTCAGAAATTACCAACATCTGCCAATCTTGCTTCATCTAGATATCCATTTTTCTTCTGTTCTTAGATTATTTTAAAGCACATTCTAGATTTCATACTTCACCTACTACAAATATTTCAGTATGTCTGGCAGATAATTATTTTTACACATAACTACATTGTCAAAAATTCAATGTAGGGGCGCCTGGGTGGCTCAGTGGGTTAAAGCCTCTGCCTGCGGCTCAGGTCATGATCTCAGGGTCCTGGGATCGAGCCCTGCATCAGGCTCTCTGCTCAGCAGGGAGCCTGCTTCCCCCCGTCTTTCTGCCTGCCTCTCTGCCTACTTGTCATCTCTCTCTGTGTCAAATAAATAAATAAAAGTCTTTAAAAAAGTTCAATGTAAATGAAGAACATTTGCCTAAGTCTTTTTTGTTAAATCAGCAAGTCAATAGATCTTCTATAAATGCATTAGGCTCTTACAGAGAAGGCGCTTGAAATAAACAGAGTAAGAATAATATATTATTTCTACCAGATTAAGAAAAAAAATCATATTTTGTCTCTATAATATTGCCTTTTCGAGAATTTAACATAACTAATCATACAGTATGTAGTCTTTTGCCTCTGACTTCTTTCACTTAGCATGATGTTTTTGATATTCAACCATGTTCTTGTATCAGTAGTTCCTTTCTTTTTACTGTTGAGTGGTATTGCATGGATGTTGTGAATTGTTTTATCCATTCACCAGTTAATATTTGTTTCCATTTTTTGACTCTTACAAATAATACCTCCATGAACACTGATGTAAAAGTCTTAGTGTGGATATATGTTTTTATTTCTCGTGGCTAGATAACAAAGAGTGGAATTTGGGGGCTCTATGGTCAGTGTATGAGTATTTAACTTTTTAAGAAAATGCCAAACTGTTTTCCAAAGTGTTGGTACCATTTTGTGTTCCCATTAGCAACAAATGTCTGTTCTAGTTGATCCACATCCTCAGCAACAGTTGGTATTAGCTATCCCATTGGTTTCGATGGTTTAGTTCATTCAGTTTGATTTTCTAAATATAATCATATCATATAAAGATAACAAAAACTATTTCTTTTTCTTACTGCTCTGTCCAGAGCTTCTAAACCACTAGCAAGTAATATCAATAATTATGGGCATCTATGGCTTGATTTTTATTTTAACAGAAATGCTTCCAATATTTTATTGTTAGGATCTCACTACCCTTGCAGTTAGTCACATTAGGAAGTATCCTATTTTTAGTTACTAAGGTTTTATCACACAGGAATACTGGGTTTTTATCAAGTGTTGTTCAGCATCTACTTTGACCTTCTAGATGGCTTAAAGTACTATCAGGAAGATTAAATGAGATAACCCCATAGTTCCTTAATAAGTGAACAAGCTAGGATTTTAGTATGAGTCATCCTTGAGTCGATTACACTGTTATGTCTATTACTAAAAGAAAATTACATATATGGAGGGGCAAAAAAACTTCTTTCAACAATTTAACTAGTAGTAGTAAGATCCAGGGATTTATATTATTAATTTTTTAATCCTAAAATAATGGATTCCCCCTTTATAATGAACCCTTTAAAAGGAATTATTCAAATGTGGACAAGAAATTAGCCTACCTGAGTGTGATTGATTGTTATATGGTTGCCATGAAGAGGTGACTGACGATCTTTCTCCTTACTGTGCCGACTACTCTGTTTACTACGTTGTAGTTGCTGCCTCAGTTTGGCAATCTGCTTTGGGGAGAGGGGAGGAGAAATAAGATGAGAACAAAAGTGAATACCAGTTTTTAAGTACTTCTAATTTTAATTTTTGGATACTAATAAATCATTTCTTCCTCACAGGTTTCAAGAAGAGATAATATTTCACTGCAAAGGTTTATTCTTCCAAGTTTCTAGGATGAAAACTATTGAAAATAAGAGGTACAGACTTCCAGTTATACAATAAATAAGTCACAGGGATGTAAAGTACAGCATAGAGAATACAGTCAATAATATTGTAATAACTATGTTTGGTGACAGAAGGTAACTAGACTTGTGGTGGTAATCATTTCATAATGTATATAAATGTTGAATCACTATTTGTCCAACTGAAACTAATATGTCAACTAAACTTATTGCCTAAAATAGGCTATAAATGCTTCACTTGTACAATTTAAATAGTGTTTTGGTAAACATGTAGACTAAATTTCTCCACATTATTTCAAATTGTACCTTTGTACACCAAGAATATCTTCTTCTTTAAACACTATTTATAAGGAAAAAAACTAGTATTTTACATGCCAATTGATTAAAGTTGAAGCCAATATATTAATACAGAAACCATACTAGTTTCTAAGTTCCCATCTTATATAAACAAAATGCACCTAACTTATCAATTATTAGACACTTCAAAATTGTAAATCTTTCGGTAGTGAGAAAAATCGAAGTGTTTAGCATTAGTAACTTACTAGCATTGAATATCTTACTATATATTCCTCACAGTCACTCAACTTTTATTTTACTTTCCAGCTCTATTGAGATAATTCTGGCATATAGTATTGTGGAAGTTTAAAGGTATCAAACATGTTGATGTGATACCTGTATATTTGCAAAATGATGCCACCATAGCATTAATTAATACCTCTACTCCATCCCATAATTACCGCTTCTTTTTTTTTGTGGTGAGAACAATCGAGATTTACTCTTTTAGCAGCTTTTAAATATACACTACAGTATTATTAAGTATAATCAAAATGCTATACATTAGATCCCTAGAACTTATTCATCTTATAACTGGAAGTGTGTATCTTTTGACCAACTCCAATTTCCTCTACCCTCCAGTTCCTGGTAGCCATCGCCACTACTGTTTCTATGAGTTCAACCTTTCTTGAACCCACATATAAGGGATATCATACAATATTTGTCTTTCTCTGCCTTACTTATTTCACTTAGCCTAATGCCTTCAAGGTTGATCCTTGTTGTTATAAATGGCAGTATATTCTTCTTCCTCATGGCTAAATAACATTAGAGTGGAGATACAGACACATAGATATATACATTATGTCTTCTTTATCCATTCATCTGTTGATGGACACTGGCTATAATCGAAATTTCTAAAAACAAATATAACTTAGAGTGTATTCTCCTCAACTGAATGTTAACACTCCCAGATTTAAGAGAAAAGTCATTATTGCAACATGGCTTGGAATTCATTAAACTACTGCATATTTACCAAAAAAATATATTTCTTGGTAACACTAATTCAAAGGGATATATGCACCCCTATGTTTATAGTAGCAGTAGCTACAATAGTGAAACTATGGAAGCAGCCCAAGGGTCTGTTGATAGATGAATGATAAAGAAGATGTGGTATATAAACATACTGGAATATTATTCAGCCATAAAAAAGAATGAAATCTTGCCAATTGTAACAAAATGGATGGAGCTAGAGAATATATTGCTGAGTGAAATAAGTCAGTCAGAGAAAGACAAATACCATATTATCTCACTCATATGTGGAATTTAAGAAACAAACAAAGGAAAAAAAAGAGAGAAAGACAAACCAAGAAACAAACTCTTAACTATAAAGAACAAAGTGATGGTTACCAGAGAGGAGGTGGGCAGGGGATGGGAATTAGAGTATAGTTATCATGATGAAAAAAATAATTAAAAAAAAAAAACACACCAAGATCACATATGCAATCAAAAGGTGCAGTGCCTGGCATGTGATAAGGGTCTGCTGAATTGAAAACTGTGCCCACTTCTGGTTTGGAGCAATGACCCCGCACAGTCTCTTGGAATCATCCAGGAAACTAGAAACAAAACAAAACAAAACAACAGAACAACAAACCACCCCCCGCCCCCACCAAACTCACAAAAGTCCTGACCAACGCAGATCCCTGTGCCTACCCCAGACCGATTTTTGTGGTTCTGTATATGCATCTCCCTATGCATCAGCATTTGGGAGTCCTTGGTCCAGAGTGTTTGAGGTTACAGAAATGCAACCACCAGACCCATCTCCAACTGCGTATGCCTACGATGCCAACATTTAGCAGACAGAGGATTCTATCATGCCACCACAGCACTGTAGGACATCTTCCTTAGAATTTATCGTGGCAGAATAAATTTCTTCAAAATTAAATGTAAGCTCAAAACTGGAACATAAGTATTGCCAGAAGGTACATTTCAAACAAACAATTTACACTAAACACCAACCTGGCTGGAACTCAAAAAAACCTCATATATTTTAGATGATGTATAATCTGCTTCAAATAGCCAGACCAGGAGTAAAATATTCCTGAGCATTTTATAAGGGAATAATTAGCAATTTGGCGGAGGTTATTTAATACTGGCATTATTTTCTTTGTAGAAAAGAGGACACTAATCAACTAACAGTTATTCCTTGAACACCTATAGTGAGCCCAGTTTTATATTACCTACTTATAGGCCAAGTGTAAACAAAAAGTAAAGTCTGCAAAATATATTGATTTCCTCAAGGACATAAAGCAAAAATACACTGTATTTTAATATTAGCTAAAACTTACCTTGGATAACCATGGCAATAAAAAGCAAAATAAATAGTTGCTACTAAAACCTACAAATGCTCAAAAGGAAAAGTATATAGGTTGCTAGAAAAATTCATTTTTACATATGGCAAATAGAAGACAAACAGCATGGAAGAAAATAAAGCACCTAAACAACGGAATGGTTTATGTCCTTTCTTCTATATTAAGATCCTTAGATTCCTTCACTTCTTTTCTGTTTTTTTGGGTTTTTTTTTTTTTTAAGATTCCTTCAGTTTCTTAAAGCTCCTTTGTAGCTTATGGACCTTCATACAATGTTGTTGCAAATATTTACAAGTAAGATTATCTATGTTAATCTTTGTGTTCCCTGCTCTATTGAAATGACATAATTTTCTTCTAGAGAGCATTAATTGTCATGAGAACAGGAATCAAAATTAGTAGGTAATCATTACAAATCAAGATAGATTATTTTCTATGATAAAAAATAAATAGATTTCAAATTGCACAAGTCATTTAATTAGGATAGAGGTATAAAATTAAGTGTTTTCTGAATATTAATGATGTTTCAGTGTTGTTTCAAAACTGGCAAGAGCTCGTACAGAAGAGCCCATAATGCCTAGAGATTAATCAAGGCAATCTGTAATTTTTCATTTTAAAAATAATCTTCAAAAATAAACAAAAATAAGCTGAGAACTGATCAGTTCTAATCACTCTATTTTTAAAGGCCTTGAAACATCAAAGTAAGCCAGAAAAGTTTTTGTTCTTAACAGCCTTTAACAAAACCCTGAAAACAAAAAGCATCCATCACGGTATCCACCTTACTTTGCCTGGAATACCCAGTTCGACTATGCAACCTTGCAGTTTTCACATAATATTGTTCATTTCTCAAATATAACATAGCTACATTCTTGTTTTCAATTCAGCAGAGATTAGGGTAAAAGGGAGTCCAACTTTCTAAACATATATACTCAGATTGCAAATTTTGTCAAGAACTATGTAAAATGAAAGCAAGACACCCTAAGTCCTCCTTTGCTTCAGAACAAAGTGGTTCCTGTGCTGTTTACAAGCACATTCAGAAGAGGGGCAGGCCTACGTAACACGGCCAACACTCTCATCTTCCATAGTTTTGCCTAGAATTTCCGTTCTCTTTTTCCTTTGATGCTCAAGAGCCTACAGCCATCTGAATCCAGTGGAGAGTTGACTTTAGAACCAGTGGAAAGTAGACACAAAGTTGTCTCTGAGAGGAAGGGGCAGAAGGGTAATCCCCCTTCCCCACACACATACACACAACCCGCCCCATCATCCACAGCTCTGAAGCTCTGCCCAAGACAGCCTCTGTAAGCCCACATTCCATCACGTTGCACAGAAGCTCCTGGTCCTCACTTCAGGGGATCTACCCACCCCAGTCACTATGATGAAATGCCCACACAACCTTCATTTACAAAGGGAACATTAAGCTTTACTGACTCGATTTTTTAAGCTAACCTATAGATATATCTATCTGACTTTGTATTTCTAAATATTCATTAGCTACTCTGTGACCTTAGAAAAAAAATTAAGTATGGATCTTGAGGGTATTCTAAGTAAAATAAATCAGCCAATGAAAAATACTGTTTGATTTCACTTATATGTAGAATCTTAAAAAAAATTCATAGAAACAAAGAGCAGGTTGCCAAAGATGGGATGGGGGACAGGATATGGGTGACAGTGGTCAAAGGGTACAAACTTCCAGTTATGAGATGAGTAAGTTCTGGAATATAACATACAGCATGATGACTATAGTTTACAATACTGTACTGCAGTTTGAAAGTTGCTAGCGGAATAGATCTTAAAAGTTCTCACTACACACAAAACAACTGTAATTATGTGAGGTGACAGATGTGTTAACTAAGCTTATGGTGGTAAGCACTTTGCAATATATCCATGCATCAAATCAGTACATTCTATACCTTAAACCTACACAAAGTTATAGGTCAATTATAGCTCAATGAAGCTGGAAGAAAAAAATATTGAGAGGGAAGGAGAGAGGAACCTCTTTAAACATGAAAGGGATTTCAAGCACATGAGCTCCAAAGTTTAAAAAAGCCAGGGAATAAGTGACCCTGGGTCACAAAGAAGAAATAATAAGTGTAGAGAGAAGAATTAGCATAAATACAAAGAACTGACTAAAACATTTGTGAAACTAGATGAAGAAAAATCTGAGACTGGCCCCACTTAAAATCGGAGAACTAGGAATACATTTTATTGTAAATCTTTGGAGACCTAATTAACATCGTCCCTATTCTTTTGCTATTTCTGTCCTGTTAGTTTTCCCCACTATTGTTAAAATTTAAAAACAAAATAAAACAAAAACTCAGCCTCAAAAGACTGGTTGAGTACCTTTGCCTCACACACTGAAAGAGAGAGAAAGATTTCTCACAATGAATTCTACTCCAGAGTAGGTCAGGGAAATGAGAAATCTTGTTAAAAGGACTAATAGCTATCAGTAGGAAAGGAAGCAGGGTCCTGGGGCTTTGGGAGGAGAAGAAAAAAAAAATGAGAAGAGAGCTAGTTTAAAACCAGGAAGGAGGCACTATGCCACTTGCTTTTCTGTGAATTTTTATGTAAATTATCTCATTCATTTTTTAATAAAAGCATATGGCACTATTATCATCCCCATTTTATAGGCAAGGAAATCTGAGGCAAAAGGTTAAAAAGCTTACTAAAAGTCACACAGTTAAGTGGTGAAACAAATATTTGAACTTAGGAAGTAGAATTCCAGAGTCTGCTCTCCTAACCATTATTCTCTACTGCCTAAAGAAACAAGTTAATAACTTATAGGAGACAACAAAACCTTAGAAAAATGTGACAACAGCTAAACTAACAAAAAAAAACCCGAAACAACTATAAAAGATATTAACCCAGCATTTTTTTCTGTAAATACAGTTTGAGAAGTCATGAACTTCAAGCTGTCATTCCTTTTTATATGAACAAAAGGAATATGTGACAAACTTTAGTGTTTATAAAGATCAAGTGTCTCAAAACAAAGGTTCTGCAGTCTAAAAACAAATTTAACGTATTATATCCCTGTCAGTGTTCAAAGGAATTTAACATGCAATAGGGCCTAATCTAACACCAAAAATAAAAATTTAGAACTTCTTATAATCTTTCCATAAATATGAATAATTTGAGTTATTTTCCTATTTTTTTTAAAGTGCCAATAGGCAAACCCTAATGAACTAATTGTTATTCATTCAGGCCCATGAAATGAACACAGGCATATGCATGCACAAACAACCATAAAGAACGAACACAGATAGGACACCTGCGTGCACATCGATCCTTGCATGCCCACAGACATGCCTTAGTCAGCACATGCAGATGCATACAAACCCGCTAACCCAGGAACAGAGATACTCCCACACACAAACTCATCCTGTATCAAAGCAGATACAGCTAGCTTTGGGACTTTTATACATGTAAGTTTTAATACAGAATTATATTTATAGCCACCAATAAGGCATATTTATCAACAGAGGCATGTAAATAACAACACCAGACTAACATTTAAAAAACATTTAGTTCACAAACCTGCTTGATCCCATAAAGTTATTATATTTACTTTATAGATGAGGACACATTCTCAAAAATAAAGTACCTTAACCAATGTAAGGTAACAGAGCTAGTAAGTGGCAGACCCAGTCCTCTAGCCTTTAATTTATAACCTCTTTCTATTACCTACCAATGCAGCTGGAAGTAATTCTATGTTAATGTTCAACTGTAAGTAATTACCAGTCACTGTGTATTAGCTCATAATGTCAACCATTTTGCAAAGTAACTTCCTTTCTTAATGTTGAAGATATTGCAAGATGTGAAACTGAAATAAAGATGAACAAAAATTTGATGAAGCTGTTAACATACTAACCTACTAATTGGTGTCTATTTTTTTGACAAGCAGTTTGTATGACCTTAAAAATTCTTCCTATTGGAGCCAATTTTAAATAATGAAAAGATTATAAAACATCTTTCTAATTCAATTTAATATGGATATAGACAGAGACTTTATTGGACAAATATTTGTATTTTTTAAAAGTTTATCACATAATTCCTTTGAGTTCAAAGGGATAACCAAAATTCTGCAGACTGTTGTCTTTTAGGTCCAGAGAAAATATTATTGCAATTATTTCCCCCTGGTATAATATGATAAAAAATTTTAATACCAAAAATTAACAAAATGTTAGGGCAGAAGGTATATACAGAAACTTCTGTTTTGCTTGTTTAAAAAAGGAAGACCACATCAATAATAAGTATTTATCACGGTCTGATCAGATGTGAGAAATACCCCTAATCGTTTCAGTTACTGCTCCCTTCCATCTAAGAAAAACTATCCTACTAATGAAAGAAAAGCTTACTGGTGAGATAAGGAAGCAACCCATGCTTTTTCTTTATTTCCCCTGAAGGACTTAAGAATGGCAAACCCACCTTTTCCTATTTCTATCAAAATCAGAGATCGTAAAAAGAAAAAAAAATCAAAACAACAATACAACAGTATTATTTATGTTTTCTTGGAATGTTACCCTTTGGGATAAAGAGCAGGTTTGCTAACTGTTTACTATACAAATAGTGGATTCCCCCACGCTCTGTATTCCTCTCCTGTAATGTGACCTACTATATGTGCATGAATCCATCTGGACTCTCCCCATCACCCCATGGGACTTAATTCAGGGGAAATAAGGCAAACTTGATAGTCTTGATACTTGCTGTGCTGGAAATAACAAAGTCCATTATCTCTAATTCAGGCATTTCATGCCTTCTGCCAGCATCCATGAAAGAGTAAAAAGGCTAATTTATTACACTGTAAGTAGGAAAAAGTAAAATCCAAGACCTGAGAGGGAATATTTCTCAAATGAAGAGAAAGGAATTTCAATGAAACAACTTGGAAAGATCTATTTATGTTCCCTACAGATAAGAGGACATGATGGACTGGTATCTGACTTCTACTCTAGATACCGAAAATGTCGAGCAAGGATGATAGAGATTTTCTGTTGCATTAGAATCAGCCTAAACTCCTAGACATTAACTAGACCAAAAAAAAAGAAAAAAAGAAGAAAGGAAAAAAAAAGAAAGAAAAGAAAAGAAAAAAAAATGTATGAGAGTTTACCAGGATCCATTTACGACACCTGAGTGAAGAGTTGGGCAGAGTTGTCTTTGGTTCTACGTAAGAGGGCCGCCCTGAAGAGTGAACTGACTCAGCAGCTGAGGACCTAAATGTTATTTCTATGAATCTAGAGGCTAAGGACGGAGTAAGGGAATTACAAACCCAGAAAGACAGAACAGTAGGGAAGAGATGTATAGCAACAAGGGATCTCCAGATACTCCATGAAATTACTCTACCAAAAAAAGTCAGTTTTTAAAAGCTGTCAAGCCCAGGGGACGTAAAGGCATCCTATAATATATATATAAACCAGTCAAGGAGTCACATTTCTATTCCCCTAACCTCCCCCCCTTTTTCCCCTGAGCTCTAACTCCAGAGGAGTCAGAAACAGCAGCTATAGAGTGAGGAAGGAGGTAAGCAAGAAACAGAAGAGGAGCTTCTCTGATCACTTCACAGAAGTCCCCCAAACACAGTAGGCTCTAGCTAGGACAAGGGGAGTAGCCAGAACCATAAAAGCAGCTGGAATTTGACTATTTTAAGAAACTAGAAAGCATGCTCGCTCAAAGGGACCATAGGGGTATAACAGTGATCAGATTCTAGTTTTGTACCATGGGCAGGAGACAAACTTCTCTCACTCAATAAGGACAGTGGGAGTTAACATATAGTCCTTTGTGATTATTCCTTAAGGTCTTGGTTGTTTTTCCTAATGTGTAATTAAGTTCTTTACGAAGTAGATTGTATCTATTGAATTGTATCTATTGTTTCTTTTGAAATTCTAGATCCTTCATACACTATTGGGCATACAGTCTTACTCATCTGATGTTCTTCCATGAACAAATGCTGTGCCACCAAATGCTGATGATAGATGCTAAAACTTTATTTTCAAGATTTACCTTTCTTCTTTTTTACTCTACTAAACACATACAAATGAAGTATACATATGAAGTACCATAAAAAGTGATGTTAATTAAACTCTTACCATTTATTTACAGACTCCTTAAACTCTAGTTATGCTTTATAAATGAACTTTAAATTGTGTTTTATAAGCAGGAACCACATTTCTAACAAGTGGAAAAGTGCATTTGCACATTTGCTTATTAGTTGGGTTGATAACCCTCCAGGGAACATAACTCAAAGGAGGAAAAGTAATCTTTTCATAAAGGAAAATGCTTCACCTGGATTAGTTTCCCTAACATGAACACAACTCACAACTTCATGTATACTGGGATGAATTATAATTTCTGATAAATGTATTGATAATCTGCCATTTCTGCTGTAGGTAACCTGCTTTTCTTTCCTAACTACAAGAAGTGTGAGTATGTGTCCTTGATCTACAATCCATTACACTATACTTAGGTGGG
This sequence comes from Potos flavus, assembly GCA_028534135.1. Lineage (NCBI taxonomy): Eukaryota > Metazoa > Chordata > Mammalia > Carnivora > Procyonidae > Potos > Potos flavus. The sequence continues at coordinate 34,938,906 of CM052887.1, read as the reverse complement.
GAGTTTTCCTTTGTCCTATTTAACCTCTTGAAACTACTGGGTTTTTTCAATTGCTCTCCAAATACAGCAAACTTTCAACCTTTAAAAAATCTCTTTTCTGTGATGCTTACAGAATATTCTTACCTCCTGGAACCCCTAACTCAGTCTGTTTTCCATGTTTCTTAACTTCTCTTTCATGTTTTCAACCTCTTTCTTTTTGTTCTATATTCTAGAAGATTCACTGTTCCAGATTGGCAATTCTCAGTTGAGAGTTCTGATTCACTAAAACAGTCTTCTGTTATGTGAATTTAATCTACCAAAGAGTTTGTTATTTTTAATTTCATCAATTTTTGTTACTTAAAAGATCTGTCATCAGTCTTTTATCATTCTGCCTCTTCTTATTTATTCCTTTGCTTATTGCCAGTTACCATTTCATTTGAAATTCTTAAAATTCTTTTGAGATTGTGTTCTTATTCCTATTTCCTCGGATGTAAATGATCCCATTTGATCTATCTGCTGTCTCTTGTGGTAACAGATTTCCTCACGTGTCCTAAAATACTTGCCTGCAAACACACCTTATATGGAAGTTTTATCCTTTGTGAGCTCTTTCCTGCCATGTTGTTTCACGGTGGCTCAGACCATCCCTCTGGAGTTGCACAGCTCCGGAGCAGGTCTTAAATTAGAAAGACTGGGGCTTTGGTTCCACATGGGTAGAGCTCTATTCCAGATGCCATATGCACATACAACATATGGTTACCATTTCCATTTTTGCATAGCTGCCTCTTTGGCCCACAGGAAAACACCAACAGTGTCAGGTGGAGTTATTTCAGGTCTAGTTTTATGGCCTAGAAACATAGTCCCAGTTCCCTGCTTTATGCAGACAGCCCAGTTCCAATCCCCTACCATTTGCAAGACACATTTGGCATTCTTAAAATGTCTAGCAACCTTAAAATGTCTCTTAAATTTGGCTTAAAAACCCACTTTTTAAGCCCTGGCCCACGTGACCGAGGTTTCTGTGAGCCAGACAGCATCAATACCCACTCATTACTAAGGGTTTCCTGTCTACTCATGGTCTGCAGGGGTTTGTCTTAAAAGTAACTAGAATATAGTTACTTATTTCTTTGAAAAATTTTCACATCACATTCTCATAAACTTGGAGCAAAGGACAGATTATATAGGTGCTTTCACTGACATTTTAATCTGAAATCCTGATTCAAATTATGGTGAGGGGGAGAGTATGTATGTGACTCAGGAAGAAAGGATGTGTGGTACTTTTGACTTTGATCTTATTTCAAGGAAGCAGGTCAAAAGTTATTTTTTAAATAACACAATGTTAATAGCATGCAATTTTTAAAAATATGACTTTCAATAATAGTTTTGGCTTTTCATAATTTTCTCAAATTCCAATTCTGTTATCTATTATAACTATTCTTCTTTTCACTTTTTGTCTTTACCAATGTGTTCTTATCATTTGCTAGCCTCAGTTATTTATCATATAGCACTTGATATCTTCATCATATACCACAGGAAACCCACCAGTCTTTTACATCTATTCCTTTTTTTTTCATCTTTACTGAGATATAATTTATATTCCCTTAACTTCATTCATTGTAAGGGTAAAAATTCAGTAAGTTTTAATCACTATGTAGAGTTGTACAACAATAATCACATTGCACTTTTGTAACTTTTTCATCACCCCCAAATTTGCCTTGAGTTTGTTTGTAGCACTCCTCCAGCCCCACTCAGCCACAGGCAACCACAAATGGGCTTTCTCTCCCTTCTATAAATTTGCCTTTTCTGGCATTTCAAAATTAAATGGACCAATATAATATGTAGTCTCAGTCATCTCACTTCTTCCATTTAGCAGGGATTGGCAAGCCATAATCTGAAGGACAAATCCAGCCTGCCATGTGTTATTGTAAAAAAATTTATGGAACATTCCATATTGTCTATGGCTGTTTTCATACTATAACAGCAGAGTCAAACAGTTGCAACAGAGATTATATGGCCCACAAACCCTAAAATATTTACTATCTGGCCTTTTAAAAAAAAATTTACTGATTCTTGACTTAGTAAGACATATTTGAGGTTCATTCACATTGTAGCATTGTTGATATTCAGTGTATTGTTCCTTTTTCATTGCTGAATAGTATGTCATTGCATGAACACACCACATTTTGTCTCTCCATTTACCAATCCATGCATACGTGGACTCGGCTATAAACATTTTGTGTACATGTCTCAATCTAGACAGGTGTTCTCACCCTTCTTATACAGATTCCTAGGAACTGAATTGCTGGATTATATGCTACGTTTCTGATTTTCTAAAATCAGTTTCTAAAAGAAACTGACAAACTGTTTTCCAAAGTGGCTGTACCATTTTATGTTCCCAAGAACATGTGAGGACTCCAGCTTCTCTTTATCCTTGCCAACACCTGGCACTGTTGATCTTTTAAATTATAGTCATTGTATTGGGTGTGTAGGTGTATTTTATGGTTTAAATTTGCGTTTGCCTAATGACTAATGATGTTGAACTTTTTCATGTGGTCATCTGCCATCCATGCATACATCTTTGATGAAATATTTCTATTCAATTGTCTTATCCATTTTTTAAATTATTTTTTATTATCTTTTTCTTTTATTAACACATAATGTATTATTTCCCCCAGGGTACATGTCTGTGAATCATCAGGCTTACACATTTCACGGCACTTACCATAGCACATACCCTCCCCAATGTCCATAACCCAGCCACCCTATCCCTACCCGCCCCTACCCCCAGCCACCCTCAGTTTGTTCCGTGAGTTTAGGAGTCTCTTATGGTTTGTCTCCTTCCTGATCCCATCTTGTTTCATTTCCCTCTCCCACCCCCCATGACCCCCTGCCCTGCCTCTCAAATTCTTCATATCAGAGAGATCATATGATAATTGTCTTCTCTGATTGACTTATTTCACTTATGTCTTACCCATTTTTAAGTTGGCTTGTCTTCCTATTATTGATCTATAAGAGTTCTTTATATATTCTGGATATGAGCCCTTTCAGATATAGGATTTGTTAATATTTCTTCTAGTCTGAAACTTGTCTTTTCATTCCCTTAGTGGTATCTTTTGAAGTATAATGTTCAATTTAAAGAATTTATTATTATTGTTTTATGGTTTTATTCTTGGTGTTGTATCTAAAAATGCCTTGATGATTAATACAAGGTCTTTTATAAGTTGTATAGTTTTAAAGCCTATATTTAGAACTATGATTCATTTTGAGTTAGTTTTTTTCTATGGTGACAGACAAGGAGTTGTTTTGTTTGTTTTTTCCTTACATGTGGAATATAATTATCCCAGCACCAATTGTTGGAAACATTGTGCTTTCCTATTGAATTGTGTTAGTACCTTTGTGAAAAATCAACTGACCATAAATATAAAGGTTTATTTCTGGATTCACAATTTTGATTCACTTATTTATGTCTTTCTTTTGCTAACTTTATTAATGTTAATCTATAAGAAATACTGAAATTGTATAATTTAAATATTCCAAATTTGTTTTCAAAAATATTTTGGGAGTGCCTGGGTAGCTTAGTCAGTTGAACATCTGGCTTTTGATTTTGGCTCTGGTTGTGATCTCAGGTTTATAAGATTGAGCCCTGCATCTGGACTCTGCACTCAGGAGGGAGCCTGCTTCTCTCTCTCTGTCCCTCCCCATGCTTTCTCTAAAATAAATAAATCTTCAAAAATTAATTTTTTTGACTACTCTAAGTCCTTTGCATTTCCACATAAATTTTAGGATTAGCCTGTCAATTTCTACCAAAACCAAAAAACATGGAATTTTAAAAGGGATTACAATGAATCAATTTGGGGAGAATTACCATCTTAATATTGAGTCTTCCAATTCATGAACAAAGTCTTTCATTTATTTAAATCTTTAATTTTGTCCAGCAATGTTTTGTTGTTTTTAGTGTAGAAATCTTGACATTGCTTTTGTTAAATTTATTCCTAAATATTTTCACCTTTTTGATACAACTGTAATAAATTGTTTTCTTATTTTTTGGACTATTCCTATCTAGGATCTAGAAATGTAACTGATTTCTGTATGCTGATCTTGTACCCTGCAACCTTGCTGAACAAGTTACTAGTTCTAGTACTGTCTGTGTATCTGCATATTTCCTAGCAGTCTAAATATTGTTTCTACATGTTTTCTGTAATTAAGAGTAGTTTTGCCATTTCTTTTTTTTATTTTTTATTTTTTCAGTGTTCCAAGATTCATTGTTTATGCACCACACTCAGTGCTCTGGTGGTGCATCTTACAGAGTTTTACCATTTCTTTTACAATATGGATGTCTTTATTTTTCTTGCCTGACTGTACTGACTAGAACCTCCTATGCAATACCAGTAGAAGTAGTGACAAATTGACAGTGGATGACACTGCCTTGTTCCTGATCTTAGGAAGAAAACATTCTGGCTTTCCCCATTGAAATGAATGAATATGAATATGATGGGGCACTTGGCTGGCTCAGCCAGTACAGCATGCAACTCTTGATCTCAGAGTTATGAGTTCAAGCCCCATGTTGGGTGCAGAGCCTGCTTTAAAAAAAAAAAAAATGAATAGGATGTGATCTGTAGGTTTTTGTTTTTTTCATAAATGCCCTTTATCAGGCAGAGAAAGTCCTTTTTTCTTTCCTGGTTTGTTGAGAGATTTTTATCATGAATGGGTATTAAGAGTTTGGCAAATGTTTTCTCTCCCTCTACTGAGATGATTATATGGTTCTGTTCTTTATTAATATAGTTTATTACATTAATTGAATTTTGGATCTTAAACCATCCTTGCATTTCTGGATCAAATCCAACTTGCTCAAGGTATATAATCCTTTTCATATGTGGCTAGATTTGGTTTGCTAATATTTTGGTAAGGATTTTTGCTTCTTTATTCAAGAGAGATATTGATCTGCCATTTTATTTTCTTGAAATGTCTTTGGCCTGGCTTTGAAGTCAGTTAAATTGGTCTGACAAAGTAAACTGGGCAGTTTTCCTTCTCTCCTATTTTCTGAAAGAGTTTGTGAAGAATTAACATTACTTCTTTGAATATTTGATAAAATTCACCAAATTTGATCCTAGGATTTTCATTGTGGGAAGATTTCTAATTCCTTATTCCATTTCTTTACTTTTTAGAAGTCTATTTCTATTTGTTCTTAGTTTTTACAATTTGTCTCTAATAACTTGTCTAAGAATTCATCTATTTTACTTTAGTTTCTACAGTGATGACATAAAATTGGTCATAATATTCCTTTATAATATTTTCAAATTCTGTGAGGTTGGTAGTAATTTCACCCCTTTCACTGCTGATTTTGGTAATATGTGTCTTTTTTTGGGGGGGGGTCAGTCTAGCTAAAGTTTTTGTCAAAATTTTGTTGATCTTTTGAAACTAGAACCAACTTCTAGTTTCACTGAGTTTTCTCTAACATTTTTCTGTTTTGTTGGTTTCTGCTGTATGCTTTATTAATTCCTTCTTCTGCTTGCTTTTGGTCTGGTTTGCTCTTATTTTTCCAATTTCTTAAGCTGGAAGCTTAGGACTGATTTAAGAGTTTTCTCTTTTTTCTTATATATGTACTTAAAGGTATAAATTTTCCATGAAGCACTGCCTTATCTGCACATACAAATTCTAAGTTTTTTGTTTTCATTCATTAAATATTTAAAAATTGCCCTTGTGTTTGACAACTATTTGGGGCTTTCTAAGATTTCTGTTACATGATTTCATCTTTTGCACTCTCCTGAGACTTGTTTTATGGCCTAAGCATATGGTCCATCTAACCATGAGAATGTTTCCCGTATGTTTGAAAAGAATGAAGTCACTGAGTGGAAAATTCTATATATGTCAGTAAGGTCAAGTTGATTGATAATGTTGTTGAAATCTTCTATCTTCTTGCTTATTTTGTGTCTAGTTAGTTGCTCTATCAAGTATTGAGAATGGGGTATTGAAATCTCCAATTATTACTGTAGAAACTTTATTTCTCTTTTCACAGTTTCACTTCATGCATTTGGGGACCATTGTTAGATGTATACACAATTTATGATTATTTTATCTTCCTAGTGTATTGACCTTTTTATCATGAAATGTCTGTCTTCAGTAATACTTCTTGTCTTAAAGTCTATTGTGTCAATTAAGCTTTCTTATTATTAGGTGTGCTTCTTACAGACAATATATAGCTGAGTGTTGTGTTTTTATCCAGTTTTGACAGTCTCTGCCTCTTGAGGAGAATGTTCAGTCCATTCATACTTAATGTAATTATATTGCTGGATTTACTTTTGCCATTTTGTTAATTATTTTCTATTTGCGTCACACCTTTTTTCTATTCTTCTGTTCCTCCTTTATTGCTTTCTTTTGTGATAAATACTTATAGTGTACCATTTTAATCCCTCTATATATTTTACTTTCTACTTTTTTAGTTAGTTTCTTAGCAACTGTTCTAGGGATTATAATTTGCATCTTAATGTATCACACTACTTCAAAATAATAAAACAGTAAAACAGAAACTATACTCTAGTATTTGTCCATTTCTTTGTCCCTCTTTTGTACTTTGCCATATGTATATTTCATGTATGTATGTCATAAACCCAGCATAACTGTATTATAATTATTGCTTTATATGATTATATATGTATTTTAAATGTGGAAAGTGAGAAAAATATATCTACAGACTTTTTTATTTACCCAAACATATATCATACTCGGCACTCTTAAGTTCTTTTTACAGGTTTGAATTAACATCTGGAGTCATTTCCTTTCAGCCTTATAATAAATTCCTTTGGTATTTATTATAAGACTGTCTAGCAGCAGGAAATTCTCACAATCTTTGTTTATCTGAAAATAATTCACCTTTAATTTGAAGGCCAGTTCTTCTGCATATTGAATACTTGGTTGACTTTTTTTTTCTTTCTACATTTTGAGTATGTCAAGCTGTAAGGTCTCTACTGTTTCTGATGGGAAGTCAGCCATTAAAGGTATTAGTTCAGTTCCCTATGCGTTAATAAGTCATTTTTTTTCTTTCGGCTTTTAAGATTTTCTCTTTTCCTCTGGCTTTCAATAATTTAACTATGATGTGTCTATGTAGGTTCTGTTTGTGTTTTCCAGCTTGGGGTTTGTGGAGCTTGAATGTATAGATAGTTTTACATTAAATCTGGAAAGATTTCTGCCATTGTTTCTTCATATATTTTTTAACTCCTTTCTCTCTCTTCTCTCCTGGATCTCCCATTATGTGTATGTGTATCTACTTAATGTTTTCTCACAGGCCTCTGAGGCTCTGTGGACTTTTCTTCAATCTTTTCTCTCTATTCTTCAAGGTGTATAAATTCTATTGACCTACATTCAAATTGACTCATTATTTTTTGCCATGTCAAATCTGCTATTGAGCCCACTGAGTAAACTTTTAGTTACTATACTTTTTAACTCTAGAGTTTTCGTTTCTCTTTTATAGTAATTATCTCTTTGTGGAAATTCCTTATTCATTGAGTCACTATCACCCTACTTCCCTTTAATGCTTTAACTATGGTTTTCTCTGTTTTTTTTTTAACATACTTATAATTGCTGCTTTAATGTTTTTGGCTGCTAAATCCAACATATGGACTTAGATACAATTTCTAGTGATTTTTTTAAGTATGGGTCATACTTTCTTGTTTCTTAGCATATCTCTGAATTTTTTGTTAGATATTGGACATTTTAAATAATACATTATAGCAACTCTAGATTTTGATTTTCCTTGAAGGTGGTGGTTGTCTTATCGATTTGTGTTTTAGCATCTTGTTGAACTAAAAGTCTGTTTCCCCTGCACTGTGTGGCCACTGATGTCTCTACTCCATTCCCCCTGACCCCATTTTTCTTTTTAAGATCTTTTCAAGCTGGTCTCCAGTGTTCACCTTAGTGTTTGACTAAAGACTGATTTAGAGATTTTACTCAATTATCTCAATCCAGTAAGGCTTCCACTCCCAGGATGGGATTTGTGTGTAGAATGAGTGCATTCAAAGTCTGAGCCTTTCACAAGATGGCCCCAGATTTTATTACCACTAGGCCTGCTTGAATGTCCTCTCCACATATTTCCTAGGTTCCACTGACCAGGGATGCACGGGTGGCTTATGCCCACTTCATTTTCTGCTGTGCGTATCTACAGTGTCCAGTCAACCTGGGATATGTCATGAACTTACCAATCTCCCATGACTATCTTATCTCCTAGAGCTCTCCATAAAATCCTGCTACTTCATGAGTCTGTTACTTGCCACAAATTGGACCATACCTTAGACTAGAGAAGTCACTGGTCCTCCTGGTTACCATTTTAATCTACAACACTTCCTATCAAGTGCTCTCTCTCCAGCTAGGGCTACAAAGCTTCCAGTTTTCAAGGCTTGCCCCATCTTGGTTGAAATGCCACACCAACAAAGCTGGGGATGAGAAAGAAGGGATGAGGAGTAGCACCAGATAACACCACAAATTTGTGTTGTTCTTATACCCTGAGTTCAGCGCTTTTCATGAATAAAGTTTCTCAATTTGTTTGGTTGATTTCCAGAGCACTGAGTTAGTTGTTTTGACAGTTTTGTCCAGCTTTATGTTTCCTTTGTGGGGAGAGTAAGCAAATATCTCACTCAGTCACCTCAGATATTCCTTTTTTAATAGTGTATATCACATGTTGCTGTAGTCCAAAATTTAACTATGCCAAATCTTGGCTATAACTTTGAGATTGTATTTACCTCTGAGATAAAACTGCAAGTTCACTTTTTTGTTATTCATATTCTATGCACAGATGTGCAACTATTTCAGACTAGACATATTAGACTAACCCTCCTTTCTTTTTTGTTGCTTCTGGGAAAAAATAATTTTGTGCATATGTGCTTGTGTACAGGGTATATAGAAAAGTTGAGGATTTCTCTACATCAATAAAATAAAGAAGCTACTAAAAATGTAGTGTAGTCACAGGCAAAATCATGCTAACCAATTATATGTATTCAGTCTAGACACCACAGAGAGATACTGATAACCTATAGTATATGAAAGTAATGCTAAGAGGTATAGAAACTATGACATATGAAAAATATTTGAGAGAAATGTCAATCGTTAGCCTGAAAAAAAATATAACATGTTCCTAGCCTTTCAAATATTTAAAGTAGACTTACTCGATATTGATACAAAAGGCAGAATCAAACTTAGGGGTATAATTTTGATTTCAATATACAAAATAAACTAATGACAAGCTAAAACAATTGAACTCATTTGGTTCTTTTGCAAAGTGATGAACTTCTTTCCCTGAAAATGATAATAATAGACTAGATGACTGTATTTTTAAGGAGTGTTTATTTAGGAGATGAACTAGATGACCTTTCAACTCTATGTCTCTGTAATTTTATAAAAACAATTATATAAGAATTTAGATGGATAAAAAATAACACTATCACGGAAAATAATCCAAAGTATACATAAAGATTATCATAATTTAGGTTTTGATAATAAAGGAAAGAGTCATAAAAACTATTTCTAAAAAACATGGATTCTACTGCACTACTGGGTCTCAAAGGGCAACACCATGTTGGATATTACAAAAAAGCTATTAGAAGCAGAAAAAACTTTTCAAAAACAAGACAGCGTAAGTGAGAACAGAAGATGGCTAAAAGGAACAAGATACAGAGACTGCTTCATAAAACCAGACTTCACTCTGAAAAGACTCAAGCTGAATGGGTGCATAACAAATATTTTATAAACAATAGGAAGGGCACAAATAAGGTAAACTCAGACTTGGAAAGCAACCTGGAAAGCAACCCGTAAACTCTGAAAGAGGTAAGGTTACTACAAATAAAGAAAATGCCATTATATTCAGGAAACAGTAAGATAATTTGCTAGGATTAAAACAGAGTATAGGCTGAAAACAGAAAAACTTACCTCTTTTAGTTGATCAGCACTCCCCCATGACGCAGAACGCTGATGTGACCTCTTTTCTGCTCCCTCTTCTGCCCAACAGCTAGGTGTCTTTAATTAAAAAAAATAATAATAAAAATAATAAAATAAGGAACTTTGTCTCTACTCCTTAATCTCACAGCAACTCAAACATATTTCAAAATCTTAGCACGTACCAGTTAAGGGGTTATACTAAATACTAAAATCCCTTAAATGCTAAGATTTTCATGACCCGTGAAATGTTTAAAACATTCTGTCATATTCTGAATTAGATATGATCAATCTACGACATCTCTGAGTAATGTTACTCAAAACATTTGTTTTTTGACCTTAACATTAATAACTTAAAAGTTATCAAGTCAAAGAGAACTGTGAAGATACACATATTGGTGCTTTTAAAGAGAACTGCCAAACTAAATATAAAAATGGCATTTCTACTAAGTAAAATAGATGGAAATGAGATTAACAGAACTAGCTCAGAAGCAGTGGGATTACAGATGACCTACATGTCAAATATCTAGCTAGCTAAAGGGCTGACTGTACTATTCTTCCTATATTCAGGAAAGAGTGTTAGCAATAGTATTTTTTTTGAAAAACATCCAGCATCTTTAAATGAAAATATAAAATTATAAAAATGAAAAACATTCAGCTAAATAAACTTACTATAATCTGAAGCAATACATCTTTTTTAAAAAAGAACTTGAGTTACATGTCAGAAAAGAGAATTGTTTTTACCTAAAACCTCATTTTCAATAATTCAACCAGTAACAGACACTGTATATACCCAAATGTAACACAAAACACTAAATCAAATAGCAAGACTATTTAGGAGTTGTTTAAAATATCATCCTTAAGATATGAGAAAACAGTGTAATGCAAGTTAAGGAAAGTAAAAATCACTAAAAAAAAAGGATAATAATTAGCACAATAAATATATATAGCTTTAAAAACAACTATTACATACTGAAAAAAATCAATCCTTATGTTGAGGTTGATGCTATATGGCTTCTTCTGAAGAAGCCATCAGTTCTACTTTATACAATTCAAAATGCTTGTGAACAACTTTTTAAATAATTACCACCCCTTAAAAGTAATATTCCAAAATAAAACCAACAATTAAATGCTAGTTGAATAAAAACACAAGCCGGTTAACCAGTTCAAATACCAAAGTGAAGCTATTTGGTGATAACTAAGAGCAAAATAGTTTATTCAGTTGACAAGTTCAAGGATAAGAGGTATCACTATATCAAATAAGTTGTTTGCAAAGAACTGAGTTCTTAAAATTTCCCAAGTTGAGGCCTAAATAAGTCAAACTTCACTGAAAAAATTTAGCACCCCCTCTACCAAGTAGTCATATCTTTAATAATCAACTATTCTAAAATTATTGTTATGACAGTTTATCTTCGCCAAACTTTTGAGAATTTATATGCCTTATTACCTATACTTTTCTGCCAAGTGTAAGTATTACTCTTGTCAAAGATCAAATGATTAAGGATCACAATGTTTAAAACTCAAAAGTACATTCACAGAAAATGAGTGAAATTTCTGGCATGTTAAATAATTACTTAATAATTACATTTATAACAGGAATTATTTTCATTTTGTATAACTCTTAACTTTTTCAAAAGACATTTACATAAACTATATCTCCAACTTAGAGATAAATCAACAGTCACAAAACTTTTACAATTATCTTAATACTACCAAATATGCCAATGGCAAATGCAATTACATCTGACGTCTCTTATTTCACAGAAGACCTTTTTTCTTCATATTATCATTCTTTTCTTAAAACTGAATGTGAAAACCTATTTGATTATTTCAGAGTGTAGTGCTAGTTACACAAAAGAAATAAAAACTAACTACAAAGGAACATTTATGTTCCTGACATCTAGTTAGGAAAATAGGTAGTTTTTTAAGAGTGTAAAACTATTAGATTTCTCAGTCATGTGAATGCAGGATTACATGCATATAAATTGTTTAACTATATTCATCATACTATCAACTTTAAAAAAAATACTCCCCAAAAAGTAATTTCATCCTCATCACATCAATTTAAAATAAATAGTATGAAAAATGCTCTGGTCTGCAAATATATTCTACAGACTACATTGTCCAATATAACAGCTACTAGCCACATCCAACAGTTTAAATTTAAATTAATGAAAATGAAATAAAACTAAAAATTCAGCTCCTCAGTCGCACAAGCACATTTCAAATGCTCAATAACCACATGTGGCTAGGGGCTACTGGCTGCTACACAAGACAGCACAGATGTGAAACATCTCCATAGCTGCAGAAACTTCTATGGAGAGCAGTGTTTTACACATTTAATCACAGATTTTTAATAAGTTATTTCAGCGAAAGCAAAACCAAAAGATGGCTCCTTGGTTTATTAAATCTAAATGAGGTTCATGCTTGTGAAGTCACAGAAGACGAACTAATATGTATCTAATTTATTAAATCTGAAGATTTGAGAAATGTTTTACTATTTAAATCACATAAACAACACAAAGCAGGAAAAGTTCTTTCCTTTCATATCAGTAAGCATTCCTTCCAACTACACTGTCCACTGATCTAGAGTAGAATTTTACGAACTATGCTACTTATAACATGCTCCTGGATGTTGGTAAACATATAGATAAGAGTTCGACAGTCAAATTAATTTGGGAAATACAGTATTTCATACCTTCCCATACTCCACGTACAATGCAATTAGCATTTCAAAAATTCAAATACACACACTTTTTTAAAACCTGCTTTACTTTCTTTCTCTTACTTACATAACCCTAGAACATTTATTTTTAGAATTTCAACATCTTCCAGAGAGAGCTTAAAAAGAAATCTAATCCTCAGTAATTTGTATTGTATATAACTGCTTGCTTTTCATTCACCACACTTAGGGGATTCTTCCTTTCTAGTTGCCTCCACCTACACTACGAAAGAGAAAGTAAACCTTTTGCACACTTGAATAATGCAGAACCAAAGCCATTTCTGAGACTGGTGACAAAAAGGTAGTTGGCTTTTTAGTTGGCTAAAAAAAAATTCCCTCTACATGATAAGGATACCTATAGGTGAAAAAGGCCATTTTCTATTTTCACCTCTCAGAATTGTCCAAAGTCCAGCCCATGAAGCTTTTTCTCCAACCCTCAGGTCCATCCACTACCTCTTGGTTTCCTATGTGAGGGTCTCTTTTTCTATGAGTGAAATACACTGAAAATAGTTCTATTGGCACAGGACCGCACACTCGTTAAGATAATTTTTTAAGAGACGTTTTAGGTCCACAGCAAAACTGAGAGAAAGTTACGGAGATTTCCCACATACCCCATTTCCACCCCACATGCACAGCTATCTCTCACCAGAGTGGTACATTTGGTACAACTGAAGAACTTCTACTGACCCAACACTGTCACCGCGAGTCCACAGTTTACACTAGGGTTCGCTCTTGGTGGTGTGTACATTCTATGGACATGGACAAATGTATCATCTGCCATGTATCCCACTAGTATAGCATCTGACTGGCTATTTTCACTGCCCTCAAAATCCTCTGTATTCTACCTATTCATTCCTCCCCACATCCCCTGATGCCTAGCAACCAATGATCTTTTTACTTTCTCCTTTACTTTTGCCTTCTCCATGTAGTTGGAATCATACGGTAGGGTCACATTTTCAGAGTGGCTTCTTTGACTCAGTAACCTAGATTTAAGGTCCTCCATGTCTTTTCAGAGCTTGATAGTGCATTTCTTTTTAGTACTCAGTAATAAACTGTTGTCTGGATGACCAACTTTACCAATCCGTTCACCTACTGAAGGACATCTTGGCTGCTTCCAAGTTTTGGCAATTATGAATAAAACTGTTATCATCATCTATGTCTGGGTTTTTGTGTGGACAGAAGTTTTCAACTCCTCTGGGTAAATACCAAGGAGCATGAATGCTGGATGGTGTGAAAAGGCTATGTTCAGTTTTATAAGAAACCACCAAACTGTCTTCCAAAGTGGCTGTTGGGTATTGCATCCCACCAGCAATGAATGGAAGTTCCTACTTCTCTCAGTTGTCATCGTCCTGACTTTTGGCCATTCTAATTGGTGCGTTTTCATTTGTATATTTCTGATGACAAATGATGACGAGCATCTTTTCATATGCTTGTTTGCCATCTTTCTTTGTGAGGTATCTGTTAGGGCCTTTGGCCCATTTTTTAATCAGGCTGTTTGTTTTCTTACTGCTAAGCTTTAAGAGTTCGTTCTATATTTTGGATAACGGTCTTTTAACAGATGCGAATACTGGATAATTTTGTTATACCTTTATTCAAAAAGTAGCAAGAGCAAATGTGCTTTCCTGCTTTATCAACTTCAAAACAGATTAAACTAGGGGCGCCTGGGTAGCTTAGTGGGTTAAAGCCTCTGCCTTCAGCTCAGGTCATGATCTCAGGTCCTGGGATCGAGCCCCGCATCGGGCTCTCTGCTCGGCGGGGAGCCTGCTTCCCCCTCTCTCTGCCTGCCTCTCTGCCTACTTGTGATCTCTCTCTCTGTCAAATAAGTAAATAAAATCTTTAAAAAAAAAAAAAAAAAAACAAACAGATTAAACTAACTCCTAGCAAGAAAGTACACTTTTTCAATATGCAAGAGCCCAAAGCCACTTCTAAACCCCCCCAAAAACCAAAAAAACTAGTCACTTAATAAAATTCTTATAATCTTATTTAAAACTCATGTAAAACTTTTTTTTTTTTAAAGTAAACTCTGTGCCCGACATGGGGCTTGAATTCATGATCCCAAGGTCAAGAGTTGCATGCTCCACCAACGGAGCCAGCCAGGCAACCCTATTTTTTGTACAATTAATCTTTGGTCTTGGAATTTAATGTAGTTTATAATCTATAATAGAAATATGATTACTCACTACTAATTATTTTACTGTACTTAAAGAGATGATCCTTAGTATTAAAGTACTAATCAACCTGGCAAGAAAGGAAATGAAATTACATGATGATTAGGGATACTTAAATTAATAATTATGATGGTAGACTGATTTTAAGTTATAAAAAACTTTATAATAGGTCATTACACATCCTTTATTATTTATAAATATATCATGTAGAGATTTGCTTTTTCCCCCCACTAATAAAAAAATGCTTAAACTTAAAAAAAAATCTTTTAACCTAAAAGATTTTGAAAAGTCTATCCTGATGAAGCTTTAAAAGAAGCACAAAAAAGATGATTCTACTATTACTATCCCTTGTTCTTCTGGTAACAGTTACAAGAATAGCTTTATAACTAAGTATAAATATAAATTGCTGTTTCACTTGTTAACAAATAATGTAGAAAAGAAAGAGTTCAGCTGAAAAAGTTTTAGAAATTCAGTGACAGCAGCACTTACATGCTCAAATTTTTTATCACACTTCAACTACACAGCAAGTTCTGTCCTCCCTAGGTTAGACCAGTTTCAAAAGTGTGGAATGTGGATGAGCCGCATCAGCCTCATTGGGGATCATAGAGATGCAAATTCTCACGGTTAATCCCAGAATTACTGAATCTGGAATTCTTGGATATGGCTCAGCAGGCAACCCATGTTCTAACAAGCTCTTTAGATGATGGTGATGCAAGCTAAAGTTTGAAAACCACTATTAGAGTAAGGAAATAAAAATGAGTAAGAAATAGGTTCTGCACTCAAGGTGCCAGACTAACCATATACCCACTAATTTTTCTTGGAGGCTAATAACCATTAACAACTATGGTATCAATTTGCATATAATTACATCTTTGGAAATTAACATAAACTAATGTAAATACCATTTGGAGCCATGTGGAAAGTTACAATGATAGGGAGAAATTTTTCGTTACTGAGGAAACTTAAACAGTAGTCTAGCAAGGATTAACATCCCTGAGTACTTAAGCAAAATCCATAAAATTTGTTATCTCATTAGGCCTCAATATGCTCAAAACACAACTGAATGATAATCTGTGAAGTAATGGTTTGTGACTTGCCAGATTAGTACCAAGGAACTTATTCAGAAGACTTAAGAAGCTATATTTCTTAAGCTTAAGGTGAGGGGGAGGGAGGGTGTTGGTGAATTGCAATTTCTGAAAACAGGAAATACCACAGAAATCAACTATTGCATCTGTGTTCCATATGATAAAATGAAATAATCTGCCTTACTCTGTAAGAAATGCTAATTTGAGAAAAAGCAATCATAAATGTGCCGAAAACCTTACCAATATTCATAGTAATTCTATTTCTAAGAATTCACCTGAGATGTACACCCAGAGATGCACTGGAAATAAATTAAATGTCTATCAGTAGAGAAATGAAAAACTGTGGCATATTCTTACAATATAAAACATTGCAGGGACTACAGTCCCACTTTAGTAAGCAAATACACACAAAGAGAAAAAGACTAGAGAGAGATATTTACAACTATAAATAGTAGTGAGAATTCTAGATAATGCTATAGTAAATCCATAAATTTTTTTTTGGCTGAATGAGAAAAAAATCAGGAAAAAAAGACTTAAAACCATGCTTAGGAATATTTAGTGTCATGGGAAAATGATATGACTTATTAAAAAGATCACAAAACACTACCTATCATATCATCTGAATTCTATTTTTAAAATGATTTTTTAAATGTAAATAATCAAAATATAAAATGATATATATCATAATGTTAAAAAACGGCTATGTCTGGATATGTGATTTTGGTATTTCCTAAATTTTCTACAATGACTACTGTTTTCAAAATCAGAAACAGCATTTAAAAAAATTAATACAGCTATGCTATAGAATGGGTAAGTATGGATGTATATCTACAATGAGAAAGCCCTCCTAACTTAAGATATAAATGTCAAATCTATTTTGGAAGACAAGTTACCCATAAATTACGTGTAAGTTAGAATGGTACTATACATTACATTAAATATTTTTTAGTAGATTGGTTTCTTCTGACGAGGGGATTAGGGTTTTCTCCAAACTCCAAGGGTCTAAACATAGATCACCAACTATCGGCTATGGGAACAGAATTGGAGACTTCAGATAAGCAGGAACATTTTATGTTAGAGTAACTGAAAAGTGAAGGTCATTGAAATGTCAAATACTCAGAAATATTAGTGAAAAGTTATTGACGAAAATACTGACAGGAAGTTATAATTCAGATATGCCTTTCATGGTACACTTTAATTATGTAAGAGAAAAAAATATCTATAAAAATGTTCTCCTGAAAAAGTTAAACACAGAGCTAACATATGATCCAGCAATTCCTAGAGAAACAAAAACATGTGTCACAAAAACGTGTACACAAATGTTCACAGCAGTACATGAACTCATGAATGCAGAAATAAATTTTATTCAATACCCTGGAATATTAGTTAGCAATAAAAAGGGATGAAATACTGATATATGGTACAGTATGGATGAACCTTAGAAATACTACACTCAGGAAAAGAAACCAGATACCAAAGGCCCCATATTGTGTGAGTCCATTTATATGATCTGTTCAGAATGTGCAAATCTATAGAGGCAGAGAGTAGATTTGTGAGTGCCTATGGCTGAGAGAAAGAGGATTCAGGGAGAACAGTGAGTGACGCTAATGAGTACAGTGGTTTCTTTTTGGAGTGATGAAAATATTATAAAATTGATTATGGCAATGGTTGCACAACCCTGAATTTTATATATTAAGAACTACTGAATTGTATGCTTTAAATAGGTGAACTGTTTGGTATATAAATTATATCTCAATAAAATTGTTAGTAAAAATAATTAAATCAAAGAGGCAATTATAAATCCAGCCTCATTTTTCAATTAAAAGAAAAGCCATGTATTGCTGAACCCAAAAGTCTCAAGCGTTATTTGCATTTTCTCAAAAATACCTGATATTTTCTGTTACGCTTTTCTTGCCAAGTTTCAAATCACATAGAGGCACTAGTCAAGTAATACAATAGAAGAGGCCAAGAGGGACCGTACATTAATAATCTATCCAGTTAGGTTTCTCAAGTCACGTTGAGAACATTTAACAAAAAAATTAAAGATGTAATATAAAGTGTACAATGAAAATACTATTCTCTGGCTTCCTATTGAAACAGAGTTACTAACAGACTCTTGACAAATAACCAGCTTCTGCTTTAACCAAAAGGGGATGGTTATGTGAGGAATTAAAAGTAGAAACAATATTTCAATTTATTATTTGGTAGTTACACCTAACAATAATACCCTTTTTGACATGTTGTATCACTACCGTTGGGAAGAGATTGAAAATTAAATGAGATCTAATTTTCGGTTTTTAGAGAGCATTAGAATGTATTAATTCTTTGGTGTTATAATCTTTTAAATTACAATTTACCTTGGTTGCTGGGTTTCAAAACTTCTTTAAAAATAATATTCCCAAACACTTTGAATAATATATTTAACAATCACATTGGAGTGCAACTGCCTCTGAATTATCTAAGAGATAAACAACCTTTGTTGTTTGATAGCTTTTAATATTTAAACAAAAATCTCTCATGCCTGACAGAAAATCAGCAACATAAGTGACTACGAGGTATCTTCCAAAAATATTTCCACACCATTAGTCATAAAAACTAACAGTGCTCAATTGATGGCATGAATATCATCAGTAGGATACCTAAGTGATGAGGAAGGAAACCTTCCTTAACAATCTATCTCTACTTTCCCATACCTGGACCCACCAATCTGAACTGCCATTACTTATTTGTAAGATTGCACAGTAGACAACAATAGCACTTAGGACTGAGTGAATCCTGACCTAACAGGAACCATTTACTGAGTTTCGGACCCCTATCATGAGGCGGAGCTAACTGTATAATTTCTACACCATTTCCTACCAATTCAGACTTAATGCTCATAATTGCATATCAATTGTTGACATTAGTAATAATGACTTTGTCTGTCACTTAATTCATTATCATTATATTTAAGCCTCTTGACAGTAAAATATTATAGATTCTAATACAAAGAAAACTAACATATACCAATATCTACCATGTCCTAGATACTGTGTGAGAAGCTTAACATGGATTATTTTATGTAATCCTCTCTGCAATAGGTACCAGTGTTATCCCCTAAAAGCTATGAGAATTCCAACAGCAATGAAAACTGTTTTCACTCAGTTCACACTAATGTTTCCCAGGAATGTCATAGATCCTATCCCAATCATTCATTTATACAAAGTAGTTATTAATAAATTGAAAGGCATGTTGCTTTCTCATACTATGCCTTTAGCTAGTGATTTAATTCTTAAGTTCTTAAAGTTTAATGTCACTAACAAATCTCTAAGTAAATGTTAATTATTTATTACTATTACAGGATTTTTGACAGAAAATTGATGGTTTAAAAGCTTTAAAGGATGAGAACCAATGTACCAGACAACAAAGGTCAGGATGATAGAGTAACAGGGTTGTTCCAAATAAATACAACCTATTTCATAATTTTACCTAGAGCTAAATTAGGGATAAAGGTATGGGGGAAGAGACTAAGGAAAGCAGGTTAATTCTGTTACCTGTTAAATGTTTCTGGTAATGGGAGGAAACCCAAGTACATGGATAACAGGAGTATAGGGAAGGCTCTTTGCTAAAAACCTTTTACTTTTGAATCAAATGAATTTACTACCCATTAAAAATTATTAAGTAGAGGGGTGCCTGGGTGGCTCAGTCATTAGGCGTCTGCCTTCGGCTCAGGTCATGATCCCAGAGTCCTGGGATGGAGCCCCGTTGTCCCTTTCCTTGCTCAGCGGGGAGCCTGCTTCTCCCTCTCCCTCTCCCTCTGCCCCTCTCCCTGCTTGTGTTCCCTCTCTCGCTCTCTGTCAAATAAATAAATAAAATCTTTAAAAAAATTAATAAGTAGAATTTGAGTTTCTGATAATTTTAGAGATAGTATTTGAAAATGACGAATATTAAATATTTTAGCCATGGGTTTTAGTTTTCCATCAATACAGCTGAGTATATTCCTTTGGCAACCAAAAATATTATTCCCTAAATTAGGAACATGCCTACTTTCATGAGGACTGTGAAAACTCTAGGATGATAAGATTCTCTGTCTCTGAATGACCTAATAGCTGAAAGAGAAAGTAAAGGTGATCTTCAACAGGAAGGATTCTTTATACATTCACTCAACAGCCAGTTAGGGACCAGCCCAGTAAAAATAACAGCTTAGGTCCCTGCAACACAATCTAAGAGGCCAAAATGGCCAAATCTTTAAACTTGTTCCCATTTCCAGAGAAGCCTCCCACTCCCCAAAATAGTTCCATCAACTGCTGCTGCTTCTTTTTTTTTTTTTTTTAAAGATTTTATTTATTTATTTGACAGAGAGGAGAGAGATCACAAGTAGGCAGAGAGGCAGGCAGAGAGAGAGGGGGAAGCAGGCTCCCTGGCGAGCTGAGAGCCTGACGTGGGGCTCGATCCCAGGACCCTGAGATCATGACCTGAGCTGAAGGCAGAAGCTTAACTCACTGAGCCACCCAGGCGCCCCTCAACTGCTGCTTCTTAAGCAAACTTGTTTAACAAGGACACAGGAAACCCAAACAGCTGTATTAAGCATGACTTCTGGTCAGGAAATGAGTTTTTAATCAGAATGGTAAAACTGAAAGTTCTCTTTCATATCTATTACTATTTGAGGTATATCATCCACTCCTTTGATTCAATTCCTCCCCAGCCAAGCTCCTTTCACAAAGGGAGGAAAAGGATAGATTATTTTAAATGTAATGTCAATAGCAAAAAAATTATATATTTTAGTTCGGAGTTGCTGACTTTATTGAATGTGGTTAAAGCCAAATGCAAAGTACTTATTCCAGATCTGATTCTTAAAAATAAATAAAAATAGGAGTGCCTGGGTGGCTCAGTTGGCTAAGCATCTGACTCTCTGATTTCAGTTCAAGGTTGTGAGATGGAGCCCCCTCATCGGGCTCTGCACTGGGCATGGAGCCTGCTTAAGATTCTCTCTCTCCCTCTCCCTCCAACCACACCCGCTCTATAAGTCAGTCAATCAACCAATCGATACATTTCTGGTGGTGCCTGGGTGGCTCATTTGGTTAAGTGACTGCCTTTGGCTCAGGTCATGATCCTGGAGTCCCAGGATAGAGTCCCACATCGGGCTCCCTGCTCAGCAGGGTGTCTGCTTCTCGCTCTGACCCTCTCTGAGACCTCTCATGCTCTCTCTCTCTCTCATTCCTGCTCTCTCAAATAAATAAAATAAAATAGAATGAAATCTTAAACAATAAACAGATAAATAAATTTCTAGAGAAAGATGCTGGCATAGAGTTAGGATCATAATACTCCATATATTCAAACTTAATGAAATTAAGAAAAATCAATTAAAATGCTATTTTATATGGTTTTGGCATGTTTAAATGTTTCATACTTCAAATTTTGAAAATTAATTTTAAATAATAAAATATCAAAGAAAAATATCATCTGGAAAATAAAAGCAAAATATGTAAATTTTCACTTAGGATCTAACTATCCCATGTCTTATTCTTCAAAGAATACAAAAGGTAAATGAGAAAAATTCTGAAGTCTTCTCTGATACCAAATTTGGAGGGAAAATAAATGAGGGGAGTAGATAGGACATCAAAGTGGAAAGATTTATATACAGCAAAAGCTATTCTCTGATCAATTGCCCATCAGAAATTTTAAAAAAACTGCCATGTTCACCACACCATTTTTCCCTAATAGGGAAATATGGCAAAGGACTCCAAAATAAATAAATAGATAGATAGATAGATAGATAAATGGTGCAAAGCTAATTATTTCTAGCAATAAGCAAGATTTACCAGAACAGAAAGACAAAAGACAAAACCAAACTAAGAAATAAAAAACATGGGAAAGAGGTGAGAGAAAGGAGGAAGAAATTTCCTCTTGAAGTTCCCCTTTCTAGCTGTGAACTTACAGTGCCAAGGCCACTATCCAAACATTCACCTATCTTTCCCTCTCTCTGCTGGTATATATAAATAATAATAGCAATTATTTATTGACACTTAATGTGTTGGTCCCTATTCCTAGCATTTCAAATACATTAACTTAATTTAACCCTTATGATAACCCTATGAGGTACGATAATATCCCAATAACAAATGAGAAAAGTAAGACACAGAGGTAAAGTGATTTGCCCAGAATTACAAAGCTGGAAAATGCTGGAGCCAAAATTCAAAACCAGTTTGATTCCAGAACCAGAGCTCTTGACCAATGGAAGAAAAAAAATAAATAAAACAGTTTTCAATACTAATTTATGTTATGAAAAGGTTAAATTCGGGGGGAAAATATTAATCAAGATACAGAGTATATATAATAATAAACAATACCAACCAAAAGGAGATATAATGGACATAAATCTTTATACATCTATATTATTAAGATATATAAAGCAATGATCACTAGAAACATACATATCAAGAGAAATTTTAATTCAGTAACTGCCAGCTTATGATGGAACAAACAGACATAACGGGGCTATATAGAAGCTGAACAACATACTTAATAAGGCTGAATTAATATGTAATGAATTCTGTATCTAAAAGTAAAGACTATGCCTTGTTTTCAAATACTCACAGAGCATTAAAAAAAAAAATCTTATATTAGGCCACAAAGAAAATTTTACTGAAGTTTCCACAGATATATAATTCTATTTTCTAAATACAATAAAGCTAGAAATTAAATTTTTACTCAGAAATTTTAACCATTTAGAAATTAAAAACAAAACGAAAAGGTCTCATATACTAAACAGGATATCAAAACTGAAACTACACAGTATCCTGCAAATATAAATAATGGAAACATTATATACTATCCAAAGCTGAGCTCAGAGGATAAGTCTTGGCATAAAATACCCATATTACTAAACAAGAAATACCACAAATACAAAAATTAAGCATTTATCTCTAGAATTGAGAAAAAATATATACACTCCAGGAAGGCAGAAGAAAGGCAATGAGAGAGCAAAGTCAGACAGCGATGAACTAGGAAAAAGAAAAAAAGGAAAACAAATTTCAACACCTTAATTTTTTAAAAAAATACTATATAACCTAATAAATTTAATCACTCAAAACACATATGCAATATTATAAGTGAAAAAAATAACTACAGAAATACAAGAAATTAAAACGATTATATAAGAATATTTTGTGAAACTATGCAAATATACTTGAAAAGCTAGATGAAATGGATTATATTCAAATGAAAATATTGAACAAAAGAAACAGAAACTAAAAGAAACCAAGAGCCAAAGGGGTGCCTGGGTGGCACAACTGGTTAAATGTCCAAGTCTTGGTTTCCACTCTGGGCATGATATCAGGGTCCTGAGATCCAGCCCTGTGTTGGGCTCCGTCGGGATCTGCGCTCAGTGTGGAGTCTGCTTACAACTCGTTCTCCCTCTCCCTCTCCCACCCCTTCCTGTGTGCATGCACTCTCTTTCAAATAAATAAAAATAGAATCTTTAAAAAAAAAAATAGACACCAAGAGCCATGGAAAAAATTGAGACTTTACTAAAGAGTTACAATCTGAAAACATACTAGTCTAGTTAGCTTCATAGGTAAAACTTTTTCAGACTCAAGTAACAGATAATTGGGATGATATTTTCACCATTTGTGCCAGAGCACAAAAGAAGGAAGGAAATCTTGCAAAATCTTTTTATGAAGCAAGTATGACACTAATCTAAGGATTACATTATGAAAAAGAAAAAAGTTCAGACCTCATTTCTGAATTCTGAAACAAATATAAACACCCACTTCATTTGCCACTGTAGATTTTAAAAAAGGACTCCATAAATAGCATTTATTCCAAAATGTAGTCATGACCAATTATTAAGTAATCTATTAGTATATGTGCTGCCGAAGCGAGCACTTAAGTAATCTATTAAAGAAATTCACCATCTTACAGATAATGATCAAAAAAAACATATTCATTTCAATAATGAAATGGCATTTCACATGTAAAGAATCGCTTCCAATTTAAGAAGAGAAACAATGAGTATGCTTAATGCTACTCCTGTCAGAGTGAATGCACCAGTTCTTTAAGTTTATTGAAATATAACTGACATATAGCATTATATTAGCTTCAAGTATAAAACATGATTCAATATTTGTCTATGTTGTGAAGGGATCGGCACGATAATCCTAGCTAACACCATCACCACTCATAGTTATGGGAATTATTTCTTGTAATGACAACTTTTAAGATTTTCTTCTTAGCAAGTTTAAAATATGCAATACAGGATTAGTAACTATAGTTGCCATGGGGTACATGACATCCCCTAGACAACTTATTTATTTTATAAATAATTTTATTTTCACCCATTTTTCCCACCCCCCCCAACTCCCAGCAACCATCAATCTGTTCTTTGTATCTGTGAGCTTTTTTTTTTTTTAGGATTCCAAATATACGTGAGATCATATTTGATCATGTTTGTCTTTGTCCTTGATTTATTTCACTTAAGTATAACGCTCTTAAAGTCCATTCATGTTGCTGCAAATGACAAGCCTTCATTCTTTTTTATGGCTGACTAATATTCCATTGTATACAGACAGCACAACTTCTTTATCTATCTGCTGATAATCATTTAGATTGCTTCCACACCTTGGCTACTGTAAATAACCCTCCAATGAACATGGGGGTGCATGTACCTTTTCGGGTTAGTGTTTTTGTCTTCTTTGGATAAATACCCAGAAATAGAATTGCTGGATGATATGGTAGTTCTATTTTTAATTTTTTGAGGAAACTCCATGCTGTTTTCCATAGTGGCTGTACCAATTTATATTCCCACCAACAATGCACAAGTGCTTCCCTTTTTCCACATCCTGGCCAACATTTGTTATCTCTTGTCTTTTTCCTAACAGTCATTCTGACAGGTGTGAGGTGGTATCTCACTGTAGTTTTGATTGCATTTCCCTTATCATTAGTGGTGCTGAGAGTCTTTTCATATTCCTTCTGGTCATCTAAATGTCTTCTTTGGAAAAATGTGTATTCAGATCTTCTATCCATTTTTTAACTGGATTGTTTGTTCTTTTGCCATTGAATTATAGGAGTTTTTTTTGTTATTTTGGATATAATTTGTAAATATTTTCTCCTGTTCAGTAGGATGCCTTTTCATTTTGTTTATGGTTTCCTTTGCTATGCAGAAGCTTTTTAGTCTGATGTAGTCCCACTTGTTTATTTTTGCCTTTGTTGCCTTTGCTTTTAATGTCAAATTCAAAAAACTGTCACCAAGACCTATGTCAAGAAGCTGTGTTTTTTCCTACAATTTTTTTATGGTTTCAGGTCTTACATTCAAGTCATTATTAGTCCATCTGAGTTAAATTTTTATGTATATATATGACAGTGGTCCAGTTTTCCCAACATCATTTATTGAGGAGACTTGTCCTTTCCCCATTGTATATTCTTCCCTCCTTTGTGGTAAATTGATGATATATGCACGGGTTTATTTCTGGGCTCTATTCTGTTCCATTGATCTATGTGTCTGTTTTTATACCAATACCACACTGTTTTGATTATAATAGCATTGTAATATAGTTTGAAATAAGGAATTATGATGTCTCCAGCTTTGTTCTTTCTCAAGATGCTTTAGCTATTCAGGGTCTTTTGCGGTTCAATATAAATTTTAGGATTGTTTGTTCTATTTCTGTGAAAAATGCCACCAGAATTTCAACAAGGATTGCACTCAATCTGTAGACTGCTTTAGGTAGTATGAACATTTTAACAATATTAATTCTTCCAATCCATAAGCATGTAATAGCTATTTTTCTGTGTCTTCTTCAATTCCTTTAGTCAATGTTTTATATAGTTCAGTGTACAGGTCTTTCACCTCCTTGGTTAGATTATTTCCTTTTAAAAAAAAAAATTTTTATTATGTTATGTTAGATTATTTCCTATTTTATTCTCTTGATGCAATTGTAAATGGGATTTTCTTAATATGTCTTTCTGATACATTATTAGCATAAAGAAACACACAAATTTCTGTATACTGATCTTGTATCCTGCAACTTCATACTGAATTCATTTATTAGTTCTATCAGTCTTTTGGAGTTTTCAGGGTCTTCTATATACAGCATCATGTTATCCACGAATAGTGATAGTGTTACTTCTTCTTTTCCAATTTGGAAGCCTTTTATTTCTTTTTCTTGCCTAACTGCTCTGGCTAAGACATCCAGTACTATGTGGAGTAAAAGTGGCAAGAGTGAGCATCCTTATTTTGTTCCTGATTAAAGAAAAAGTTTTCAGCTTTTCACCACTGAGTATGATGTTAGCTATGGGCTTGGCACAGATGGCCTTTATTGTGTTGAGATACATTCTCTCTATAGTCATTTAAAAAAGAATTTTTTTTTATCACAAATGAACGTTGAATTCTGTCCACTGCTTTTTCTGCATCTACTGAGAAGATCGTATACTTTTTATCCTTCTGTTAATGTGGTATATCACAATGAACAATTTTCAGGTGTTGAACCATCCTTGCATCCCTGGAATGAATCTCACTGATCATGGTGTATGATCCTTTTAATGTATTGTTGAATTAGGCTTGCTAATATTTTGTTGAGGTTTTTTGCATCTAAATTCATCAGGGATATTGTCATATAATTTTCTTTTGTGGTGTCCTTGTCTGGTTTTGGTGCACCAGCTCTTTCAAGCTTCTTCCCATAGTTAGTCTCATGGCCAAACTTAACTTTAAGTGGGCAGAGAAGTAAAATCCTACCATGTGCCATGAAGAGAGAATGTCTATATTTGTGAAAGCCCTCATCGCTACTATACCTAGGAATTCAGAAGAAACAGCTTTTATTATTGCTCTAAACTATTTTCACTGTTTGACCACTTTATAAAAACTATATGCATTACTTTCTCATTTAAAAACACGCTCATGTTCAGAATTTTAAATCCATCCAGGGATGAAGCTTTAGACTATCTGGTGAAAACTGAGAAAATACTACTGTCTGATTACTGTAACCTTAACAGTAAGTTCAATTTTAAGAGTCGGCAATAATTTTTTCTATAAAAAAAGGTTGTATCTGCACGGCTAATGTATTAGAGTAATATTAAATTCCACAAATGGGTTTTTAGTTTTTATTTCTATTAAGCTATACAGATTATTCTAATAAGCTGGCTATGATCCATGTCTTCACTGGCCTTAAATGTGTGAAGCTGTCTTTTAGCCCTCAGAATAAATGCGTGATTCTGTAAATTGGGTATTGTTAACTTCAATTTATAGAAAAGGAAAGTGAAGTTTGGACCACATGAAAGTTAATTTAGTCAGCCATGATTATTTCCCCAAAATATTATTAAAAAAACTGCTAACATACCAGTTTACTGAAAAAAAACCCTCCTTAGTAAGCACTCATAAAGTCAACAGATTCCATACGTAATACTTTGCTTTATTTGCTTCAACATAGATCTACCTATCCATCAATTGATCTTATTTTTTATTCATTTCAAAGCAAGCTGCAGACAGCAGTACACTTCACCCCTAAACATCTGATTAGAGTTCAATATTTGTTTACTACTCTATATTTTTAAAATTAAGTTATATAGTAAAATGCACAAGTGTATACTTGTATACATTCTGACAAATACATTCACCCACATAACAAACACCTCTATCAAAATACAATCAAAACCACAGTGAGATACCACCTCACACCAGTCAGAATGGCTAAAATTGGCAAGTCAGGAAATGACAGATGTTGGCGAGGATGCAGAGAAAGGGGAACCCTCCTACACTGTTGGTGGGAATGCAAGCTTGCACAGCCACTCTGGAAAACAGTATGGAGGTTCCTCAAAAAGTTGAAAATAGAGCTACCCTACGACCCAGCAATCGCACTACTGGGTATTTACCCTAAAGATACAAATGTAGTGATCTGAAGGGGCACATGTACCCGAATGTTTATAGCAGCAATGTCCACAATAGCCAAACTATGGAAAGAACCTAGATGTCCATCCACAGATGAATGGATAAAGAAGATGTGGTATATATACACAATGGAATACTATGCAGCCATCAAGAGAAATGAAATCTTGCCATTTGCAACGACGTGGATGGAACCAGAGGGTA
>CM052887.1:34865113-34910479 GCA_028534135.1 Potos flavus | reverse complement strand
AAACCATAAGAGACTCCTAAACTCACGAAACAAACTGAGGGTGGCTGAGGGGTAGGGGCAGGTAGGGATAGGGTGGCTGGGTTACGGACATTGGGGAGGGTATGTGCTATGGTAAGTGCTGTGAAATGTGTAAGCCTGATGATTCACAGACATGTACCCTGGGGCAAATAATACATTATGTGTTAATAAAAACAAAAACAAAACACCTCTATCAAGATATAAAAAACTGAGGCGCCTGGGTGGCTCAGTGGGTTAAGCCTCTGCCTTCGGCTCAGGTCAGGATCTCAGGGTCCTGGGATTGAGCCCCGCATCAGGCTCCTTGCTCAGTGGGGAGTCGGCTTCCCCCTCTCTCTCTGCCTGCCTCTCTGCCTACTTGTGATCTCTCTCTCCCTCTCTCTCTCTGTCAAATAAATAAATAAAATCTTAAAAAAAAAAAAAATACAAAAAACTTCCATTATCCCAGAAGGTAGGTTATCTCATATTGGACCTTGATTTGAACACATGATCCATCTCCAAAGTTCACAGTATTTTTCACAACACTATGCTACTTTTTTCTAAAAGGCCCAATGTGTAAGTATATTAAACATTAAGAATTTTATTCCTAACCCTCAATAACTGAGATTGTTGAAATATGGAAATATGAAAGGAAGAAAATATTAGAGACACCCTCCACCAAAACCAGACAGCCTCGATATTTAATATCTGTAGTAAGCAGACTGTACCACGTTCCCTCCACTGACTTCCCCTAAATAAACAAAAACTTCTACTTACCTCCCTAAGAACTCAAGAGTTAACCCAAGAAGAATGGATGTGACAATAAAAAACAAAACAAAACATTTCATATGTTCATCTCTTATATCTTTAATTAAACCAACAGAGGCTTGCGGGCAAGACCGTTTCTTACGCTTAAGTGCCATATGCTTTAGTGGTTACTCTGAGAGGCAGTGGGGATTTGGAGAAAAAGCAAAAGTTTTGGAACCAGTCAAATCTGGGTTCAAATCTCTTCATTTATTAGCAATATAAACAACAAATTACTTAACTTCTCCATGCCTCAGTATCTCATCTGTAAAATAAGGCCTATGTTTTACCTTCTTTTCAATGTCCTTTCTCAAATAAATATCTATCTACATGGAGATCATGCAGACCTCTGCCCTGGACCTCAAGTTTTAGGGGCAACTGTTCTGGCCCTCTTGTAGTCACACTCCTCCTTACAGGTGAAGAGACCTTGGGTCCAAAAGAACATACACACCATGAACCCACACTTCCACCTCAGCCTATGCCCTGGGTAACCTAGACCCAGGAATTCCTTGCCTAAACAGAGTAGCCTCGCCTCCAAGGTTTGAAAGAACCTATTCCCTGGGTCTCACTTGCTGAAGGAATATGAATGAAGCATAGATGTGAGGAGTGGGCGGTTGAAACACATGTGTGAAGCCACCCCTCAGAGAAGAGAATGGTGTGTGGGGTAGGAAGAGATACGTGTTTAGGCTCAGAAGGAGGGATGGGCTCAAGGCATGCAGACATATTCTGGCATGTATGTCTGAAGAATCCAACTTCTTAGTTCAAACCTGAAGTTCAAGATCCATAAGGTTTATTTGTCAAAGCAGGAGGACAAAATATATATTTTATATATATATATTTTTATATATTATATATATATAATATATTTATTAATTTAACTTACACATATATGGTATGTGGGTCTTCATTTATATTTGCATTAGAAATGACCCTATCTGTATCTACTACTCATCGGTACTGACATATTCACTTTCAAATATTATCATATGTAGTCATGTAACATTATCATGAATTAGGTTTCACTAACACTGTCATGCAGATAAAGAAACAGACAAGCTTAATAAACCCTTTTTTTCTATCTCTATATCGCTCTCTTAACTCTCAAATATCTGAGTTTCCTCCTCTATCGTATCATCAATATTACATTCTCCAAGATAATATGCCCCGAATTCCTAACTTCAGCCCTTATTTTTCATGATCTTTTTAGCACCTGATAGTGTTACCAATTCTTCCCTAGAACATCTTTCCTTTGCTTCTAAGGCTAGACAATCAGTTCTCTTAGCTTTTGCTATTTTTCTGGCTCCTCTCTTTCCAAATAGTGTCTGCATAAAGTACATGTTCAATAAAAAATAGGATTTTTTTTTTAAATCTAAAAAGAAGAGATTTGGGGGTGCCTGGGTGGCTCAGTGGGTTAAAGCCTCTGCCTTCGGCTCAGGTCATGATCTCGGGGTCCTGGGATCAAGCCCCACATCGGGCTCTCTGCTCGGCGGGGAGCCTGCTTCCTCCTCTCTCTCTGCCCACCTCTCTGCCTACTTGTGATCTCTCTCTCTGTCAAATAAATAAATAAAATCTTTAAGAAAAAAAAAGAGATTTTATCTTGAAGTACAGTGCCAGTCACTCTACTAAGTGATACATGCATGCACAGTATTCCATTTATCCTAAAAGCACCATAAAACTGAAGCTCAGAATGACTAACAAACTAACTTGGTGTTAGAAACCTGGCTCCAACACTTTCTAGCTTTATGATCCTGAATAAGTCATTTAACCTCCTTGAGTTTCTGCTTTTCCATCTGTGTCATCTTATAATGTTCTTGTGAGAATTAGATCAAACTCAGGATATAAAACACACAGCACATGATCCATAGTCAGTAAATGTTAACCCTCTCCCTCCTCTTCCTGTTGCTTCCAGATGAATACATCAGTTTTCTCTCTTTCCCTCCGTGCATTTCCAAAGACTAAGTCCTTGGTCTCTTGACCTTTCTTTATGTCCCATGTCTACACTTACCACACATGTGAACCCAACTCCTCCAGAAAGGTGGTCCTGAATTATCTGCATCCATTTCTAAGTGTCCAGGCCTACATCTCTTAAGTTTTGCTAGTTATTTCTATTTGAGAATCCCACTGCCTACCATATCAAACTGATCCTTTTCCTCACAAAATGAAGAATGGAAAGCAAAAGACCGGGAGGGGAGAGCATAAATATCACAAAGACAAAATTGATACTGAATTGATATTGAATTGAATGATAAAGCAGCTAATTTCATGGTTTCAAGCTTGCTTGAGAAAATTACAAAATTTGAGAAGATTCTCATAAATCGTGTCCAAAATTTTCTCCCTTTTTTTTCAGACATGAAGCTCTAATCCTTCCCTTTCCCTAACCCACGAAGCCCAAAATCTTCTCATTCCTTTGGATTTTCTCATATCGAGGTGCACTATTCATCAAACATCTAATTATTTACTATCTTTTATTACTGATTTTCAGAAATTTACATCTTATGTTCCTAACAATGCTACAAGTTCTTTAAGGCCAATAACCATCTCTTATATTTTTAGTATTCTTCATAATGCTGATTGACTACTATTACGAAGATATGGTCAAGAACTCAGAAATCATAAATTAAGATGTTTTCAGACTTTTTCCTGACGTGGAAGGAAAAGCTTCTCAAATCAAAAAGGCTGGGGAACCTTCCACATGTAGAAAAAGTATGACAAACCATGTGTTAATACTTTACAAGTTATTTCCAAGAACAGTGCAAACTTTTCTCCAAAAATTATTTATAATTTTCTCATATAGATACTAGTTATTATATTAATTTCTGTTAAGCAATTCTTAAAACTATGTCTCAAAACCATGTAATATAGACTGCTATTTATTACATTTTAAAAAATTTAAAACTTTTAAAACCCAAATGACAAAAAACAATTAGTCTAAAGCTTATTAAAAGAAATGGCTTCCTTTTTCGGTTGAATATATTTCAAATTTGGAAAAATTCAATGAAATTACATTTTCTTTAATGTGATCAACACAGAAGAACTGCATGGTAATAAAACTGATTTTGATTTGCTCATTTTACCTGAGTAGCTTTATCTTTCATGCATGAAGGGTAATGAACATGAGGATCCCGTGGCCACTGTCCTGTGAGATAAGGTCCTGTTATTGTATCCAAAGAAGAGGTTCGCCTTATTGTACTAGAGGTTCGAACTTGCTGAGATTTTGGCCTGTCCACTATAAAAAGTGAAAAAAAAATTAGATTAGTCACTGACAAATTACATAAAATTTAAAATTATTTAAACTTCATAGCTTATAGCGATGTCACCCTGTCGATTTTCCCTAGAATATGTATTTACCCTAATAGCTCTCTTATATGACCTGATGAAATTTGTAGACCCTCTCTGAAGGAAAATATGTTCACATGTTAAATGATGCATATCCTTCCAGGGCTGTCACTGCCATTACTTTAATTAAGACTATCTCATGTCTCACCCGGACTGCCAGTTTCCTAACTGCTATCCCTGTATCCATCTCAATTAAATCTTACAGGGCTACCTCCCAACACCACTAAAAAAAACCATTTCCGTGGTTAATCATTGCCTTTAATATAAAGCCTGTATTTTTTACAATTTGGCTCCCACAGACCTGTTTAATGTCTTGCTACTGCTCTATAAATCCCCACGCTAACTACAAAGTACCAAATAAACTAACTGCAGTTTCCCAAACGTAAAACACTCCCTTCCCTGCCTCTACACATGCTATTATTTACTGAGCCTAGAACGCTCTCCTTTTTTTGTTCACTTGACAAACTCTTATCTCCCAGACCAGTTTCAGTGTCATACCACCTCTGCGAAACTTTTCCCAGTGCTTTTCTTTCTCCATCTCTACCTCTGCTTGCGTGCAACCGTAAGTTTGTCTTTCTCCCCAACCAGAACATACATTCAGTCTCTACACACTGAAAGGGAATCAATGCTCAATACTTATTTGATCAATTTATTCAGTTACACAAAAATAACATGTATAAAGAACTCTATATTTTAATTCAATTTCGTCATTTACGTATGAAGAATCTGAAGCCCAGAGGGATAAAACTGAATTATCTAATGAAAGAGAACTGCTAACAGAAGACAGAGGTAAAAAGGAAGCGAGATCTCCAGACATTCTCTGCCATTCAATCCATCTACTATAACCACCTACTTCTCTCCATTTGGGTAACTTTAAGTATTTCTGTTGAAAATTAAAATGATCATAACGAACTCTATAGTTTCTTTACAAAGAAATTACAGAGGGTTTTCATATATACATTCCCAATAATTTACCACCAATGTGCTTTCTATAATAAAATCCCTTGAACTACAAGCTCCAAGGCTCAAAGTCTTATTCAGGATTATATCTCACATTGAACTAAAGTGCCTTGCACATTACAGTCAAGAAACATTTGTTATTGAACACTGTCCTTTTAACTATCTTCCTGAAACTAGAATATATAAGTAGTTTTTTTATCAGACTACACAGCATACTTTGGTGTAATATTATTTACATATCTTAAAACTGCAATTTTGAGTTCTTCTTTAACCTAAGAGTGTTAGAGAAGATATGAAAATTACAAATTTCCTCCCTATCTTCATTACTTAGCTCTAATTTCATTTCACCGTGGGCAGAAAATCTAGGATGACCTATTTCTATCTACTCTTTGCAATTACCTGAATTTTCTTTCAATTTTTATAAACATTTCATGAGTCATGAAGAAGATATATTTTCTGTTTTCAGAATCTATAGCTCTTTATTTGTCATGTACATCAACTGAAATGAAAATACAGAATACAGGAATAATATAATTCCCAGTGGATCTGTCACAGATTTAGAGGAGAACTCTTGAATTTCTAAACTACTATTGAGAACTAATAATTCTTTCTTCCTTGCAATTTATTTACTTATTTGAGAGAGAGAGCAAAAGGGCGCACGAGCACAGGGGTAGGAGCAGACGGAGAGGGACAAGCAGATTCCGTGCTGAGCATGGAGCCTGACACAGGGCTTGATCCCAGGACCCTGAGATCATGACTTGAGGCAAAATCAAGAGCCAGATGCTCAAACAACTGACCCACCCACAGGCCCCTCTTTCTTGCAATGTTTTATCATTTATATTTTAGTTCTGTGTAATTTAACACATACTGATCCATGATGCCATCATCATGGTTTGCATACTTCACCATTACAATCTGTTCCATTTATCACTTTTTAAACTCTTTTAAATTAAACATTATGACCCCCTTTTGCTCTCTATTTTAATTTGCCTGGATGCTGATTCTTTAATTTTCCATTTCCTTCAATCATTCTATTTATGTGTGTCTCTTGTACACAGTATATAAACTAGGCTTTTTGAAAAAAACTTTGTAGTATGCCTTCTTATAGAAAGTAAATTTACCCCACTAATGTTATTGCTATAATAAGTTTAACTTGTCATGTAACTTTTTTCTTCCTATTTGTAATGCTTTCTTGCTACGTGTCCTCTATTTCACTGGTTTTTTTCCTTCTCTCTTCTTGTCAAAACTAATATCTATATAAACTGTTTTTAGTAGTAGAAATTGTTTCTATTAATTCTTTCAAGTATTTTTTTTCTGGCTATAAGAGCAATACCCACAAATATTAGCAACTCCAGGAAACATGTCTCTCATAATCTAATTTATAATAATTTGTTTAAAAGTTTTAGAAGTTACTTTATATTCCCTCCACCAGGACACAAAAGACAAAAACATATTATCCCTTAAAAAAGAGCCAACATTTATAGCAGTATACTACTAAATTAATTTTAAAAAAAAAAGTCCTACATAAAGGTCAGCTATAACCAGGAAAAGAAGAACCATTACATGTGAAAAACCTGTGCCTAAACTTAAATTGGTCCAAACTATTAAAATGCTTTATGTACTCTACTTACAGCTGTTAAAACTCCTCCTAATTTGGAAAACAAACTATAGGGGCCATTTTTATCTTTTATAATGAAGAATCTATATAAATAGGCCCCTTAAAAAAAATAGGCCCCTTGATCTATATATTTTAATTTATATTTAGTAACTCTTACTATTTATTTTACACTGGACCTTTGCCCATCACTCTCAAAAGATCACATGTTCTCCTCTTAGTATCCTATGATTAGCTACTTTGTCAGAACTGTGGTCTTCAAACCATTTTGACTAAGCACTCCTATTGGTAAGTAGGCTATTTATGTATAAATGTGATATGTACTATATCTCTAATATGCTAAATATTATAAAACAGACAAAACAAACATACATGATATGGAATAAAAAATTAAAATATACATGTATAAAAAAATAGAAGTTATGACGTTTTCTCCCTGTATCTCAAAAGATGGCCTCACTCATTTTAATGGACCTGAAACTGGGTGCTAGACTCAATGCATATATTGGCCACTTAGCTCTGTCTAGTTTCACGGTATTGCCCTACTGCTTAATTGTGTTAAGAATGTGTAGAAAAAAAAAAAAAAAAAGAATGTGTAGATAAGCACCAGGTATTATCAACACCAAAATAAACAAATAAAAAGGTCTGCCTTAAAAAGAAAAATAAGTTAGGACAACACAATATCCATATCTTATTACAAAATTCACTCTACCAGTCATCATTTTTTTTAAGAAATTAAAGTATACGAGGCAAGTATTCTTGAAAGGCCCTATTTCAAACATATTCTTTAAAATAAAGATTCTCACCATTGCTCACAACCAGGAAAATTTCAAAGACAGGGTATTATTAATTCCCAAATTATTTGAAGTATAAAAATTCAGAACAGGTTTGAAAATTGGCAAGGATGGCTTCTTCCAAGATATGATTAGTCATAATAACCCCATCTATATAGCTAAAGCCTTAGATTTAACAAAAGATTTATCATAAACGATGCAATTCTATTTCAACAAGATGACCTGTTATTATTATCCAAACTTCCATGGCAGTGAATTAGTCTTCAACTGCCTTGTATCTAAGCCCTGACTCTCACAAATTTTTATTTATTTATTTCATGGTATCATCTCCTACCAATTCAGGTTTTACAATGTATTGCAATAAGGAAAATCAACACTGGTTTTGCATTACTTATATATTCAACACAATAAGTTGTTTATTTCATGATTACAGTTGTGATTAGAATATGTATTCAGTTTTAAATTGGGTAATCACAATATTTTTCTACTAATTATTACAAAATTACCTCAATTCAAGTTAGGTCAAACAAGAGGACATCTTATGAGCTAGAAACAAGCATTACTATAGACAATCTTTGAATTAATTTACAAAAGCTTGAATAACTTAATAGAATTGCTAAAATAAAGATTCAATTATACTTATATAAAGTATGAAAGAAAATCAATTAAATAAATACATATTATCATTACTTAAGGTAAAGAGGCATCAGGAAAACAGTACCTTCATAAGTGGTGAAACCAGGTAATCATTATTACCAAAGAAAACTTGCTAAACATCTACCATATGGAAAGTACTGTTACATGTACCAAGGGAAATTACAAAATAAGTTTCAGACTCTCTTCAGGGAGTTTATATACTGGTTGGGGGAGATATGATACATATACTTGAACTATAATATAAAGCAGTATATGTATGGCAAATGTATACCAATGAAGTATAGGAAGGCAAACAAGGCAAAAAATAAATTACTCAGTAGATAGCAAGAATGATGCTCTCCAACTACACCAAAGGAGTACTAAGAGTCTTTGGCATGCTACTTACTAGTCCTGTTGCTAATACCCTTACTTAAATATACGAGGATAAAATATAGAGTAACTAACTTCAGCAAAAAAAAAATGGTAAGAAAAAAAATCACATCCATTTCCAGTACTATCATCCTTATAACAGAACAAAAAAATGACTGTTGATAGCCACAATATGTAAAAAGTCTTCCTCATTACATTCATCTAAAGGTTGCACTTTCCTGTCCCTCCTTGCCTCCCTGAATAGAAAGCTACATGGCAGCAGCAGTTGGTAGGCCTGGGGCTCCTTGGGGTACCTACTGAGGACTGTACAAAATAATTCTTGCTCTCTAACAACGAACTGGAAATTCAACCTTAACATAATAATAATAAATAAAAAAGGTTTAAAGGCAAGAAGCTATATAGTAGATAACCCTGAATCTAAATAGCAAATTAAGCATTGTTCAAAACAGGCAAAACCTGCCAGAGCAATGTAACATGATGTTAAATTAATTTATTTGTTCCCAACAATTTTTACTTTAGTGGCAATGCCTGAAGATTGTCTGGTTAGTGAGTTTGGAAATCTCATGCCTTAAGCAGCTAATCTGCAGTGGAAAACAAAGTAAAACTTCCACAAGTTAAAAAAAAAGTTATTGAATATTGGAAACTTAAAGAACTTTACCTATGAAACAAGTCATCATATCTTCCAAACTAACGTATGTGGCAAAGATGATACAATATTTTTGAGTGCCATAATGTAGCCACACAGAATGTAAACCAACACGAAGAATAAAAAAGTGCTCATATTCTTTCTTGGGCTACTAACACACTCCAACTTTTTCATACTACATTCAATCTACATAAGCATTATCAATCCTCTGTGTTTAATCTCAATTAATGATTATTAGCCAAAGCTTTCCATTTACACTTATTACACAAAGCACATCTAAACTTAAAGAAAGCATTTAAATAACTATTTAAAACTTTTTGAAAAAGAGCTATTACTCCTTCAACCATTGTGTAACGACTGTAATTCCATGAAACTTAGCCGTTACAATACCATGAATTAACTGCTTCTTTCTTTGTTCAAAATCCATCATTGATTCCAATTGTAAAGAATCTTTAAACCATGCAATGGAGCTAAATGCTTAAGACAACTAAGTACTAATCCAATTCTTCCAGCTGTTTGTATCTCAGAACTCAAAATAACTAGTTTTTAAAATGTCACATTAACAGTGCTAGCCAACAGTATCAAAACATACATCTACGATATTTTGTCTTAAATTTAAGCTTCTGAAGTGTGTAAAATCTTTCTATCATTTAACAGTTATCATAGTAAAAATAACCGTGTTTATCACTTAACTTTGTTAACATTCAAAATGAGAACAGTCATTAAGTCCCATTATGCATGTGTGTGTATGCATATGCCTTAAAGTGCCTAGTATTGATTAGAACAATGTTAAAAATGCTTTAAAAAACTGCCAATGCTTTTTAGCCACTACAACATTAACACCCGGGCCTGTCTGAAAAGTAAAAGCAGCAGCTTTTTAGTATTTCATCTAGAAATGAGATCTTGGGAGATCCTAGAATATAAAGACACAAGACCCTCAGGCAATTCAATGGTGGACCAAACGATGGAACTCAAGGGTAGGATCCTATGTGGCTTTCTGTATAAGGAGATCTAGGCAGCTTGTTCAAAACGCAAGTTAGCAGGCCACACTCCCAGAGATTCTAATCAAGAAGTTATAGGATGGAACCAGGTATCGACATATTTTTTTTTTTCTTTTTTTTCTCAACATATTTTTTTAAACCAAACCTGACTGATTCAGATGCATCATAAGGGTTGGGAAACACAGAAGTCCTAAAGCAATGCTTCTCAAAGTGAAAGGCTTTTGTTAAATATGCTCATTTCTGTGCCTGATTTCTTATTAACCATGTGACACTCTCTGGTAGTGGGATCAAGAGATCTGAATTTTTAGTAAGCAACTCAGGTGACTCTTAATGCTATTAAAAGCTTAAGAACCTATGTCTGAAGGATTGGTACTAGATCCTTTGGAATTGTAGGTGCTCGAAAATAAAATCCTTTTATGACAATAACTTACTCCCATTTAAAGCACTGAGTTTAACTACACATACCTAAGGAAATATCCTGCTGCAAAAATATCACCCAATTCTTTGAAATCTGCTCTTAGCAGCTAAACTTCTAGAATCTAATACTTTTTATTTTTATTTATTTATTTTTTAGAGAGAGAAAGAGTAGGCATGAGTGGCGGGGTGGGGGGGAGAGAGAAGGGTTAGAGAGAGAATCTCGAGTAGGCCCCACGCCCAGCATGGAGCCCAGGGCTCGATCTCACAACTCTTGAGATCATGACCTGAGCTGAAATCAAGAGTCCAGCACTTAACCAACTAAGCCACCCAGGCGCCCCTAGAATCTAATAAATTTAAACACTCATCATCTCCTTCAAAAGGTCACTTTCTAAACTTAGTGCCAGCCATGACCTAGGAACTTTCAAATTTTACTCCAGAGCACTCTAGGCAGAATGCTTAGGGGCACCAGAAAGATGCGATAACAAAGTTCAATAAAGCTTCTTTTGGACATCAACCTTCCCAACCAAACAGGGTATTTTGCATGCAAATAAAAGTTAAGTACAATAAAACCTACTTCCTGAAAAATATGAGGAAGTCTGAAAAAAATATATTAAATAGGTTCCCTTATAAAATGAAAGTGCCAGAGCAAAATTAAATTGAATATATAAGCAAAGTAAAATTAAATGTTAATAATTAATTTGATTAAAGCATTTAAGCCTGAGTTTATTAAACAACCTTTACCAGAAAATCAATGAGCTTTTCATGATGTCAAACTTAACTCATTCATATTATAATTTCAATCTTCATCATTGAAATCAAAATAACAAATTAATTGAGCCAAGACTGAAGACATTAAATTGCCTTTTTCAACTTGAAATGATACAGTTCCTGATCTAGTGGAGCTAAAGAACAACCATAAATAAATACAGGCTGGAAATATTCCTCCTATTGGCTCACTGAGGTTAACCATAATTTTGCTAAAGATTTGTTATCAGAGGTTTGCTTCAGTATTTCTGTAATAAGACCTCTTCCTTGAGAGTTATAGTTTTAAATTATCATCACTGTCAAAGAGTTTCTCCTTGACCAAACTTTAGTCAGGCTCCTCTGAACTCTTCTCAACTAGGCCCTAACTTTTGGGCTTCCATGTTTTTCTCTGCACTATCCAATTTTAGAAGAATTCCCCATCCTCAATTTCTGATCACCCCTGATATCTGATCAGGTTCCTCAACCTCTACCACTCCCCATATGATAGCTGGTCACCCTGGACTACCTTTAACAATAATCCTGTGAGGTCTGTTTAGCCAGAATCCCTCCTTACCCCAATGTTTCCTTCCTCTATAGTAATTTTTCATCCACTAATACTCACCCTGCTCCTTGCCCAGAAATCCCCACCAATCTTGTTGTATTCAGAGTGTGAGCCCAATCTCTCTCCCCGACTCCAAAACTCCATTGCAGTGGTCCCTACACCGATCATGGTAGTCTCCCTGAATGAAGTTTGCCTCACCTTTCTTTAACAAGTCTCATAAATAATTTTTTCTTTAACATCAGTAATTTTCTCCTTACCTGACAGATATAGAGAATGATTTTTAAAATGAATTAGCTAAAAAAATTTTTTAACTGTATAAGCAATAATTTAAAACTGTAGAAAGGAGACTTGTATACTTCTCTAGCCAATGTAACATACAGTAATATTGGTCATCTAGTAGGATTTATTACTAGATTCAGTTTTCCAAAACCGGCATAGTCCAGGCACTTTACTAATGGCCTTTATGGGTCTTTTTTTTTTTTTTTTTAACATTTTATTTATTTATTAGACAGAGAGGAGAGAGATCACAAGTAGGCAGCAAGGCAGGGAGAGAGAGAGGGGGAAGCAGGCTCCCCACTGAGCAGAGAGCCTGAGGCAGGGCTTGATCGCAGGACCCTGAGATCATGACCTGAGCATAAGACAGAGGCTTTACCCCACTGAGCCACCCAGGCACCCCTTATGGGTCTTTCTTCATTGACATATAAGAATATGAAAATACATTGGCCACCTAAAATAAAACCATCAAAATTAAATGAACTTCAGGTAACAGAAAGGAAGGACACGAGATCTGAACATGATATCTGAAATCAAACTAAAGGGCAAAACCTGAAACCCTCTTAAAGTGGGTAGATTTTGAAACACTAATCAACCAGACCTGGAATTCTGCCACAGAGGCAATCTAGAAAACATGCAGAAACGACCATATGGCTGCCCTCCAGAAATCTGGAAAGGAACCAGTCAAGAAGTTGACAAGAGAAACAAATATGCTTCTGACCAAATGAAGCCTGACACAGGCTGTAACCTGAGGTCTGTCAAGAAAAACAATTTTTAAAAAACGTAGTCGTGCAGCCATTTAGGAATGACTCTCTAGGTTATAGCTCACTCAATCAAATTTGTGTCAAATGGCACATAAGTTGAGATAAGACATTTGGAGAAAAGCCTTCAGCTTGTTTTCAAAGGAAAACCAAGAGAGTATCTTTTGGAATCAAGGGTTATAAAAAAAACTTCACTAAGATCACCATAAAGCCTGGTGACAAGCAGTGGGAGAATAGTAACAAAGATGGAGCTCTGACATTTGGGAAACATCTCCAAAGAAATTACATATATAGCAGATAAGATGTTAAAGATGTTTTAGTTCACTCTTTTCTGGTGGCAAAATAATAGTCCTTTAAAGAACCTTGGTGAAGTCATAATTAGAAGAAGAAAGTTCATAAAGCTTATGAACTTCCAATGAATTTAATTCATAGAGACTCCAAACATCCAAATCCATTATGACTAATGGGCTCAGACATTAAAGAAATAATCACAAAATATTAGAAACTATAAAAGAACCAAAAAAAGATGGTCAAAGATGGAAAGAAATATTGTAATTGAAAGGAAAGCAAATATTCTGTAATCAGAAGAGTATGTATTCCACAAAATTTTGTTTTAAAGAGCAAACTTCCAGGTAAAGCATTGGTAGAACTTGGAAAAAAAATTTTTTTGCATCATTAAAAATTGTATTTATTTACTTGTCAGAGAGAGAAAGAGCACAAGCAGGGGGAGTCTGAGAAGCAGGCTCCCCACTGAGCAGGGAGCCCAATGCAGGATTTGATCCCAGGATCCTGAGATCATGACTTGAGCTGAAGGCAGACGCTTAACCAGGTGAGCCACCCAGGCATCCCAGCACTTGGAAAATTTTTAACCAAATGAGGTAGATTCACTATTATATCCCAATTTAAAAAGATAAACAAGTCCCTCCTTAATATCCATCACCCATTTAACCCACCCTCCCACCTGCCCCCTCTTCAGTAACGCTTAATTTGTTCTCTATAGTTAAGAGTCTGTTTTCTGGTTTGCCTCTCTCTCTTTTTTTTTTTTTTGGATGAATACTGGATCTTATATGTAAGTGATGAATCACTAAATTCTACACCTGAAACTAATATTACATTGTTTGTTAACTAATTGCAATTTAAATAAAACTTGGAAAATGAAAGGGAAAAAAAGGAAAATACACGTTATAAAGTAAAAAAAAAAAAAGCTATGAAATGGATATTTTGACCACAGTATAACAACCAATATTACTGATGAACCCTTGATTTTTAGAGTAGGGAATAACTTCCCCCAAATTGTGATATATAACAAAGGCATTTTTCCTCAAAATTTACCTTCTAATGAGGGAAAGGGAAGAAAGTCACAAACAGAAAAAAAAATCCATCCATCTAGAAGAGAATACTACTAGCATTTTTTCAGCTACTTTTATTTGGAATATATGTCCATAAATATAGTACTTCTCTCTTTCTCTTACACACACACACACACACAGGCCCTCTCTCTATATGTCCAGCAACTTTTCACTTCATAATATGAACCTCTTATTTTCATTTTAGCATTATGGCATGTTTCTAATATATGTAGCATTTTCTGTCCATTAGGTAGAGCAGTAAGTCAGTATTCAAGACAGTTCTTCATATAAAAGTTATGTCAAAACATTCCCAAAGGAGAAAAGCTGGTAGCAGAAAAGATTTTGAAGCTCCGTGACAATAGAATAATGAAACTAGCCAAACAAAAGACTCAGGGACAGCATCTGGCAACATAATAATGTCACAAAATAGCCCCACAAAAACTCCAAATATAAGTTAGTAGGGACAAAGATTCAGAAATTAACCATCGTGTTTTCAGCATCTGTCTGATGCTGAGCAGGAGAAGGAAAGTATGTGGGCTTCTGAAGATCCTGACAACAAAGGAACACCAATCACTAGAAGGTAAATGCGAAGGGCCAGTCTGAGAACAGGAGCCAAAATCCAGAGGGGGTTCTACAGGAGTGCAGGAGGACACCAACTGAAGAACGTCTGAAGTACCGAAACTATATGACTAGTCTCAAATGCAACAAAAGCTGATTCCAATACAGAGTTCAACATGAAAGAGAAATTATTGTGAGTCCAATCTAAACTGAACATTACAGAGACAATACAAGCAAAGCAAAGGGAAAGTTGAGATAAAGTTGGGGAAGGTAGTCAAGGAGGGTGATAACAGAAGCAACAGACTTTAGGTCATTTTATAAAAACAAGGTAAGTGAGAAAAATAGAGTTCTGAGGCTAGAAAAGCTATCCTGAATGACGTCTCCCTCTTAAAAGCACAGGAAAATTCATTTCACTTAAATTGTGAGAAAAAAAAAAAACAGAGCAAACTATCCCCACATAATTATACCACAAGGGAAAACGGCACAAGGAATAAATGATGGTCTATGTATAATGAAAGCATGGAAGAAAGACATGCCCAGATAGGCTGAAAATTGTAAACTAATAGTTCAAAACCAACTAAGAATATTTTTTTTAAATGATAGAAGCAACAAAAAAATCTCAGAATTAGAAAAATTAGAAGTGATGTGTTCAAGGGCAAGGAAGATATAAAAAGAGAAGTGAGCAAACTCAGGAAAGACTTAGAAATGTAAGAAAAAATTTATTTCAGGAATGAAGACTAAATCACAAAAACCACAATGGGCAACACCTTTACAGAAATAGAAATAGAACATGGAACACAAGACAAATTTTATAATTAAAGAAAATGAAGAGATCAAAAGATTTCAAGAGAAAATGATTAATATGTAACATAAGCAAGACAGTCCAACATGTTTAATAGGAGTCCCTGAAGGAAACCAAAGCAACTAAAAAAATATAGAGGCGTCTGGCTGGCTTGTCTGACTTTCGATTTTGGCTCAGGTAATGATCTCAGGGTCGTGAGATTGAGCCCAGTGTCAGGCTCTGAGCTCAGCATGGAGTCTGATTGAGATTCTCTCTTCCTCTCCCTCTGCACCCTCCTCCTGAGCTCGCTCTCTCTCTCAAAAAAAAAAACAACAACAAAAACCCTAAATGGACTAAGGGGTTTAAAGAGAGTCATGTGGACA
This sequence comes from Potos flavus, assembly GCA_028534135.1. Lineage (NCBI taxonomy): Eukaryota > Metazoa > Chordata > Mammalia > Carnivora > Procyonidae > Potos > Potos flavus. The sequence goes on along the minus strand of CM052887.1, from coordinate 34,894,475 downwards.
AGACAGGATGGAAACAAGCCTTGAAGAAGATCTTCTCCTTGCAAGGGGCTAATAAATCTGGAAGGGACAAAAAAAAAAAAAAACCCAAAAAACAAAAAACAAAAAAACAGGCTCTTTTCACACTATGTAGCTACTAACATTATGGGATCAAGGTCTTATCACTACTAAAAAAGGACAAATTATACCATGTAAAATGAAATCTTTAGAAATCTGTATGACAACTGTAGTTCCTCTGATTTTGAAAAAGCTTCTGAAAAAAAATTATCAGCATTCTGCCCCCTTATTTGAGTTAAGAATGAATATGAAACAAAAAGCACTACAGTCTCCTAGACCATTAAATATTTCTTCTCATGATACCTATACTGAAAATTTGTAAGAATTCTAAATCCAAATATATTTTAACATACAATTTATAAACAAAGGTAAGATTTAAGCACTTAGGTCTAAGCTATAAACACTTTGCTTAGGTAATAATAACTATAGGTTAGCTTATAATAGTATAATAATAGGTTAACTCCATGGTTAAATGTACAAGAGTAAAAGCCTAGAGAGTTAATTGCTTAATCTCAGTGAGATATGACTGCCAGAAAAGCAAAATTGTTGATGGTAGGCAAATGATAAATGGAAATCTGTACTGGAATATGTGTGGATATCACTGATCTGCTTAATGAAAAAGAATCTAATAAATTAAATTTAGTCTATGAGCTGTATTTTGCCCCACATCGTGTCCCCCAGTCCAGCAATGGTGAACATGTCATTGACTGGCAAATACACAACTAACCACACTTCTCTATAAACCCTGAACCAATAGGGTGAACAGAATGAAGGCTTCAGAAATAAGGAAACACAGATGTTTATTCTAGCATTTACTTTCCTAAATATTGACACCAAAGAATCAAATATGTAGCTGTGAAGCAGTAGTTTATCCAATGCTTCATTAAAGTTGGAAATGGCCAAAAGCTGCAGGAAACATCCTGAAGGAAAATGTCTTAGACAAATGACACCTTTGTAGAGGCTATGCAGTAAAACAGAACGTGGTAAAATTCAGTTCTGTGTTTGCATACACAGAACACCTTCCACCTCAACAATTCTACAAATATTGTGCATAAAAGGTTGCCAGGAAATGCTGCCAAGGACTGAGAGCAACTTAAGAAAAAATAAAACTACTAGTGGCATGACTAAGTGCAGGGGAAAAGTGTCATAAAATATTTTAGAATAGCATCATATTTTATTCCCCTAAAATAGCCATAGAACTGCCCATAGAACTGGCCATAATCTCAGTCAAAAATAGTCTACTGATATTGATTGAACTGTACTTCAGTCAAAGTGGCACTGCTTAGGACCTACCACTGGAATAAAGTCACAAAGTTTCAGAATTTATTATATTAGATCTGAATTATTTTTTCCCCGAAACAATAAAATAACAATGTTCACCCAAGTGCCCAAGAACTGAGTGAACAAATATCAGACTATAGCTTTGGATACAGGTTGAATCATTAACAATACCTGAATAGAATAGCTGGGGCATTTGGAATCAAAACCCTAACAAACATATCCAGATATACTGGAAAGACTCATCTCAATATGGGAAGAAAACCAACCCACATGAAGCCAATTACACAAAAAAGGTGGGCCATCTGGATTTGTATTTCCCCTTTCACTACATTCTTTCCCTCTTTACTTCTGGTTAGAATTTTTAAAATCCTGGGGCGCCTGAGTGGCTCAGTCAGTTAGGTGTCTGACTCTTGATTATGGCTCAGGTTATGATCTCATTGTCATGCAACTGAATCCTATGCTGGCTCAGCATGGGGCGTGGAGCCTGCTTAAGCTTCTCTCTCTCTCTCTCTCCCCCTCTCCCTCTCCCCTCCCTTGGTCCTGCACTCTCTCTTGCTCTAAAAAAAAAAAAGAAGAATCTTCAGAATCCTTCCTATGTAGTGTTGAGATACAACAAGTACTGAACAATATATGTCTAAACATTATGAATAATGCGGTTAACTTATTTTTGATGGAGATGTCAAGTCACCCACTTACCTTTCTCTCTTTCCACCTATATTTTAGCTATTGTACTTTCACTTAATGAAAGAAAGAAAAACCCAATACCATTTACTAAGCTGTTTAGTTTGTACTGAGTTCATACTTAAATGGTTAATGTAAGACTTATCTACCAGAGATTGATTCCTTCCCACCAAAATTAAGGCTTGTGTGTGTGTGTGTGTGTGTGCGTGTGTCTCTCTCTTTTTTTTTTGTTTCTCTAACACCTAGCACAACTACTCAAAAAACATTTGTTGAACTTGTGGGTATCATTTATCCATCTTCCCTTGTCCTTTATGAAATAAATATTAAAAAATTGGAAATCACCTGGCATATATTCTGGACCTCCTTACTGAAGACTTATTAGAAGAGCCTCAAATAGATAGCTCCATATTTCTTTTTAATATTCTGAATGTGAGGCTCATCTAAAATCATTGTGAATAAAGTACAAGACAGTGACAAACTAACTCGAATTCAGGTCCTACTGTCATCCTATTTTCCACATCTATATAAAAGACTAAAAATTCTATGCTCAGATATTTCACAAACAGGTAATTAAAATAGGTTCATTCAATACAAAACTTTTGATAGGTTGTATATTCAAGAACTATGTTTATATGAAATAAGATCATTTAATAAATACACTAAACTTCTTGTCCTATCAAGCATCCTGGGAGACCATGGACTTATATTTAGAAGGCTACCATGGCTGAAAACATTTCTGAACTTTTTTGAAGATGGTCTTTTAAAACTGTAATCAAAGAGTAGTTACAGAATCTTTAGTTAGTGGGAATACATAGCAAATCATACAAAAATACATTCTACCAAGGTCACACAATCAAATTTGACACAGTATCTTTTGCATATTGACAGAAGTACTGATAACAATGAACTCCACTTGCCAAAGTGTTGAATCAGATGAGAAGAGAGTAGATCTTCCAAGGCAAATTTTCAAAGTAGTTGTAGTAGTAACAGCCGGTGGACCACCTTTCTTTAAACTCTGAGATGCAGTAAAATTGGTAGCACTAGCACCTACAATTATCCTTGCGGATAGTTTGGGCCAGATTTTACAGTCTCACTAATTATTATCATAAATTGTCATCACAAGTAGGGTAATCTAACTTAATCTAATTTAAGATAATCTGTTTTACCCTACCCTGACAAGGAACATGTATTGAAAGCATGGCACTATAAAAGGATAACATCATTATCAATAAAAAGCGAGTTTGGTTCACAAAGAACACGAGGTACACAATGGAGGGTGCCGAGATGAGTCTATTATGCCAAGCTAAGGATTTTAAACTTTAGATTTTTCTTTTTTAAGAAACACTGTGCTTATAGCAGTATGACGACTCAGTTAAAGATGGGAGATTTTAGCAGGGGAAACCACAACAGTACAACAATAATTAAGACATGGAAAGGATGGAAAGAAGCCATCGATTCAGGACACAATTCAGAGGAGATGGGACAAGATCCAGTGATGAGCAGGATGGGAGAAATGAGGGAGGAGGAAAAAGTCAATGATTATGCTGACAGGAAGTAAGAACTTAACCCAATGATGCCCTGGGTCTGAAACTTTTTTTTTTTTTAAAGATTTTATTTATTTATTTGACAGAGAGAGAGATCACAAGCAGGCAGAGAGGCAGGCAGAGAGAGAGGGGGAAGCAGGCTCCCTGCTGAGCAGAGAGCCCGATGAGGAGCTCGATCCCAGGACCCTGAGATCATGACCTGAGCCGAAGGCAGAGGCTTTAACCCACTGAGCCACCCAGGCGCCCCTGGGTCTGAAACTCTTAATCAAGGTTGTGTTCCATAGTGCTAATAAGCAAATAAAAGAAACCATTCAACTCCATTTCTGTACCAAATCTCTGAGTTTAAATGCGTTTAAACTTAACTCATTTGATATTCTTTACCTTGATAACTGTACTCCTACTCATATATTACTACAAATTAATAAGAGCACATGACCCAAATTTGGAATTATATCGGGTAAAAGTTATTAATAAGTTATTGTTTTTCTCTCAGTAGCATAGAAAAATAGCCCACTTTTTAAAACCACGTTAACTAAGACAGTATGATATATTCTACCCTGTGAAACATAGGTTGAATACACTTAATTTTCTTTTAAAGGTTTTATTTATTTATTTGACAGAGAGAGAGAGAGAGCACAAGCAGGGGAGTGAAAGAGGGAGAAGCAGGCTCCCCACTGAGCAGGGAGCCCGATTCCTGGCTCGATCCCAGGACCCTGAGATCATGACCTGAGCCAAAGGGAGACGCTTACAACTGAGCTGCCCAGGCACCCTGGTGGAATGCACTTTAAACTAAAACCTTTTATACAGATGGTAACAAGACTAACAAGAAGATAAAAAGCATGAGCAAAACATCCAAAGACCGTTATAATGATATTTAAAATATCTGGATATGACAACTTGCAGAACGTAAGGATAACGTCTGTTTTAATTTGCTATACACAGGTCCCACTTAGAATACCCTCTCCTGTCCATAGAAATGCAATTACACCTTTCAGTGCTTGTTTAAACTTTGAGTTTAAATACCAACATAATCTTCTGCTCAAAAATCCCAAAGCCAACTTCAGCAGAGAAAATTATCATATATTTGTTAATAAAACTAAACTGCACATAACTGGGCTGGCATTCTAAACTGTTAGATGATTTAGAAAAGGGAATTTCTATTTGGACTGTTTAACTCTTTTCTCCAAACCAACAAACTTATTTTTTACCAAATAACCCTGAAGTAAACAGTTTAGTCAAAGAATTCAGCATTCAAGACATGCCTCCAGGAAGTAAATATAACTACAACATGATAAACAGCAAGTTTCCCCATAATCGCAAGGAAGATGTTTAGAATTATACCTAGTTATAGGTCCACTGCTTTCATCTTTCATGAGATAAACCACTGCCATGAGTATATTGAAAGTACTAAAAGTACTATGAAAAGATGACCAGGAATCTCTATTCTGTATGGAGAAAGTATCAGGAGCCAGTGATTACCAGTAATTGCTGATATAGGAATGTGAACTTTAGAGACTTAACACACACACACACACACACACACACACACACACACACACACACTCTCTCTCTCTCTCTCTCTCTCTCTCTCTCTCCCCCATACTCATACGGTATAGACCTTCAAAATGAACATATTAGTTGGCTAATTTCCCGGTTCTTAAGTATATAAAGAAACTTAGTTAAAATCAGCCTATAGTAATAGACAATTATATATAAAATCATAATCCATAGTACTAATATTTTTAGTATAATTATTCTTACTTATTGCTTTGTCTTCCTGACATTAGTAACAGTAGAAGATTTTGTGAAAGTCCTTGATGAAAGAAGAAATACTTCCTCTATGAAGCTGGTTAGAAACAGTTTGCTAGGAAATTATAACTGAATAACTTCTTTTTATAAGGACAAAATATTCCAGAAAAGGCCTTAGAATATTTATCTAATTTAAAAGCAGATCTTTCCACAGAGAAATGTGAGACATAAAATCATTAGTGCATATGAGTTCTTTTCCTTTTAGGGGTTAGTTGAATACCAAATTTCTTAGACTCTTTAAATTCAGACTAGAAAGGGAATGGAAAATATCTATTCACGCTCATTTGTAACAACTTCTTAGGATATTAGTTAATTTTGCTAAATGTCTGCAGAACATTTTATGCAGCAATGAGAAGTTACACTATTCAGTAATATGTTTTTACAACCTCAGATGAACCTCAACCTTGTGTAACTGACTTCCTAAAAAGTTTGTGTCAATAATACTTTGGTAAATTGAATAATTTTACTTGCACATAAGTTAGACTTTCTCTAAAGCAAATAACTACCCCCAAATCCACTCTACAGTTAAATTTTTTTTTACATTATAATGCAGCAAAAATTAATATGCAATTTATATTCTCCTTTTTGGAGCTTAGTATAATCATGATCTTTATGAAAGACTATAAAAACATTTAGAATTTTAATTGAAAAAGCCCACCGAATTTGGGGCATGATAACTTTAGTTTCTCTAAATTTAACAGCTTTAGAAGCTGATTCCATGGAGCTTCAACAGGCCAAAATTCACTTAACAGAACTCTAACTGTAACTTAGAAACTCACTCTGTAGAAATACATTGTCCATGTTTCAAAATGTGGACTGTCCTGACATCATCCATCCTTGTCCCACCTATTTCTACCAGGAGGATCACCCAGCTCCCATTTCACGTGAAGGTTTAAATCGGTGCTTTTCCAACCTTACATTCTACCATTGAATGATAGGCCCTAAATGAAGATAAAAGCCATCAGTTCCTTAAACATTTAGGTATTTTAAAACATGGCAACACAAATGTAATCTATTAATTTTCATCTTTGCCAGATATCAAGAAGACTGCATGTCACAATAATCACTGTTCAGTGATTTGAACCCTTATATACTCAAAATAAGTCTCTCGTAATGCCTATGTAAAGATTTATCAGGTGTTTGCTGCAGGGCCTTCTAAGCACCAGCCACCATGCTCCATAATGGCACACTAAAAATGACAAGGTGCTATTTGGTGAAGCACGCACATCTACCAAAATTACTCTGAACACCGAACCACAGAAACATTAAGACAATGTTTGGATGAAAAATCATAAGTAAACTGTTAAAGCCTCTAAAATTGCTATATTAACTATGGAAATAATACAGCGAGTTTAATCGAAGATTCAGCTACCATACTCTATATTTACTTTCTTTTACATTTTGAGGCACTTAATTCAAGAATGGAATAATATTTTTAAATGACACAGCAAATATTAACAATAATTTATTTCATTATTTTTCCTATGCCTTCCTATTTTCTAAAAGTCCTATATACAATTTTACAAACTGCGTGTTGCTGGGGGGTAGGGGGATAGGGATAGGGTGGCTGGGTTATGGACATTGGGGAAGGTATGTGCTATGGTGAGTGCTGTGAAATGTATAAGCTTGATGACTCACAGACCTGTATCCCTGGGGAAAATAATACATTATATGTTAATAAAAAAAAAAGAATAGGCAAAAATGAAGACTAAATTCTGAGTATAGTAAAGACAAATAAGTTATTGTGCATTCAACCACGATATCAATTAATGGTAATATATGAAATATATATATTATATTCATATAATATATGAAAAGCGTATTTTCCATTCTCTTCTACCTCAATAATAGCAGATATCTAGCTAAAACCAAGTTATACTCATTTCAATAGTCTCACAAGACACCAATGTCCAGGTATCACCACACATCATTACCACATATGACTACATTTCCACACAAGAAGCCACATCCAAAAGTTCAGAATACCGAGAGGGTATCTGCTTATATGTGTGCACAGAAAGAATTAATGGTGTAATCCTAGGCCAACTATAGCAGAACATTATGCATCCATGTAGGGATATAACTTAGACCTAGATATAATATAGAAGCCACAGAATGAAGGTCTCCTAGGCTTCATCTAGCCAAAGAAAAACACATATAAATAGAATATTTAGTATTCGACAAATACCAAAAAGCTCAACTTAACTTAGAAAAGCAAGAAAAGGAACATAATAATTTATATGTGAAGCCCAAGGCTCAGAGAAAAGAGCGGGTTAAATCGTGGCAGATTTTAAATGAATTGACTTTGTTGAGAAATATGAATGTGAGCACATCAACTATACCTCGAATACATATTCTGTAAGGGTAAGAGTTCCTCAGATATAGTAGGGATTCAAGAAATATTTATTGTGTAAAAAAGGGAGGAATTCCATTAATTTTACTCACCAACATATTGCCAACAACTAGTACAGTAACTGAAACATTTCTTGAATGAATGAACAGTGATCGCGGAAATTACATTAAAGCTACATTAATCTTTGGCCATATGTTAACCAAAAAGCCAAAGAGTAAGCAAATGCGACTGACTAGAGGTATTTGTCTTGTTTTGTTTTTTAATAATGGGTCACCCTGGCATGTAAAGGATTTTAAAATGTTTTTTAAGCTAGCTGACCAAAATATTGCAGAATATTGTAGGTTTTTAAAAAAAAACCTTATTTCTGAGCACAGTCTAACTCCCCACTTCTAAGAAACTAATGAAACTGCATTTAGCAATATTTGCTAACCTCTATTTAGTAAATGTTAGACACCTAGCTTAACTTACAGCTGATTGTTTTCACAGCAATTTATCAGATTGCCTCCAAAAATACTTTAGAAGAAAATGACACTGTCGCAGAATCCTCAAAGATATTGTAAATATATGTTGTTTACAGACTACCAGCTCATATGTAAACAACTCTGTATTTCACTATGATCTTTTTGTACCTTCATGGAAAGCTCACTTCACAGGTATACATGAGAATAGCAAAGTTTTTTATGGCTAGACCTGATGTAACCCTGAGCAACTAAGCCCTACCAATTTGTATTATCTTCTAAGATATATTACTTCACTGATTCAACTTATAGATTGATGTATTTAACTAGAAAAGTTAATTACAGAAGAAAAATCACAAAAAAACTCCATCACAGAGTCTATACAACACTTTCAATATCATAACAATAAAAATATCATTTCTAATGTTACTTCTGAAAGGACTCATGTTCCACACTGACTATTAAAGAGAGCTTACAATAAGCACAAATGACACTGAAAAAAAAAAAAAAGTCACCACGGAAGATACTATTAAAATGGAGCCCAGAGTATCTTTTCTGGATTACATCAGCAAACCCAGAAAGAGTGAAAGAGCCCAGGCAGTTATAAGTTGAGAAGATAGTGCACCTTGTTGCTTTGCCATGAAAGTGATATATAAAAAGGCACTATTCTGAATGTTGCTAAAATATCAAAGGAGGGCAAGAGTAAAGAATCATGTTAGGGATGAATGGAGCCTTATGATAATGCTTTATTATACAGGTAAAGTTTAAACTGTCAAATAACAAAATACAAAAGACCTTATTCTATCCAGATTTTGAAAATTCAAACAAAAGCCAGTTTTAAAAAAATGGAAATCTAAATTCTGCTTTAAGAAAGTGATAGATCCTTTAAGGACCAAGAGGAAGGCTTACTAACGGCATAATAAGGTTTTGAAATGCTATGACATTCTTATATGCATACCTGAGGCCTGACTCATTGGGAATATTTGCAACTATTTTAAGTTCTGTGGACCCTAGAGTCTAGTCCCATTTAGCTTTCTCTTCACCCAACCCTCTAATGCTATTTTTGGCCTCTCTATGACTTAATTGTATAAGCAATGGGATAACCCATTATGCATGCTTCCTGTCCCATAATGAAGTGGGTTCCAAAAGTAACTCTCAGCTAACTTGAAGTTGGGACTTAGAGAGTTATATGGGCCTTCTGGGCCCTAGATTCATGCTGCCTGACCTTGGGCAATTACTTAACTTGTGAGGATGTCATTTACTTATCTATGAAGAGAAGTTATAAAAGTACTCTACACTAGGTTTCAGTGAAGACTAGTGGCTGACATCAGAGCGCAATAAATGATCATTTTACCAAGGATTATCTAGTCTATACAACAGTAATCAAAACAATATCATACTGGCATAAAAACAGACACACAGACCAATGGAACAGAATACAGAGCCCAGAAACAAACTCACAGATGTATGGTCAATTAATTTTTGACAAGGGTGCCAAGAACACCAATGGGAAAAGGACAATCTCTGCAATAAATGGTGTTGGAAAAACTGGATATCCACATGCCAAAGAATAAAACTCAACCATCTTCTTACATCATATCCAAAATTAACTCAAACTGAATTAAAGCATTAAAAATAAGACCAAAGCTGTAAAACTCCTAGGAGAAAATACAGGGAAAAATCTCCTTAATATCAGTTTTAGCAATGACATTTTGGATATACACCACAAGCAAAGCAACAAAAGCAAAAATAAATAAGTGGGACTACATCAAACTAAAAAGCTGCTGCACAACAAAAGAAAAAAATCAATAAAATAAAAAGGCAAGCTATGGAATGGGAGAAAATAGCTGTAAACCATACATTTGATAAGGAATTAATATCTAAAATATATAAGGAACTTCTATGAAACAGCAAAAAAAAAAAATTAAAAAATGGGCAAAATAGTTGAATAGACATTTTCCCAAAGAAGACATATAATGGCCAACAGATACATGAAAAGATGCTCTATACCACTAATCATCAGGGAAATGCAAATTAAAACCACAATGAGATGCCTCACACCTGCTAAAATGGCTATTATCAAAAGGTAAGAGGTAAAAAGTATTGGCAGAGATATGGAGAAAAGGTAACACTAGCATGCCATTGGTGGGAATTTAAATTTGTGGGAATAGAAAACAGCGTATCTATGTAGAAAACCTGAAAGACTCCACCAAAAAAATGGAAGAACTGATACATGAATTCAGCAAAGTGGCAGGATATAAAATCAATGTACAGAAATCTGTTGCATTTCCATACACCAATAATGAAGCAGCAGAAAGAAAAATCAAGGAATTGATCCCATTTACAACTGCACCCAAAATAAACCTAACTAAATAGGTGAAAGATCTGTATGCTGAAAACTATAAAACACTTACAAAAGAAATCGAAGAGGACACAAAGAAATGGAAAAACATGCCATGCTCATGGATTGGAAGAACAAATATTGTTAAGAGTTCTATACTACCCAAAGCAATCTACACATTCAATGCAATCTCTATCAAAATAACATCAGCATTTTTTTATGGAGCTAGAACAAACAATTCTAAAATTTGTATGGAACTAGAAAAGACCCTGAATAGCTAAAGTAATGTTGAGAAAGAAAATCGAAGCTGGAGGCATCACAATTCCAGACTTCAAGCTGTATTACAAAGCTGTAATCATCAAGACGGTATGGTACTGGCACAAAAACAGACACGTAGATCAATAGAACAGAATACAGAGCCCAGAAATGGACCCTCAAGTATTCTTCGACAAAGCAGGAAAGAATATCCAGTGGAAAAGACAGTCTCTTCAACAAATGGTGTTGGGAAAATTGGACAGCCACATGCAGAAGAATGGAACCGGACTACTTTCTAACACCATACACAAAAACAAATCCAAAATGGATGAAAGACCTAAATGTGAGACAGGGAACCATCAAAATCCTTGAGGAGAACACAGGCAGCAACCTCTGTACTCAGCTATAGCAACTTCTTGCTGGACATGTCTCCAAAGGCGATGGCAACAAAGACAAAAATGAACTATTGGGAGTTTGCCAAGATAAAAAGCTTCTGCAACAAAACCAAAAGGTAACTGATGGAATGGGAGAATGCAATGACATACCTGATAAAGGGCTAGTATCCAAAATCTATAAAAAACTTATTAAAACTCAACACCCAAAATATAACCCAGTTAAGAAATGGGCAGAGGGCATGAACAGACATTTATCCAAAGATGACATACAGATGGCTAACGGACACATGTGAAAACACTCAACATCACTCATCAGCAGGGAAATACAATCAAAACCACAATGAGATACCCCTCACACCTGTCAGAATGGCTAAAATTAACAATCCAGGAAGTGACAGATGTTGGCAAGGATGTGGATAAAGGAGAACCCTTACACTGTTGGTAAGAATGCAAATTGGTGCAGCTACTCTGGAAAACAGTATGGAGTTTCCTCAAAAAGTTAAAAGTAGAACTACCCTAAGACCCAGCAATTGCACTACTATGTATTTATCCAAAGGATACAAAAATACTGATTCAAAGGGGCACATGTAACTCAGTGTTTATAGCAGCATTATCAACAACAGGCAAAGTATGGAAAGCCCAAACATCCATCGGCTGATGAATGGATAAAAAAGATGTGTGTGTGTGTGTGTGTGTGGAATGGAATAGAATAATATTCAGCCATCAAAAAGAATGAAATCTTGCCATTTGCAATGATGTGGATGGAACCCAGAGTGTATTATGCTAAGAGAAATAAATCCTTCGGGTAAAGACAAATACCATATGATTTCACTCATCTGTGGAATTTAAGAAACATAACAGATGAACATAGGGGAAGGGAAGGAAAAATAACATAAAAACAGAGAGAGGTAAACCATAAAAGACTCTTAAAGACAGAGAACTGAGGTTTGCTGGAGGGGAGGGGGGGGGATGTATTAAAGGGTGATGGGCATTAAGGAAGGCACTTGTGATGAGCACTAAGTGTTACATGTAATTGATGAATCACTAGATTCTACTCCTGAAAACTAATGCTACACTATATGTTAACTAATCTGAATTTAAATAAAATCTTGGAGGAAAAAAACAGTATAGAGGCTCCTCAGAACACTGAAAATAGAACTATCATATGATCCAGCAAACCTTCTTCTGGGTATATACGACCAAAGGAAATGAAATCAGTATCTTAAAGAGATATCTGCCCTCCCATATTCATTGCATTATTCACAATAGTCAAGATATAGAAATAACATAAATGTCCATTGATGGAGGAATGGATAAAGAAAATGTCACACACACACACACAAATATTATACAGCATTAAAAAAAAAAAAGGAAATACTGCCATTGGCAACATAGATGAACCTGGAGAACACTGTACTAAGCAAGATAAGCCAGACATGGAAAAACAAATACTGTATGATCTCACTTACATGTGGAATCTAAAAAAGTCAAATTTATAGAAGCAGAGAGTACAGTGGTAGTTTCCAGGGTCTTGGAGGTGACAGAAATGGGAGGATACAGGTCAAGGGTACCAACTTTCGATTATAAGATGACCAAGTTCTGGGTGAATAATGATGAATCCTATACAGCATGGTGACTCTAGTTAATTAATACTGTATTGTATACATGAAATCTGTCAAGAGTAGATCTGAAATGTTCTCATCATACACCAAAACAAAAGGTGATGGATGTGTTAATAACTTGACTGTGGTAATCATTTCACAGTGTATGCATAGATAAAATCATCATACTGTACTCTTTAAATATATACAATTTTTATTTCTCAGTCATACCTCAATAAAGTTAGAGGGAATACTTAAAAAAATTATCTAGTTTAATAACCTTACCTTTCCTTTCAGAATTTTTTCTCTACCTAACCAAAATGTTAAAAATCCCACCCCTCACTTTATTTTTTAAAGATTTTATTTATTTATTGATGACAGAGAGAGACAGAGAGATAAGCAGAGGCAGAAGGAGAAGCAGGCTCCCTGCTGAGCAGAGAGCCCAATGTGGGGCTCGATCCTAGGACTCTAGGATCATGACCTGAGCCAAAGGCAGATGCTTAAATGACTGAGCCACCCAGGTGCCCTCCACCTCTCACTTTATAGAGAAAATAAGATGCCAAAAATTGGTGACTTGCTATAAGTCAAATGTTAAAACTGGAAATAGAACCCAAGTCTCTTAATTCCAAATTTAATATTTCCCAGTATACCTTTTTGTTTCTGAGACCCTTACAGTACCATTTAGAAAATAATTTGGCCTTTATTTTTTTTTAAAGATTTTTATTTATTTATTTGACAGAGAGAGATCACAAGTAGGCAGAGAGGCAGGCAGAGAGAGAGGGGGAAGCAGGCTCCCTGCCGAGCAGAGAGCCCGATGTGGGGCTCAATCTCAGGACCCTGAGATCATTGAGCTGAAGGCAGAGGCTTTAACCCACTGAGCCACCCAGGCGCCCTAATTTGGCCTTTAATGTGACATTCTGGAGAAAAGAGCTAGGTTATTCAATTAAGAAAAGAGCTAGGTTATTCAGTTAAGGAATAACATAGCCACACATTGCTTCATTCCACCTTCATCAGAAAAAAGACAATCTTGGGGTGCCTGGGTGGTTCAGTCAGTTAAACGTCCAACTCTTGATTTCATCTTAGGGACATGGGACTGAGCCCCATATCGGGTTCCACACCAGGCATGGAACCTGCTTAAGATTCTCTGTCTTCATCTCTAAAAACAAAACAAAACAAAACAAAACAAAAAAACAAGGAGATAATCCCAAAACCAAATTTATAGAATTAGTTATAAGGCAACTCTAGTTGTCAGTCAGTGCTCAATCTTATATTCGATACTATCTATAATAATTATTTTGTTAGATACATAAGTATTAATAAAGCTAAATAAGCCACAAAGAGTTCACTTATGTCTTGTTTGTCCTGCTTAAGAAAACAAGTGCATGATACCTTTAGAAAATATTTCATTCAATAACTTATTTTTTAGTGATGTCAAAGTTAAAATTAGCTATATGAACGATTCACAAAAGTTCTTCCTGTGGTTATACTAGCTAAATAAGGAGTTATTATTGTCAGTAGGTGGTATGTATTTGATCTTTAGTAACACTAGGCAGCAAGTTGTAGCAGTTTATGAAACATTTAGATGTTTAACAGATTTCTTAATTCTAATGACTTGTAAGACAATTTTGGACACTGAATTTGCCACACAATAATGGGTTTCACTAGTTTCTTTCATTCATCCTTATTTTCGGTGAGCCATCATTAAGGTGCACCATGGTGGCACTTCATTAAGTTACAAACATTCACTGTTCAAACCCACAAATTGCAGTGATAACTTGTTAGCTCTTGGGAGGGCTGAATTAACCTAGCACCAGTTGCTGAGACAATCACTTGAAACCAGTCTCTGCTTAGTGATTCCTGAAGCATTCATTGGTTTACCACGTGTAACTAATTTTTAACATTTGTGGAGAAAAATACTCACTATAATTCAAGGACAGAAGAAATTCTAGATGGGAGGAGGGCCAGAAACAGTCAAGTTCATATCCCTGAGCCCTCAGGAAGAAGGATTTCTCACTTTCTTGCCCTCTCGCACACACACTTAACACTTTTCTTTAAGAATAAATGGAGAAATGTGACCAATCCATATATATTCTATGGTTACATTAACCATCCTGTGTCTTACATGTTTAGACATTCTGAAAATGTCAAAGCATATCCCAGCAATGTAATAGTCCTGTGAAAACAGAAAACCTACTTTTTAGTAATTCTTTTAGCTCAGAAATCACAGCTGGTCACCAAGTCAGAGTTTTTTTGAGTTAGGAGCAATGGGATAGTCTTGTGGAATAAACACTAGACGTGGAATCAGAAGATTTGCACTTCGAATGCACTTTCTTGATAAATGAACATATACATTGCCTAGTATATAAAAAGCACTAAAATGCTTTCTTCCTTTCTACCTACAACTAGAGACACAACATAATATAGGGGAAGTTACTCAGGTGTTCATGAACTTACCTCCTCCTGTTATTTGTCTCAACAACATTCATTTGAAGTAAACAACCCTGCTTAAAGGTATCTGCCATGTATGGCCCTACTAAACCGAAATACTGGAGAAGTATGTTTCTCTACAATAGTTCATAATGTAAGTAAAATCCTTACTTTCTTCAGAATTACTACTAATCCGTTTTGCAGAATCAGCACGAATCTTATTCTTTTAGAATCAGCTGGATGATAGGTTGAATCATGGTCAGTTTAAGGGGTTCAGGTAAAGGCCAGAGGTAACTTCTGGCTCTTCCATCAGTTCCTTAGGATCTCCATATTAATAGGTAAGTAGTGTTCTCTCTTTCCTCCACTTTTGGCAAACCCAATTAAAAGACTCTCAGTCTCAAATTCAATCTCTCGTTAAAATACAGGTATGAAGGACGGAAACAGCATCAGTGATTTAGTTTCCTTATCATTTAGTAACAAAATTATATATTGACCAAAGACAGCAGTGCCAGGCACAGGTGCTGTGGAACAGCCTGTCCTGGTGGTGGTGTCTAGCAATTTTAAGCACTGGAGAAAAGACTGAACTAAAACTAAGACTATCATGGCCATCAGGATATAATCTTTGGCAGACTATTAGCGACACGTGAAAGCTTTGATAAAACAGGTTTCTAGATATTTGTTTAAATTTCAGCCTTAAGAAAAACCTTCTATTAGCCATTTATTGAACATTACCATTTATCTCCATTGTTATTCATTGCCATGGACCCCAATTATTTGTTTTCTTAGTCACATTTAGTCTGCATTATCACAAATAAAGACCACAAGGATGTCATTACCCTTCAGCATTTCCCAATGCATAACTCCTAATTTGCATTAAATCCTTGAAGAAATGTACACTGCAGTGAATGACAAGTCCTTCTGTAAAAAATACTCTAAATAATGAGATAATTTTTAGCTATACCTACAGTTAAATTGAGTAAGGTGCTTTTATATATCTTAGGTGTACGATACTCAATATGCTTAGTGCATATTATTTGAGAGGAATATAATCTTTGAACATAAGACAGTAGTTTAAGAATAGATAACTTCTACAATTTCACTTATCTATTAAGTGAACTAGAAATCTTATGCACCATAATTGATGGAAAAAGCTAAATAATCAATGCTGCTGATACTTAGTGTAGTTCTCAAAGGCCTAAAACCTTTCCCAAAAACCAGTATTTGAAACTTGTCATTTTAGGAAAAAAAACAAAACAAAAAATCCACAACTTTTAACTATTTTTACTCAAGTATAGGAAAGCTTTGGAACAAGTTCCTCCAAGCGCTCTAAGAAAATTAATCTTAAAAGAGGGGGCCATGAGAAGGACCTTAATTTCTAAGAATATCAGCCTGAGAGGTAACTTTGTATGAAGAGAATGTCTGAGTATTTCTAAAAAGTAAGGAGAAAAAAAAGTAATTAAAAACATTGCATTCCACAAACTGAGCATAGCATAAAAATGACTCCAAAAGGGAAATTTAATGAAAAGATTAAAAAACTGAAAGCAAATAAATTGATTAAAACACAAAGACATACACATTTCATGAAGTCATTCAACATTACATGCTGGCTGGCTTTGTATTTTCTTTTAAAATATAATCATAACTTCTTAATGCATAAAACAATAAAGCTCTCAATAATAATCATGAAAAACTCTAATCAAATTTCACTCTAGAGTTAGTAATCTGCTAGCATATTAGGCCTAAATAAATGTTATGTTAAACCAGGAATCAACACATGTTATTTTCCATAACAGGAGCCATATAAATTACAAGCTCTCCCATGTTTTTTTTAACTAGATTTGGTACACTTAAGAATAAGCAGTATTCTCCATCCAGAGTACTCAAATGCAACTGATTTTATATCTTTTAGAATTTATAATTCATCCTAATGCTCAATCTTTACAAAAAAACCCACAATAGGATCTGCAATTGCTACTTACTATCTTATCTTGCACAGTAAAATGTGAGCATATGTTATGTTTCTAAATCCATAGGTTTTGCTCTGAAGTTTCAGAAAGAAGCAACTTTATCTTCTTTTGGTTATTACTCATAATTTTACCTTACGGATTATTAATTTTTAATACTATCATCCTGCTATAGTCTCATTTCAGTTCTATTTATCTCAAAGGTAGACTTTATATATTACCATTACAAAAAAATAACTATTTGCATAATACTTTATGATTTTACATCTATTACAAACACATCACAGGGAGCCTGAGGATGCATTCAGCAGCTTGTCATTCACCACTTCAAGACCCTTCAGAACCAAACAAGGGGGAGGGTGACATTTTGCTAATGGCAGAAGTAAAGAAATGAATATAAATAACAAACCTTGAAGTTTTAAAAATACAAAAGAAATTTTAAAAATACAAACAAAAATATGATCCACATGCATAAACACCATAGTTTTAATTTGTAAAAGTCCAGGTAAAGATGTATGTATCTTCTGTTATGATACCCTCTTAAATGATCTAAAACTGTGCTATAAAAGTAAATCGCCATCTTGCTGAATTTTATAAATTACTATATTAAAATCTGATTACATCTCTTTACACAATCCAGCTTCTCCTCAGCTTTGTGAAATAATCTGAGTATCATTTCTCTATTACTACAGACTTGGCCCTATAAATATGCATATTAAGAATGTTTAAGAGGGAAATAATGATCCTACATGTTTAGAAATCATGTTGTTTCATAATTTCTTCTCGGTAAAACAATTACAAAGAAAGTGTTTAAACCTGTATTTTATTCCATAACCACCAGTCCAGATAAAAAATACTGAATGCTCAGTTATGTCCCCTCCAGTCTAAATGCTCACAGCACTTGAAGCTTTTTGTAAACAATATGCCTCTATACTACATACATTTCCCTTGAACCACCATCTACTTAATTTAACATTTTTAACTGTAGTTTCAAATGCAGCATAACACCATCTTAAACACACACACACATACACACAGAGGAGTGTGCAGAAAAGGAAGGAGGTGGAGAGCAAGAAATGGAGCACGTTGTTGTTTTTCATTCATGCAGTATAGTGATGTCAGTGTCTGCAGCAGCAGCGGCGTCGGCAGGAGCCTTGACCTGTGGAGGCTAAAATCCACTGAAGTCAGAACCTCACAGAATTCAAAAGAAACTGAGCAGATAATGTTTCAAAAATTGTTCAACTGTTCATAGTATGGATTTTAAATGGCTAATTAAACAGAATAGATTCGCTGCACAGTTTTAATTTGGGTAGGAGAGAAGAGCAAGGCGGGATGTGGAGAAATAACATAAAGGTAATATAATCAGGGAACTGGGAGCCTAAAGAGCCTGCATTGAAAATTCCTTAGATATAAGAAACTGACCAAACCACCTGGTGTTAAAAACAGCAGAAAAGCCTCTTCTGTTCCCAATACAAGCTCTCTGGTGATGCAAATCTGTCTGCTGTGCGACCAGACTCAGAAAATGTTTTCATCATGATTACATTAAAATTGCATTAAACTCAGATATGCCACACTACAACAAAGGGGATAGTTTAAGCCTGATCACAAATTTCATT
Organism: Potos flavus; assembly: GCA_028534135.1. NCBI lineage: Eukaryota > Metazoa > Chordata > Mammalia > Carnivora > Procyonidae > Potos > Potos flavus. Next base: position 34,875,696 of record CM052887.1, on the reverse strand, counting down.
GGAACTACTTTATGATGGACCATGTAATTCTTAAGCAATTAAGGCTTTTGAAGGGATGCAGAAAAACAAGTTGTACTATGATGAGTTGTAAGATGTTAGTGTTTATCAACAAAAGGGGAGGAGGCACTAGATGGCCATTATATTGTTGCAGCAACTACTCTTACTCTGCCCACAAAACCCTCCGTACACAATCAGTCTGAAATGGTTATTTTATGGCTGTTACATTAGTCCCTAAAAGAAAATCCCAAAACTCAATCTATGCACTGTTGAAGTTAAATCACTCAAAAATTTCTCTAACTGCTGCCTTCTATTCGTTCTTTTACCTCTCATTTCATATAGCTCCAGAAAATGTGCAAGGGAGCTGCATATGGCATTAATCTGTTAGAAAATGGTGGCCTTTTCTATAAAATACAGCCAAAGATGTGTGTTCAGTTGTGGTCATTATTAGGGCGATCACGTTGTTTTCATTCATTCATTCAGGATTTGCTGGAGGATGTCAGTTTCTGCAGCAGCTGGCTTGACCTGGGGGAGGAGTGGGGGAGCAAATTCCTCCTGGTGCATACAGATTACAGGAGGTATTTCTTGGTGCTCATGTACACATACCACTGCACTACATCCTACTCTGCCACACCATCAAGTGACCTGAAAACAAGTGCCTTAGCAACATGCTAATTACCAGCCAGAAATATTAAGGAAAAAAAAAACCCAAACTGCAATCCATCATAACATAATCACTTTCTCCAAGTCTAAGTCTTTCATTAAAAAGCCCCATTAAAGAAAAAAAAATTCCACATACCACACCAACGTACAGAGCTCCACAGCGTTTCCCTTCCAAGCAGAGAGTTTTCCACTCGGAATGATCAGTTGTCTCCACAATGTTGCTGCTACAGCAGCAGCAGCAGCATCTGTAGCTCTAGCCTGGTATCTAATTATATTAGCTACTCCATTCTCCCTTATGAGCTTTAAGTCCCTGTTTTGGCTAATCTTCCTTTACTCCCCCAGGATCCAACTAGATCATGCACTGTGTCCCCAGACATAAACAAAACCAAACCAAAACACAAAACATTAAGGGAAGCCGACAGCATCCACTAGCTGACCATTACCTTTGACACCTAACAAAAAAGAAACTTGAGATCCTTTAACAGCTCAGCTGAACTGTTAAGTGTACTTAAAAATGGAAGGAAAGAGTGAGCACACTCCACAAATAGGTCTTTAGAAATTTACCATGAAAATCTTGAGTTGGGCATAGACGATTTCCAATGAAGTACTGCTCTGATGCGTATGGCTACATAAAGTAGAAAAAACAGGGAGACCCAAAAAAAAAAAAACCCACCAAAACACTATACACTTCAATTGCATATCCAAAACTGTCTCCTCTACGCATCCAACATATCCTTATGATAGCCTTATATCATAACTAATGCCATCACCCTTCCAAAAATGAAGAAATATATATATCCCAGTAGTCACAGACACGTTAGGAACTTTGTAGGAAAGCACAAAGAGGCTGTAGATTACAACCACCACCTTATCGGCTGCCAGAGTTTGTGTGCGTGTATTTTTAAGTGTTTCGCCCAGCTCCTCCTTCCCCCGCTACCAACAGCAAACACATGAGTGAGCTAATCAGCTCAAACTGAAAAACCTTTCGATGCAGGCGTGTGATGGAAGATAAAATCTGAGGGGCGGCATGTGGGTCAAATAAAAGTTGCTTTGCAGTTCGCTCCTCCAAGCCCCCCAGCGACCGCCGGGAGGTGAGATTCCCAAAGCCACTTTCACACCTTCAGTAATGCACTAGCAAAGAGAAGCCCGGAGAGGCTGAAGTTTCCACGGAGGGAACCGTCGGGGAAGACGCAGCCCGGGAGGACGGAAGGGTTGGGCTCGCTACCTCTGCACACGGGCGAGCCGGGGCTCCGTCTCTCAGGTGAGTTGCTCCTCCGGTGGTTCTCGGGGGACCGTCTCGGGCGACCCTTGGCCCGCGGCGCCTGCTCGGTCGGGGCCGCGGCCGCCGGCAGCGTCGGGCTGGGCGGGCTGGGGCCGCGGGCCGCGCCGGGCCCTGGGAGGTTGCCCAGTGAGGCGGCGGCGGCGGCGGTGGCGGGTGGGCGCGTGGGACTGTGCTGGCTGCCCCGCAGGAGCTGGTAGGGCACCGTGGCGCGGATGGGCTGCAGCAGCCGGCCGGCTCCCGTAGCCGGGGCGCAACCCACGCCGCCGCCGCCCGCACCGTTCCCGCTGCCGGCGGAGGGGGCGGCGGGCGGGGAGCCCGCGGCGCTGCGCCGCATTCTCTGCGGCGGGGCATGAGGGGTCTGAGAGGAACTGGAGGAGGAGGCAGTGGACATGGTGGCTCCGAGGGCCCGGGACGACTCCGGCCGACACGGAGGCGCAGAGCGGGAGGCGCGCGAGCGTGTGGGAGCCGGCGCGATAGTGCGTGCGAGTGTGTAAGGGGGAGGGGCGGGGGTATCGGGGAGGAGGAGGAGTCTCTCGGCTCCCCCTTCCCAACGCGCACCCCCGCCGCCTCGGCGAGGGGGGAGGGGAAGGCTGAGAAAACAAACGCCCAACGGCCCCAACCGCCGGGCCGGGCTCGGTGTGGCAGTCACGGCCGGGGCCGCGAGGAGCCCGGAGCTGCCGCCGCCCCGGGCATCGCGCTGACAGGGGAGAGGGGCAACAGTCCGGATCACGCAGCCTCGGGGGCCGCTCGCTGCCTCGCGGGGCTGCACGCGCGGGATCGCCCGGCAACTGCTGGGAGGGCCCGGACCCCTGCTTCTGCGGATCGAGACCGGAGGAAAGGGCCTCGAGGTGTTTGGCTCTCCGCGGATCCCGCGCCACCGCAAACACCGCCGCCGCCGCCTCCGCCAGCTCCTCACTCCAAATGGCAACTGATTCCCCACCCGCACCCCGCCCCCGGCACCGCCTCCCGGCGCTCGGACCCGGCAGCTGCCGCAACGAGCATTCCCATTGGATCTGCCGCTCTCCACCAGAACTCGAGTGATTGGTTGTGGAGTAGGAGTGAGAGGAGCACTTACCAATGAGAGTGGTGCATGCTACTTTGGAGGCGGGGCGTAAGGGAGTGGAAGAGTGAGGCGGGGGCCGGCTGTGCGCGCTGTGAGAGGCGTGAGTTGACAGCCTTTGAGGTGAGAGCGAGAGTTTGATTGGGCTACCCTAGGAAAGTGGGTCCATGAGTGTCCTGCGCGTGCCCCGACACCCAAAGACACACGCACACCCCGGTAAGCAAGTTGCGAGGGCTCCACCCTCCTGCGCCGGTTGTACAATTTGAGATAAACGACACTTGAGGCTAACTTTACTTTGCAAGTACACCTGTTCTGTTGGGACGTTTTAGTGTTGGAACCTGAAGAATCCATCCCTTCCCCTCTAATTTTAGTAATGGGAGATTGTGGCAATCAGACTAACTGAACAAAAGAACTTCAGGGCATCAAAAGCAAAGTCTAGAAGCTGGATTGAACAACGGGCCAATATTTTTATAAAAGTCTATCCTTAGGTTTGTAGTTATGCAGTGAAAAGAGAATAAAATCTTCCACTCCAAGACAGTAACTGAATTGCAAGGGTTAACAAGGAATTGTACATCATTACACCATCAGTTAGATGTATTAATGGAAGGCCCCTGTTGCCTTTCCCCAGAAGCAGATGGCCTCTTGGGAGAAATAAATACCAGACTTAATGTAACAATCCACTGTGGTAAATTTAGTTTTTATTCTGAGGTGCAACTGAAGAGATAGGATGATTTTGGGTGACTATCAAAAACCTAAGTTTACCCCATAGTAAGTTTTTAAACTTTATACAGGAACAGTTAATTTAAGGGTCTACCTCAGATACTCTCCATTCATTTCCATGAGATAATGAGAGAGACAGAAGTGGGTTATCAGATTGGTCTGTTCTTGGTGTCTGCCCACACTGACAAGCTTCCTGTGATTTTAGGCACTATATGCAGGGTTTAGTTTCACTTAGAGGAGTCCTCCCTCTCTGCTTCCTTGTGCTCTCTGTCCAGAAAGCATACTAGCTTCTGTAAAAAGTAGATGAGCCCTGCATTGGGCTCCCTGCTTGGAGGAGGTCTACTTCTCCCTCTGCTCCCCGCTCATGCTCTCTCTCGCTCTCTCTGTCTCGAATAAATAAATCTTAAAAAAAAAAAAAAAAAAAGTTACAGTCGAGCTAACTCATTTAGCTCTACTATAATCCCCAAGGTAGATACTATTATTATCATCCCCATTATGTTCTCAGCTAAAGCACAAAAAAGTTAAATGTCTTGCCTGAGATTACTTAGCTAGTAAGTGGGAAGCTAAGAATCCAACCTAGGTGAACTAACTTGAATCTGTGAGTAAGCTAGCTCATCACAGCTTAAAGCTGTGACTATATGATTGGTAGAGTATTTACAAGAGACCATGAATCTCCTGTGTGAGATAAGTTCCCATTAGTTCAAAAGGAATTTTACAAGTGAAGATAGCCCACTACCTATGTTTTTCTTTCCACAATAACATGAATTTTAGTTATACATAAATACTCTGTCAAATTTGGTGTAATTGATCTATTGTGTTAAAAACTCGTTAATTAGGAATTTGCATTCTGTCATGAGGAAAAAGTAGCTTCTTTGCAATGACTTTAGAATATCAAAAACAAAAACCTTGACAAAATATGTGAAGTTAAAAAAAAAAGCCAGTAAATTACTAAGTTGTTGATTTGATTACAGCACAGTTGCATTATAGATATGTCCTCTCTGGCCACTCCTAAATATAAGTATGGAACAACCTCAACACATTAGATTACAACAATTCTAAATTTATACCAAGCCACAGTCATAATGATCAATACTTGATTTAGATCTAAAACCACATGCCTAACCATATTTTAAAGGCTTTCTATGTCTTTCAAATCTAGCATAGCCAATTAAATCAGGCATCTAAAGCAAATCTAAATGACCCACACAGAGAACTACTATGATCTTAAAATCCTATTTTCAGTTATTTATAAGTCATCATGACCTATGTGGATGTTCAATCAGCTTCTCTTTGCTAAAGAAATCTTGGTTGTCTCTTAAACCTTTATTCTCGTGAAATAAGTACTGATCCTCATATGTAAGGAATTCAGTCTCCAAACAAATCAAAGGTGGGCTAAAATAAACTAAACCCTGCTTTCAGATGTCCATTTGTTGAGTTTTTTGTTTTTTTTTTTTTTTTTTTTTTCATTTGTTGAGTTCTTAATAATGTTTTATTCTTATCAAGGATGGGAGTGTCTCTCAGGGCATAACAGAAGCGTTAGGAAAAACATGTTCTTCTCAGTAAATTGGAAAACCCTTAGAAGGAGGTGTGGATTGCTCAGCTAGCAGGGCACTGTTATACTACTGTGTTAGCTATGGGATTGAAAAGCCCAGGGCATTGGTTGAATCTAAGTGGGACAATTTCTGGAAATTCTATAGGTGACTTAATGTTAGTAATGACCTCTTTCCTATGTTGCCCTGACTAGAAGAAAACAACATTGAAAAAACAATTTGGTGGCATGGGAACCACCTTCGTTCTCAGTAGCCTTATGTCTTGGCTCTCTGTGGGACAGAAATCCACCATTGGCTCCACGATGTAGAGTTCTGTTATATTTACTTCTTATTCATATAGAGTAGTGGATGTATTTTAGATTAAATTAAAACTTGGAATCAGTGGCTACATATGATTAATACACAGCCCCATGTGGAGAGAAAATGAGGTAAAGAAGCATTGGGCCTACAAGGCTATCGAGCCTCTATTTTCTGGTTTCATCCAGGTTTGCCAGGCTGTACATCCAAGGTTCATCCAAATCTAAGAGGCAGGCCAGGCTGTCAGTATTAGCAATGAGGTCATGGCTAAGAGAGAACACTAAACAGATCTGCACTGATGTTCATCTTAAGCTGATTAAACTCTCTTGTCGGTGGATTCTTTATAGCAACAACAAAAAAAGCCTTGCCTGAATTTTTGTCCCTGGCAGATGCTTACAGTAATACTCCTTACTGCTTGTGACAGCCTACGTGCACTTTTGCACTAGGTCTTCCCCCTACCTGAAAAGTTCTTGCCCCAGATACCCACATGGCTTGCTCCCTCATTTCCACCAGCTCTTTACTCAGATGTCACCACCTTCACGATGAGAGCTTTTCTGAAAACCCTTGTTAAAACTGCAAGCACCCCTAGGCATTTCCTATTCTTTATCCTACTTTTTTTTCCCCCAGAAAACCTATCACAATCCAACCTATTATATATTGTAATTATTTTTTGTTCTGTCTGTCTAGAATATAAGCGCTATGAAAGCAAGACTTTATTTTATAACTGCTGAATCTTCACAACAGTCCTTGGTACATGGTAGGCAATCAATATTTGCTCAATATTGTTGAAAGAGTAGCAAATTTTAACCAGTGCTTGTTGAACCAAAACTGTGCCTTTTATCAGAAAAATATATATAAGCATAGGTAGATCTGCTGAAAAGACATAGCCACAGAGTAGAAAAGTGTTCCATGTGGCTCCTACAAACCATACAGATATTTGCATTGGAGCTGGTGTTCAAAAAGAAAGCATATCTTGTATTCTGGTCCTTATATAGGCAAAGTGAAAAGTATTAGTCCTAGTGGATATTGGAGGCTCATCAGAGGTTGAAAATGGACAGTGAAACAGGCAGTTGAAATTTGCAGAAAAAAAAAATAACCAAGTGAAATTGACCAAGAAGCACATTTGAGGACAGTTAGGGAATGACATCTGCTGATTTCTAGTCCGTTCTCTCACTGTTAGGAACAGTTATTCCCAAGAGGCCTGTATAAAGGAACTGAAAAAAATATATTTAAGTAGAAAGAAACATTTCATGTAAATAACAGAAATTTTGCTTTGTTTCTTTTTCCCTAGATAAAGAATGACATATTTCCCTGAGATATAATGACATAAGATTGTTTAAGGTGTACAATGTAATGATTTTGCACTATATAGTTCTATAGTGCAAAATGATTAACACAATAAGGTTATTTAACATCCATTACCTCACAGAGTTACATTCGTGTGTGTGGTGAGAACTTTCGAAATCTATTTTCTTAGCAACTCTCAAATATACAGTATAGTGTTAACTACGGTCACCTCACTGTACATTATAGCTCCAGAATTTATTCATTTTATAATTAGAGATCTTTATCTTTTGACCACCTTCACCAATTTCCCTCTCCTCCCACCCCTGCCCCTGGTCAACACCGATCTGTTCTGTTTGATAAGTTTTGTTTTTGTTTTTATTAAAATTCCACATATAAGTGAGAATGTATAGCGTTTGTCTTTCTGCATCTGACTTATTTCACTTAGCAAAATGCCCTCAAGTTTCATCCATGTAATCACAAATGGCAGGATTTTGTTCTTTTTACGACTAAATAATATTACATTGTATTATGTCTACTTTATATTTATATGTTTCCATGTCTTGGCTATCATAAATAAATAATGCTGCTATGAACTTGGGATTGTAAATACCTCTTTGAGATACTCATTTCATTTTCTTTGGATATATATCCAAAAGGGGGATTTACATGGCAGTTCTACTTTTAACTTTTTGAGGAATTTCCATACTGTTTTCCATAGTGGTTATGCCACTCTACATTTTCACCAACAGTGCTCATGGGTTTCCTTCTCTCGCATCCTCACCTGCACTTGTTACCTCTTGTCTTTTCTGAAAAAGAAATTCTAACAGGTGTGAGGTGGTATCTCATTGTGGTTTTGATTTGCATTTCCCTGATAGTTAATGATGTTGAGCATGTCTTCATATACCTGCTGACCATGTGAATATCCTTTTTGGAAAAAGTCTCTGTTTAGGTCCTTTGCCCATTTCCTTTGCATGCTTTTTAGTTTAATGTAGTTCCACTTGTTTGTTTTGCTTTTCTTTCTTGTACTTTGGGTGTCATATCCATAAAATCCTTGCTAAGACCAATGTCGTGGAGCTTTTTACCTATACTTGGTTTCTAAAAGAAGTTCAAAAGAAGCAATAGAAATAAGGGGTATTTTATTTTGAAAGAGTAAATATCAAAAGAGAAAGTATGTAATTATTCCTACAGCGATAGAAAATAGCTATGAGGACGAGCTTTCATTTCCACAGCAATTTCTGTAGCCAACTGTGATGCCAGGGGCACATTCCCTAAACGGATATATAAGTTGACTTTTATCATTTAACTAAAAGACTATATTGTACAAAGGCAGGACTTTCAGAGGCTAAAGATGTGGGGACCAATGAAACTGCAAGTATTCTCTTTCGAAGCTGTGGCATTCTGTTTGTTTTCGTTCCAAAGATAGTGTCAACAATGCATGAGAGCAGTAGTAGTCCCATGAAGAGAGTGTGCTTGATTATCGTAGTGTTATTTTGTCTTTTTATGAGACTTTAGAGTGATCAAATGCATCCTGGATTAATGTCTTATGTGTCTGAATTTTACTTTTTATCACATGAGTGAGTTGAGGCACTGTTGTTAAGGTACAATCAATTCATCAGCAGTGCTTGACGAGAGAATTTTCTTGTTATTATTTTAAGCTCTTTGTAGCACACAATTTTCAGTGTCCTACTCAGCATCCTATTGAAAAGGCCTGTACTAATACATCTAATTGGCCTATATGAAGGTTTACTAGCACATCGCTAGCAGCAGGCCTCCTCAAGTTCCTTATTGTCTTCAGAGTGTCAGACACTGTTGTATACTCTGTAGGGCACATCTGTTCTCACACTTTGGCACATTGTCGTCTACCAGAGGCAAAAAGCTAAGCGTACAAATCAGGGTAAAAATGATGTCGAAACATGTCTTTGAGAGGGGAGGTGTAAATAAAATAACATGGAAGTGATGGAAGGGAAAGATCACTTTTGAGAAAAGGCATCAGGAAGAAGAATATGAGGAAGTCTTGTCATTAGGAAGACACAGGATATGTTAGGAGACAGTTAGACAGTCTACCTTGGTTGATTGTTAATGAAAGATATATAATGATAATAAGATATGGAAGATCTGTTGATGACCGGCCATGGAGGTTGGTAGGCAAGGCTTGTACTTTATATAGAGTGCGCAGTGAGGAGCTGTCAGATTCTCAAGTGGGTGGGGGGAACATGAGTGGAGCTGTGCTTCGTGAAGGTTGATGTAAGGACAGTTTTAACCTGGATCAGAGACTGCAGACTGGAAGATGATTTAGCAGACTTGGACAATAATCCACATGAGTTTATGGAATGAGAGTTAGGGGAATGACAGAGGATGTGGAGAAGAGGAAACGATGAAAGTGATGGACCTTCTTGACCGATAGACCTTGAAACTAGGTCAAACAACTCCGAAGCTTCAGGATTGTAATGCTGGCAGGGTAGTAGTGGCTTGAACAGGGCAGCCAGGAAAACAGGTAGGTTCGGTGAGAAGATAATTGTGAATTCATCTATAAATAAAAGAACCAGAGGATATTCAAGTGGAGGCAGTGTTTTCTTTGTCTTATTAAGATATAACTGACACGCAGCATGGTATAAGTTTAAGGTATGCAGCATAAAGATTGGATTTACATATATGTATTTCAAGATGATTACCACAATAAGTTTGGTTAACACGGACCATCTCATATAGATATAGAAGAAAAAAGAAGAAAAAATTTTTCGAAGGTAGTTTTTAAATGATAGCAAAGTTGAGAACATCAGAGATGTGGATTTTGGGGTATTCACATATATATGGAAGTATATATGTATATTCACATATATATCAAATTCACGTATTTGAAGCCAGGGGCACAAATGTAGTTGACAAGGGAGAAAAGTGTAGAAATAAAGGACAAGAAGATCAAAGACAAAATTAACTAGAAAAGAAGGCAGAAAGGAAGCCCTCCTTAATAAAAGGGAGAGTGTTTCTAAAGACAAGTTTGGTGGGAGGGAGAGGAGAAAAAGAGGGAGAGACAGTTCAGTTCACAAGATGTTCAGTTTCACAAGATGATTATTTTATGTCTTACCACCTCCCCTCCTTTTTTTTTTTTAGTCATCTAAAACCATCCCCACACCTGTCTATCCTGATACAACTCCAGTATATCCCTACCATCAAGTCTACAAATCTTTTGACATTTGGCCTAATTTCCCTTTCCCTTCTATTACAAGTGATACATTTTCTCCTCTCCTACCAAAAGCCATTTCCTCTACTTGTGATTTAAATTCCTTCCCTTCTTCCCCTCCCTCTTGTTCACCATCCAATGCTTGATTATTCCCAAATATGTATGAACAAGCTCCATTGGAACATTTTTAAAAAGCAAAATAAAGATTCTTGTTTTATCTCTTTCCATCTGCAGCCCTAATTCCCTGATCCCTTCACAGCAATGCTTCTTGAGAACATTGTCTACAAGTTAACTCTGATTTCCTGTTCAATGTGTTTTAATCTGGCTTCTATCCGCACATGCCACTGAAAATGGCTAATCAATGTTGTCAACAGCCTCCATATTGCCAGACCCAATCAATATTCCTTGGCCCTCATCCTAATCCAACTTTTAGCAGTTTTCAACATAGTTGGTCAGGCTCAACTTTTGACAAATGATCTCTTCTGTTGGAGTCTAACTGCAGCTGCCTGGTCTGCCTTCTTCTTTCCTTCTCGTCCCTTTCCTTCT
>CM052887.1:34800793-34864613 GCA_028534135.1 Potos flavus | reverse complement strand
ACACACACACACACACTCTATACCTTCTTTATCCATTCCTCTGTCAATGGACACTTGGGCAGCTTCGATGTTTCACTATTGTAAGTAATGGTGCAGTAAGCATAGGAATGCATGTATCCCTTCAAATTAGTGTTTTCATATTCTTTGGGTAAATACCCAGTAGTGTGATTACTGGATCATAGGGTAGATATATTTTTAATTTTTTTGAGGAACCTGAATACTCTCTTCCGCAGTGGCTGCACCAGTTTGCATTCCCACCAACAATGCGTGAAGGTTCCTTTTTCACCACATCGTCAACACTTGTTTCTTGAGTTTTTGATTTTAGCCATTCTGACAGGTGTGAGGTGGTGGCTCATTGTAGTTTTGATTTGCATTTCCCTGATGATGAATGATGCTGAGCATCTTTTCATGTGTCTGTTGGCCATCTGGATGTCTTCTTTGGAGAAATACCTGTGCATGTCTTCTGCCCATTTTTTATTTGGATTATCTGGTTTTGGGGTGTTGAGTTTTATAAGTTCTTTATAGATTTTGGATACAATCCTTGAAGGGATTTGTCATTTGCAAATATCTTTTCCCGTGGGTAGATTGTCTGTTAGTGTTGTTGGTGCAGAAGCTTTTTATTTTGATGTAGTCCCAAAAGTTTATTTTTGCTTTCGTTTCCCTTGCCTTAGGAGATGTAGCTAAAAAGATGTTGCTACTGCCAATGTCAGAGAAATGACTGCCTGTCCTCTCCTCTAGGATTTTTATGGTTTCAGGTCTCACATTTGGGTCCTTAATCCATTTTGAGTTTACTTTTGTGTACGGTTTAGGAAAGTGGTCCAGTTTCATCTTTTTGCATGTAGCTGTCCAGTTTTTCCAACACCATTTGTTGAAGAGTTTGTCTTTTCCCCTTGCATATTCTCACCTCTTTCACTGAAGATTTATTACCATATATTTGTGGTTTTATTTCTGGGCTTTCTGTTCTCTCGTATTGAAATATGTGTCTATTTTTGTGCCAGTACCATACTGTTTTGATTATTACAGCTTTGTAATATAACTTGAAGTCTGGAATTGTGATGCTTCCAGGTTTACTTTTCTTTTTTAAGATTGCTTTGGCCATTTGGGTCTTTTCTGATTCTTTTCTGATTTTAGGGTTGTTTGTTCAAGTTCTGTGAAATATGCTCTTGGTATTTTGATAGGGATTGCATTAAATCTGTAGATTGCTTTTGGTAGCATAGACATTTTAACCATATTCTTCCAATCCACGAGCATGCAATGTCTTTCCATCTCTTTGTGCCATCTCCAATGTCCTTCATCAGTGTTTTATAGTTTTCAGAGTATAGGTCTAGTTAAGTTCATTCCTAGGTATTTTATTATTTTTAGTACAATTATAAATGGAATAGATTCCTTAATTTCTCTTTGCTGGTTTATTATTAGTGTATAGAAATGTTATGAATCTTTGTACATTAATTTTGTATCCTGTGACTTTATTGAATGTATTTATCAGTTCTAGTAGTTTTTTGGTAGAGTCTTAAATATTTTCTATACATTGTATTTTGTCCTCTGCAAATAGTGAAAATTTTACATCTTCCTTACCAATTTGGATGCCTTTTATTCCTTTTTCTTGTCTGATTGCTATGGCTAGGACTTCCAGTATTATGTTGAATAAGAGTGGTGGGAGTGGACATTCTTGTCTTGTTCCTGACCTTACAGGAAAAGCTCTCAGTTTTTCCCCATTGAGTCTGATGTGAGCTTTGGGTTTTTCATATAAAGCTTTATTATGTTGAGGTATGTTCTCTAAACCTACTTCACTGAGGGTTTTTATTATGGATGGATATTGTACTTTGTCAAACGCTTTTTCTGCATCTATTGAAATGATCCTATGGTTTTTATCCTTTTTCTTATAGATGAGATGTATCACATCTATTGACTTGTGAATATTGAACTACACTTGCATCTTGGTAATAAATCTCACTTGATCATGGTGAATGATTTTTTTAATGTGTTGTAGGATTTAGTTTGCCAGTATTTTGTTGAGGATTTTTGCATCTATGTTCATTAGAGATATGGGCCTGTAGTTCTCTTTTTTGTGGTGTCTTTATCCAGTTTGGGTATCAGAGTATGCTGGCTTCATAGAATGAATTTGGAAGTTTTCTTTCCTCTTCTATATTTGGAACAGTTTGAGAAGAATAGATATAAACGCTCCTTAAAATGTTCAGTAGAATTCACCTGTGAAGCTATCTGATCCTGGACATTTGTTTTTTGGGAGTTTTTTGATTACTGATACAATTTCATTGCTGGTAGTATGTTTGTTCATGTTTTCTATTTCTTCCTGCTTCAGTTTTAGTAGTTTATATGGTTCGAAGAATTTATCCATTTTTTTCTAGATTGTCCAATTTTTTGGCATATAATTTTTCATAATCTTACAATTCTTTGTATTTCTGTGGTGTCTGTTGTTATTTCTCCTTTCGCATTTATGATTTTGAGTCCTCCCTCGTTTTTTTGGTCAGTTTTGTTTGTTGGTGAGTCTGGCTAGGGGTTTCTCAATTTTGTTGATCTTTTCAAAGAACCAACTCCTGGTGTCATTGATCTGTTCTATTGTTTTGGTTTTTTTTTTTAGTTTCTATAACAGAAACTAAATTATTAAATCATTTATTTCTGCTCTAATCTTTATTCCTTCCTTCTGCTGGTTGGGGATTTTGTTTGCTCTTTTTCTAGCTCCTTTAAGTGTAAGATCAGATTGTTTATTAGAGATTTTTCTTGTTTCTCGAGGTAGGCCTGTATTGCTATAAACTTCCCTCTTAGAACTGCTATTGGTGCATCCCAAAGATTTTGTACCGTTGTTTTAATTTTCATTTTTCTCCATGTACTTTTTGATTTCCTCTGATTTCTTGGTTGACCCATTCACTGTTTAGTAGCATGATATTTAACCTCCTTGTATTTGTGGTCTTTCCAGAGTTTTTCTTGTGGTTGACCTCTAGTTTCATAGTGTTGTGGTCAGGAAAGATGCATGGTATGACTTCGCTCTTTTTGAATTTGTTGAGACTTGTTTTGTGGCTTAATATGTGATCTATTCTGAAGAACATTCTCTGTGCACTTGAAAAGAATGTGTGTTCTGCTGTTTCAGGATGGACTGTTCTGAAGATATCTGTTAAATCCATCTGGTCTAATGTGTCATTCAGAGTCACTGTTTCCTTCTTGATTTTCTGTTTGGATGATCAGTCCATTGATGTAAATGGGGCGTTAAAAATCCCTTACTATTACTGTATTATTATCAATTGGTTCCTTTATGTTTGTTATTAACTGTTTTATGTATTTGGGTGCTCTTGTGTTGGGTGCATAAATATATACAATTGTTGTATCTTGTTGGATTATCCCATTTATTATTATATAGCATTCTTCTTTGTCTCTTGTTATAGTCTTCAAGGACTATTTTGTCTGATAAAAGTATTGCTACCCCAGCTTTCTTCTGACAGCCATTTGCACAATAAATGTTTCTCCATCCTTTCACTTTCAATCTGCATGTGTCTTTAAAGATTTTATTTATGTATTTATTCAGAGAGTAAGAGAGCAATGGGGAAGGAGTGGATAGAGGGAGAGAGAAAGAATCTCAAGCAGACTCCCTGAGGAATGAGGAGCCCAAGGCAGGGCTTGATTCCAGGGCAATTCCAGGACTCATGACTTGAGCCAAAATCAAGACTCAGCCATTCAACCAACTGAGCCATGCAAGCACCCCTGGCATGTCTCTTTAGGTCTGAAATGAGTCTCTTGTAGGTCGCATATAGATGAGTTTGCTTTTTTACCCATTCATCACCCTATGTCTTTTGACTGGAGTGTTAAGTCCATTTACATTCCAAGTAATTATTGCTAAGTATGTATTTCTGCCTCCTTACTTTTCTAACCACTCCTGTTCAGTGTCCTTCAAGAGTTTTTCTCCCTCCAATCCCCTCTAAAAATCAGGGTCTATCTTCCGCTTTCTTCTTGGTGATCTCAAGCATTCCTGTGATATTAAATACTCTAAAATGCTGGCAACTCCCAAATTAATCTCTCCAGCCCAGACATTTCCTCCAAATTCAGTGTTCTATTGCCTATCTGATGTGTCAAGTCTCCATGAATATCTGAAAGGACTAAACTCTTCATTTCTGTATTCCTGCTTTCCCCTCCATAAAAAAGAAGTTCTACCCGTTTTTTTCCCCCAGTTCAGTAAATGGTATCACCATCCACCCAGTTATTCTAAATAACATGACCTGAGCAATATTTTCAAGTTCTCACTCTCCTTCCCTCCTCAACTCCAACCATCAGCTTGTCCTCTCATTTGCTCCTCATAAATAGATGTCTAATCCATCCCCTTTTCTCCATGTTCTTTGCTACTACATTAGTCCACAAACTACCATCATCTCTTACCTGAGCTACTGCTACAGTTGCCAACTGGTCTTTCCACTTCTACCCTTGCCTTGTTTAATTGATTCTCTGCTTATCAGTCAGGATAAACCTAGAAATATATTGGGCCATGTTGTTTGCTGCTTAAATCACTTCAGTGTCTTCCAATAACTTTGCAATCAAATCCAAATTCCTTAAAATAATTTAAAAGTCCTGGCCTGTTCTAGCTTCAGCCTCCTTCCCCAGCCTAATCTTGCTCTGTTCTCTGCTCACCTTTTAAGTTCCAGCCACAGTGGCCTCCTTTCACTTACTTCAAAACCCTACTGCACAGTCTTCATACAGGTTATCTTCAACCTTGCACATCCCTCACATTCCTCAGTTTCCCTGAGTGGCTTCCTCACGTTCTTTATGGTTCAGTTTAAATGCCATGTCTTCCGAGTATCCTTTGAGTCCTCACCTATCAGTAATAACCTATAATAAACTATCATTAAGCAAGTCTGTTTCATTTGTAATGTTCATCACAAGTTGTAAATACTTGATTGTTTGCTCGCTTATAGTAAGCCTACCCAACTAGATTGTAAAGTCTCTAAGGTCAGGGGCCTTGTCTCTTTTGTTCAGTACTCGACACCTAGCCAGTGTCTAGAATATGAGAGGTGATCAATAATTATTTGTTAAAACTTTATTGGTTACTGTTGCTTCCCAGTTCCTGATTCCAATCCTTGTACCGACCTATTACACAATCTGTGGGAAAGCTTTCTGCAGGCTTATATTAAAATACCCCTTGTTTCAATTACTTGGATAGATTTCTGTTCTTATAATTAAATTATCACTAACTGATTAAGTTTTGAAAAAGATAGGGTTATCAGCAATATCAAATGCTACTGAATGGGTAAGAAGGTTAAAGGCTACACAAAAAGTCATTGGATCCCAACGCTGGTAATCTCCAAACCAACAGTATCTATAAAATGTGGCTCTGTGGAAGCCAGGTTACAGTTGGGTTCATGAGAAGATTGAGAAGGTAGATATGACCAATGTAGACTGTTCTTTTTGAGAAATTTGATAGTAAAAATAAGGCATGAATGAAAATGGGATCGTGAGGTTCAACAAAGACCAAGAAAGCATTTGTTGGTTTAGTTTAAAAAGAATAGAGAAGACCTGTCTATTGATATGCCAATAAGCCAAAGATCCCAAAGGAGAAAAACAATGAAAAAGCAAGGTTTGAATGAGGAGGAGGATTCATAGATTCAGCTTCCTTGAGGCAGTAGAGAATTTGATCAGGAGCACAAGTTTGACAAAAAGGAACAATGTTTTCCCCCTACTGTGGGAGATAGGAGAGTGGAGGTAAAGAAAAACTTTACGTAGCACAAAGGGAGGTTGAGTGTGGTCACTTCAGGAGGCAGCAAAGTCATCTACAACTTGTCAGCAAGGGGAGGATCAGAGTCTCTAGAAATGCTTCTCCAAATCACACCTCCATCTCTCTATTCTGTCCCCTCCATGCCTAAGACTAGATGCTGTCTACAGCTGCTGCCGCAGAGAGTCACTGCTGCTAAGGGCTGCAGTGGTTGATGGGTATGCACCTTATTTCTTAGGTGGGATGGAATAGGGGAAAGCCCGCAGTCACTGAGGAAAAGTGAGATGGGGGTTTGAAGAACTCTGACATCATGAGGAATAGGACAAGGACACAGAACTGTATTTTCCAAACATGTAAATCATGAGGCATAGCTGGGGTCCTTGCTGTAAAAAGGGAGATTTCAGCCTTCTTTCCCGAAAAGTCTGATTTTGCATGTCGGGGAGCAGGGAAGGCTAGGACTATATAATTTTTAATGATCATTATGATCAGGCAAATCTGGGAAACAATGGATTAGAAATAAAAGTTCACCAAATTTAATTGCAGGCCCCAAATATTTTCTCACTTTTTAGCCAAATACAAAGAAATGTTGATAACTGACATCAGTTCATGGAAATGACCCAAAGAAAACAATCAGATGCCTGGGTGGCTCAGTTAAATGGCTGCCTTTGGCTCAGGTCATGATCTCAGGGTCCTGGGATCGAGTCCCACATCAGGCTCCCTGTTAGGCAGTCTGCTTCTCCCTCTCCCTCTGCCTGCCACTCCCCCTGCTTGTACACTCTTTCTTTCTCTCTCTTTGGGTCAAATAAATAAATAAAAATCTTAAGGAAAAAAACCACTGATATTTATAATGTAAGACTAGTTTCAAGATTTTTTTTTAATTACAGGGATTTTGTCAAGGAATTGGTAAATGGAACTGACTAGCTAATATTATTTATAATATAATAATTAGTCAGATTTTAAAGCCTGTTCTGCTTCTAGTTTGCTTGGCTCCTGGATTAATGAACTAAACTTAATACAATCTAAGAATGTAACTTGATTTCGTCCATTCCCAACATTCTTAAAGGGAATCTTTAGCACACCAGATTCAGGTCCTTTAAAATGTTTTTTTCATTCCCTCCCAGAAAGGGTGACTTGTATTGATATACAACAGTCAGGCCCCAGGCCTCTTTCTAGGACCCCAGGGCCCCACTAATTTGTACCAGTTCTCTTCTATTCTAGTTGGCCCCGACCATCAGGTATAAATTAGTGCTAAATCAATATTAGCTGATACTTCCCCAGGTGTGGGAAGTGCGGAAACCTGATCACATGAGCAAACATAGCCCTTCCTGGCTACATTTAAAATAAGGTGGTTATTATACTAAACGGGGAAGAGGCTTTTTTTTTTTTAAACAAATCTCATGCCACCTTAATTTGCATCAACTTGATATACTGATATCTATAGTCAGAATCAATTTTCAGTTATTAGTTCCCCTGCCATTCTTTACACTTTCTTCGTTTTTCCAGGGAGACTTCTCCTGCCTTTCCCATTCTCCCCTCCAGCCATGTCATATGCCCCACACAATTGTTCATTTCTAGCCCTACTTATGGGGTTCACTAGATGCGCCGAAGGGGACTTAGTTTACATACATGCTTTAATCACTCACCTTGGGCAGAGCAGTGTCCTAAATAAATTTCAGTTTTGCACCATTACTCAACGAGGTATTTGTGTCCCTTAATAACACAAAAATAAACAAGGCACTCAAACATGTTATTGAGGAAAGAAGCTTTAGCTCCCCACATTTTTTACCCAAGGGCCAGTCTCACTTGAGTTGTTCTTAGAAAACTATTAAGTTTTCTTTAAAAAAATCTAAGAAAATCAGGTACAACACAAGTACTGTGAGTCAGGTCTAAGCTACCTTTACCTAAAGGATTCATTGCTTTATTAATTTTCAATGACAAGGAATCTTGTCATTTCTCACAACACTTAAAAGTCATAGCTACTCATATTGTAGTTATGCATTCAACATGCTCAGAAATACTAAAAATATGTATGTTTGGTATTTAGCCATAGGTGAAAGCAGAAACCGATGACCAAATTTCCAACGAAATGGTCTGACTGATTTCTTTTTTATTTCCCCTCTCCTATATTCTGAGTTTTATAGAAATCTCATAGTAGGGGCGCCTGGATGGCTCAGTGGGTTAAAGCCTCTGCCTTCGGCTCAGGTCATGATCTCAGGGTCCTGGGATAGAGCCCCGCATCGGGCTCCCTGCTCAGCGGGGAGCCTGCTTCCCCCTCTCTCTCTGCCTGCCTCTCTGCCTACTTGTGATCTCTCTGTCAAATAAATAAAATCTTTAAAAACAAACAAAAAAAGGTTTAAAAAGTTTAAAAAAAGAAATTTCATAGTATTTTTAAAGCATATTCATATCTATGACGTTTTTGTATGCAACAATTCTGTGATTATTTCCATTTTACAGATGGGGAAATTAAGGCCTGCTTAGAAACTGAGGAAAGCTTCCTCTGGGCTCACAGTTAGTACATGAGGGCTTCATAACTGGAAATGAGGTCTCTTGACACCAGGCCCAGTGTTTTTCCCCCTCACAATAAAAATTACCTTTATAATCATTGTCAGGGATATGATCACTCAATAATAAAGAAGCATGGTTCTTTTCTACCCTTGGTCTTTGAAGGTCCTTTGAGCTAATAGTGTATGTGAAAGAGGACATTTACCGCCTGAGAGATTGATTACATACATTCAGGGCAACCTGATGACGCCCCCTGATAGGACAAGGGCCTGTCTAAAGGTCCTAATGTACTTTAACCATCCAAAGTTCCTGATAGGAAGATGGGGTGTGGTAATTATATATCTTGGTTTTGGCTTATCTTCTTCATATCCTCACCCTCACAGATGTCTTTCAAACACTGGTAATTACAGCTTTCAGAGCCAAAGCCTACAGACTCATAATCCACACAGATGAGATACTAAAATCTACTTGAACATATAAGACTGAAGAAAATTTCAGTGCTATGGACTCAGGTTAAAAGAAACCTGCTTACAAAAGAGGTAGCCATTATTTCTATGCACAGCTATACTGTGCCACGCTGATGTGTAATGGCTTCTTGTTGGTCTGTGGGGGTATGTATGAACTCATTTGCCTCTAAATGTCACTGGTAACTTAAAAAATAGACTAAAGTACATGTGTGGATGACCAGACCATTTGATTAAAACCAAATAGTCTGATAATGGAAAACAGATCCAAGTCAATGAAACCAACTTAAAACAATGAAGGAACTGCTTTTTTTTTTTTTTTTAAGAATTTATTTATTTATTTGTCAGAGAGATCACAAGTAGGCAGAGAGGCAGGCAGAGGCAGAGGGAGAAGCAGGCTCCCTGCTGAGCAAGGAGCCCGATGTGGGACTCGATCCCAGGACCCTGGGATCATGACCTGAGCTGAAGGCAGCCACTTAACCAACTGAGCCACCCAGGCGTCTGGAAGGAACTGCTTCTAAGCAAGATGAAGAATCCATGTCAAGAAGCAAGGACCGCGCAGGGAAGCAGTGGTGATGGAAGCCAGTAAGTGGAACCTGGGTTAATAGCATCGTAACTTCCTAAGAATTCAGCAATTCTTGGGTGGCAACAACGTAACAATATGTAAGGTATAGTGGAATTTCTTACCGTCTGCATTACTGGCCAGACTAATGGTGATCTATCCTAATTTGGGGTCTCAAAATTGAGGAGTCTGAATGTGTAAAGAATTATAAAAGTAGACTTTAGAAAAAGTCAAGTGAATTAGTTTGGTTTGGAGAAGCAGTTCAGAGGATTTAGTAATGGTTGTCAGGTATATTTAGTGCCATAAATATTGTTATGTGGGTATTTTTTCATTGTAGAAAGAATGCAAAGAAGTGTTACAGATTTGAGAAAGACCAGGTAAATAAACAGAACTGGCATATGTTCAGTACCTACACTTTGCTGGGCACTTGCAGAAACCCTGCAATGGAATTCTAAAACTGAAAATGAGAGCAAGTAATAATCAACATCAAAGATCAAAGTCCTTTATCTGATATTTGGTCCTAGGGTCTGTTTATCTCCAAAGTTTGTGCTCTTGACACAACTCTCTGTAATATTACATTGGGAGGGGTTTTGGAATTTGCGTCCCTCATTAAATTCAAGAATAGTTTCTAGAGAACTCTATCTAGGATAGTGATATATTCCTATCCAGAAATAGGAAAATGGACTAAATTCCTCCGAGGTTGCCTTCAACCCTGTAATTTTAGATTAAAATTCAGGTCAATAGGGATTTAGCTCAAGGCTTTTACAGGGCACCTTGGTATTACTTTTTTAATCATTAAAGATCTGATACCTAAAGCATGAATAAGACTTTAAGTATTTAAGTTTTTCTCCCCTATTTAAATGTCCGACAGTAAGGAATTGATCCAATAATTAGAGTATAACCATACAACAGGATTCTGTGTTGTGGTTAGGATTATTTGGAAGAAATTTTAATGACATAAGAAAATATTTTGATATATTTTCAAATAAATTTTAAAAATCAGAAAAACCAAACCAAGCTATAAAGTACGTATCCAATTGAGTTTAAATATGTATATTTACATATGCATAGATAAAAAGGGAGAATATATGTAAAACATTAGCTGTGGTTTCCTGTGGGAAAAACAACTGACTTTTATTTCAACTCTGGGTCTCACATTTTTCCAGAATAAATGGGCCTTACATACATTACTAGGAAGAATGGTTTACACACCACACACCACAATTTTTTGAAAAAGTTTAAAAAGTTAGAAGTAGAATAATTATGAATGTGATTATGTGTAGGATAAGGGCAATTTATTAAATAGCATTGAGCCCATTGGTGACAGCAAACTGTCAGTGTGCCCATCACTGGAAATAAAATTGGCCCTTCATGCAATTTCTTACTATGCTGAAATTATTATTTATAACCACCAGGTTCTTTTAGCCCCTGCCTAAAACCCTCTACCCAGGAGGCGGACAGAAAATACACAACTAAGCACACTGTACTGTGTGTATAAAATGGAGATTATAATCACACAGGGTTCTCAAAAGATTTAAATAAAATACTTCTAAAGCTCCTAGCAGCGTAGCCAGGACGTAGTAAATACTGAATAAATGTTAGCCATCTCGGTAGTTATGTCTTTACTGAAAAGCTAAAGAACAGAATAATTTTACAGAGGAAGATGGTGGTTGATGTTAGATATTCATTATCAGCCACCTGGTACACATACATTTCATTTTAAAATAGCCTTACAATTAATGTAGGTGGTGTCCAGAGGAATCTGTGGCGCACTGTAATTATGTAGTACATTTCATTTACCACACTTATCAAGGTTTAATAAGTAATGAAAACAGGAAACAAAGCCATGATAGAATTCAATTTTTCTTTTATCATTTTGCTTGTATTTATATTACTAAAAATGATTGAAATATTAAGAAAATGTTTCGACTTTAGAATTACATTCTTATTTGCATTTAAGATTATTTATGATTAAAAATAGCTTTGAATTTAGATATACCCTATACAGTATAATACAAACAAAAAGTACATATAAAATTCTTTGAAAATGCCATCATTCATTTGGAGACTGTCTCGTTCAGACTGCCATAACAAAATACCAGAGGCTCCATTTGTTATTGTCTCCTCACACTTCTGAAGGCTGGGAAATCTAAGATGTGCTGAGGATCTGCTTCCTGGTTCATACACGTCTGTCTTCACACTGTGTCTTCATGTGGGGGAAGGGGCGAAAGGGCTCTCTGGGGTCCCTTTCATAAGGGCACTAAGCATACTTAGGAGAGCTCCACCCTCATGACCTAATCACCTTCAAAGCCCTTGCTTTTTTTATATATATATATATATATATATATATATATATATATCTTATTTTATTTAAATTCAATTAATTAACATATAGGGTATCATTAGTTTCAGAGGTAGAGTTCAGTTACTCATCAGTTGCATATAACACCCAGTGCTCATCACATCACATATCCTCCTTAATGCCCTTCACCCAGTTACCCTCCCACCACCCACCTCCCCTCCAGCAACCCTCAGTTTGTTTCCTATAGTTAAGAATCTCTTATGGTTTTCTCCCTCTCTGATTTCATCTTATTTTATTTTTCCCTCCCTTCCCCTATGATCCTGTTTTGTTTCTTAAATTCCACATATGAGTGAAACCATATGATAATTGTCTTTCTCTGACTGACTTATTTTGCTTAGCATAATACCCTCTAGTTCCATTCACGTCATTGCAAATGCTAAGATTTCATCCTTTTTGATGATGGAGTAATATTCTATTGTGTATATATACCACCTTTTCTTTATCTGTTGATGGACATCTAGGCTCTTCCCATAGTTTGGCTATTGTGGACCTTGCTGCTATAAACATTTGGGTGCAGTTGCCCCTTCGAATCACAACGTTTGTAATCTTTGGGTAAATACCTAGCAGTGCAATTGCTGGATCATAGGGTAGCTCTATTTTTAACTTTTTGAGGAACCTCCATACTGTTTTCCAGAGTGGCTGTACTAGCTTATATTCCTGCCAACAGTGTTAGAGTGTTCCCCTTTCTCTACATGCTTGCCAACATTTGTTGTTTCCTGACTTGTTAATTTTAGCCATTCTGACAGGTGTGAGGTGGTATCTCATTCTGACAGGTGTGAGGTGGTTTTGATTTGTATTTCCCTGATGCCGAGTGATGTTGAACATTTTTTCATGTGTCTGTTGTAAAGGCCCTGTTTCTTAATAGCAAGACGTTGGAGGTTAGGATTTCAATATATGAATTTTGAAGGAACGCACTCATTCTGTAGCAAAGGCATACACTTATTTAAATGTATTTTAGGGGTGCTGGAGTTGCTCAGTTGGTTAAACGTCTGCCTTCAGCACAGGTCATGATCCCAGATTACTGGGATCGAGCCCAGCATGGGCTCCCTGCTCAGTGGGGAGTCTGCTTCTCTCTCTGTCTCTGCCATCCCCCCCTCTTGTGCTCTTTCTCTCAAATAAGTAAAATCTTTTAAAAAATGTAAATGTATTTAAATCATCTACATTAGGCAAAATTTGAATGGTTAAATGTCCCTCATTTTTAAGGGAAATCATTTTAGTAGAATTCAGATTCCTAGAGAGACATTAACTCAGTAATTGCAAAATAATATGGCTTGGTCTGGCATCCCAATTCAAGATCAAGAATAAAAACCTCAGTTACTTCTTAAGTGAAAGATGCTATACTTACAACTGCTATGAAGTGGTGGAGAAATAGAAATGGAATTTTAAACAATTAAACTTGTCTTCCACACTGATTGAAGACTTATTTGTAAATACCACCAGAAGTATTTACTTAGGGGAGCAAAAAAATCGGATGACTTGGATGCAAATGTTTTTGTTATTTGGAGAATATGGATGTCTTTGGTCAAATGCAACCATTCTAAAATACAGTTATGGACTACTTTAGCCCTCCTTCTCTGACCATCTTCTCAGAAGTCTCTTCTCTGACTCCCTCCAGGACCATGGTTAATTAATGCCTTCTGGGGTTTACTTTTCCTACAAATATTGATGAGGGTTTTTCTTCTTTCAGAGGAAAAAGTTTGTCCTAGGTGATAGATGTCAACCCTTGCCCAGCCTCATCTAGCTTGTTTTCCAGTTAACAGGTTTAGTTTCGGCCCCAGGAGGCAGGAAAATGAGAGAGAGGGAGAGAAGCCTGAAGGGGCTCAAAATACCATCACTATTCAGTACAAAGAAAGGTAGACTAGTTCTGCCAAAGACCACAAATTTCTGTATTTCCTTGTGTATGCTCAGTGTGATTTTTTTTTTAACTTCATCAAAGTTTCACATTTTAAACATTTTTATGTTTCTTTCAGTTTCTATCATGTGCTTTAGAGATTATCTATTTTAAAGCAAGAAAATGAGAAAAGGTAAAATTCTAAGGAAAAAGGATGGGAGCCTATGAGAAGTTAGTTGTTCCCTTACTCTATCCCCCTCAGAGGTAATTCATATTTGACTGAGTAGAGGCTCTACAATTATATTCTAGATAGCAAGTTACTCCTACGGACAAATAGAGCATGTTTCTTTCTCTCCCCAAAGGGAAACTATATTACTAGATTTGGATACTAGGATGCATCTGCCAACATGGGGAAGAATAGTTAAAAAGGTGATGGAAATATGAATTTTCATTTCAGAAGAAGAGAATAGATCTCTCAGGCAACTGAAAGAACATGTTTGTATCAGTAAAACTAAAGTGTAAAGAATATTGTACTTTTGTGTGGAACAGACTTCTAGAGAGGAAAGAACTCATCTAAATGCTGAGGGACAAACCAGTTAAGTGGCCTGAGTCTTCCTTTTTTGCAACTGTAAAATCTGGTAATTAAACTGGCCAAACAGAAGATATAATAAACATAAATTGCAATAAATCTGCATATTCCAAGCCTAATGAATTTTAAAGATTGCATTAAGTGACTAACTGGAATCTTGAAAGAACTCGTGCATGCTTCTTGAAGTCAAGAGTGGTCTAACTTAAAATTCTGTTGTCTCTGAGGACAAATTATAAAGAGCTAAAGAGATTCAACATCACATGAATAGCCTCTGCTCCCACTCTGAGACTGTAAAGTCAAGTCTGAAAAAGGAATATTCTGTATAGAAACATAAATGTTAAAATATGAACATTTTGCTTTAATTTAAATCCAAAAATAAATAAATGAATTAAATGTCAAAAATGTCTATTCTAATTTAAACTTCTCTGTACATAACCTAATGTGTAGTGTGCACTAAAAATCTGTTCATGCTAAGTGACAGAATATGCTCTATGCAATGTGTAGGTGTTAAGTAAATGCCCTAGTTCATTTATTATAAACTACTTTTTCCCATTTTAACGTCTTCAGAGAGGCTGTAGTTACAGATCTTTGAATCAATGGCATGCTGTAGTTTAACTAGCAGCATTTTTCTTCTTAGCACCACTTGAAATAGTGATACAACTTACAGTGAATTGTGTCTTATGTTGAAGTATAGTATTCAGTACAGTTTAAAGACTTTATTTATTTATCTGACAGACACAGTGAGAGAGGGAACACAAGCAGGGGGAGTGGGAGAGGGAGAAGCAGGCTTCCTGCTTAGCAGGAAGCCTGATGTGGGGCTCGATGCGGGTCTTGAACCCAGAACCCTGGGATCATGACCTGAACCAAAGGCAGACACTTAACAACTGAGCCACCCGGGCACCCCAGTATTCAGTATAGTTTAAAAAGCAAAACTGTGTCTAGAGTCCTAAGGATCCCAAATGTGTGCTAGTATTTATGAGTTATTTTAAGAGTAAGTGGGAAAATGCTGAAGAAATGCTCCAGAGAAGGCCTGTACCTGGGAGCAAAGGTGATAAGCATGGTCAGGAGGAGGTTAGTAAGCAAGGAAAATGAGCCTAATGAAGACATTGGTGATTTAGGTCTTGTATTAAACTCTTCTAGGTCTCTCCTGCCTCATTTCCTAAGCTCCTGAAGCTGGGTCTTATCAGTTTCCATTCCTTCACATCATGTTGGAGATTTCTGATACACTGGAATCCATGAAAAAGATTCATATACCCTAATACTGAGGAGAATAGTAGGTATGATATTCTTTCTAGGTATTATATTTATCCAAAATTTGTGGAAGGTATCTTGTACTTCCAAAAGATTTAGAACCTCATAAGACTCATAGAAAGTAAATGTATTTTTAACATCTTTAAAGCATTTTTGTCATCCTACTTAGATCATCTCTTTTTTCCCCTTCTTATTTATATCATCTTAAAACTGCATCAGTTCTTCCATAAGGGTTTCAGAGATCTTAAGGGAACAAGGTAGCAAAGAAGTCAGTATTACTGAAGATTAAAGCCAACAACTTACTGTTTTAAAAAAGATATATAGAGATGTAGATAAGGCTGTGGGAAGGCATGTAAAAGTGGTTACTTTTGAATGAAAACTATCCATTTTTCCCCCTTATCAATATCTTTAAACTTTGCCACAGTAAATGTATTGCATTTGTAGTAATTTTTTAAAAAAGCAGTAAAGGTTTCTTTTTTATAATTAAACAATGGATACTCTACAGTACAGCTTGAATCTTCAAGGGTGCATTTTTAAGGATACTTTTGCTTAATAATTTCATCCAAGAAAGTTATGGGCACCATCTAGTCCAACCATACAGTCCAAGTTAGTCATTCACCAAGAAAAAAGCAAAGAGGACTCCAATAAAATCAGAAAAATGAAAGCTAAGATGCTGCAACTATTGCCACAGAAACACAAAGGACCATAAGAGACTATAAACAGTTTTATGCCACCAAATTGGACAACCTAGAAGAAATAGATAAATTCTTAGAAATGTACAACCTACCAAGACTGAATCATGACAAAAAATCTGAATACAGACCCATTACTAGAAAGGAGACTGAATTAGTAATCAAATTCCCACAAACAAAAGTCCGGGACTTTTGTCTTCACTGGTAGATTCTACAAACATTCAAAGAGGAATTAATGCCAATTCTTCTCCAACTCTTCCAAAAAATACAAGAGTTGGAAGAACTCTTCTAAACATACTTTGAGGCCAGCATTACCCTGATACCAAAGCCAGAAAAGGATGCCACGAGAAAAAAAATTTTGGCCAATGTCCTTCGATGAACTTAGATGTGAAAATCCTCAACAAAATATTATCAAACTGAATCCCATAATACATGAAAAGGATCATACACCATGACCAAATGGGACTTACTCCAGGGATGCAAGGATGGTTCAACATCTGCAAATCAATCAATGTGATAAGCCACATTAACAAAATGAAGGATAAAAATGATATGAACATCTCATTAGATGTTTAAAAAAGACAAAAACAAACATTTGACAGGCACCTGGGTGGCACAGTTGGTTAAGTGTTGGTCTCTTGGTTTTGGCTCAGGTCATGATCTCAGGGTCTTGAGATTGAGCCCCATGTCAGGCTCTGTGCTCAGTGCAGAGTCTGCTTAAGATTCTCTCTCCATTTCCCTCTGACACCTCCCCACACTCTCTCTCAAATAAATCTTTTTTAAAAAGCATTTGACAACATTCAACGTTTTTTAATGATAAAACTTTCAACAACACAGGTATAGAGGGATCATACTTCAACATAAAAGAGACCATATATGACAAGCCCACAGCTAACCTCATACTCAATGTTAAAAAGCTGAAAGCTTTTCCTCTAAGATTAGGAATAAGCCAGGTATGTCCACTCTCGCCACTTTTATTCAACATAGTACTGGAAGTTCTAGCCAGAACAATTAAATGGCAAGAAAAAGAAATAAAAGGCATCCAAATTGGAAAGGAAGAAGTAAAACTATCACTATTTGCAGACGACATGATACTGTAGATATATAAAACCCTAAAAAGTCCATCAAAACACTGTTAGAATAAACAAACTCAGTGAAGTTGCATGATATAAAAATCAATAGATAAAAACTTGCTGTGTTTCCTCACATTATAGTGAACTATCAGAGAACTTAAGGAAACAAGCCCATTTACAACTGCATCAGAAAAAATAAAATATTTACGAATAAATTTAACAAGGAAGTAAAAGACCTGTGCATTAAAAACTATATAAGGTTTTGACTAAAGAAATCAAAGAAAACACAAATGAAAGATATACCATGCTCATGTATTGGAAGAATTAACATTGTTAATACGTCCATGCTACCCAAAGCAATCTACAGATTCAATGCAATCCCTATCAAAATTCCAATGGCGTTTTTATAGAAATAGAACAAACAATTCTAAAATTTGTGTGGAACTTAAAAAAAACAAACCCAAGTAGTTAAAGCAATCAAGAAAGAAGAACAAAGTAGAAGTATTTAAACAGTATGGTATTGGTGTAAGAACAGACATATCACTCAATAGAACAGAACAGATTCTCCAGCAATAAACCCATACATACATAGTCAATTTGTTTACAACAAAGGAGCCAAGAATATACAATAGGAAAAGGACAGTCTCTTCAATAAATGATGCTGGGAAAGCTGGACCACTATCTTACACCATTCACAAAAATTAACTCAAAATGAATTAAAGAACATAAGACCTGAAACCATAAAACTCCTAGAAGAAAACATAGGTGATAAGCTCCTTGATATAGATCTTAGTGATGATTTCTTTATAATCTGACACCAAAAAGCAAAAGCCACAAAAGCAAAAATAAACAAGTGTGATTACCTCAAACTAAAGAAGCTTCTGCACTGCAAAGGAAACCATCAACAAAATGAAAAAGTAACCTACTTAACAGGAATAAATATTTGCAAATTATAAATCTGATAAGGGCCTAATATCCAAAATGTT
Source organism: Potos flavus (assembly GCA_028534135.1). Classification (NCBI taxonomy): domain Eukaryota; kingdom Metazoa; phylum Chordata; class Mammalia; order Carnivora; family Procyonidae; genus Potos; species Potos flavus. The sequence goes on along the minus strand of CM052887.1, from coordinate 34,846,591 downwards.
CAAACAACTCCTACAATTCAATAGCAAAAAAAAAAAAAAAAAATCTAGTTAAAAATGGGCAGGAGATCTGAATAGACATTATTTTTTCAGAGAAGACCTATAGATAACCAACAGGTACATGAAAAAAATGCTCAACCTCACTAATCATCAGGAAAAAGCAAATCAAAACCACAATGAGCTATCACCTCACACCTGCTAGAATGGCTATTATCAAAAAGACAAGAAATAAGTGTTAGAATATGGAGAAAAGGGAACCCTTGTGCACTGTTGATGGGAACACAAACTGGTGTAGCCACTGTGGAAAGCCGCATGGAACTTCCTCAAAAAATTAGAACTATCACATGATCAGCACTTCTGCTTCTGGGTATTTAAAGAAAATAGCACTAATTTGAAGAGATATATACACTTCCATGTTCACTGCAGCATTAGGTACAATAGCCCAGATATGGAAACAACCTGCATGTCCACTGATGGATCGATGCAGAAATTGTGTTGTTTATATACAAATGGAATATTATTCAGCCATAAAAAAGGATGAAATCTTGCCATTTGCAATAACGTGGATGGTCCTTGAGGGCATTAAGTGAAATACCCCTTGAGGGCCAAATGAAATAAGAAAGACCGATACCATATGATCTCTCATACATGTAGAATCTAAAACGAAGCAAAACAAACCAAGCTCATAGAAACAGAGAACAGATTGGTGGTTATGGGAGGCAGGGGCTGGGAAAATGGGAGAGATGGATGAACTGTTTTTTTATTTCGTCTTTTTAAAACAAAAAAATATACAGTCATACAGGAGACAGCGAGGGCCCACAAATGGATGCAAAAAGAATAATTCTGCCCTCTGTCTTGAGAGACAGCAACTTTTTCATGTTTTTATGCATTGTACAATTCTGCTCTCTCTGGCCAGGCCACGGAAGGAGCAATTCACTTCAAAAGATAAATTTCTTAATCTTGATTTTTCAAAATGCTGGACCTGAAGAGTTTTGTTTGGAAGCTACTTCAACCCTTTAATGCAGCAACCCCCTTCAGTAGATGTCTTTATCCTACTATAGCCACGTTTGTGCCAAATTAAATATATTAATAAGCCCTATTTGAAAATAAGCGATGCAATAAATAAAATATCTGTTTGGTTTTTTTTTTTTTTGCTTAGCGATTAGCACAGTTTTAGGATGCCATGCCTCTTCTACCACATATTGCATAGAAAATTATATTTCTGCTTCTTATAGTACTCAAAAAATGTCAGTATTATTCAGGTTCTTTGTTTTCTCAAATCGTGTTATTAACATTTTCTGACATATCATTCTTTCCTCCTTTATCTTAGGTGTATGTAATTTTATCAGCTTTGCGGGAAAAACAGATACTCTTAAGGTCTGAACTGGTATTTGAAGAGATAAGCTCACTTTTAGCTCATGCCTAATAACATTACATTATTGTTTAGAAAGAGATAGCAGGCCATGTCTTATAAATTTTAATATACTCTTTCTGTCATCAAATAACAAGTGAATTATCCTCCTGATAAACCATGGGACTGCTTTCAAACTGTGGATGATGTCTGCTTACCGTATTTTTGTCAGCTAAGCACACAGAAAAACATTATGCAATGGGCAGTATTTCGGTAACTTTCGGAACCTGCACAGAGTTAGCACCTCTTCCCATATTGCTCAGAGAGCAGCATTCTTTGTAATGACTTCGGAGGGAGGAACAAAAGGGAATGGAAAGGAGAATTGACTGTTTGTGAAACTGGGTAGTGGAACCTCTCTCTTTTACCAGGAACCTCCCTGGTAAAATACGAGAATTCCTTCTTCGCAAGGTGGTTGACTATTAAAAAGGTTGGTGTAGTTGGAGGAAAACAGTTTGTAAAGCTCTATGATGACTATTATGATTGCATAAACATGAGCATTGAGCACATTAGGAAAGACCTTATTAAATTTGGTGCTTTAGTGCTGAGAGTAACCCTTAACTGGAGTGGTAGACAGGGGACTGGCTGAGCACTGTGGACCCTTGCATTACAAATCCCACTCCCAGAATTTCCTGGTTTGCAGTGGCAGTCACACTTATTTAAGGTAGAGGGGTCTATGCCACTTCTCTCCTAGCAAAGGAACTCCCCCTCCAGCAAAGGTGTCCGATGTGGCTGACATCACCCACTTTAATATCAGTAAATGTGGGAGTATTCATGGAACGGAGGAGGTTAACCTTCTCTAGAAGATATTCAGGGAAGCTCTTCCAATTGGGAATTGAGATGGGCAGCAAGCTATGATTTAAACAACTAATGGGCGTTAACTAAATATGCCACACGGAAAGCTGGATGGAATACAGATCAACTCTTCCTATGTCTGTGTACACACCTCAGGCCTGTGGACACAATAGTCCCACACCCCAAGTAAAGTAAGAGAGCTGAAGATAAAAACTCGATGACTCCGGTATCCTGGGGGTAGGAAGATGCCTGGTGGCTGAAGGGATCTGCTCTTGTTTTCTGTAAGCAAAGATCCTGCTATCATCATCTAAATAAGATGATGATGTTGTTGCAACAGAGACAAAGGGGAATTTCCTGACCAGTGTGAATGACAAAGAAATGAGGCAAATTATTGAGAAACTGATGGGTGTTCATTGAAAGGCAACAAATATGATTTATAAGCCTGAGGGACTGCCTTCAGAGGAAGATGAAAGAGACAAGTCTCCCTGCATGACCACCAGCTCTAACTAACAAGGGACTGGCTCATCGGCCGCAAGTACTTGGAGGATGTAAATAGCAGGGATGGAGAGAAATTATTTAGTGTGGTCCAAGGGGACAGGAGGACGGATGATGGAAATGAAAGTCAAAACAAAGATGATTTAGGCGGCTGAGCAAGTCTCATGCCCTAATGGAGAGATCTATGATAAACTATGCTCCCCTGTCCCCCGGGAGGTGTGGAAGCCCCATCACTTTTGCCATTTACAATTGGAAAAGGCACTAAAAAGTAGATCAGCGTATTGGAGAGGGGAAAAACCACCACATGCCCTCAGAGGATCAGTGGGATGACTTAATAGGTCTTTTCCATCTCAAATTACTGCGATGTGGCTTATGTGCTTGGGGACCTGAGCCGCTAGAATAATTTTCCATCACCTGGGCTTCTTTTCTGTTACTACAGGGTCTCAGTGAAGAAATAATAGGTATCAGAGAGCAGCTTCTGCATTCTAGATAGAAGCCTGCAGTGTACTGATGCTTTAGTGTGAAGGCAGAGCTGACCAGGTTAAGCCTGGCTTTGTGACGTCAGTGTGCAAAAATACATACACATACTGATTGAGACCCAAGACAAAGGGAGAGGAGCTTGGCTGAGTTTGGATGGTAGTTGCATAAATGAAAAGTTCAAGTAGCTTATTTCCTAAGGTAGGAAAATAAATGTCCAAATAATTAAACCCTCTCTTTAAAAAAAATAAGAAAAATTATTTGACCTTCAAAAACTAGTAAGAAACATTTACTGGGTAGGAACTGGAGGACCCATGTTTTGAATGCTGTTGATACTATATTTCTGTCCACAGCTGCAGTTGTATTAGCAACTGACACATTCTGAAACTCTTGGTGGCCCAGAAGGGCACACCAGGCCTGGAAGCAGGGGCAGTCTGGGGTAACAACTGCAATGGGGAGGCAGGGGCACGCCTTGGTCAAATGGAAACTGGGGCAGACAGTGAAGGGCCGGTGTCCCTGTGATTGCTAGAAGGAGCACAGCTGTGACCATAACCTCCCTTCTCAGCCAGAGGATGACACAGAAGCAGAAGGACAAAAATGGTAAGAGGATGACAGGAGGGAGAGGCAGTGAGAAAGAAAGCAAAAGAATCTGACGGGTTTGAGGGGGGGTACGTGGGGGGAGACCCACAGATGTAAGTTCTTCGCAGGTGGAGTGTATCACAGTTCCTGATAAAAATATTGTATGTGGTTGGGCGTAAGTTAAACTTGACGTTCTGGAACACTGACGTTTGCTACAGATTCAGGGTTTGACTTACACCCGACAGATATAGGTCAACCCTCATCCTGCTGCTCTCAGCAGCTGTAGCCAATGGGAGACAGAGCTGCCCAGCACGCCAGTTTAAGCTGCTGCTAATAGATGGAAATCAACCTAACCCCATTTCCTGCCTTTCTGCTGTCCTCACTTGTCTGTTCATGGCCAATTCAGGCACTGGCTGAGCGGCTGGCTCACTGTAACTGCTGGGGGACTGATGGGATAGAATCTGTTGCTGGCGCATTCCCTTTTTATTTAAATGGAAGATCTGTTTTTAAGTCTCTAAAAGGAGGATTGTGTAAAAAACAGTGAATACTCTATTAGCTTAAGGGCAATCCTAAATTGATAGAGGGATTTTGCTGATCTTTTGCTTCAATGAAATTTAGAGATGTTTAGACAGAGGGAAATCTATGACGGAGGCCTGTTTTCAGAAAGATACAGCAGAGTTTAAATGACTTGTCCAAGGTTACTCTGAGAGGTGATGGTAGGGGCAGGAAGAGAAGGGAATAGTCTGAGTATAAATGGGGGAAATTATCAAAATCAATCTGGAGAAAGAACATCATCACTGAGTAAAACTGATTTAATTAAGATCTTCCCCTTTTGTTAAATATCTGTTGGAAATCCCAGTTCAGTAACATGCATTCCTTTATCCTAGGCGTTCAGACCCTTAACTTGAAAGTGAGTTCAGATGTGTTCCTATGCTCATATTTTTTTTAAATGTCCAACCTATTCTTTTCAGTGAAAGTGACATTAAATCAAGCTAAGTCTGGTCATGTGGTCTCAACTATTTACTCACTAGGGCCAACAGGCAAGGGCCTATGGAGTTGAGTTAGAGGTTGAATTAGAAAGACAAGCCTTAAGCTAAATGTTCAGTAGTAACTACTTACCTTTTGGCAGGATTTTTATGCCTTGTCTTTTTTTTTCCTGGATTCTAGACCAATTGGACTAAACTAGAACTCCAGAAGCAGAGAATTCCATAACTCAGATCTTTGATTCAAATGGATTGCTACTTTCTTTCCATCATTTTAAGATAGCAAATGAATCCTTGAAACTACTTTTTTCTACTAGTACTTAAACTTCCGGAGGATATTCGTGACTGAAAGTTAGTCATGTTCTGAAATAACAGGTCACTTTCTGTTCTTTGTGTTCAAGCAAATGAAATTAGGCTTGTTAAATAATATTTGGAAAATATTTAAAAGAAAGTAAAAAGCACCCATAAATGTACCAGCCAGTGACGACCACAAGAACATTTCTGGGTTTCCTCATTCCACACTTTATATTCCACAATATATACACACGTATACATTCACAAATTTATTATGTTTGAAATGTTTTTTGTAGATTGCCAAATTGCCCTCCAGAAAGGTTAAGTCAATTTATAACCCATTTTCAATGAGTAAAATAATTTTTTAAAAAGCAAACAAACTTTAAATTTTGGAGGTGAACAATGATGCCTTGCTGTTTTTATTTTCTTGTATCTTCCTCACTCCTAAGGTTGACAGTTTCCTAAGGTTATGTGGCCAATATTAGTGGATATTGTATTTGATTCAATAGCAATGTGGTTTCTGGAATTGACCCCAGTGCAGGAATGGGTCCTGATTAAAATAAACCAAGCGTGGCAATCCAATTTCTCTTGCTAGTTAGTGAATGGCTCAAAATTAGAACATGGCATTCCTCTATAGCAGTTTGATCCAGCGTAGTCCTAAATTGACTCAATAAGTCTGAAGAGAAGGACTTGTATTTCATTGCCAGGAAAGCGACTACATTTCTTTTCTTATAGATGTGAACAAGAAAGCATGTTGCTCTCAGTATTTGCTGGGTATCATCTTATGATCCCGAGAGAAGCCATCTTGTCCTTCTAGTTACATGAAACAATACATTTCTTAATTATTTAGGTCAGTATAATTTGGTGTTTTGATTTTTCCAGTGAGAAGTTGTCATAACCCTTTCTATTCTATGGGACTGTTTTGTTTTGTTTTTGTCAATTCCTATTGTACTTTTATTTTTGGTGTGGTATGAACTCTACTGAGGATATAATCTTTATATTATCAATATGTCACTAATTTCTCACTTATCATTTACTCTTTAATGTACAGAAGATTATAATTTAAATCTATTAAATCCATCAGTGTCTTTCTTTCCTATGTATTCCATTGCTTTTACTTTTATCATTCATTCATCCATTTGAGAATGTATATATGTGAACTACAAGGTGCCACACACTAATAGACTATATAAAAGAGCCAATTAAGACATAGTCTCTGTCCTCATGGAGTTTGTATTCTGGAGGAGGATTGAGAGGTTAGACATTAACTGAAAAGCCACACACATGGGTATGAACTGTTAATGGATAGATCCTACAAAAAGAAAGACAAAATATATGAGAACTTTAATAGGATTAGATCTATTTAGGGAAGTCAGGAGAAGCTTCCCTGGAGAAGTTGCGCTTGATCTATGAATGATAGAGAAGTTGGGTAGCTAGGTAAGAACGTTACAGGCAGTGGAAATAGCAAGTGCAAAGTTTCTGCTCAGGGGCAAGCACAAACAATATGAAGGATTGAAAGAATGTAGTACAGCCCACACCTTGAGAGGGGCCTGGTAGAAGATGAAGAATGAAGGTTGGAGAGTGTGGGGGGGGGAGGGGTCAGCAGATGCTGACCATGCAGGGCTGATAAGTCCATGTTAAGAAATTGTTCCTTCTTCCTAAAATCTATAGGAAATTATTGAAAGTGTCATCTTTGACAGTCATATTACCCTTGCCTCCAAAATCCAAATCCCATCCAATATCAAGTCCTATGAATTTTGTCTTCTAAATATCTCTTCAGTGTGTCCACTTCAATCCATCCACTTCCCTCTATCATTACTAACACTTTCTTATTCTGTTTTATCATCACTTCTGCCTAGACTGGTGGAATAGCCACATGAGTGATTCATTTACTCCTATCCTTGCCCCACTCCACTCCATTCCTATATGGCTACAAAAATACAGACCTGACCTTGGTACCACTTGATGACCTAGAAAACACTGAAAGAGGACCAGTTTGGTTTTTGTTGTTCTTAGTTTGGTTTTTGAGAGGTGAGGGTGTGGAATGGGCAGTTTGTGAGTTCAGTTTTGGACCTGTTGCATTTGAAATACTCATGGGATGTCCTAGCGAAGAAGCTAAATAGAAGGTGAAGATTAAGTAGGTATCTTCTGTTTGCCCATCTAAAGCCACTCCCTACCCTTCTCTATTCTTTGTCTCCAAAGAGACTGAGCTGTATGGAATGCGTTACGATTTCACATATACTGAGCACCTGGCTCCCATGGCCTCTGGCTTCTAGTTGGGTTCGGTGAATGGGAGGTACAAGCAAAAGATTGAAGGAAGAGAGTGAAAGTGGAGTATTTATTCCTTATTATCTGCATCCTGCATTCTCTCTTCCTCTCCTGCCCCCTTTCCTTACCTCCCCTTTCTGCCCTGCCTCCTCCAAACCCTCCTTTACTGCCTCTCCCTTCTCCTGCTCTTCTTCCTCCCATTTCTTCCTCTTCTCTCTCCCTCTGTCTCTCATCAGGTAACAGTTTCTATCTCCTTGTTTCTTTAGGCCTAAGGCAGTAATAGCTTCCTGAGATACTGTACCACCATCCTCTGTCGCTTTCCCCAAACCCTTTGTAAATTATCTTTTAACTGAAATTTCTTAACTACCCATTTTGAGTGTGCCACCTATTTCTTTCAGGAATCCTGACTAATACTGATAAGTAAGAAATGGTTGGGCTAGAGTTAAATTTGAGTTGCCTGGGTAAAGGTTGTAATTGGAGCCATGGGTATGAAAGCAAATACCTTGGGAGACAGCATAGAGGAGGAATGGGCCCCGAAGAACTCAAACATATAATGGTCTCCAGAGGAAGATAATCCTGCAAAGGAATTGGAGAAGTAGTAGCCAAAGTAGTAGGAGAAAAATCAGGGCAGTGTGTGCATGGAGGCCAAAGGAAGCACAAGGAAGGAAAACAGGGTTTGTAGTCAAGACTATCAATTGCTTCTGCAAAGTCACTGCATTTGGTGACCTACACTGTTGTGAATCTGTTACATATTTTCTGTGTTGCCTTCTTTATAATGCTTTAAATTTTTTATATCAGTTTACCTAGAATTTATTTTAGATGCATATATATATAGTCAATTTTAGAATATATATGTGTGTGTATATATATATATATACATATATATATATAGTCAATTTTAGAATACATTTTAAGCTACCTTTCCTTAGCCATTATTCCAGCATCATTTATTAAATAGTTCATCACTGTTACCATTATTCCCTTCATCAAACACTGTTTTTAAAAGCACAAAGAGATGTTTGAGCACTTTCTACTAGATGTTTAAGAATTTCCTATTTGCATTTATATTGGCTTGGTGGTTGTCACTTTATCATTCATTTTAGCATCCATTAGAACAAGTCTAACCATTTAATTCTTAATTTTCAGAATTCTATTATCAATAGACCTATTCTTCTAGATGAACTTTAGAACCATTTTATCAATTAAAAATCATCGAAGTTCTTTTTGAGATGTTTAAATTTTATATTCTTATTGACTTAAAATTGACATACAATGTTATTTTAGGTATACAACATAATGATTCGATATTTGTGCATATTGTGAAATGACCATCACAATAAATCTAGTTAACATCTGTCACCATAACCTAGTTAGAAAAAATTTTTGTGTGTGATGAGAACTGGGATTGTTTTAATCCTATAAATAAAATCAGAAAGAATTTAAATCTTTATTTAGTCTTTTAGCCAGGAACTTGATAGATAAATCCTTTCACTTTCAAATCTAATTTTCAAATTATGTTGTCACTTTCTTTAACATACATAGTTTATGAAGGTCACTTCCAAATATTTTATATTTACATTCTTCTATCTGATATTTCTTAGATATCCTTTGTTATTCTTTCTCTGACTTTTAAAAGAAATTTTTGGTATGAGAGTAATATGTTTCTGGTTAAAAGAAAAGTAATCAAGAAGAAAAAAATCTCATATATAATACTAATAGCCAAGACCCAGATCTCAACACTATTAACTTTTTGGTGTACTGATTAAACACTCCCTACATTTTTATATATGTGCATTTTTAAGTTTCTTATTCAAATGAGATACTATATTCTTCTGTAACTTCTTTCTCCTACTATACAATGAACATCTCCAATCACTATGTGCACTTTAACTTTTCATTCTTCATTGGTGCATGCTATTCTGTTATATAGATGTACCTTAATCTATTTAAGCGACTGTTTTTGGGGGACCTTTGCTGTTTCCAACTTTCCAGCATTAAATCATGCTACCATAAACCTCTATTACCTCCTCAATTCCAAAGAGCCTTGAAATTTTATTTTTATTAAATATTGAATATATACGAAAGAATATTTGTAAAATGTTTAAGGGTAAAAAAGTAACAATACAATGATCCTACTTGTATACGCCCTGTTGTAAGACACAGAACATTTAAGGGGCATCTGGGTAGCTCAGTTGGTTAAGCATCTGACTCTTAATTTTGGCTCAGGTCATGATCTCAGGGTTGTGAGACAGCCCTGTGTCAGGTTCCACACTGAGCATGGAGCCTGTTTAGGATTCTCTCTCTTCCTCTTCTTTTGCCTACCCGCTTCAGCTTATGCTCTCTCTTTCTCTCTTAAAAAGAAAAGAAAAGAAAAAAAAGAAAGACCTAGAACATTTAAGTCCCTGGGTGCCCCTCTCCAATCTCATCTTTCTTCCTCATAATTGCCTTTATTTCTGTTTTATCACATGTATGTGAACATATAATATGTAATTTTGCATTTTTAAAAATTTCATACAATTGGAATTTTACCGTATGGATATTTTTGTGACTTACTTTTTCCACTCAATAATATATTCCTGAGATTCATTCATGTTGTTGCAAATAACTATAATTTATTCATTTTTATTACTGTGCAGTATTCAATTATATGAATATATCATAATTTTTAATCTATTCTACGTTGGTGACTATTTTGATTATTTCCAGTTTTTGCTGTTATAAGTATGCTAGCATGAATATCTTTGTACCTATCTCTCAATACGTATGTACTAACTAGAGTTTCTATAGGCCAAACATCAGAAATTGGAATTTCTGAGTCAAAGGGCATACACATTTCAACCTGATAGATGATGCTGAATTATCTTTCAGAATGGTTGGAATAAATTTACTCTCCCACCAGCAGTTGTATAAGAATTTATTGGTTCCACATCTCTAATTCTTGGTATTTCACATTTAAAAATTTTTGTCAAACCGCTAAAATTGAAATAATATACCACTGTGGTTTTAACTTGCATTTCCCTGATTACAGATGAAGTTGAATATATTTTCATATGTTCATTTACCAGTTGTGTTCTCTCTTCAGTGATGTGCCCATTCAAATCTGTTTCCCATTTAAAGTGAATTAGGTTTTGTTTTTCATACTGGCTTACAGTTTTTATGTAGTCCGGATACTAGCCTTTTGTCACATAGGTAAAGCAAATAGCCTCTCCCAGTTTATGGATCATCTTTACTAGTTATGGTATCTCTTGATAAACAGAAGTTCTTAATTTTAATGTAGTTCGCTTTAATAATATTTTCCTTTACTTTTTGTACTTTTCTGTCTAGCGTCAGAAATTCTTCCCTTCCTTTAATTGTAAAGGGCATTCTCTTATTTTATCTTCAAGAGGTTATAAGGCTCTACTTAATATTGAGTCTTTCATCTACCTAGAGTTGATTTTTGGCATGTGGTGTGAGGTCGGGGTTGAAATTCATTTTTTTTTTTCTGTATGACTAATCAGTTGTCTCAGCATTATGTACTTAAAACCTATACTTTCTCAACTGATTTTCAATGTTAGCTCTAGTACACTTGAGAATCAAGTCACCAAGTTCCATTATCTAGTTCTCAATGCCCACCTGCCAAAATAAACACCTTATTGGGATTTTAAATGTAATAAAATAAACCTCTTGCTCAATTTGAAAAGGAGTGACAACTTTATAATATTAAATCTTCTTATCCATGAACATAGTATCTCTTTCCACTTAAGTTCCCTTTAATTTCTCTCGGTAGTTTTATGATTTTCTATATACAGCTCTTACTCACATTTTGTTAAACTTATTTTTAGGTATTTAATGTGTTCGATAGTATTATAAATGACATCTTTTTATTACATAGTCTAATTGCTTGTTGCTGGTATATAGAAATGCATTTTTAAAATACCTTTTTAAAATGCAATTTTAAAATTTCACTAAAAGATTTGAATTCTGATTTATAGATTATTTTGTATGTAAAAAAAAAATCTTCTGCAAATGATGACTTCCTAGTTTTTGCCTCTCTAATCATTACAAATTGTATGTAAATTTTGTACCATCTGATATTTCCAATACCTGATTGCTATGAGTGATAGTTGCTTGTTGTTTTTGCTGGGTCTCACTTATGCTGTTTTTCTTATTAAATTGTGGATTCCTATTTCTATGGGTATTCTCTGAGGTGTAGATTGAAGGGAGTTCATTTAAAAAGGATTTGCATTTGTTTCTGCTAGGTGCCCATGGGTACTACTGAAGGAGGGCCGCTGTAAACTAAATTCTCAGCTTAACATTTTTCCAGACCACCTAGGTAGTGCAACTCAGGCATCAAAACTCACCTGTAAGGGCTAGCTTTTACTAATAAACTTTCAGGGAAGATTTTCCTTTCCCCTTACCCAGTGCCAAATTTTAAGAAGAGCAAATGTGTTCGTTGTTTGGAATGGAGGCGATTTTATTTCTAGTGTACTCTTTTGAGCTTTATGTAGGATGTTGTCTTTTAGATTGCTTTCTTTGGCCTGGACCTGGACTTTGTTACCTTTCATCCATATCTTGCAAGGCTGTGAACACTGGAACTCAAGATTCCCTGATCTATCAAAAGCCCTCAGTGCAAAAGCAAGCATCAGTGCCTGAGTCATCTTATTAGGGCGTTGCTTTGAATTCATGTTGGCCTTGCCTTATTACTATGTCATTAGTGCATTTAAAAATATAGTTTTACATTTTATTAATATTTTTAGCTATTGTCAATAGGAAGGTTTTTAAGGGTATCTCTAGTTTGCCAGTAGTCTTTCATCCACTCCACTTCAGCTATATTTTCTCATACCATAGATCTTTTCACTTCTAATATCTGTCTTATTTCCTAAATCTCTACTCTGTGGCCATCATCTCCTGTCTTTGAGTGCCTCTAATTTATTACTCCCACTTGAACAATTATTCAACCCCATTAGGACTCCAATCTAGTCACCACCAAATGTTTACTGTCCATTTTCTTGGGTTCATCCTCATTCAAATTAAAATTTATGCAGGGTCCCTGTGTTGCAAAATCCAGTGTAAATAGTGTCGTCCAGAGTTGTGCCATGTCATGATCCACCATCACAATCACTCCCTTATCCACACCCTCCATGTTCTTGATTCTTTCCCCTTCTAACATCTGATCTGGCAATAGTTACTGATTAAACCCACATCTGTCTTCCTACTCTGTACCTAGTTCTGGAGGAAAACAAGTGACTATGCCAACTGGTTTTCTTCTAAATTTGTGTGGCTTCAGTGTGCACAGCAATCCTACTGTATTTCTCTAGTCTGTTTAACTCTACCATCCTTCAAAGCAACTTCTCTGCAAACCCCAGCCTTCCCTGATCCCTCCTCCCTCTCTCAGTTGACGACTTCCCTTTTTATTTCAGAGATTGATTGATTGATTGATTGATATGAGAGAAAGGTAGCAAGCATGTGGGGGTGGGCAGTGGGGAAGAGGAGCAGAAGAGGGATAGGGAGAGAGAAATTCAAGCAGACTCTGAGCTGAGCACAGAGCCAAAAGTGGGCTCAATTCCATGACTGAGACCACGACCTGAGCCACAACCAAGAGTCAGACACTCAACTGACTGTGCCACCCAGGTGCCCTCTTCTTATTCATTAAGGCAATGGACCCTAACATTAGTGCTTCCTCATTCATGCACCACCCAACCCACCAAACTCCCTGCATTTGTAATATATTCTCAGTTTCCCCTCTGGTGGCTGGATTAACTATCCATGTTCATATCTAAGACCACCTGTCCACATGTGCACAGGATCTCCTTTTTCTCCCTTCCAGTCGTCACTATCAATGATTCTCTGTCATTTTGCTTTTCCTTCTGCTCTGAGAATGGGCACATGCCATAAGATTTTTTTGTTTTGTTTTGTTTTTCTTTCTTAATACAAAACAAGAGCTTTCCTCTTCTGGGAAGATGAAGTTGATATACTTTTCCATATTCCTCTAGCTAAGTAAAACTAAAAGCCTTGGATATTTATATATATGTGTGTGTATAAGTATATACACACACACACACTGAAAGCGAGAAAGGAGAAGAAGGCAGACCAGCTAGGGACTTTGGTCCACAGTGGTTAGTTCCCTGTGTTTGTTTGCCTGCCTCATATATCCCAGACTTGGAGCTAAAGAAGCTGGCAGCCCACAAACACCAACAGGCAGACAGAAAAAGCCCCAACAAAAGCCTGCTCTGTTTAGCCAAAGGACCGGGAAAGTGTCAGCCTAGCAAAATAGCAAACTTTTAAATTATCTAAAGTGCTCTACCCCAGCCAAAAACCACAGAAAAAACTATGACCCTACTCCCAGTCATGCCAGCAAAGTCCTAGCGGGAAACCCAGACTTCAGGCCTCAACAAGGCTGTACTAAGGCACCCCCAACACCTGCTAAGGTGGCGCCAGAGAAGGATAAGGAGGGAGCTGGGGTTTTCATCTCCATCAGGCAGTAATGACACACACTGTCCCCTCCCCCACCTCCTCCAGTGCCAGGGGGGACCACACAGGAAGCCTGGACTCCCATCCCTAGCCGGCACTGGCAAAGCCTTCCCCTCCCTGATGGGGTGCTGTCAGACTAGGCCTCATGAACTTCAGGGCTTTCACCACCACCCAGCAGTAATGAGGCCCTTCTGTCCCTCTAGCCATGAAGGTATCAGTGGAGGCTCTGTGGGGAACGAGAACTCCCACTCCGGCCGAGCAGTACTGAGGACCTGTGAGCGCGCATTGACTTTGCCTGTCTGCATCACTGTTGTAACCCCAACACCTGAAACATTGGTTAGCATATGATAGGAGCTGGTTGCATGATCTCGCTCAGACCACTGATCCCTTCTCTGCGAAACAATAGTATCTACCTGTATGTTGTCGTGTGGGTACATGGAACACTCCTAGAACAGTGCCTGACAGGTGAAGTGCCAGCCATTGCTGCCGATGCCAGTGTTGTCATTATTCATTCCTTACAGATCTAGATGCCTCTGAAACAGAACTGTAGCCTTATCCCATGAGTTTTTATTTGTAGTATTTTCATTACTCTTATTGTCTAAGTATTCTGTAATTGCAATCACATTTCCCCTTTTATGCCCAAGAGATCTATAGAAGAGTATTTTTAAATTTCCAAGTGGGTGGGAAATTTTTGTTTAAATGTTTGGTCCTAATTTGTAGTTTTATTGTTCTGTGGTCAGAAAATATGTCTGTGCACGTTGTACTTTAGGAGATTTATTGATGTTTTTCTTTACAGTCTAGCACATGATCTATTTTTAAAAAATAATTTCTTCAATTAAAACAATTTTTCCCGTTTTCCTCATTGTGAAGGCTTTTATGCTAGGGATATATCCTATAAACATACTTTCCAACACACCAAACTAGACAGTTAAATGAAATAAAAGCTTCAATCATGTTGAGTTAAAATGCTTTATTCCTGTTCAATTTGCAGTAAGCACAGATTGCAAAGTTCCCCAGAGGGAGAGAAATGGGAATGGGCACACTTAGCCTTCAGGTGTGATTTGTTAGTTGTTCTTCTGCTGCCTCTTTTCTCCCTCCAATTTTCTTCTGGTGAAAGAATGGTTTTAATTCTAATTGTAGCAGACTATAATTTCCAAAAGTGGCCACGGCAATATTTCTGGTTCTACATGCTGTTCCAGGATTTTGCCACTTCCATCAAGAGGTGAATTCTCTTTGCAGGATTTGTAAGCTGGGTCATAAATGGCAATATGACCTCTATCTGGTTCTGTCTCTGTCTCTCTCTCTCTCTCTCTCTCTCTCGATGTCCACCCTTGGAGGCCTGTCACCATGTGTTGAGGAAGCTCAGGCTACATGGAGAGGCTACTTGTTGGTGTTCTGGTCCACAGAACCACCACCACCCACCACGGGGCACAGGGATGGCCACCATTAATCAGTAGACCTGTGAGTAAGTCTCCAGATGATTGCAGTCTCAAGCCATTCCCACAGTACTCTGTCTGAATCTGACCCATAGACTCAATGAGCATCACAGGTAGTTGTTCTACATCATTAAGTTATAGGGTAATTTGTTACTCAGCTATAGTAACCAGATCACTAAGGATGGCGTGACCTCAGTTAATCAGAAAATACCATTTAGAAGGAGGATGTTATAATGAGAAAAACAATTGGCTAGAACCTAGAAGGCCTAGGTTGTTTAGCTGGATTCGCTCATAACTGGCCTTGGGTCCTTGAACAAATCTTGTAACCTTTCTGAGTCTTAATATCCACATCTGTCATAAAGGCAGTTGGACCTTCTAGGCCTCTTCAAGTTCTACAATTAATTAATGTCTTGATATGCAAAATTTAGCATTATAAAAGATTTCATGTTAGAGATAATCTCTTTTCTTGAGATATTGCATATCTATATTTAGTCAATGATATTGTTGATTTCATAGTTAAGTCTCATCGGGCAATCTTATCTTCCTGATTTCTAAACTATGGGAAATATATTTCCAAAGTATTGACAGGAGAGAGTAGGATCATTTTTTCTCAGTCCAATTTTAGTATAAAATAAGTTATAAAGCTGGCTAGGCATTTGCTGCAAACAGAGGGCCCCCCAATTTCCATTCATAGTAATATATTAAGCAAGGCTTTGAGTCCTTACATTTATATTGTTCAGTGATCTCTGCCTGCTATTTTGGGTGTTCTTTGTTAGTTACCAGGTGACATGCTGCCAGAAGATGCTTACTGAGATTGTACTGTCTCTGTCTAGATTCAGCATATTGAGAATTTTAAATATGCCTTACAAAGCTAAATCTGCTATGGGATATATAAGGCCCGTTTCTCATCAGTTGTAACTCTCTCGAAGCCGCATTGTTGGGAGGAGTCCTCTATTATTCCACATACATTCCAGAAGAAGCTAAAGCAAGTGTTTAATGCGTGCTTTCCAACACACACTACTCCACGATCCCTAGAGTGTGATGACTTGGGACAGCTGCCCTGAGTCAATATTCAGGGGACACAGCCATGCTGGCAGCTTGTCAATGACTCAAGGAGCACCATCTGGGGCCCCATAACATGCTTCTAACACCCTCACAGAGTAACACTCTTAACTTTCCTCCCTTTCCTGGGCTCACCAGAGTCACTACTCCCTTTGTATCCTGTCCCACATACAGAACAATGTTAGTGGGTTACTCTGATATAATTGTATGTTTCCTGAGAAGCATTTGTTTCCTACATCTGTTTATGACAGTTGTATTTTGTTATCATAATGATGTGATTTCATTAAATGCTACATAAAGAAGTGAAATATGAAGACCAAGAAAAGAGCTGTTTCAATGAAAACAAGTTGAAATCTTCATAAAGTGTGAGTGATGCATATAGCTGTAAAGGATTGTGGGGAAAAAAATCTAGAAGGCATCTATACTCAGATTGCTTCTCATTGATCTATAAGTTTTTGCTCTCCTTTAAAGACGCTCTGACTTTAAATCTCAGTGAATATATTCTAGGTGTGCTTTACTCAAGAATGATGTCCCGGGGGCTCAAAGTGAAGGCCTTGCCCCTCTGTCAAAAGATTCGTCAATTGATATATACTTATTTGTATTCAGTTGAACAAAGTGTTTGTAGAAAACGCCATTTTTTGATTTGTTGCTTTGACCTATTTTTTAACGGCCCAATTCCTGGTCCAACAGCCCGCTCCTGAGGGATAAGTTGGCTTGGACTGTACATAAATTCAGCTCCTCTCTCCTGTTTCATCACAGGAAATAAGGAAGTGTCAAGACAGCCCTTCCCTGCTGCCAAACTACAAACTGCCACTTTGTGATTTTGTTTTCACATCAAGGATGCTCTTCAGCTTTAGTCCAGATCTCCCTAACCCATCCCCCCTCACTTCCCTGATTAGTTCTAGAGGCTTTGATTCACTGCAGCCTCCAAGGACCTCACTGGGATGGTTCCACAGAAGTGCATTTACCTAGGGAATCCTCTGGTAACTCCCCAAATCTAAGAAAAAGTCCTCCACCCCTTGCCGCAGGCAATCCTCCAGTGTAGCACCTGGTTCCTTTCCTTTCTTGCTTCAACCGGTTATTTACTGAGCACCCACCTCATGTGGGGCTCAGTACCAGGTACTAGGTATGTTGCAGGAAATTGAAATGTGTGTCTGTAGTCAACAGATACATATTATCATCAGAGGAGCAAAGCTAAGTCTCTTGGCTTTCTTGTTGATAAATTGGTAAACTGGGAAGAATTTTCATAGGACTTTTGTTTTGCAAGATTCCATTATAATTAACATAGAGTGTTAGATTAGTTTTGGGGGTCCAATACAGTATTTCAGCAATTCTGTACATTACTCGGTTTCATAGCACTTTAGAGTTGGGAATTTGTTGGCTTATGTATTTATGTATGCATTTATTTATGTATGCCATTATTTGGGTTCTTGCAGAAATTAAATTAAACTGGGGGCTGGCAAACTTTCTGTAAGGGCTCAGAGAGTAAATATTTTGGGTTTTGTGGGCCATAGGGTCTCTGTTGCAACTATTAAGCTAAGCTGTCATAGCAGAAAAACAGTCCTAGGCAATATATAAGTGAATGGGAGTGGCTATGTCACAATACAATTTTATTTACAAATAGGCAGGAGCCCTAGTTTGCCGACCCTAGGAATCTATCAAAATACCTTACTGGCTCCCCTATTAGCAATTAAACTTGCTCAAGTCTTTTCCCTAAAAAGAAAAATAATAAAATAATCGAAGAAGCTCCACATCACAATAGGAAGTTGTCTTGTCCTCCCCATGTCCACTTCCCCACCTCTTATCTACCTTCAGTGCTAGGCAATCTGACCTCTGTGCTCACCACCCACTGAAATTGTCCTTATCAAGGTCACCAACAGTCTCTGTGTTGCTAAATCCCATAGACACTCCAGTCTTTTATTTCTTACTCAATCTTTCCACAGCTTTCAACACAGCCAACCACTCCCTCCTCCTGGAAACACTCTCAGCTCCTGAAACCTCACACAATTGTTTTGCTTTTTCCCCTAGAGCAGCAGCTACTGCTCAGTAATCAAAGGCTCCTCTCCTCTTCACAAACTAAGTGCGGGAGTTGCTCAGGGCTCCATCTGGGCTTCTGCTGCTTCTCTCCCTGCTCCTTCCCTGGAGACCTCATCCATTCTGTAGGGTTAGATGACATCTTGCTGCTGAAAATCCCCAAATTTATTTCTTCAGCCCAGATCTTTCCCCCAGTTCCTTCCTCACATATCCAACTGCCCACTTGACATTTCAGGGCTCCCAGGTGTCCGAAACATGAAGTGCTGAAGAAGTACAATTGAATAAATAAATGAGTTTGCATGGTTGCCCAAGCAGAAACCAGAGCCTAATCCCTAACTCCTCCCTTTTGCTCACTTCAGGCACTACCCAAATATAAGCCTTCTCTTTCCTAATCCTCTCCTGCATCTTTCCCTGCCTCCCTCTACCTAATTCTGAGGCTGCTAACAGCTGCATCTGTTGCTAAAATATTGAAATACTTTATACTGGTTATAAAGGGCCATCGGCCTAAACCCCAGTCGTGCTGGCCCCACCTGAGATCCACCCGCCTATCTCGCCTGGCCCCGCAGAGATAGGCCCACAGACCCTGCTTGGTGCTGAGGCTAGCACCCATCCTGAAGCGCAAACACTCATGCCAAACTGATTGTTAAATATTTTAACATTATCCCTGCTTAATACCGCAGTTACTAAAATATTCCGGCAGTAGGAAATGATCTCTCACCCAAATTACTGGGAAAGCCACCCGACTGATCTCCCTACCTCCTGTCTCACTCATCTCCAGACTGTGTAGCTGCCAGAAGGATTGATCTAAAATGCAAGTTGATTGTATCATCCCCCTTTTTACAGTCTTTAAACGTGGCAACTGTCAAGATAAAATCCCAACCCCTTTCATGATCTGAATCTTGGGTTTTTTGTTGTTGTTGTTCTTCAAATCTCACCTCCTCAGAGATGTTGCCCCAGTTCCATCTAAAGTTGGTTCTTCCTGTTATACTCTCACAGCACTGTATTTGCTTCATTGTAGTGCTCCCAAGTTGACATTCTTGATTTAATTTTTTAAAAAAATTTAAAAAGATTTTATTTCTTTATTTGAGAGAGAGTGCGCACAAGCAGGGAGAACGGCAGAGTCAGAGGGAGAGGGAGAAGAAGACTCTGCCTAGCAGTGAGCCTAACTCAGGGCTCCATCCCAGGACCCAGGGACCATGACCCAAGGCAAAGGCAGGCACTTGACCAACTGATCCACCCAGACGCCCCTTGTTTATTTGTTTTTTTTTTTTTTTTTTTAATCTGTTTCCTCCACTGACCTACATGTTCCCTGAAGCCAGATGCCATGATCATCCTGTGCACTGACAGATCCTTTACCCCTGAATATTTGTTAAGTGAATAAATCTGTCCCTGAATCCCTTCTAGCTTCATCCTTTGCCGCTTTCTTCCTTGTAATCTAGGGTTTATCTGTATGCAGCCAACAAATATTCAATTATTCTTTGGTAATGAACTATTCTCAGTTCCTTAAACATTCCTCGTAAACAGCTCCCCTTTGCCTGGAATGCTTTTGTCTGCACTTCTGTGTCCTTTCACCTGGGGGACCTCCTGCTTCCAGGTATCAACACTGTCATTACACCCTCCAGGATGCCTTGCTGTGAGTTCCTCCACAACAGATACTCAGGATACTATAATTTAAGTGTCTGTTTCCTTTTCTGATTTCCCCACCAGATACTAAGCCCTTTGGAGGCAAAGACTGTGTCATTTTTCATAGCTAAATTCAAAGCACCTTGCTCAGTGCCTGGCACTCAGTAGTTCATACTTAGCAGACCAGCTGTCTTTAAAGCAGCCACCCTGAAGTCTCGAGAGGGAGTAAGTGAATTTATATCCATTTGCATGGCGATATGCTACTTAGAATTATGGTAGCTTCCCCAAAAGATGGGTTGATTTTTGGCTTTGTTTTTCCCAAGAATAAATTTTCCCTTAGTACCGTGTGTCCATGATGTGCAGTGACTTCGCCTGCAACTCATTGTCTGCCTTTATGGACAGAAATTGGTTCATAGTGGAAAGTGCAAACTGTGTATTCCTAAAAAGACCCACAGTGAGCCTAGATTTTGTAACGTCCTAAGAGGACGTAAGAGGATAGCAATTTCTCTTCCTTGAGACATATATATTTTTAATATATTCATCCGAATTCATGCAACTCAGTTAAAAAAAGAATCTCTTTCCTCTACTGTTAATGGTGGTTTTATGGTTTCATTCTGCTGGGCACATAAATATGTTACAATATAAATAAGCCAATGATGTAATGAATCATGGCAGTCTTATTGTGTGTAAGTTTTTACTACAAATCTTGGGGTGGGGGAAGCTATTCGTGCTCTGCATTTTTAAATTATGCTAATGTGATTAGTCATTATGATCCTACTTACTTTTCATGATAGATGCAAGATATTTAAACCTCCCAGAGTACTGAGGGGCCTGATTAGTGCTCGAGACCCAATCAAGAAGCTGTTGATGAAGTTCAAATAGCACATTAAAAAGTTATGTATGACACAGGAATTGATTGTTGCTTATATAAGATTGCATAAACTAATATAGGAAGTATAAATTGTATTAATGTACATTTTTATTCTTCCATGAAAATGTTAGCCGCTACCATAATCTTTGAATGTATTTTGTCAGGATATGTGCAGGCCACTGTTTCTGCAATGAAAGTGTAAAAATGACAGAGTGAGCTGCAATTATTGTTAAATATGAAAATGCACACATATCCACATCAGTAAACAGGTGTTTTCAAAACCCAGACTTCAACATGGTTCACCCATTCTTGCATTTTGATGTCGTAATCAAGCAAAATGAAAAACAGAAGAGACACATTTTGGTTGATTATTATCCTGCCAAATCATATTGTTCCTGTCCTTGTCTTACATAAATACCAAACTCAGAGGGAGAAGTGGGGAGCAAGGAGAAAAACAAGGATGTGTGTCAAGAGAGTGAAAGGATGGTCTTAGAATTTTAAATGAGTCCAATAAATTGTAGACTTCCTTAACAACCTCAGAAATAAAAGTCAGTAGATCTATACGCAATAGACACACTGCTAAAGTATACACTTGTCATTCAGTTTTTTAAGAAACTTTCTTAGAGCCAGAACCCCTTTCCAAAGAAATCTTATGAAGAATCACACATACACACATAGATAAAATAGAATATATGAAATAAGAATATTTTTTAGTAAACATTTCATTGGTTGAAATTCATTGAAAAACAAGGCTGTTTTGATGAATACCAGGAGTTAAAATTAGGGGCTTAGATGACAATTATCATCTTAGATGAGCCTCGGCAGACAATTTATTTTGGCAATTTCTTACTGGTTGCATAGTATCGAGATTTTCTTGATTACAAAGGTAAACTGTTGGAAATTATAAAAATATAGTTTTTTTAAAGTTGCCTTGTAATCTCAGGATACAATTTCATTTACAAATAATGAGAAGGAGCTTCATTTGTTCTGAGGGCTGAACAAGAGTTTACCTGGTGAGACAAGTAAGCATGTTGTTGGTCTCTATTGCAATAACATTTGGTATGTGACACACTTGAACGTGCCTGTTCTAAAAACTGTAGTTTTATGATAGAATAAAATGAAGTAAAATTCCAGTGAAATGTTTTCTGCCCTCTTGAATTTGCTCAAGGACACAG
The DNA here is from genome assembly GCA_028534135.1 of Potos flavus. Taxonomy (NCBI): domain Eukaryota; kingdom Metazoa; phylum Chordata; class Mammalia; order Carnivora; family Procyonidae; genus Potos; species Potos flavus. The sequence goes on along the minus strand of CM052887.1, from coordinate 34,824,644 downwards.
CAGGGTAGGGCAGAGTGAGGATATTTTTCTAGCTGATTCTGAGTTGCAGTCTCCTCCACTATATATATTTGGATTTTAACAATAGATTTGCCAAACACCCCTGCCCCGCCTCCATGTCATCTTGCTGCAGGTGTAAATGGGTATTCCTCTTACAGTATTCTCTCAATTACCGGCATCACCATCTTAGGAGCTGTGGTCCCCTTCAACTTTTCCCCTTTTCTCTCTACTTCACTCCTAACATTGAGTAGCTCATGAAGGTCTATTCCTCCCATCTCCAAAATATCTATGGAATCCACCCTCTCCTCTCCCATCTGTCCACATTGTAGTGGCCTTCTGACTGCTTCTTGCAGACTTGAGCCTTACCCTTTCCAGCCAGAGCTTCTACTCTGAGACACGCATTTGATTAGGTCATCCTCCTCATTTAGAGCTGGTAATGTTCTCTTTCACTTACCTGGTTAAGGCCAAACCCCTCAGCACAGTACAGAAGACCCTTAACAGTCTGACCCCACCATCCTCCAGCCTCATCTTTTGGCTTCTCCAACTCATGCACCCCAACCTGCCACACTGCATGGGCTGTATTCTTTCCATCTGTTTTCTTTGCTCCTGGAGACCTCTTACTCCTCCTTCAAGATCCAATCCAAACATGACTCTCTTTCCAAAGCACTTCTTGATTTCTCCAGGCAGCTAGCTCTCCAGCTTCTTTCGTACTACATATCATTGTAGTATTTGTTCCATTTGTTGTTACTGTTGTTCTGGGATCATCTGCTTGTGTGTCTGTCTTTTCTCCAAAGTACTATGAACTCTAAATGAGCAGGGATTGTATCTTATCCATTTTTTTTGTCCTAAGCACGTAGTCTCATACTTGATGTTGTTTCTGAAACATGGAAAACCCTCAGTGCATATTCTTGAACTTTTTATTACAGCGTTTCGTGTGGAGTTTGTTCCTGATTCTTACGGTGATACACCAGCAGAAACCACAATGGCGTCTTACAGACTCCCTGTTGCAATGACAGCTCATAGCTAATTATCAGTTTCTTTTCTCCTCACTTCAGTTCTCCATGCCATTGGGCACCTAGTTCCTTTATCTTCCTCCAAATGCCTTAACATATGTTTCAGAATTGAATTTCAAAACAATTCTTCTCTGTGTTGTTTTCTTCCCCAAATTTATTTATCCCATCTCCTCCCAGGTTATGTGATACTTCCCTGATGTTTAGGACCTCAAACAGAACTGATGTCTCCTCCTGGTTTTAGGTCAGATTTTGGGGGGAAGTCTTCATTTATCCCATTCCAAGTGCCCTCAGTGGAGAATCTCTTTCATTTTGTTTCCCCAGTATATTTTATAATCCTCCCCAAGAGAGCTCATATGCAAGCAATGAGGCATTTGCAACTCTCAGATCCTCTGCCCCCGTATTCCTTGAGCTCCTGACAATGCTGTAGTGAAGTGGGGATCTTAATTGTTTTTGTGTATTCACATGTAAATACTGTATCTATTGGATTCTTCTCCTTACCCATCTTTATAATTCAATAAAAATCCATCCCATGATAACCATTACTTCTTACAAATTCAATTTATTCTTCTAGATCTTTTGGATATTTTAAAGATTTTTATCATCTTTTATTTGCTTCATGATTTTACTTGGAGAGAATTTAATAACACTTACTGGGATGGTTATTCTTCCTCATCCACTCAAATACTCCCACCGCTTTTCAAGGCATAACATTTCCTATTTCCAATCCTCCATGGGTTTGGGGGGGAAAAAAAAAAAAGCTTGGCAATGGTTCACTAAGAATTGTAATTTAATCCTTTGGAATAACAGGCTTTTCATCTGTGCTCTCTGCAATGATCCTGCGATCTGCCACACAATCAGTTTCTTAGAAAAGAACAATGCTACTAGAAAGAAAAGAAAGTACTAGCAACATGGTAAAGAATACGAGGCCTTTTATGAGATTTGTAAATATAAATTAATCTTGAGAATAAATGGCGTCAAAATATGAATTACTGCTACTATTCAAAAGAAGACTCAGGACATTTTTGGCAGCAAATGCAAATGAACCTGAGTGTCTATGCTTTTGATCTGGACTGTGTAAACACAGGCTCATAACTAGGTAGTTTTGTGTTTATATTGGTGGAGTCTCTAAAGTTATGCTTACAGATCCAGGAACAATGCGACATTCAAGAAAGAGCAAACACAGTCTTAATTCTTACCTCCTATGTCCCTTGACCCCAGGAGTGTTTATCCAAGTTGTTTGGTGTCCCCGTATTTTATGGAGAGGTTATTGTAAAAATTGTATGGATGCAGTTCTCTATGTCTATAATGCTACACATATATTTATTTAAAAGGGATTGGTCTGTTATGAAATGTCCTCCTTTTGAGACAATTATAGGCCATCAGCAATCTGCATAGTAATTTATCACCTCGTTTTCAGTCATTATCACTGTTAGTCAACCATGTGTTCCACAGCCTTAACATCACAGAGAGTTCACTGGGATTAGTTAGGTGTTTTAAGATTCATTATCATCACCATTATTACTACAAATCACACCATTTATTTAGCACCAACAATCTGCTGAAGAAAGCAAGTTGGCACAGTCTAAAGTGGATAAGAAACGGGCCCCGTGCATAAAAGGAGCATGGGACTTGAGCTCCAGGCAACCATCGGTCAGGGAAGAGGACTGGCAGGCTCTTAGGAAAGGATATGGGAGTTACATATTTTCATACCCAGAACGCAGTCTCCTGGAAGGACAAATATTTTGCAAAACTCCTTTTATTTCTCCCAGTGGCCTGACCAATAGAAAGTAAAGAGAGCTGACCAGAAGGCACATTTAAGGTGAAAGAACTTGGACAAAATGCCTATGTTTATGGCACAAAATTATTTTCTTTTTCTGGAAAGCTCCATAAGACTAGAACCCTCTCAAGTCTGTCTGAGCCTGAAGTTGGTGTAGGAGTTTACCTGTTTCGGGGTTCTTCACTCTACTAGCACAGGCTACCTCAGTAACATACTGAGGAATGATCCGTCCAGTTAGCTGAAGGGGCGGCAAGAAGCTGGCAGTCTGGGTTTAGCCAACAGAATACTATAAGATATAAAAGGATGCATTTTCTTCTGATCTAATTATTGCAAACAATTTAAGGGTCTACTATGATTTGGAGTATAAAGGGCACCTACTATAATACTCCTTATTTCTTTTTTATAAAATGTAAACATTTAAAAGTTCAGTGATTATAATTATGATTATAGAATTTGAAATTTGACCTAGAAACTAAGTTAAACAAAAAGCGGAGAAAGGTTTTCTTTTTGTTTGTTGGGTTTATGCTTCGTTTGTTTGTCGTCTTTCATAGTATTGGCCCAAGCTTTGAACGAAGCTTAAGAGCTAAAGGGGTAATTTGGGGAAAATGTTTGCATTCCTTCTCTGTATTTTTATTTAATGATTTTGGAAATTTGGAGTAAAGCAACAATTTATACTAATAAAAATTTAATTTATATTTATTGAGAAACAGTAAGTTCAAAATCATATTTAATAGTGAATAAAATCTGAGTTACTAGTGAAATTCTTAGTTTGCATGAAAATCACATTTTTCTTTATGTGGGATATACATTTTGACATTTTAAAAGAACTACAAGATAAAATAGTATTATTGGGATCTGATTTGCACATAGGGATAAATATTTGATCTTTTAAATATCCTTAGGACTTCTAGTTACAGTAATACGGAATTAAGGCTAAAGATATTCCATATTTTAATAAGCCCAGGTTTTCTGTAATGATTAAACATTCATAGTCCCTTTTATTTTACTCCAGTTAGCACATAAATGTAACTGAGGAAGAAGAAACTTTTTTTTTTTTTACCTGAGTATTTCAGTTTGGTGTTCTTGGTGTGAGACAAGTACATTTTATAGAAAAAGACTGCAGAAGAAAAAAGTAATTCTTGAGAAGATAGAGAGTCCAAGAATTCTTAAGTCGCTGGGAAGATGATAGAAGTAAATATTAAATAAGAAATTTGGTGGGTTTTTTAGAAATCAAGTGAACAAATATATTTCATTACTTATTTATGGTCTGGGAAGAAAATTTTTCTACAAATCTATACCAGCTAAAAAACCCTTCCTACAATGACTGGTGCCATGTAGGGGGTTGCCGTGAACAGAAAGAAGACTTTCAGAGGACAGAAAAACATTAAGTACAAAATTGTGGTTTTTCATTGTCTTTATAAAAACTGAGTTTCAGACCTTGGACCTGGGGGCTAATTTACATGACCGAGTATGAGAGCTCTCACAAAATGATTGCACACCTGCATTTGGTGAAACAGAAAGAAAAACTCTCTTGTGGAGTAATGTACCATATGCAAATTGGGGGATCAAAGGAGCACAACAGCTGGCATACAAAAAATATTTTTCAGATTCTTAGGGAGCATCGGTCCGGAGGCGTTCAGAACCTCCACCAGGCTGGCAAAAGTGCACGGTGCAACTTGGGTGATCTTGAGTGTGAATGAAAATGGCTTTTGGAGAAATAGATAAATGTTATGGCCAAAGTCCAAAACTCATTGGCATTGATAGCTGGGCATCCAGCAAAGTGGGAAGAGTTGTTAACAAATTAATTAATTAGGAGCCTCTTTATATTTCTACCATCAGTTGAAAACATGTTTAATCTGCACTCTCTTTATTTCAATCTGTGTTGCTAGAAAGAGGTAGGTACTTGAATTTCACGAAGACATGTCAGTAGCACAGTTCTTATGTTTCCAGGGCATAATGGGCAAATCGTCAGTCAACATTTATATTAAAGACAGTTGTGCTTGAAGGCTCAGGCCTTAGGTGAGCAAAAAGTTATTATTCATCACAGAGGGACTGCTAACAGGACCTTAGAGGCATTGTTGTCAATGGAAAGAGCTCTAGACCCTTTGCAGATTCAACTTGCTCATCTGTTTAATGGGGAGAGTAACATTTGCCCTGACCATGTCACATTCGTTGTGAACATCAAATAAAATCAAATAGATGAAAGCAATTTATGATGTGTAAGGTCATCTATACTGTAAGAGATTATTATTAATTAACTCACTAAGGTGTTTCTTAATTTATAGATATTAGGTCCCAATTAGGGGACCCGATTAGGTCCCAATATATTAAGAGATTAATATAATTATTTGACCCTTGTATTTATTTTGATTAATAATCACATGTATTTCTTATTTGGCAAGAAAGCTGAATTTCCTCTTTGAGCTACCCTTCTCCCTATATTCAAGTCTGCTTTTCCTGTGTTTGCAAAACTCCTTGAACTCAGCCAGGACATCAGCAGGGAAGTGCTACTGTTAATTAAAATGGGCTATTTTGGCACTTTTTTCCTAAATCTAATCATCAAAGACAAGACAAAACAAAACTAATGTCCTATTCTATGCAATCCCAGAACCCTGAGCTGCCCGTATTCTTGGTCTCCTGACCAAAAAACTACCGTTTTAGGCAAAAATTACACAGACCACTGCTATTCTATGTAAGATTTATAATAGCTCATTCATAATATACCAGGAAGCATAATCAAAAATTATCAAGATTTAATTGCCTTTCACAAGTGGGCATCTGGTCATGAAATTTCTAGAAGCCCTTGGCGATGCAAGTAAGCTTTGAGATATAGAGGTAGCTACATCCTGGAACGAAACTTTCTTGACTCAAATTTTACATGCTTTTCTTTTGTCAACTTTCTTGCTTTTCTATTTTCTACATACTTCATCATTTCCTTTAAAGGGGAAGAAGGCCTAGTAACTGAATATATGTTTTGCAAAGAATTGGTGGCCCTTTTTTATAATAAACCCAGGTTCTAATAATGACCATGTGCAATGCTCTCTTTCTCCACCACTCTTGAAGTGGCTTCTGGCTTCCTTTCTATGTTGCCCAAGGCATCCTTTCTCTGTTGCCTTCAGGTAACTGGGCTTCCTCACTTCAGGAGCTTAAGGCAAAAGGCTGGCTGGGCCACTCTGAGGCCATTTTTTTTCATTTGTGAAAAAATAAGCACCCTCGAGTTGAGGATTTCAAAGGCTCTTTCACAAACTCTGACACACTTGCAACTCCTTGAGCAACACCTCCAAAGATAATCCAATTTATTCAATTCATGAGCCTGATGAACAAACTCGCAAAACTTGAGGGCAACTACTAATATCTAGTATGAAAAACTTCCACCTCTTTTATTAGCTTGACTTTTACAACTGACAATCCTCTGGCGACAAAAAGCCATAACTAAAATAAACATTTTTGCAAAAGACCGTTCGGCTCCATCTGATTGGAACCACTTGCCTACCTCATGGGAGTAAATGTGGAATATTTCACTGTGAACAATTACATTTTGAATGACAAATATTTACTATGGTGATGGTCACTGGAATACGTACTGGTATCAGAGCAGCAGTGCTAATTATTAGCTAACCACTTTAGCTGACTAATACCTAATCTAAGCTCTGTCAGTAACTGGTCGAGTAGCCTAGAAAAAAATCCAGTTTCCTTACCTGGGAATTGGGAATTGGGCCACTGACCTGGCTCTTGAAAAGCATTCATAATCACTCCAAGTCTCAGCGGACAAATGACCACCTAGGACCAGCTGAGACTCTTTGGGGGGCGCATTTACTCTTTGGGGCCTTTAGGGGAACCATTTAGGACTGTAGCAATGATTTACTAATGTTGCCCCAGTGGCCCCAAAGAGTTAATGCACTTGCCATATACCTCCTGCTTTCTCTGTGTAAATCAACTAATTTATCAGATGGTGCCTTTGACAAGTCAATTTGCTTGACACAGGTGTGCATTTTTCTTGCAGACTGTACTTGCCTTTTCTTGGCTCATAAAAGAATAAGAGTCAAACCCCCACAGACATCTACCCAGTACTCTACATCACGGTACTTTGGGATTGCTTATGAAACAGAGTTGTTAACCACCTTAAGCTTCCCATGCCACTCCTACATTTGCTGATCTTTAGAAGAACAACACTGAATGGTGGTATTAGAATTATTTGATAGTCTGGATTTACACATTTTATTATTAATAATAGCTATAGGCTGTAAATATCTATTCACCCAACTGTCCTCCTCTCCTTCTATCTGGACTCAGAGAAAGAGGAATTTTTAAGAAGGTGAATCCTGCTTATATTCTATAGATTGCTTCCTATCTGCTGTCTCTTGAAGTAGCATTTTGATCAAATATTCCTACTATCTCCTGCATTATTAACCTTTTTAAAAAAATTTTTTTGTTTTGTTACTTTTTTCTTCCAAACTGTGTGAAAAGCTCTAATCTTAAATCAATCATACCCTCCCTGGACTTTACGCTCTTCTCTGCTTCTCTCCCTTGCTTTCTGTTCTTTCCAGTTATTCTTGTGAAAAATAAGTTCATATTTCTGGTCTTCACTTCGTCATTCACTGCATCACCCACTATAGCCTACCCTGAATGTGGTCATCATTGATAAGAGCCTAGGTCCTTTTGGTTGTCAAGAATCTACAAAGTGCTTGAGATCTACAGGAAGAATTGATTGACTAAAATACAAAAAAAAAAAAACTGGAAAATTTTAATCTGTGATAATTTCATAAGGAAAAACACTGTATACCTAAATTTATTTATGATACATTTAATGTGTAATTTGGTACATTTTAATATTTGCCATAATATGGGGTAAGATCTCAAAAAATCAGCATATTCAGAGTTCAGGAGAGTTTTATGATGGTCCTATTGAGAGATACCCTAATTGTCAAATGCAGTTGACCATTTTCAGTTCTTATTTTAAAAAAATGAAATACCATTTGGTAATGTAAACCATATCTGCCTTTTTCTTTTCTTTTCTCTTTCCTCAGTTGCTGTGATACCAGCATTTCCTAGTTTTTACCAACCTCTTTGAGCACACCTGCTCAGTCTCCTCTGGATTTTTCTCCAGAGTTCCATCTTGATCGTCTTCTCACTTTATCTACTTTCCTTGGCAGTCTTAACCATACCCAGGTTCTTGTATTCCCTTATATTCTGAATTCCATCACCATCCATGCTAGTACCACAACCTCAACTGCTCTCCTTTTTGACCTTGAAAGTCTTCTCTTCCTCTCCTGTTCCTGTCTGAGTAAATGATACACTATCCATCCAGAGATCCTGGGGACCCCTTACACTTTTTTTTCTTATCCATCTTACATCCAGTCAATCAGCAATTAAGTCCGTTCCCTTGTTCTCTTGAATATCTGTCCCTCTCCACATTTTAAAAACAATTCTGGTTTTGTCACTCCCATGCTTAATCCCTTCAGTAGTTCCCACTAACTTGGGACAAAGCCCCAGTCGTACCATGACTCATAAGACCCTCCATAAACTGGCCTCTGTCTGCCTCTCCGCATCAATTCCAGCCACTCTTCTCTCCCCACTCCTTCCAATCCATAAACTGTAGCCAGACTGGCATTCTTCTTAATTCACTCTGACAGTGGTCTCTTCCCTTTTCACAGGGAGGTCCTTACCCCGGGACATCTTTCCATCTATTCTTTCCCTAGACAGGCCTTTCTTGAGTCTCCAGATCATGTCAGCTCCCTTCAAGGCCCACACCATCCACCACCATTACATTCTCATTACACTGTGGGCCTCACCTACTGTAGCTCTCCAATACACTTGCATTCTTTGTTCAATGTCTGGTTTTCCCAATAGTGAGAGCACCTGATACTTAGTAATTTCTGCGTGCCAGAAAGTCTTATATATATCCTTTTATTTATTTTTAAAAATTTTTTATTTATTTGAGAGAGAGGGTGAGTGAGAGAGGGAGCATGAGCAGGAGGAGGAGCAGAGGGAGAAGTAGACTCCCCACTGAACAGAGAGCCTGACGTGGGGCTCCATTCCAGGACCCTGGGATCATGACCTGAGTGGAAGAAAGACATTTAACTGACTGAGCCACCCAGGTGTCCCTATATTATCTCATTTTAATTATCACAACAATTAAGAAGTAGGTTCAATTACTACTCTAGTTTTATAGTAAAGGAAACGGGAGCACTGAGAAATTGAAGCCACATAGTTAGTGGGTAAATTAAAACTGGAACCGAGGTAGTCTATATCCAGGGCCCATGGGTATCCATGATTGATACTGCTTCAGTGAACCAGTAAGTTACACAGGGGCGGGGGCCATATCTTGTACCTCTAGAACCTAACACAGTATTGGTACATAATATGTGCCAACAAGAAGTTGTTAAAATAATACAGTCCAAATTCCTAGGGTGGTATACAAGGTCCTCTGCTACCTTACCCTGACCTACTTCTCCAGCCTTTTTCCCAGTAGGCTTGTCCCTTCTTCCCCAGGTCCTATGTTCTAGCCACATAAGCAGTTCCATGAACAGCCGGGAATGAGTCACACTTCTGCCTTAACGTATGTTCGTTAACTCACTAATCGATTCATTCACTCTTCATTCATTCATTTACTGAATACCTAATGCAGGCCAGGCAGAGAGCAAAGTCCTAGGATAGATGTACACTGTAGGAACACAGAAGAGAGATATGTAAATAAGACTGAGGAGTTAAGAAAGTCTCCCAAGAGAGGTAACAACACTAAAATTGAGTTTTCATTTCCCTGGAATGTGCATATCTTCATGACAAGCCCCTACGTATCCTTCCGGGCTCTGCTCAAATGTCTCATGCAGTGGTCTCTTCATATAGAACTTGTAGACACAGTGTACCACGTGCCTCTAGACGATGACCTCCCCCATCAGACAGTCAGAACCTCTACTCTGTGCGTTAGACTCAGCACTCTGGGTTCCTGGCACAGAGGAGCTACCTAGTAAAACACTGATGAATGAACAAATAAAATAATCATCCTTTTGCTGAAAACACTTCAGTTCCTTGTACAGCTCTGTGCACTTACCTGAAACCATAGAATTTGGATTCATTTATAGAACAGATGTATATATATCCTTAACATACAAATAAGAGATTGGAGAGCACAAACACCAAGAATCATCACATCATTTTATTTCAGACATAGATATATAAATTATGCAAAAACACTTAGAGACACAAACACACACAAACACATACACTGACTCATATGCTTTTGCCAACTTGGTGAACCTAATTACTTGAGAAAATAATTCCCACCATCAGGCACATTCTCCTGAAAGTTCTGGACACTGTGGAGAATATTATATGACAGAATGTTAGTATATTTTCTGAAAGGCAAGATGATCCTAATGATTCTCCCATCAATGAGAAAGGACTTTTCATTATTAGAAACAGCCCCTGAATGTTAGACTGCTAATGTGTTTTGTACATGGGTGAAAAAAATCATACCATTTATACATTTTGGACTAACATCAAAGCATGCTTATGTCACACTGTTCTTTTTAGGTTTGTCATATGGAGGGCTCTTTGAAAATTGTAATGAGATGCAAGCTTACCCCAGTGTCCCCTTCTCTACTCATCATGAAGGACATTTTTGACTCTTAGGGGAACCAAAGCTCTTAGAGAAACCTCTGAGGGCCATGCCTGGCATTCTGCAATCCTGTTTGAGTGTGTAACCCTGAGCTAATTCTCTCTCTCTCTCTCTCTCTCTCAGGATAAAGTTTTTCACCTGCCACACAAGTAGGTTGGACTGGAGCAGGGTCAGCAAACGTTTTTGGTAAAGGGTTAGAAAGTAAATATTTTTGGTTTGAGACCACATGTTCTGTGTTGCAACTACTTAACTCTGTGATTGTAGTGTGAAAGCAGCCATATAAAATATGTAGATACACAGCCATGCCTGTTCTCCAATAAATTTTTTGTTTACAAAACAGGTAATGGGTCAGATTTGGCCAGTGGGTCATAGTTGCAGGTGCCTGAGCTAGAGAATTCTAGGATCCCTTTTAGCCTCCCCCCCCCCCCATGTATTCAGTTTAAATCATTGTGTGAGAGTTCAGAATTGGGAGATAACCGGGGGAAAAAAGGAGCATACTTTAAAGAATCATTGGCTGGGTGAGATTACTATATTTGACTTATCTTTTCACTTGGAATCTTTTAACTTTGTAGCATAATGCCCCTATTATATTTAGCAATTAGAGTGCCATCACAAAGTAAAATGTAAAACCATTATTCCTTGAAAAGAGAAAAGGCTTGCGGTATGAAATGATGCATGCAAGGAGTGTGGGTGATAATTTACTCATATAATCATTTCTATTTCAGTTCTATGGCAAGTATTTCTGGAGATGGCTCACACGGCAAGGAGATCTTTAAGATGTGCACACCATAATTAACCTTTTTATATACTCTGATAGAAATATCAATAGTCTTCTTGCCACGTTAGCAGTTTTAACTTTACTTATATGTCTATGGAATGATTTGAATTAAAGAATGATGATTATAAGAAAAAAAAGCACAAACCCTTTATACCTAGGGTTTAAAACAAAACATGCATTTTGTTCCTGTTATTTTTATATCATGCTGAAGTTTTAGACAATGAATGCCTCTGTCTCTTTTTTTCTCCCTGGCAGAGGGATTAGACAACTTGCTAGTACTTCTGTCATATATAGACCAGTGACTCTCAAAATATGGTTTCTGGACTAAGCATTATCAGCATCACCTAGGAATTTAGAAATGCAAATCCTCTAGTCCTACCCCAGATTTACTGAATGAGAACCTTTTGGCATGTGGCCCTGCAGTCGGTTTTTAACAAGGCCTCTAAATGATTCTGATATCTGATAAAGTTTGAAAACCACTGTATGGATTAATACTTTCTAGAAACATAAATTAAATGGGAGACCTGGCCTCACACAAAGAGCAGATGACCTTAGAGTTTGCATATGCAGAAGGTGTGGAATGAAGGCAATTTGCCTCTAGCTATATTACAAGGGGAAGGGTGCTGAGGAAGGGAAACAATAGGGAAGGACAGAGACTGAATTTTGGTGAGTAGGTAGAGCCAGAATACCTCAGAGGTTCCGTCTGCAGAGGTGGCTAAGCTCATACACATCACTACCACCTCCTGCCTCAAAGTCATTCTTTCAACAGCCCTCACCGTGATTGATGGGCGAGGATGGTGCTTAGATGATGGGGACATGGAAACAAAGAAGGGTCTCTCCTTGTCTACCGAGAATTCACGGTCTTGAAGTGAAAAAAGAAAAAGAAATGTCTCTCTTGAGAATCTGCAGTGAGCACCTCATAGGCAAAATCGAAAGGGAGAGGCTGGATCACAGGAGAGAGAGACAGGACGAAGAGAACAAAAAAAGGAGAAATAAGGGGATAGAGAGAGTGAGCATGAAGCAGTATTTTTTGTACTAGAATATTTAGGAATTCGCTTTTAACCCCTCCAATTACTCAACGGCAACCTCTGCTTTGATTTGGAGATATGGCCCCTCACCATTCTTTATTCTCATCGTTCCTATGTACAGAATCACAGAACTGCAACCAAAAGTCTGTCCTTTCCTTAGGATGCTTAGAGTTGGCAAAAGCAAAAGTAACTCATCAGAGACATAAGCCATTAAGCTACGTATGGGTCAGAAACAACATATTCTTGGGGCGCCTGGATGGCTCAGTCATTAAGCGTCTGCCTTCGGCTCAGGTCATGAGCCAGCCCCTTGTCAGGTTCTCTGCTCAGCAGGGAGTCTGCTTCTCCCTCTCCAGCTCCCCTGTGCTTGTGTTCCTTCTCTCGCTCTCTCTTTCTGCCATAAATAAACAAAATCTTTAAAAAAAAAAAAGGAAAAGAAAAGAAACAACATATTCTTATACTAACATCCCCTGGTCATCTTCCTCGTTCTGTGGCATAGTATCAATCCTGGAGCCTCATCTTAAAGTTATCTTTGTGTCCACCAGGAGAGGGTTATAGATGAAACCATGTTACTAAAAACGAACACCAAATCAAATATCACCGCATTTAGAACATGGATGATTTCTAGAAGTCACCTTGTCAAACAGACTAAAACGTTTTAAAGAATGACTTTATCGTTTTAGTCAAATAATATGTATGCCCATTATTGTTTAAAAAAATTCAAGCGATACAGAAAGGTACAAAGAAAAAGCAAATAATTTCCCAAAGTACAGATGACTAACATTTGGTGAATAGAATGCATAAATACAAAAAGAGGATAGGTAGTTAGAAATGGTTTCAGAAAGGGGGTTAATATGGGACATGCTATTTTTAGAAACAGTTTTTATTTTGGATAATTTTAGATTTACAGAAACATTGCAAAGACAGCACGGAGGATTCTCATAAACCCCTCATCCAGTTTCCTCTACTGTTAAATCTTATATTATCATGGTACATTTAGCACAACAAAGAAACCAACATTAGTATATTACTATTAACTAAAACCTAAACTATTAACTAAAAACTAAAACTAGACTTTGTTTGAATTCACCAATTTTTCCACTAATGTCCTCATTCTGTTCCAAGATCCACACTGCATTTGGTTGTCAGGTATTAGTCAGGATTCTCCAGAGAGGCAGAACCAAAACGATGTGTGTATGTATATACTATATATGTATAGAAAGAGAAAGAGACTTATTATAAGGAATTAACTCATGTGGTCATGGAAGCTGAGAATTCCCAAGATCTGCAGTCAACAAGATAAGCCCCACGGGAGACAATGTATAGTTTTAGTCTGAAAGCTGGCAGGCTGGAAACCCAAAAAGAGTTGATCTTTCAGTTCAAGTTTAAAGACTGGAAAAAACTGATGTCTCGGCTCAAAGCAGTCAGGCAAGAGGAGTTTCCCTTTTCTCAGCCTTTTTGTTCTATTCATGTCTTCAATTGATGGGATGAGACCCACCCACGTTAGGGAGGGCAATCTGCTTTATTCAGTCTACCCATTCAAATGTTAATTTCACCCAGAAATACCCTCACTACGGACACACCCAGAAGAATTTGACCAAACATCCGGGTACCATATGGCCCAGTCAAATTGACACACAAAATTAACCATCACAAGCATACATAATATTTTAAATTTAATATATCCAACTTGCCAGATCATTTCATAGATTACACCCTTCATTTAAAGTGCTCAAAGTAAGCAGACAGCTTACTAGAAGCCCCTACACTCCTGTCCACATCAGTTAGTTGAATACTTTCCACAGGTTTGTGTTTGAACTCATAACTTAAAATCATATAACTTCTGGCACCCGGCTGGCACAGTCAGAAGAGCACGTACTCTCAATCTCGGGGCGTGAGGTCAAGCCACATGTTGAGAGTAAAGATTACTTAAAGAAATAAAACTTTAAATAATAAATAACAGGTTTTTAAAAAACTGATACAATACCGGGGCACCTGGGTGGCTCAGTCTGTTAAGCATCTGCCTTTGGCTCAGGCCATGATCCTGGAGTCCTGGGATCGAGCCCCACATCGGGCTCCCAGCTCAGTGGGGAGTCTGCTTCTCCCTTCCCCACTTCCCCTGCTTGTGTTCCCTCTCTTGCTCCCTCTTTCTCTCTCTGTCAAATAAATAAAATTCTTAAAAAAAAAAAAAAAACCTGATACAATACCAATGCAAAAAAGAATGGTTATTTCCATAAAGACTGGGTCAAGTGTCTTAGGAAGACTGAAGAGATGTAAAGTAATTCGAAATTTGCTTTTGGATTAGGTATGAGCATCACAATGGTAAAATATTGGGACGTGTAGGGGAATCTAGGGGGATTCTGCGCTCAGATTCTTTCCCCAGTGTCTTTCAGCTCGTTTCATTTTTTTAAAAAATTGAGACCGGAAATCCTGGGGAGTACATTGTTGGTATAGTTCATTCAAAAAAAGATAGCCAGGGGGAATTCCAATCAGGGGACCACTTTCAAAGAAAAGATCTTGGCCCCAAATCAAAAGATTGGCAAATGACCATATATGTGGTTTATGTTAAAATATGTGGTTAGTGAAGATGAAAAAGTTCTAGAGATGGAAAGTGGTGATAGCTGTACAACAGTGTGAATATATTAATGTCACAGGACTGTACATTTAAAAATGACTAAAATGATAAATTTTATTATCTGTATTTTACCACAGCACCAAAAATGAAATATGCAAAGTATGTATATTTTTTCAGATTCCTTGTTTTAACAAGTAATTTTTGTTAATTTACAAATGGTTGCATTGGATAAGAGGTCTTATTCTGTATTAAACTTATTTTTAATTTACTAGAAGAAGGGGATACAATATGAAATTGAATGAATTATTAGGTAAAAGATCCCTTTTCTAATTTTAAATCAAGAGATTTTAATTCCCTGACATAGCTCTAAATTTAAGAGAAAAAATTCTGTGAAAAACTTTGAGAGGTTAGAACAGTGCTTCTTAATCCAAGGCATGGCCAAGTCCTAAGGTGCATTTAGAAATGCATGGACATGTTTTTAGTGATCATAATAGTTGAGGTGATCTTGGCATTCTGGAACCTGGGCTCCAGAGATGCCAAACATCTTACAATGCACAGGACAGTCCTGATATCAAAGACATGCCTACCCCAAATGTCAATAGTTCCCTCAGTGACAAAGATTGAGGTAGAGTCAATATATTTTAAAAAATTATATTTCAGTTTTGCATGGTATCTATTGATGTCCTTATGAAATTTGAGAAAACACACATTTTACTTTCCTTCCCCATCTAACTCCATTTTTTTGTTGTACTGTTCTTTCCAATGCTTGAGTTTATAACATTTATATCCTGTTCTGAAATCATAATAAAAATAGTTGTTTAGTCTTGATTCTATTTTAAATGACTTAGTGCTCAATACCAGAACTATTCATGCCATGGCTTCTCCATTTCAATGCTCTTTACTTTGATTCATCTACTTGGTTGCCTCAATTTTTGTCATATAGTAGTTTTTTAAAAAAAGATTTATCTATTTGAAAGGAGGGAGGGGCAAAGGGAGAGGGAGAGAGAGTCTCAAGTAAACTCCATGCTGAGCGTAGAACCTGATGTACACCTTGATCTCATGACCCTGAGATTGACCTGAGCCAAAACCAAGAGTCAGTCGCTTAACTGACTGTACCACCCAGGCACCCAATCATACAGTAGTTTTTAATTAACTTATTTTTTATTCCAAGAGAAGTTCATGGATTTTGATTTCTTTACATTCTTTCATGCTTACTATCTATCTGTTGCACTTATCCTAGCAGGATAATTTAATTGGGTTTAAAATTTTCAAGTCACACATTCTTTTCCTCAGAACTCTGTAGATATTGGTGCTCTGTCTTTGTTTTTGAGAGCAGTGTGGGGAAGTCTGGGGTCAATCTAGTTTCCTCCTTTATAAGTAACTTACTTTTTGCTGGTATGTGAATTTCTATTTTATTAGTTTTGTTTAGGAGAAATATTTTTAAACATAAAACAATTGGGTTAATGTCCTAAAGCTCATTTTAGGGTCATTTTGAGGGTCAGGGGTAGAGACAAACGTTTCTTAAAGTTCTTTTGAGATGACTTGGCTATAAGATATAATTAAAAATACTTCAAAAGGCATTTTTCTCTTATTTTATAAATACTTGGTACATTCAAAAGATCCAATATAAAATATGTACAGCACACTTAATCAACATAAAAACTTCAAAATAATCACTCAGGAACTAAAAGGGTCACCCAGACTGTTGCATCTACCATGGGCTCCTCCCATTCTATTTCCTCACTTTCCCTGAGGGAGCAACTCTCGTGTACGTTTATCCTTCCTTTGCCAAATTCCAAATAGTTTTATCCTGTACATATATATCTATAAGTAATATACCATTTTGCTCATTTTTGAGTTATATAAAAATGATGTCATAGTATCAATCTCTTGGAACTCTCTTTCATTCAAGCTAATATTTTTAAAGATTCATCCCTATTGTTTTGTGTTACTATAGAGTACTCACTTTTTAACAGCATTATTGGCATATAATTTACATGCCATAAAGTTCACCTTTTAAAGTACATAGTTCAACAGCTTTCAATGTACTTACAGAGTTGTGTGACCATCGCCATATTCTAATGTTGGATTATTCGTATCACCCCCCCTCCCAAAAAAAAACTTTATACCTATCAGCAGTTACTCCCAATTCCCTTCTCGCCTGATCCTTCATACACTGTCCCACCCCCAGGGATCTGCAATCCCACCTCTACTGTACATCAAGTATCTGTAGATGTTTGGGTCTATCCTCTGTTTCATTCTGTCGCTTTCCGTTTGTCAATTTTTCTAACAGTCTGCCAAAATTATAGTCTTAATTTTTTTTTAAGATTTTATTTATTTATTTGAAAGAGAGGGCGGCAGAGGAAAGGGGCAGAGGGGAAAGGAGAGAGAGAATCCCAGGCAGACTCCCCACTGAGCCAGGAGGCAGAAATTAACATTGGATGCTAGGTAATTTCACCTATAAAATTACATGAGCCTAGTCTTTCCTTGTAGGAAGATTCTAAACTATGGACTCCATTGTTTTAGTAGCTTTAGGACTATTCAAGTTTTTAAATTCAGAAGTCAGTTTTGGTAAGTTATATTTTCTTAAGAATTATCTTGTTTTATCTAGGTTTTCAAATTTATTGGCATAAAATTACTCATGGTATTTTCTTCTTAATCTGTGCTGTATCTATATTTACATTCCCCCCCTTTTTTTAGTCTTTGTATTATTTGTACTCTATTTTTTTTCCTCAGTCTTGCTAAAAGATTGGTGTTTTTTTGTTTTTGTTTTTTAAAGATTTTATTTATTTATTTGAGAGTGAGAGAGAGAGCACGAGGGGGATGAGGGGCAGAGGGAGAAGCAGACTCCCAACATGGGGCTCGAAGCCAGGACTCCAGGATCATGTCCTGAGCCAAAGGCAGATGCCTAACTAACTGAGCCACCCAGGCTCCCAAGATTGTCTGTTTTTTAAGTCTTTTCAAAAAGCTGATTTTCATATCTGTCTTTCTGTTGTAGTTTTCGGTTTCATGGAATTCTCTTATTTTCATTCTTTCCTTTTATTTACTTTGGATTTCTTCCCTTGTTCTTTTCTAAATTCTTAAGATGGGGGTTTAGTTCATTTTCAGACTTCTTTCTTTTCTAATTATGGCTGACAAATTTCCTTTAAAATATTAGTTCTGATGAGTTATATTTTCATTATAATTTAGCTTCAAATATTTAAACTTCATTATGATTTCTTCATTGAGAAATGAATAAGTAATCTCTTTTCAAGGATGTGAGACCTTTAAAGGTACCTGTTTACTATTGACTTCTGTATTAATTGAATTGTCATCAGAGAATACTATCTTTCTAATGAGGTCAACTTTAGATTCAAATTTCCTTTAGTATGAGTCTATTGATGATAAACTCTCAGTTTTTGTTGAGCTATGTCTTTATTTCACTCTAAAACAGTGAATAGTTCATAATTCTTTCAACAACAAATATTATTATTCCATTGCCTCCTGTTTTCTGTTATTACTGCTAAGCATTCTGCTGTCCATGAAATGTTCATCTTTTTGCACTTTCCTCTCTAGCTGCTTTAAGAACTTTTGTACTTGGTGCTCTAGAGTCACTTCATAATATCTAGGCATTGATTTTCTTTTTATTTATCCTATTTGGGAATACTGTGCTTTCTGAAATTGTAGATTAATAGTGTATAGCAGTTCTGGATGTTTCTCATCCATTATTGGTCTTTGATTAGCTTTATTCTTGCCTTCTGTGGCTTATTTGACATATGTTAGACTTTCTCATTTCATCCTCAATAAATAAATTATTCTCATATTTCCCAGTCCTTTTTCTTTCTGGATTGTATTCTTGTTAATTTATTCATTTCTATGTTTGAGTTCATTAATGCTTTTTCAGCTGTGGCTAAGCTGCTTTTTAACATGTTTTGTTTTTCCTTTAACATTTACATATTTTATATTTAGATGTTCCATTTAGTTATTTTTCGGAACTGTTTGATCATTCTTAAGTTTTCTGTTGCTTGTTTATTCTTTTGATTCTGTATTTCTTTAAGTACTTTGTACACAGCTAGTCTATATCTGACAGCTCTAACATAGATGGCTTACCTCCTTGTGTGCCTAGTGGTCTTTGATTGTGAATGAATAGTTGCCTGATTATAAATTATGGGAATCTCATGGGGTATACCGTAGGATGCTTTCCTATAGATATTTGGGTTGGTTTCTGTTACGACTTGGGAAGGCTACCAATCTGGGGTCACATTAGCTCTCGTTGGGAGTCCTGACTTAATGCAGAATTTCAGGTTCAGTTCCCCTTCCTTGCCGTCAACGTCAGGTTCTGTATCTAAATTGCAATTTATAGTATCCTTCTGGCATTTTCCCAGTATAACACAGTTCTCTCCTCTGCTTCTTGCTTAGAACATTTGTCAGCTCACTGCTCCAAGCTCCAGTGTTGACTCAGCTTGTTCCTTTTATTTAGGGAGTGGGGGACAGGAGGACTGGACTTGGAGATTATTTTACCCACTTCCAGGGAGTCCAGCAACAAACCAAAATGTTGTATTTAGGATCTAATTGGTTTCCAGCAGAGAGTGTCTTGTCTACCATTGCTGCTGGAAGTGGAAGTCCTATTCTTAATCTGTGAAGTTCAGTAAATAAAACACACGTGTTGACCATTCTGCCTCCCTTTTCCCAGCGCAAGGTGCCCTATTATGATTTAAAGGATCAAGTATCTATAATTATTTTTGTATTTTCAATTACAGATAAGGAAACTGGGGCTCAGAAACACTAAGTGACTTACCTAATTTGTGATAAGTTGGGGGTGGGGCACTAGAAATCATATTTAATGTCTAATCCAATAGTCTTTTTAATCCTTCTAATACTCTATACGTCCAATTTTAAAAGACATGTTACATTAAATTCTACCTATAATTGTTTATATTATAACAAGATCTGTAATTTTATTTTTATGTCTATGTATGCCCAAGTCTAGATACATATATTCATGTATAATCACATCTATACATCAGTAAATCCAAGGCTATATAGAAACTACAATAAATACAATTAAATATATACATAGGTATGACTAAGGAAGATACTTTGGAGTCTTAAAGGGAACTACAGAATCTTAATCTTGTCTTTCTCTAATAAGCGTGGTCTTCAAGATCAAAATAATTGTACACGTAGAACATTTGTTTTCACTTATTCACAAGAGCCAGTAATCTTTGGTAAAGACTATGATGACTTGGATTAACTATGGTAATTCATATTATACTATATCACAAGTAGCCTTTTAAATAATCTCTCCATTGAGTTAACTCATAGGATAAATTTATAAATTACATAAAGACAGCAAGAGAAAAAATAAGTGGGATTCCTTATGGGCAATGCTCATATTGAGGACTCAATGCTCATCCTCAATGCTGAAGACTGTTATAGTCCTTAGGAAATCTTTCAACATAAACAGTCCCTAGCATAGCATAGAATTAATAATATAGTCCAGGGAGAGCAAGGGGGAAAACTAGAGACAATCACTAAAGCAGTTATTTCAATGTAAGGGAGCCTGTTACCAGAGAATCTGAGTGGAAAGGAATAGAAGCACACTGTCCAATATACCAGCATTTCAACAAAGTTAGGAATAGCTGCTGGAAGCTACCTTAGGATTTCTGCAATCCTATCTGATAGTGTCTATTTTATTAGTTTTATTAGGAGAAGTATTTTTAAACATAAAACAATTGGGTTAATGTCCTAAAATTCATTTTAGATATTTTGAGGGTCAGGGATAAAGACAGATGTTTCTTAAAGTTCTTTTGAGATGACTTGGCTGTAAGAAATCATTATGTATCCCTTTTTTAAAGTTTTCATAGATTCCCCTCCCCGGGGAGCATTTTAGTATCTTAAATTTTTATTTCTATGTTAACACTGTAAGAGAAAATAATGTACTTAGAGGGTTTTTTTTTCTCCTTTAACTTTCTCTGCCATTCAGATTTTGATTCTCCACCCTTAATATGCGCCACCCCCAGAAGACTTCTGGCATGTAGTTCCACTTATCAAAAGCAGGTATTACTATATTTTTTAAGTAGACTCCACACCCAGAGCAGAGCCCATTGTGGGGCTTGACCTCAATACCGTGAGATCAAGACCTGAGCTGAGATCAAGAGTCGGACGCTCAACTGACTCAGCCATTCAGGGGCCCCAAAAAGCAGGTATTCTCTTAGTCAAGTGGGACACTAGTTTGAATATAATTATGCTGAGGTATTTTTTTGGTGGGGGGGGGTACTGTGAGCCTTTTAAAAATCCATATTATTAAGATTGTTCACAGCATGGTCCACATCTGCTACTACTCTTGAAAAACACTAACAGATGAAGATATTTGTGAATTTTATGGGCAAGAGTTGAGGTGTGGAGCTTAGAGCGGCAGTGCCTGTGTCGCCCCTTAAATGGTAGGAGACATGAAGATAAGGCTACTTGGAGGGAAGGGCACACGGAAGTAGGTGGTTTCAACAAGCCAGCTCTGTAACTGACTTTCCCAGAGTCATTTTTTAATTTTTCAGTAAATGATTATTCATCTAATGGATTGCTCAAGACCTTTGTTTCTCTTTTTCAACTTCTACCTTTTATATAATAACACAAAACATTATGGAAGATGAACTGAAATTATTTATGCTACACATACTTCATATCTGCTAGAGAGCCTAAGAGGGAAAATACTGCCCTGAAATTTCCAACGAAGCCATCCCCTAGGGGTTTGGTCTTTGGATCTGGGTGTGAATGGGTACTCCGTCACATTTGCTGCTTCTAGAGGATACCATCGATTCAAACACCCTTTGCAGTCTGAGTTGCCTGGTATTAGTATCATTATTTTTGAACAACAGTGACAGTTTCACTTGTTAAGGAAACCAGCTAATTCTTAGAGACTTCACAATGGGATAAGTTGGTGTATGATAACACAATAGATTGTTTTTAATTGCTGAAAGAGATGTCCTTCTTAAGTCTCTGACACAGAGTCAGAAGTTAGGGCAGTGAGAGAAGCTTGTTACACCTAGAGCCCTGTGGGAAGCAGCAACAGTTGGCATTTTCTCAGGAGAGTCAGTTCACTCATTATTTTAGTGTTTGTGCTAGTGAACACGTTTGAAGCGAAAATTAATTTCCCTTTTGGATTACTTAGCATATTATTTTTAATGTTGAAGTTTTCCACATCATCCTTAGCCACAAATTTTTTTCCAGAATGATAGAGTTAAAAAAATTCACGTAATTTTTTCTAATAGCACATAAAAACAGATTTTGAGAGATTCTGTTATTTCCCATCATTTCCTTATAGACAATGATGATCTTTCCTTAAAGGAAAAAAAAAAAACGAAGTAAAAATGTTTAGTATTACATATTAAAATGAACGTTAAGTATTTTATTGTGAGAAGGGGGTGAAGTGCTCCCCAAAACACCCATAGGATCAATGAAAATCCACCTATTTCTTTCTTTAAAATTTCCAAACAATTCAAACCTCCAGCGTGCAAATCAAGAGTAAGCTTCAGAATATTAAGATCCTTCCAAATCTGCCTGAAGTCCTGCCTATTTTGCATCTGTCACCCCAAATCTGGTTGTTAGTGAATGGCAAGGACAAAGGCCTTTCTTGATGTATCCAGCTGCTCCCACTCCTGCCAGAGCATCTCTGCGCTGTGCCTAGAGACAAGAGGCAAGCCAGAGGAGCATGAAATCAACCAGTTTCCGCTTCCTCTTCTCACCGCCCCCCTACCCGTCAAGACCCCTAATTCTGAGTGGCTGGAGGAGCATCTGATGCCTGTCCAGGTCCCTTTCTGCCAACTCTGCACATGGGCAGCCTCTCGAGAGGAACACATTCCAAGCTGCCAAACACTCAGTGTCACTTCCTCAGCACTAAACTTTTAGATGGTTTTCCAAGCAGACAACATTTTGGGGAATTTTGCTCTCATTTCCTTAGAAGGGGTTGCCAGAACAGGTTCTTAATGTCCTTACGAGAAGCTACGTTTAGGACAAGTTTACTAAGTTATTAAATAACTCTGGTAGATAAAGTGCACTATAAAAATGACAGTAAAGGATGGAAACCATCTCCTATTTCTGTTTAATACTGTGTGGTGTGTATGAGCGAGTTGTCGTCGTTTTTTAGGGGGTTCTGAGGAAAGAGATTCATCTTAAAATAAGGCAGATGGAAGCCAGAGTAGATAGAGTGGAGTTGTGGAGATGTGAGAAATGGCAGTGAAATTTCTTTTTGATTAAGTTTAGTGGTATGACAGGTTTTTTTTGTTTTGTTTTTTTAACTTTCTGTGTATTTCAGGTTAGAGGAGAAGATAGCAGTTCAGGAAAGCAAATAGATCTTTATTCTTGGAATGGCAAATAAAATTCTTCTCCCTTTTAACTTGAGAACAAGCAGGGGAAGATCATTGTTTCTAGGGAGAGATGTAAGACTTTCTAGAAACCTCCTCAAAGAACTTCAGATGGACAACCCTAGAAGGCTTAAGTTGGGATCTACTGAAGTCTAGGAAAATACTGAGTTTGAATCACAGTGACTGAACGGTTAATATTCATGAGGTACTTAACTGCATGGAGATACATGTACAGTTGACTCTAGAACAATTGTGGGCAATAGGGGTACCCAACCCCACACAGTTGAAAATCCATATATAATTTCTGATTCCCCCAAAACTTAATGACTAATAGCCTGTGGACTGGGAGCCCTACTGATAAAATAAATGGTCAATTAACACACATTTTATATATGTATTATATACTGTTATCCTTACAATAAGTAATCTAGAGAAAAGAAAATGTTACTAAGAAAATCATAAGAAAGAGAAAATACATTTACAGTACTGTACTGTATTTATTTAAAAAATCTGTTAGTGGATCCGTGCAGTTCAAATCTGTGCTATTCAAGGGTCAACTGTATTTCTTTAGCCTTAGCTCTATATGTAACATTTTTTCAAATGTGTGTTTAAAATGTAGAGTGTAGGTTTTATCAGGTGATTTTTTTTTTAATTTAATATTTTCAGTGTTCCAAGATTCATTGTTTATGCACCACACCCAGTGCTCCATGCAACACGTGCCCTCCTTAA
>CM052887.1:34436077-34800293 GCA_028534135.1 Potos flavus | reverse complement strand
GCTATAGTAAATGGAATCGATTCTCTAATTTCCCTTTCTATATTTTCATTGTTAGTGTATAAGAAAGCAACTGATTTCTGTACATTGATTTTGTATCCTGCCACATTACTTAATTGCTGTATGAGTTCTAGTAGTTTGGCGGTGGAGTCTTTTGGGTTTTCCATATAAAGTATCATGTCATCTGCCAAGAGAGAGAGTTTGACTTCTTCTTTGCCAGTTTGAATATGTTTTATTTCTTTTTGTTGTCTGATTGCTATTGCTAGGACTTCTAGTACTATGCTGAACAACAGTGGTGAGAGTGGGCATCCTTGTCATGTTCCTGATCTCAAAGGGAAGACTGTCAGCTTTTCCCCATTGAGAATGATATTTGCTGTGAGTTTTTCATAGATAGATTGTATGAAGTTGAGGAATATTCCCTCTAACCTTATACTTCAAAGAGTTTTAATCAGGAATGGATGCTGTATTTTGTCAAATGCTTTTTCTGCATCAATTGAGAGGACCATGTGGTTCTTCTCTCTTCTCTTATTGATTTGTTCTATCACGTTGATTGACTTGTGTTCTATGACATTGATTGAACTATCACATTGATTGAACCACCCTTGCATCCCAGGGATAAATCCCACCTGGTCATGGTAAATAATCTTTTTAATGTACTGTTGGTTTTATTAGCTAGGATCTTGTTGAGAATCTTGGCATCCATATTCATCAGGGATATTGGTCTGAAATTCTCCTTTTCGATGGGGTCTTTGCCTCATTTGGGGATCAGGGTAATGCTGGCTTCATAGAAAAAGTCTGGAAGTTTTCCTTCTGTTTCTATTTTTTGAAACAGCTTCAGGAGAATAGGTATTATTTCTTCTTTGAATGTTTGGTAGAATTCCCCAGGGAATCTGTCAGATCCTGGGCTCTTGTGTTTTTGGGAGGCTTTTGATCACCGCTTCAATCTCGTTACTAGATATTGGTCTATTCAGGTTGTCAGTTTCTTCCTATTTCAGTCTTGGAGTTTATAGGTTTCCAGGAATGCATCCATTTCTTCTAGGTTGCTTAACTTATTGGCATATAGCTGTCGATAATAATTTCTGATGATTATTTCTATTTCCTTGGTGTTACTTGTGATCTCTCCCATTTCATTCATAATTTTATTAATTTGGGTCCTCTCTCTTTTCTTTTGGATTAGTTTGGCC
This sequence comes from Potos flavus, assembly GCA_028534135.1. Taxonomy (NCBI): domain Eukaryota; kingdom Metazoa; phylum Chordata; class Mammalia; order Carnivora; family Procyonidae; genus Potos; species Potos flavus. Next base: position 34,799,112 of record CM052887.1, on the reverse strand, counting down.
AGTGGTTTATCGATCTTATTAACTCTTTCAAAGAATCAGCTTCTAGTTTCATTAATGTGTTCTACCGTATCTCTAGTTTCTAACTTATTGATCTCTGCTGTAATCTTAATTATTTCCTTTCCTGTGTGTAGGATTGGCTTAACTGGTTGTTGATTTTCCAGTTCTTTAAGGTGTAAAAAGAGTTGGTGTATTTGGGATTTTTCAATTTTTTTGATTGAGGCTTGGATGGCTATGTATTTCCCTCTTAGGACTGCCTTTGCCGTATCCTATAGGTTTTGGACTGATGTGTCTTCATTGTCATTGATTTCCATGAATTGTTTAAGATCTTCTTTGATTTCCTGGTTGATCCAAACATTCTTGAGCAGAATGGTCTTTAGCTTCCAAGTGTTTGTATTCTTTCCAAACTTTTTCTTGTAGTTGAGTTCCAGTTTCAAAATATTGTGGTCTGAGAATATGCAGGAAATAATCTCAATCTTTTGGTGTCGATTTAGCCCTGATTTGTGACCCAAAGAATGAGTAATCTGTTGTTTTAGGGTGGAATGTTCTGTATATATCTATGAGGTCCCTCTGGTCCAATGTGTCATTCAAAGCTCTTGTTTCTTTATGGATTTTCTGCTTAGATGATCTGTCTGTTGCTGAGAGTGCTGTGTAAATATCCCTTACAATTAATGTGTTCATATCAATATGACTCTTTATTTTGGTTAACAGTTGGCTTATGTAGTTGGCTGCTCCCATATTGGGGGCATAAATATTTACAATTGTTAGATCTTCTTGGTGGATAGACCCTATAAGAATGATGTAGTGTCCTTCTGTATCTCTGACTATAGTCTTTAGCTTAAAATCTAATTTGTCTGATATGAGAATCGCTACCCCAGCTTTCTTTTGAGGCCCCTTGGCATGAAAGATGGTTCTCCATCCCTTCACTTTCAGTCTGGATGTATCTTTAGGTTCCAAATGTGTCTCTTGTAGACAGCATATGGATGGGTCCTGTTGTTTTATCCAGTCTGCAACCCTGCGCTGTTTTATGGGAGCATTTAGGCCATTCGCATTGAGAGTGATTATTGAAAGATAATTTTTTAAATTTTTATTTATTTATTTATTTGACAGAGATTGCAAGTAGGCAGAGAGGCAGGCAGAGAGAGAGGGGGAAGCAGGCTCCCTGCTGAGCAGAGAGCCTGATGCAGGGCTCGATCTCAGGACACTGAGATCATGACCTGAGCTGAAGGCAGAGGCTTAACCCACTGAGCCACCGAGGTGCCCCTAAGGATAAATTTTTATTGACATCATTTTGCCTGAGAAATCCTTGTTTCTATAGATTGTCTGTAGATTTCTGTTCTGTGTCACTCTTGGGTTCTTTCTTCTTTTATAGAACCCCCCCCTTGATATTTCTTATAGTTCTGGCTTGGTGGTCACATACTCTTAAATCTTGGCAGTCTTGGAAGCTATTCATCTCTCCATCCATTTTGAATGTCAGCCTTGCTGGATAAAGTATTCTTGGCTGCATGTTCTTCTCATTTAGTGCCCTGAATATGTCTAGCCGGCCCTTTCTGGCTTGGCAGGTTTCTGTGGACAGGTCTGACATTATTCTGATGGTCCTTCCTTTGTATGTAAGGAATCTCTACCCCCTAGCTGCCCTTAGGACCTCTTGTCTAAAATTATGATTCGTGAATTTCACAATTAAATGTCTGGAAGTCTTTCTGGATTTGTTAATCTTGGGGGGGTGTCCTTTCTGCCTCTAGGACATGAACACTTGTTCCATTCTCCAGACTAGGGAAATTTTCATCCACAATTCGTTCAACTATATCTTCTAGTCTTCTCTCTTTCTCCACTCCCTCAGGGATTCCAATAATTCTGACGTTGGAATGTTTCATGGCATCATTTATTTCCCTAATTCTCTTTACATGGCTTCTAAGCTGTTTGTTCCAGGCCTCCTCCTGATCCTTCTTTTCTATCAGTTTGTCTTCTAGATCACTAATTTGATCTTCTGCCTCAGTTACCCTAGCTGTTAAAGTTTTAGGTTAGGTTGGATCTCACTGATAGCATTTTTTAATACTGCCAGATCAGCCCTCACTTCCGCCCTTAAAATTTCTATGTTGCCACTAATGGTCTTCTCCAACCTAGCAATTGCCTGGATAATTGTTACCCTGAATTCCCTTTCCGACATACTGTTTATGTCCATATCCAATAGTTCTGTGGCAGAGGGCAGTCTCTGAATTTTTCTTCTGTTGGGTGTTCCTCCTCCTAGTGATTTTGGTGAGAGGTGGTTGAGGGGATGTATAGCTGAATATATCAACCACGATCTAGGCAAGGTTCACCCTCTAAAGAAATTCCATCATATTTGTGAAGCTGTAGGATTCAGGCTGATTTTTCTTGTGCATGGTTTTCTTTGAAATATGGAGTAAATCCTGAAGACTGAAAATTCTAAATGTCAGACTTCAGACACACTGCACTAGCGTAAACTGGGTTTTATATTTACAGGGTTATCCTGAGACTCTTATTAGGTGATTTTTAATTACATAGAATGTTCCTTTTTTTTAAAGACTTATTTATTTATTTTAGAGAGAGCACATGCACATGTGTGTGAGGGGCAAGGGGCAGAGGGAGAGAGGGAGAGAATCTCAAGCAGACTCCCTGCTGAGCAGGGAGCCTGACACAGGGCTTGATTCCAGGACCCTGGGATCATGAACTGAGCCAAAATCAAGAGTTGGCTGCTTAACTAACTGAGCCACCAAGTGCCCCATTAAATAGAGTGTTCCTTTTAGGGGCACCTAGGTGGCTCAGTAGGTTGGCTCAAGTTGTCCCAGGATCAAGTCCCGCATTAGGCTTCCAGCTCAGTGAGGAGTCTGCTTCTGCCTCCCCTCCCCCTTGTGCTCTCTCTTTCTCAAGTAAATAAGTAAAATCTTAAAGGGGAAAAAAAAGAATGTTCCTTTTATATTTATTTACGTGCTACAATAAAATTCTATTTTATAGAAGAAAATAATAATTCCTCTTTGGCTAGGTTGATACCATGCCTATTGGAAGTCATAACCAGAATGATCCAATGCCCAGGCACTGGCATCTACTAGGCAGAACTCAAATTGTATGATATGTCAAATGATGTAAAGTATGGGGATAAAATACACACTTTAAGGAACATTTATTATTACATTCATTTAAGAGACATTTTCTGAGCATATCTGTTCATTCTACTGGATCATAAAGGCCAGTAGCAAAGATATGAGAATTCCTCACTATATCCAAAAAATCAAAATGGATGGATAAATTTAGACAAATAGCAATCATCCTGGATCTAAAGAAACTTACCTCAAATCCCATGGAATTTCAGTTTGGGGCTGTATATTTTTCTTCTTCAATATAAATCAACTCCAAACCTACCTTGCCTTAGAATAAAGGGGATAAGGTAGAAAGAAAAAAAAAACCCAGAAATTCTAAAGTAAAAGAAATACTTGGCCATAATCATGTCAAAGCCAGGAAACCAAAAATTAATGTTTTCCTATAAAGGATGGAGGATGTCTAGTTAGGTTATTATGAGCACTGGAGTATGCAGAAAGGGCCATAAGGAGGATTTACTGGTGTTGGAAGAACTTTAGCCCTAGCATTTCATGACTTTTGTGCTTTCACCTTTATAGTTAGACAATTCCACTCCTACGGTTAAAACAAAACAAAACAAAAACCTGATATATGATAAAATTAATACTATGAGGGGACAGGAGAAGAGGTGAATTAGGTTGCTTTGAAGGAAAATGATGTTTCAGAAAAGATGAATATATAATTTAAAAGGTAGCAAGATAACCAAATCAAATAGCCGGGACTAGCAACAATTCAGGTCAAATGCCACTTCTATAACGTAGAAAGGAATTGTTTAAGGAAACTGGTAGTGTCAGAGAAGACACAATCCAGTGCTTAGCTGTGAACATTTTGTAAGATTATCCTGTAACTCTTCTTGTATTGGAATTAACAGCAGTTCCCTAGACCAAAATTTGTCTAGAATATGTGCCTTTCTGGCAAATAAAGTCATTGGTAGTACCTGTTATAGTGATTTTAAACTAGGACTCTCAGTATAAAAGTGACTGTTACAATATTCTATGAGCCATTTGCTTTACAGCCAGATGAAGTCATAAATATAAAATAAAGCTATGGAATATTTTCTTGTATCTCCTTAATGTTAATATCTCACATATATTTTAACAGCTTAGAAAAGGTGTCAAAAATAGGGTTTGGAAAATAATTACACATCCCTTCCCAAAACCCCATCTACAGCTTTAGTAACTCAAGAAGTCTCAACTAAATAGTAAAGTTATTTTCAGATAAGAGATTTAAAAAGTAGAAACAACAGTTTCTTTCAAGTCATGTAGTTTCTACCTCTACCTGATCCATCCTAAAAAGCAAGTATTCTATGAACACATTATTTTCCCAAATCAGTAGAAAACTGAATTGTGTATCCAGGAGTAGAGCTAGTTCATCCAAACCACCCACTTCAGATACCCAAGCAACAATGAACACCCACTTCGCTAAGGTCAGCAGTCAGCATTACATTGTTATGGTGCATTTTTAAATTTATGTATTTTTGGAGAATAACAAAGCAACAAATAAACCATTGTTATTTTCTGAGTGTTTACTAGGTATTAAGCACTAAGCAAAGGGTTTGAAATAAATAAGAAAGATCGTATGGCATTGGGTCCAATGTAAATTCTGTGTGGATAGGGACTATGCCACCTTCTGCCTGTGTGGAATAGATATAAATGAATGAATGGATTTGGTCTTCACAATCTCAAGAAGAGAGGGAGTCAGGTACCATCTTCCTAATTTGTTAAAAGAGGGTGTTGATAAATGGATGGTTACTAAGCATTGGACAGCATCAGCTCTAGGAAGGAATATCAGGGAAACAGAGTCACGGTTGCCTTTCTCCTGGATGAACTTTAGGCATCTTGTTTTTGTGTTAGACAAGAACCACAGTTTGGTTCAGAACGTGTCCATTCAATCCTGGCCTAATGTCCTGAGCCAAACACTGATTGAAGAGGAACCTTTTAGATCACTTTGATTTGAGCCAGTCCTTTCTTGTACTGCTATCCTTTTTCTATCAGAACAAAAAAAAAATGATTTATTAAGTTTTATTTACAGATGTTATTCCGGTAGTTGCCACATACTGGCCACTTACTATAGGCTGGGCTCTCTGCCAAGCGGCTGACATGTAATACTTCCTTTAATTCTCATCTCAACACTATGAAGTAAACATTATGCCCACTTCACAGATGAGAAAATGAAGATTCAATGAGATTCTGTAATTTGCCCAAAGTTAGGGGATCAGAGATCTATTGAATTTTATGGCTTTTAGGCTTGTTTGCTTCCGTATATTTACCTATTATTATATGGTGTGAATAATTAGCTGGTGATCCAAAGAAATTTTAATACCATGAGTGTATTTCTAGACACTTCTTTCCTTAAAGAAAACGTTAGAGAGATACCTCTGAATAATGAAGACATGAAGAAGAGGGAGGAATTCACTTGTTGAAAAGGCATATCCCAATGAAACTAATGTGATTAAAAAAGAGATAAATATAAAAGTTTATTACATTCATGAATAGAGAGACATGAAAGTGAATTAATCAGGGTGACTAGTGACTGGAACAATTGCTAAAGGGATACATATAATGAAAACACTCAACAGGATTCCTAAAATCCACTCACCATTCACATTCTAGATATCCCATACTTTCTCATTTTAGGTAATAGCATTTCTCACCTTTTCTGAAACATACTCCTTGCTCCACCTAGTTCCTTAGCCTAGAGCAGTGTTTCTCAACATGTTTTTCCATTATGCTTCCTCAAAGAGAAAAAAAAAATTAAATACTCCCTTGTGGAGAAATTAAATACTGAGATAAGAGCTGTTGGGTAGGGCAGAGTTTTAGAGGGCCACAAACCATTTAATTGCCTAAGACATATTTGCTTTCCTAGGAACCAATTTGCCCTGTTGAGAGTTTGGGATAGCTACTTGATTCCTGCTTCTCCATCATATACTTGCTATTACCTTCTAAACTGTAAAGGGTTGTGGCTAAATAACAAGTGCTCAGGAAAAGCATGTGGAGAGTCAGCATAGCAATTCATGGGTGTCTCATTAACTCAGTCTGTAGCAATTAATTCATTTGATCCATTAATTCATTTGATCCATTGCTTCTTTTGATCCATTAATTACAAGCCCATTTACTCAACTGCATCGGCTGGTCAGAAGAATGGCCCATAGGAAAGGCTCTAAATTCAGATGTCCTGGGTTTAAACCTTAGCACCGCCACCTCTCAGCAATGAGACATCGGCCAATCATCTAACCTGGAGCTTCTCAATTGGTGGCAATTTTGTGTTCTCTCCCCCCAAGACATTTGACAATGTCTGGAGACATTTCTGATGGTCACAACTGGGGGTGGGGGGTGGCGGGGAAACTACTGGCATCTGGTAGATAAAAACCAATGATGCTGCTAAATATCCTAAAAGGCATAGGACAGCCCCTCACCACAAAGAATTATCCAGTCTAAAATGTCAACTGCCAGGTTGAGAAACTCTGATTTAACCTTTCTGCTCCTCATTTTTGTCATTGTGCCAGGTAGCATTCATTCCTTAACAGATATTTCCAACCCGTCTTCTTGCTGCCTCCCTGGTAGAGTCTGGAAAGCTAGATACTCATTTGGCAGCCTCCTATGCCTTATTGCTAGAGACAGCCCGAGGCACAGTTCTGCCCAGTAAGATGTAGGTGGAAATTTATTGGGGGCACGAGAAAAGCTTTTGTTTCATATTGATACAAGAAAAAGATGAGACTGTTGTCATCCCCTTCTTCATCTTTCTACCTTGAACATGAAAGCAATATGTAGAGTTCCAGCAGCCATGTCGCCATCACTAGTGAAAGCTGAGATTCAAAGAAAGGATGGCCTGGGTATTGCTGAGACCACGAATCATTGCCATATAACCCTCCTATACTTCTTGTTGTGTTAGAATATATGACTCCTATTTGTCTAAACATTCTTGTGGTACTCAAGTTTCAAATTAGGTTAATAATAGGGTTTTTCCACAATTTTTTTATTTTGGAAAAATATAAATAACATAAAAGTTGCCATTTTAACCATTTTTTAAGGATGCAATTCAGTGGTATCAATTACATTCACAATGCCATGCAACCATTACCATTATTTCCAAAATTTTTTATTACCTCAAGTAGAAATACTGTCCCCATTAGGCGAATAACTGCCAACCCTTCTCCTCCACCCCCAAAGTCTCTGGTAACTTCTAATCTACTTGCTGTCTCTATGAATTTGCCTATTATAGATATTTCATACAAGTGGAATAATACAATATTTGTCCTTTTGTGTCTGGCTTATTCCACTTAGTACAATGTTTTCAAGGTTCATCCACATTGCAGCATGTATCAGAACTTGACTCCTTGCTATGGCTGAATAATATTCCATTGTATGTATATTTTGTTTTTCCATTCCACCACTGATGGGCATTTGAATTGTTTCTACCTCTTGGCAATACTAGAGTTTTAAAAGGTAAAATAAGATTAAAAAGTAAGGTACTCAGAGCAGTGGTTAGTATTTAAGAAGAATTCAGCAAATGTAAGTTAAAATTATCACTGCTTACATTGAATAGCTTCTCATCACATTCACCCTGTCAATTGTCTTTTGTTCGAAGGACGAATGTAGTAGTATGTGGGTGTACTGGCATAAAACTTTGATCACTACTGTACAGATCAAAGCAAACAATACTCCCATTGGTTGGTCACTATCAGCAGGTGTGATGGAGATTTTCACTTATTCGCCATCCTTCCGTTCTTCCATCCTCTATCCGTCCATTCAGAATGTATTAAGCACCTCAAGTGGGAGAAATATTATGCTTCAGATCTAAGCTGAAGTGACACATGATTAAATTTTTGCAAATAACAAAGAAAAGGAGGTACTTAACAAACATTTCTGATGATGATGAAACAGTTCTGCAATCAATCATGAGCTTCAAAAATTTCTCTAGGACTGGGGCGTGTCATTTGTCTAAATTATCAGTGAACCAGACACATGCCTTATGAAGTCCCCCATCTTGCTAAGTACTTTTTAAACAGATTCATAAATATTGTTGACTTTCATCCTTTGCACCTAAGTTTTCATTCACAGAGGTACAAAACAAAAAAGCTCCATCTAGTAACTGTCATGGCTGGTACCAGGAAGAGTGCCATTTTCTAAGTGGGAAAAACAAACTTCTCCCTTCAAGTAACAGGGAAAGGTAGAGTATAAAGCTAAAAGGTCTGTCCACAGCAGAGGGGTATAGCAAGTCAACTTTTTAGCTGGTGGGAGATGCATTTTGGGGAGAAGATCTAGTATGGGGAGGATGTGTATCCTGAAGAGCACATGAAAACAGCACGTAGGCAAGAAGTGGAAGAAAGGATAATAAATCTCTAATGACAGTGGTGACAGCATGTCTTAGTTTGGTGTTGCAGATCTTTGAGACAGGTGTGGATGGTCAATCACTTAAGATCAACAACTGGAATAATGCTTGGAAGTCAGGTATTTATGGAGTACTGGCTGTAGGAAATGTGTTTAATAATAAAAAAAAAAATAGCAGCTTGCCCTGATGTATCTTACGATTTTAGAAAGTCCAGATTCACTCATCTACCCACAGTCTCTTCAGAAAACAAGTGGAAGAACCCATGAGAAAATCAGAATGCCATTGGGGCTCTGAGATGGTACATGAACTCCCCATTCGGGGAACGTTTGTGAGGGAGCTAGACCTTGAGCTGTACTGAGCAGTGGATAGAATGTGTATGGGTAGAACAGAAGAGTGCAAGAGAGAGAAACAGCATCCGTAGAGGAGTGTCGTGGTGCTAGAAAGGAGGCGGGGATCTGAGTAGGCAGTTGAGATGTTGGCCTGACTGGATACTCATGGGAAATGAGGTTTAATAGCGAGAGTGGTGCCAGGAATGACACAAGTACTAAGTAGCTCATTATTTCCAGGCTAGTCACAGGAGTATATGGCTTCATTTCTAGGTGCTGTAGACTCTTTCTGGTCCACCTCCCATCCCGCTCAGTCTATTTTTTTTTTTTTTTTTTAAGATTTTTTTCTTTTATTTATTTGACAGAGATCACAAGTAGGCAGAGAGGCAGGCAGAGAGAGAGGGGGAAGCAGGCTCCCTGCTGAGCGGAGAGCCCGATGCGGGGCTCGATCCCAGGACCCTGAGATCATGACCTGAGCCGAAGGCAGAGGCTTTAACCCACTGAGCCACCCAGGCGCCCCACCGCTCAGTCTTTTAATATCATGTGTTTCATAGCACACACTTTAGGCAAGGCGGATACCTATTAATTTTTCAAAAAAATAAGCTAGCTCTCAGAAAATGTTCTTGGGTTCCTCCGATCACCACCACATGCCCTCCCAGTCCCCTCTGTACATGATTTTCATTTAAATTGGCTCACTTACCTGGCATTTCATGATAATCAAACCTGTCTTTGGTGGTCAGCCTGATACTGTTACTGCTACCTGCTATTTTATATTCTGGAATGAAAGGTGATAAGGACAGAGCTCTTGTCTTTTGTGTTTTATGTTTTGTCAAGCACTGGGTACATTTCTGGCATTTTGTACTTAACAGGCGTAACAAAGCACACCCAGGCCGAAGGATATCGCATCTGCTGTCCTCGGCACAACAAAAGCAGCAAGCCCAGTGGTCTCCGACCTGCAGGGTAGGGATAGATTGCACTGGGAAATGAGGCTCTTATCACAATCAACATGAAAAAAGAAATAATGCCTCAAGTGTATCTCCAGGAACACTAGAAAAGCCTGAATGGAAATAACCCACACCCAGGAGACAACTGCTTTGCTTACCGAGGGCATTATTCCTACAGTCCCTTTCTGATGGGTGTACATTGCCAAGTGTAGAAACTTAGAGTCACTTAAAATTATAGGGTGGTAAACCTGAAGTGAGTAGAGATAGTTTCCGCAGATAGTTTTTCAGTTGGGGAGGGGAAAGAAACTATTGACCCGTGATACTCATTTAACAAGATGTTTTAATCAAGAATAGGAAGGTAATAAAGATTAAGAACTTACTTTTGAGTTTAGTTCTGGAGACTGTTTTTGCTAAGAAGCTTATCTCATGAAATATTTTATTACTTGATGTTATAAAATATTTTTAAGTTATTTAGACAACAGAAATGCAGAATTTTGTTAGCCAACATAACCAGGATTTATTTCTCTTTTTATAGACTAAATGAAAATTTTTAAGAGACTGGCTACTAATGCTTTCCTTGTTTTTTTGAAAATGATGTAAATCTGCATCTTTTTATCTATGGGGAAGTTTAGAGGTTGCAATTACTAACGTGACCACACTGGTTAGAAACTCCGCTGACTAATATTGTATAAAATCATTATAATTCATTACAGAAATTAAAAAGTTGAATTCATCCAGTAAACTGGCTACCAAATGAATGGACCAGTCAAAGAATATTTTAGAACCTTCTTTGCTTGCGTGAAAAATCAACATGAGAGTCTTCTTTCCTCAGATAATGATTTGTTTTTCCTCAAAAGTAAAATGAGCTATTCTTCAAGAATGCAGACCCCTATCAAAAGGGTTAATATTTCCACATCCTTCAGTAAGGTTAGGTTACGTGAAAACAAAACGCCACAGCCCATTAAAACGACAGGCATTCAATTTTAATGTTATATGTTTAATTCTACGAAAATCCATAATTTAAAAAGAGCCATGTAATTTAATTAGGATTAATCAATGTCAATTTAATAGAAGGCAGAAGAAAGTTTCCTCTAAGTGTACATTAAAGAAAACCAAGAAATAAAACCCAAGTTATAATAGAGTCATAGTCACTTATACCCCCAAGATTTGAAGAGTTAATCAACACTGTCTAAAAGGTTATGATAAATACGAAATAGTTTTATTGTGTTGTTACTGATACAGCTAACCAAACAAAAGGTACATTTCTACTTTCAAAAAATTTAAGAAGCTAAATTATTTGGGATACAAATTTGGGAACATTAAGGAAATGGCATATTCTAGTATGAACATCTAAAAGGTTGCCTAAAGGCTTCCAACACAACTCAAGGGCAAATTCTAATGTAGATGGGATAAGAACCCTCTGCATTTCCTCAAATCAGTGGTAATCCAATGATTTACCCATTCAACCAACTTATATCAAGTACACATTATATGTCAGGCATCATGTTAAGCATGGAAATATAGGTTAAGATCCATTCACAGAGTTATGACTTAGACAAACAATGCCAGTACTGTGGTCTAGAACCTTGAAAAAGAACAAAGGATCGTAAAGGAATGTGGAAGGACATCCAACCAAGCTTAGGAGGAATAAAGAAAGGTTTCCCAGAGGAGGTGATACTTGAACAAAACCTTGTAAAATAATTTAGCCACAGATTAGTTCACTAGAGATTGTTGGAATGCACACGACTCCTATAGTGTGCACAGTCCTTAAAAAAATGTCTTCTTCCATTACAGTGTGTGTTTTGCAAGGACAGGTTCATTTTTAAGCATATTTTGTGAGCTCCATCGTGTTTTTTTTCTGGGGTTTTATGCGATTTGACTCCTAATGACTAATGAGAACCATATGAATGCATTGCTGCTGCATAAGTGTAGTGTGGTTTTGCACTTAAAAGAGGTATTCCGATGCTCTAGTTGTAAATATTCACGAAAAGCCTCTTCTGGAGTTGTCAGACTGCTTTTAGTGAGTCTCACCAGTGGTTTGACATCTGCAGAGCTTTGAGGGCTGGGCTGACTTTGAAAGAATTGAAATTAAATTACTTCATATCGTTATCCTGAATTTTATATTCGCTCTATTCCCTAAAGTAAACCTTAATAAATATTTTATGACCTGGAAAACAAACAAACAACGATAAAATAAAAAAAAATTAGAAGGGAAGATCAGGGCATCCCAAGCACAAAGAACAGAATGTGAGGGTGCCAAAGGAGGCATGGCATCTTCTGCTCACTAGGGAAGAGCACACGGGACATGATTTGAGAGGAGGCTAGAGAGGCAGTCAAGGGCCCTTATTTGCCTTCAGACTCTTCAGTTCTCTAGAGGATACCAGAGAGCTACTAAGGGCTTTAAATCTATTTTTTTAATAAGTTCTTTCTGGCTATAGTGTCGAGGCTCCAGGGAGATCAGTTAGGAGACATGACAAAGGCAGAGACCGGAATAGGAGCAGTAGGTATGGAGAAGACAGACACATTGGAGAGACAAGTCTTTATGATAGATAATTGACAAAAGTTTATCAGCAGTTGAGTATGGAGCAGAGTAAGAAGAATGGATAGACTCCTAGATTTCCTGCTAGTGTAACCCAGGGCCTCAGATGATACACCAGGACTTGGAAACACAAGGGGAAGGAGGACTGTCAGTACTCCAGCAAGAAGAGGTGCCACTTTCGACTTCCATTAGTGTCAGTCGGTAAGAGGGATGCTGACTGAACCTGGTCAGGGTGTGTGTGTATGTGTGGCCCTTCGGGGTCCAGGAGTGGGAATACGTGTGCTATTTCCCATAAGGACTTCACTCCATATGGAATGAAGAAGGAATTCCTCAGAGAAAGTGGACGCAGAGGAGGAGGGCTATGAAAGAGGGTAGAGCAGATGCAAACAACAGCTACCCTGGTCTTGCTCAAGAAGCTGAGAGGAAGCTTCAAGAGGGGTGTCTGATAATGGACTGTGTAGATAGATGCAGAACTTAAGAGTTCTGGGCTAGAGATCAGTTTGGGTGTCAACAGTAGCAAACAGGCACGTATATGACTGTGTGGGCAGAAGACGGGGAACAGAAGAGAGCCAACATTTCAGGGGTGGAATGGAGGAAAAGAAGTCCCCACTGGTATGAGGTGGAATGGTCACAGAGATGGAAGGGAAACCAGAAAGGCAAGTGTCACAGTAATCAAGGGTGAAGACAGTTTCAGGACAGTGGAAGTAACCGATAGTGAGGACTGCCTAGAAGAACTAGGCACGGGCACTTGACAGGTTGGGGTGGCTCCATAGGAGGCAGTTCGGTGGAGGTTCTAACCAAGGATGGGAAATCAGGTTACAGAGGGTTAATGAGTGAACAGAAAGTAAGGAAATGCAGATACAAAAATAGACCACTCAAGAAACTTGACTCCAAATAGATGGAAAAAGAGTTTACAGCTGGAGTTAGAGGGAAAGGATCTAAACATGTTCATATGACGACGGAAGAGAATTGATTGGGTAGGAAATGTACGACAGAGATTTATAGAAGAGTTCTAAAGGAAAGGTGTACTACTGATCTTAGAAAAATGTCTTTATCTAAACCAAGTGCATTTGAAATATTCAGATGTGCCTAGGAAAGCATATGAAAGATGAAGACATTTTTCAAGGGTAGGTCATATAGGATTAATAAATTCCAGGGCAGAAATATAGGCAAAAATAATCAAGAACACACAAGGGAAACTTGGCAGCTAGATTAAACCTCAAATGAGTTAATCCACAGCACCAAAATATACCGTATTGTCTAGAATCAGTTCTTACTCATCATGAGAACATACATAGTCATTATGGGCAGAGGAAAACACAACCTGAAAAACATGGAGAATACCCAAAACAGACAAAAGGCACAATTTGTAGAGGCTTGGTAAACTAAGTATTATTTTCAGCTGCATAAACACAGCATGATAATTTGGGGAACTTGCTGGGGCCTGAAAAACTACGAAAGTTTTGAAATTCTATTCCTTTACTTTTGGGAAGTCTCCTTTATAGATAATTTAATGATTTATTTCATTGGTTCACTCATTTAACAAAGCCCGATCGAGGATTTATGTGCCACACATAAGTTGGATGGAACATCAATAAGAGAGCGTAGATTCTTAAGGGAAATGGGGCTGTGGGCTGTACTTTGAAAATGTATATTCAATTTACCTATTGTCTTTGTAATAGAAAATATAAAGTGGAACCTGTCAAAAGTGTTCCTAACTGGTAAAATATATAGGAGATACAGTGAAAAAAAAACAAAAACACAACAATGTAGGGTATGTTGGTTTTAACAGGTAGAGAATCATTGGCTTAAGGATTCAAGCATTTCTCCTTAGAAGAGATTCAGTGAGAAGATGAAATCTGAAGATCTTTCTTCCTCCATTAAATTCATTTTCAGACTATGAAGTAGGCAAAAAAGGGAGGAAGTGTATATTTAATTATGGAGCTATAGACATATCTATATTTTTAAATGCTGTTGACTGTTGGCTCTTTATAGTTCTTACCAGTGTCATTCCCGTTTCTTAATCATCTTTGTTTCTACTACTGCCCATATCTTGAGGGTTAGGAACCTCAAATACTTACCTGAGGTAGGAACTTCTAGATTTGCCCCCCAAATAGGAGATAAGTCTCCTGTGTTACCTCTTTAAGCTGTGTCAACTGATGGTTACAGCTGGTGTAGTGTGAAATAGAGAAGTAGATATAGTGTGTCCCAGGCTGTACTTATACACATATTGATAAACACAAATTCTCGTGAACATCCCAAACAAGGGTGTCGGGGGTGGGGGTGGCTTTTGGGAGAGGATAAGTATTTAGGTTTTATCTTAGACCAACTGCCTGTTTGCTTTTTAGCATCTATTTTCTTTCTCTTCAGTCCTGAGAAGGCCTATTCAAATGACAAAGCTAACAATGGCACACACACCATATTAGTGTATGGTGAACCCTACAGGTCTAAGAACTTGGCTTTGTTTTGCCCTTGTTCTTGAACAAAAGCTTCTTCTTTGTTAGCCTCCCAAATGTTCCTTGCCATTATGCAGAAATACATTAATTTTGAAACAAAATAAATGATGTACCTTTTGAAAAAGATTAATCTGATTAAAAATCAGATTAAAGATTAAAATTAACACTGTACACATAGACACACATACACACAGTGAAACTGACATTACCCTGTTCCTTCTTCCCCACGTGTCTCAGAGTTATAGCCAACACCTGTGGCCACACAAGGGGCAGACTTGGCAGCTGCAGAACCCAGATGTCAGACACTGGATTGTACGTCCCTGGCAGCAGTCCTAAGTGGGAGGCTGTCTCCTTAACTGACCTCAGAAACAGTCTATTGTCTGACTCTCTCTCGGCCTGGGTAGCAACTAAAAAGCTGTCTGTGGGGCTGGTTCAGAGTCAGCGTACTGATGGGGTTGTTCTGGATGCAATTATCCTTTGCCTTACCTTTGATTGTAAGGAATTTATTTCCTTGGTAGGGGTTAAAATTGGGACTGGGCAAATTCTTGACAAAGAACCATATTCAGGTTTCTTCCAAGGACAAAATAAGATGCTTTTTGCTTTGATTGATTTTTTTTTTTTCTCCCAAGTGAAATTGGAGCAGATCAACTTTATGTTTTAGCACACAGTTCTGTTCTGGTTAATCAGAAGTAAAAATAAGAGTTTCTTGGGCACTTCCCCCTCCGAAAGAAGACTGAGTTTCCTTATACTGCTTCTTAAAACTACTTCTTAAAGGTTGAAAATGAAACATTTCTTTCTTTAGAATCTTACGGAGCTGCAACTTTGTTTTTGCGATTACTAAAAAAAAAAGTCATCTATTGTAGAGAAGAGCTCTGTGTATCATGAGTTAACTTGGTTCTTTAGAGAGGAAAATAATTATACTATAATCTTGCCTCTACACCACTTGCTGAAGAATGACATTATGTGTAAGATGCAATCATTATGGGAATGAGAGGTAGGAAAAGGCCAAGTATGGAAGAGGGCGTCACTTACAATGCAACACTCGTAG
Organism: Potos flavus; assembly: GCA_028534135.1. Lineage (NCBI taxonomy): Eukaryota > Metazoa > Chordata > Mammalia > Carnivora > Procyonidae > Potos > Potos flavus. The sequence continues at coordinate 34,783,378 of CM052887.1, read as the reverse complement.
CTCTCAGGGAAAGTCTATTGTGCATACAGTTCCAGTCATGGCAAGTTAAGGAGTAACATATCTAAAGGAAGATGAATTCTGAGGAAATAATGGGATATATTATCATGTCCAACAACAAATGGTATTCATGTGCATCATGTAAAATGTGCCAAATTTTCTTTTGTTAACTTTTATAAAGGTGTAAATATATTTCTTGGCTCCCACTGAGTTAGATTTGGGGAAAACAAGAGGGAATATTCCTGAGTCCCAATATAAATAAGAAAATGACTAATAAATAAATTGGAGAGAAGAAGTATCTCTCTTATGTGGAAGAATTCCAAATAATTTATGTAGCTACTTGCCTCTTAAGGAAGTGGAGGTTAATTTCCTACTGCTTGAGTGTGGGCTATGATTTATCACTTAATTCCAAAAAGTAGAGTATAAAAGTGGGGGAGGGATTTATGTAACAGTGGAGAAATCTGGCAAACACTACGTTGGACACGTGATAAAGGTTAGCATCAGTAGGAATATCATATTGATAGCATATACCCTTGGTATGATATGATCTCATCCAAGGGCACTTCATCTTTGTAATTTACCTCTGAAAACCCATAGTCTAACCATGTGAAAACATTAGATAAACCCCAATTGGAGGACATTCTTCTACAAAATACCTGACCAGTACTCCACAAAAATGTCATGGTCATCAAAAACAAGAAACTGTCCAAGCCAAAAGTAGCCTAAGGAGACAGTATGACTAACTGTAATGTGTTCTACTGGATGGGATGCTAGAAGGGAAGGAAGAACATGACGGGAAAACCATGAAATTAGAATAGAGTGTGGACTTGAGGTAACAGTAAGGTACCAAAGTTGGTTCATTAGTTGTAGCAAATGCACTGTTGAAATGTAAGATGTTCACAATAGGGGGCACTAAGTGGGAGGTGTATCAGAACGCTGCACTGTTTTTGTAACTTTCCTATAAATCTAAACCTACCCCAACATAAAGTTTATTTGATGATGTTTCACATACTGCTACATTGACTGTAACAGAGCTCCTACACATCAATCAACACACCTTTCTCTTTTTTACCCACACTGATGCACCAAACCATACCATACGGCATAAAGAGTCATTTTCCTGACACATAGGAATACTTCATCTTTCAGGCCAATGTAATATCAGTGGAGTCAGACTTATTTTGAGAGTTTCAGATTTTTCAATAATATTTAGGTCATGCCCTTAGTAATAGGACACAAATGCTCAAAAGATAATGTCCACAAACCCTGATTTCTCAATGGGTTTAAAAGATGTAACATCCTTCAGCCACCTATCGAATATACTTATATTTCATGTGAATGTTACTACCGACATATTAATAAGACAATGTATTATCTCTGAAAGTAACATTTGCTAGGTAACTGAGGGCAATGTTCATTTATTGATCATTTGTTATGATAGGTAAGGGAGTAAGGTCTGATGTACCACTGTCTTAGAACATGAGTGAGATTATTTCTTTGGTACTCCATATCTGTCCTTTAGAATTATAACATGTCAGGATTCTGGGAATATTAGAAAAGATTTCTTTAATACTGTTTCCAATTTATCATTTTACTTCAAAAAGGGGAGAGAAGTGTTGGTGTCACTGAATGTTTACTTAACAAACTATTACGGATTTCTAGAACTATTAACGAGAAATGTGCTTTTGTTAATACTTAGTAGTACAATTTTAAAAGTTCAGTCAATCAAAATTTAATTGACTATAATAAGTTGGTCAGAATTACCTCTCTAATTCTGCTTTTAGGAAAAGATGTAAACGCCATTAAAGAAAGCTGGAATAAAAAATACATGCAACTTCCTGAATATATTTCAGAGCTAAAAATAAGATTCAGTAAAAGCACTTGTACGATATCTATTGTACTTTTTCCAATGATAACTTGTATTAAGGAAAATGGCTATGATGCTTGATAGTAAGAGACAAGAAAGTGTTCTGTAGGGAATTTTTTTTTTTTAACATATAATGTATTATTTGCCCCAGGGGTACAGGTCTGTGAATCATCAGTCGTACACAATTCACAGCACTCACCATAGCACATACCCTCCCCAGTGTCCATCACCCAGCCACTCTATCCCTCCCCCCGACCCAGCAGCCCTCAGTTTGTTTCCTGAGATTAAGAGTCTCTTATGGTTTGTCTCCCTCCCCAGTCCCATCTTGTTTCATTTTTTCCCTTCCTGCCCCTCATGACCCCCTGCCCTGCCTCTCAAATTCCTCATATCAGAGAGCTCATATTATAATTCTTTCTGATTGACTTATTTTGCTTAGTGTAATACTCTCTAGTTCCATCCATGTTGTTGCAAATGGCAAGATTTCAGGGTTTTGTTTTTGTTTTTGATGGCTGCATAGTATTCCAGTGTGTGTGTGTGTGTATATATCACATCTTCTTTATCCATTCATCTGTTGATGGACATCTAGGTTCTTTCCATAGTTTGGCTATTGTGGACATTGCTGCTATAAACATTTGGGTGCATGTGCCCCTTCAGATCACTACATTTGTATCTTTGGGGTAAATACCCAGTAGTGCAGTTGCTGGGTTGTAGGGTAGCTCTATTTTCAACTTTTGGAGGAAACTTCATATTGTTTTCCACAGTGGCTGCACCAGCTTTCATTCCCACCAACAGTGTAGGAGGGTTCCCCTTTCTCTGCATCCTTGCCAACATCTGTCATTTCCTGACTTGTTAATTTTAGCCATTCTGACTGGTGTGAGGTGGTATCTCACTGTGGTTTTGATTTGTATTTCTCTGTAGGGAATTCTTAACTAAGGAATTGCAGAGAGTCAACCAACATATTTTAGAGATTTTTTTTTTTATAGTTAGGTATTTACTATGGAAAAAAATAATGGGGCCGGAGAGACCAATAATAAATGTAGGTTGCTATTTTTTATATGCCTCTTTAATATGTTCAGTTAATATGTATTTTGCATTTTGTTAGACTAGCGTGCATGTGTGGTAAGTAATGAGAATTACAGCAGCTCCCTTTCTCAGAACACCTATGGTGTGTCAAGGTTTATGCTGCCAAGCATCTGACAAACACCATCTAAAACTTACACAACTCTGCAAGGTGCATCTATTACTATTTAACAAGTGTGGGAACTAAAAACACTGGAAGTTAGGGAACTGAGCAAAGTCCTATAGTTTGTGAGTGACAAACGCTGGCTGCCTCAAATGCCCGAACTCTTTCTACCCGAGCATACAGCTTTGTTATACTTCATTCATAATTATGAACACTATTAAATTCAGTGTTTATCACTAACCAGGTGAATTAGGTCACTGAACTTCTCTAGGCTTTCAAGTTTCTCTTGGGCAAATGAAGTTGGCTGGTTGATTTCTAATGTTTCTTCCAGTTTTAAAATAGTAACATTAATTCATATACAAGATTAGGAAAACTAAAATGTTTTTGTTAAAAGTTCATGAACAGTATAGCCCTTACTAAATTTTGTGATGATGGGGATCTGTCTAGAGCTAGATATTCATGTGCTTTCTTCCAAATCTCAGTCCCATGAAGCCAGGACTACTGATCTTACCATTTTCAATGTTATTCCCTAAAGTTTACATATAAGTAGAAATTTCATATTTTTGCAGTCCTGCACAAACTATATACTTATTTGCCTCACAAAGAATAACTTGCATTCAAATATGATTGTAAAGAAAACTTTTTTTTCTGGATCTGAAAATAATCAACATATTGGTTTACTTTAATGCACATTTATTTAAATATAACAATGTAGACAAATGAAAATATAAGCATATTTATAACATGGTAGACATAAATATAAATGAAATGTATTTTAGACAAAATTTAATATATTAGACAAATTGATGACATACTTAACATTTAGCTTCAAGGTACATTAACATGGGTATTTAAAAGGATGTTTTCACAAAAACTGCTATAAAATGTTCACATTTGTGTTAGTAATAGGTCACATTTCCTAGACTGATGTTTTATGAAAACTGTGTAAATATTTAATGTAATCATTCACTTCATGTGGTACCATTATTTGTAAATGAAACATATATTTTTGTCAATAGAAGTGTTCATTTAACTTCTAAATAATATGGCATTTTTATCAAGACAATGCTACATTATTAAACAAACATGCACAACACATTAAAACTTGAATGATTCATGTACCTTTATGCACAGTGTTTAGTTTTGCTATGGCACTCTATCTTTGTGAAAAATATACTCACAATTTGGCACAGAATCAATAAACTGTATTGCTCCTAATCAAAACAAATGTGATTTAGATTTTCCATGGCATGGAAAATACTCTATCACAATTTGCTTCTTCCCTTTACCGTTTATTGACCAATGGCAGTTCTTTACTGCTTTAGTTGGAATAAATAATGGATAGCAAAGAATGAAAAGTCATAGTTAGGTGTTTTGCCTACACTCTAATTGGAAATGAGTCGATTTCAGCTTTTCTAGCAGCAAAACATTTCCATCTGTATTGTGGCCAACAAATTTCTAAATAAGGGTGTTATCAGCAATAATATGTATCATCATGAGATGTTTTTCTTTGGGAGGCAGAGAGGTTGAAAGGAAACGTGGATCTCTTCATAAACTGGGAACATATGTGGGAAGGGAAGCACATGCCAACTGAAGCAGAAAGAGGGGAAGTTCTTTGGGAAAGCCGGTGAGGGCACGCGCTCCAGAGTAGCAGCGAGGCAGAAAACAAAGGCAGGCACACGGGAACCATTCAGAGGGGAAAGGCTGTGGTCAGTTTGAGGAAACTGAAATGTATCACATGTATCACTCCAAACAAACAGCATCCAGAGCAGGGACAGCATTTGTGGATCAGCAAACTACCGCTGCTTTTCAGGAAAAGTTTTATATTTCCCCCTCGGTGTCTAAATCGGGACTGAAGAAATTAAGCTAACTGGCACCATTTTTTTTTTTTTTTCTTTTCTGAATTCATTCATAAACATTGTGGAAGAAGAAAAGGAATAACATTAACTCAAGCTTCCTCCAAACCAGAGAAAAGAAATCACACTCATTCTAAGCACAGATTTCGGAGTTGTGGTAACTAAGAAAAGTGCCACCGCTCTTTCTCACAGTTCTTGTAAGATAAACTTGAGTTGTTATATTTTGAGAGACCAGTGGAAGGAATCTGCTCCTTTCATAAGAGCTTGATAGCCTAATTTTTATATTTATTATCTGGTGGAGAGGAATCATAACTTAAGTCCAGCTTTTATATAAATATACTTTATTCTAAAAAACAGAGTAACGAATATAATGTTTTCTTTGCTTTAGGATCCTTGCTTTTCTGAGGACCTTAAAGCAGTGAAATGGCAAAGAACATCAAACAGGTAAAAGAAAACAGGCAAACTTCTGTTTAAAGCTGTTATGGTGCAAATAGACATAAAGATTACAAATCACAGAGCACTGAATTTTCAAGAGTGAAATCGTACCAGAACCGTGATAAATTTTCACTGACGTCATAGGAGAGTAAGTGGTCTGGAAGGTCACTGATGGTGCCCTGCACGGCCAGCACATGGGGGGCCAAGGTGAAGGGTACGTCGTTCAGGAGTTCGGCCATTAATGAGTTGTTTTCCAAAGTCTGGCCTGCCTTATTTTCCATCTCAGGGCCTGCTACTGTCATACTGGATGAGTTTTCTTTGCCAGTCTAAAAACACATATATATTTAAGTCATTTAATGACTTGTGGACTTTGAGGTTTAGTCATGGTAAACGTGGCGTTAATATAGCAAAATGATTGAGAAATGTGGAATATAGAAATATTCCCAGATTAGAATGCTGCATCCATCTACATCTCTTATAGGCTTTGAAATGAATCCTAAACCCCGCTCTTACTCAGACTGACCACCCATGGCCCCCCTCGAATACAGATTGGCATTCTTGCTATTTCCCTAGCCCTGATAACGTCTACAGAGTCTGGCTCACAAATCTGATGGATGCTTTCAGGCTCTACAGCATTCCCAGCTTCCCTGTGAAATCTTGTATCAACACAGTCCAAAGCGGCCTTGCCCTCTTCAGAGAGAAGATGGGGCAAAATGCCTAGGATGTTATTTGGCTTTTCCTGTTTGTGTCCTTGCTCTATTTCAAAAATGCACATGTCTTATCCCCAACTAGACTCTAGGGTACTCGAGGGCAAGAAATCTATTTGACATTTCTTTGTATTCTCCACCTTGCATGACTTACCTTGCATACTTTGTATGTATCCTCCACCTTGTGTACCCTAAAACGTACTTGAACATTGACCTCGAACGTGAACCGTAAGTACTGACAGATTGCCTAACTTTCCCTGGAACTAGCATGTTATATTATCCAAGGTATTCAAATAAGAATTGATATATCTTGTTCAATTTCTTTAAAACTGGAATACCTTGCATATAGTACTCCACCAAAAGATGTGCACCAGGGTGTTCAGGGCATGCTATGCGAGCCCCAAACTGGAAATGACCTAAGTAGCCATCACAGAGAATGGATACAAAATTGAAGTGTATTTACAAAAATGAGAACCAATGACCTGCTGCTCCAAGCAGCTGAAACCTACATCAAGCCACGTTAGGCAAAACTTGACTCCCCTTCCCCCTCAACCGGTCTCATGCAGAATAAAACTGTAGAGTTTTTACAGAGGCCAGTGGGGCCCTTCCTGATCTGGCCCTGGGGTCCCTTTCCGGCAGTATCCCCCAGCTAGTCTCTCTAGCCCCACGGCCTCCTGCTGTTTGTGCACACCCAGCCTGCTTCAGTCTTGGGCCTTTTCTCTCCAGTCCCTCTGCCCAGGGGATTCTTGTCCCAGACATACCCGGGCTCATTCTCTCACACCCTCCTCAAGGTGGCCCTTCTTGACCGCCTTAGTTAAACTGTATCCTGGCCCTCACTCCCGCACTCTCGAACTCTGTCTCCCTCTCTCTCCTGCCTTTTCCTCTCCATAGCCCTCAGTACCTTGTTCTATGGTATGTATATTCTGGTATCACCCCTTGGAAGCTTAAGGAGTTTCACTTCCCATATTCAAAACTGTATCCCCGGTGCCCAGATCAGTGCCCAGTGCTCCATAACTCTGTTGTTGAATGGGTGAAAGCAGACATGATTTTTGCCTGCATGGGGCTCACAGTTATCATAAGTGCTGATAAATTCCTTCTAAGTCTAGAGGAGAATGGTTTTCTGTGTGACAAATAGCAATTTTGTAAAACTTGTTATTGAAATGGAAAATGCATACAGAAAAGGGTACATCATAAGTGCACAGCCTGCTAAATTTTAACCAACCAAACACCCGTGAGCAACCAGCACTCAGATCAAGAAATAGAAGTGACCAGCTCCCCAGAGGCCCCCCAGGTGCTCTTTCAGTCCCAATCAGCTCCTTGCCCCTCAGTCACCATCCTGATTTCTATCAGCACAGACTGGTTTTACCCGTATTTTAAATGAAGTCATAATACAGTATCAACTCTTTTGTTTCTGGCTTCTTTCGCTTAACATTTTATGTATGAGATTCATCCACGTTATTGATGTGAGCTTTAAAAAATTTCTGAAGAACATATTGTTGCAGAGGAGATAAATTCTTACGTCAAAAGAATCTCTTTGGTTGCTGTGTTGACTATAGCCAGTGGGGGGTACTGTGCCCAGGGAAGGAAGCCAGAAGACCAGCTGGGAATGAGAAACGATCGTGGATTAGGTGGTGATACTAAGGGTGAGACAGAATGCTTGGATTGTGGATCGACCCAGGAGAAAGCCAATAGGATTTGCTGACGGTATGGATGTGGGGTGCGAGAGCAAGAGCGGGGTCGAGGATGAAGCCAAAGTTGTTGGCTTGAGCAATAGGGATGGAGTGAGTCTCCATTCTCCATTTACAGGGACAGGAAAAGAGTGTTGATGGGAAGCGGGTGTGGCAGGAAGATGAGCTGTTTTGGACGTTCCAAGTGCATTATTGCCATCGAAGTGGAGCTGTTAGTAGATCCTGAGGAGAAAGTCTGCTTGGTGCTGTGTTTAAAAGATGATGGGAAGTAGGGCAGCCGGGTGGCTTGGTCAGTTGGGGGTCTGACTGTGTTTGGGCTCAGGTCACGATCTCAGGGTCGTGGAGTCGAGTCCCGTGTCGGGCTCCACACTGAGTGGGGAGTCTGCTTCTCTCTCTTCCTCTCCCTCTGCCCCTCACCCTGCTTGCACATGTACTATCTCTGAAATAAATAAATCTTAAAAAAAAGATGGGAGGAAGGCAAGTAAAGACAAATATGAGAATAGACAACATTTCCAGACATGGTGCTACAGATGGGAAAAAGATACATGGGCCAGTGGCTGGAAAGGGCGGTGGGGTCAAGAGGTTTCTCTCGATTTTGCTTGTGCTGCGTAAGTTGAGAGAAATGACAGCTGTTGTTATGCTAATGAGAAGCTCTAGAAAGGAAAACTCCACAGAGATTCTGTAGGAGAGGAACTGCTCTCTTCACAAGGCATCCCCAGCACCTAGAACAGAGGCCCTCAAGAAATATTTGTTTAGTAAATGATGTTGAATTAACCAAACACATCCCTAGCCAGAGCTTTCTTAACTTCATGTGAAAATAAAACACCAGAGTACTTTCTTAGGACTGCAGCTGGAACAATGTAACCACACCCTGCTCTGACAAAGCTTATTAGAAACGTCCATGTACGCAGTGGACAGAACCTGCCTCTTGAAACCTGAGTGAGACTTAAATACTAAGGCTCCCTGGGTCAGATGAGAGCACAGGTATCAGTGAGCAATGATGCCAGCATTCCAGCCTCTTTGGAGGCTGTCACCTAGCTATCGCTGCTTTCCTCAGATGACCTATGACCTAGGCACTGAGGCTCTGTTTACCTTGGAGCAGCACAACAGAGTGTTTAGAGGACAGATTCTGGAGCCACACTGCTTAGGTGCAAATCCGAGGTCTCCTGCTTATTGTCTTGGGCAAGTTATTTAACTCCCCCATGCCTCCGTTTCCTTGGCTGTATTATGAGATCAATAATAGTACCTATTTCACAGGATTGCTATGAGGACTAATGAAATGATACTCATAAGTAAGCAGAATAATGTTTAGCGCATGTTAAAGTGAGTGATTATATTAAAGCCTTAGGAATGGCCAAGGCCACTAGGCTTTAGATAAAGTAGGATTCACCCATCTCTTTTTTTTTTTTTTTTTTTTAAGATTTTATATATTTATTTGAGAGAGAGCGAGAAAGTGTACAAGCAGGAAGGAGGGGCGGGGAAGAGGGAGAGAATCCCAAGCAGATTCTGTGCTGAGTGTAGGGCCTGATGCAGGGCTCCACCTCATGACCCTGACATCATGACCCCAGCTGAAATCAAGAGTTGGATGCCTAAATGACTGAGCCACCCAGGCACCCCTCTTTTGTTTCTGACATTTACTGATGGTTCAGATCATCTTCCCTTATCCTTCTCTCTTAATCTCACACACAAATGTTCCCTAGATCTATCCATTAGTAGCATCCCATGCTTGAACTTTCTTCTCTTTCTTGTGTACAGAATGTTCTCCAATTTCATTAGCCAAATCATCTCCTTTCTTAAACAAAAGCATTCTTGAAATCTCACCTTTCCCACTAACAAGGAGGTATATTACCCGTACAGCTTTGCTTTTGAAACCCCCAACTTCTAAGGTTTAACTCTCTGGCCAACTGCATCTTGGATAATAAAGGAGTTGAGGCATGTGGTTCCTTGTTCAAGTTTCCCTTGAACAAGGGTACTACTTCACCCGGCTGGGCCTCACTTCTCTAGTCTGTGAAATGAGTGAGGAGGGACAGAAAAAAATCATAAGGGGGAAAAGGAGGAGAGGAGCAACAGGCATATACTAGGCCCTTCCTTTGTGCCAGTCTCCGTCTGAGCTGTTTAAATGTTCTCACTCATTTAAGTCCTACCACAGCTTTGTGGGGTGTGTACCATTATCAGTCCCATGTTAAAAACAAGAGGGCACGGAAGCGCACAAAGGTGAGGAAGTTGTCCCAGGTTACACGGCTAGGCTGTAGTAACACTGAGAATCCCACCCAGTGACCTTTAATGCTCCACATTCGAAGACCCCATACCCCTCAGCTTTGGAGAGACTGGGCAACTGAATGAACAAAGCCCTGAAAATTTAGGGGACGATATTACAAAATAGGACAGGTGCCAACATAGCACATCTTGGCTTAATTTTAAAGGAAAAAAAGACTACTATCTTTTACCATTAGCGAGAAAGGACTGAAAAAAAATCATTAAGGTGACAGGCCTTAGACAGAAGAAAGACAGAAAAGCAACTGTAATTTATGAAATATTTATCCCCAGAAATGAATCTACCAGTAGTCAGGATAAACCACAGGGAAACACCGGGGTCAGTGAAACAAGACAGTCTAGAAGTTGACCAGGGTTGAAACGGAGAGGTAGAAGGTACGTGGGCATGTGCTACAGTATTCTTTCTACCTTTGTTTTGAACACTGTCCAAAGTAAGTTTCCAAAAATTAACTTAAAAATACCCTGAACAAAGTGTTCCACCAAGCGCCTCCTAGAAGGCTCTGAATTTCAGCTGTGCTAGGCGTATTACTCCAACATCTATCCCTTAACAGTTGGCCCGAGCGCAACATCCCCGTCTCCAAGGAGGCTGCCTGCCCTCTTGGCAGCAGGGTGAGCGCCATGATGCAGCTGCCGCTGGCATGCTGAGAGCTGGAAGGGGGGAAATTCTAAGGCAAAACAAGAGTAAGTCACAAAGAACATGTGAGTCAAAATTCAAGGACCCCACACCCGCTACTCTGATCACGCAGGCGAGCTTGGCAGCCTGTGGAAGCAGAGGTGGGGGCTGAGGGCCGAAACAGGTGCAGGAGTTCCCCAGCAAAAAGCAGCCCTCTCTCTCTTACACACACAGTCTTTCAATTTTTTCATTTGCATAATAAAATGGGTCTTTAAAGAGAAGAATGAGTATGTTAACCACAATGGAGCAAGAAGAAAAGAATCAATTAACCTTACGGTTAATAGCCAAATTTTAAAAAATTACTTCAAATATTACGTTCATAAAGCATATTCGTTATTTTTGTGATTAATCCTGTTGACAGAAGGGCTGCTATGACAATGTTCTTGAGTGTAAGTTCCTTCGCATAATCTAGCTTTAATACTTCTTTTTCAAAGTAATGTTTGTCCTTATGTGGTTTAAATAGCAGTATGCCATGTCAGAACTTTTTTTTTTTAATCTGGGGGAGAAGATAAATTTCCAGCAAAGTTTACAGTTAATCAGCTATTTTTGTGTCTGTATAAAAATTATTTGTTCATCAGTTAACCTGTAAAAAAACGGGCTGGCCGAGTTTATCTTGTATTCCTCATATTCTATGATCTTTGTTTCAAATAATTCAAAAAGGTTTATAGACACTATTCCTCCCTTTCTTGCAGAGGGGCTGCAAAGATTCATGAGGATCAATCTGCAAAATCTCAGAGCTTCAGAAGAAAACACAGTCCAAGAACACAAGGCACATCACACTTTTCAGTGAAGGCTTAGAAAAATGAAGTCAGTTCCCTGGAGCAACAGAAGGTTAGTGGCATCCTGTGACCCTCACTCCTGGGTATTTGAAAGCAAGGAAATGCAGGTTTGAGAACAGACTACATTTTTCCTGGCAGAGAAGCCCCCCAAACCACCATGAAATCTATTACGGGGTGCCAATTTTGCAAACCCGCTAACAATTTGGAGCCTTCATCTCCTTAGCCATACCCGACTAAGATATGACTATTTTATTAATATGAACATCACCTCTATTTGGCCTCTTTTTAGACCTCCTGCTTTTTAAGGCAACCCGTGCCTCAGATAAGCAGAGATAAAATAGTGTCCTATAAAAGCAAAATATTGAAGCATTAAAATTTAGAAACCAACCTTAACCAAAATAGTCACAGAACCTATTAGAAGAATATGAAATCAGGTATAAAACACACATCTAACACATTCAATTTACATGCAAAGAAGGTAGCCATATGCTAACGTGTATTTCTAGGGGACGAGTTACAGTAAGAAGAGGTAATGTCAAGCTCTGGCTGTCTATGCCTTTAAATTCTAACATCTATAAATAAAAGACATGTTCCTTTGAACAATAGCCCAAACAGGCAACACTGTCACTTTATCTCCCCAGATAACTATCCATTCTATTCTGGCTTCAGCTGGTATCTGCTTGCATTACATCAGCGTCTTGATGGGGGTGGATTGGGGGGCAAATCTGAGTCAGAAGCATCAGGGGACAAGAGGTTAGAAGGTGAGAGAAGCAACAGCACAGTTAAGGGCAGTACTCAGGCTCCTTATTTATTTATTCTAAGAGGCTAGTTGCTAATAAATGTCTGGCCAGCTGATAAAAGCCAGGGGCCTGGCCTCTTATACCCATAGAGGTCCTAAAAAAAAAAAAAAGTCTCCTTTCACTGGGGAGAAATTATTTGGCAAAGGTGGAGACCTTTTGCTGCTTTTCTGCAAGTCTTCCGTACCCAGAACATAACACCTGCATAACACAAGTGCTCACTTGTAGCACTTGAATGGGGTCCCCTTATTTCTGAGATATTCTAGGCATCCCAGACTTGATTTTTTACATTGAGGGGTGAGGCCAAAGAAAAACAAAAGCCCAGAACACCTGACCGCTGCTACAGATAAATTAGGCACGAGAGAAAGCTGAATTCACTGCCAACCTGTTTCCCATATGGCCTGGCCTCCCAGTTTGAGGATGCCATATACGGGAGTAGCAAACTAAGAGGCCAGGTTAGAAAGTAGATATTTTCTTTGCTCCCTTTCCTTTCTGATGTCTGACATCATTTCCATTTACAACTTGGCTCATGATTTTTTTTTTTTCAGTATTTGTTCCCTTTTCTTCCCCCCCCCACCCCCAGTATTTCCACCTGCTTATGCTTCCTGCTTCTTCCATCTTTCTTTAAAAAACAAAAAAACCAAAATCCTCCTGACTTCCTCTTTTCAGAACTCCAGCTGAACCTATGCAAGTGAAGGGGGGAAGTAAGCAGGCTGGCACTGGCTTCTGTAATCTGTTCCATGCATTCTTGGAAAAGTGGCTTCACTGAAGCCGGAAAATCTTCTGTACAGCCAACTGGGGGGGGGGAGCAGTGGAAAGAGGAAAGAGAAGCATTTTAGGAAAGGAACCAGCAAGAAACCGTATGTTCAGCATGGGATCCTGTTTCATACTGGTTTGGGAAATAAAAAAGGCTATTCTAGTGATTTTTAAAAAAATACTTTTTTAAAAAGTTAGTTTATAAAAGTTCATCATCTCTGACCTTAAGGTATCCAGGAATCTCCTATTTTCCTGTAGGCCTTCCCCCTCCTTCTTGCCAGCACACATTTCACCCCTGCTCTCCTCTCTTCTCGCCCTACATCACCACCCCGCCCCTCGCTGCCAGCCGCTGGGCTTGCATCCCACTCTGCAGAAGAAACAGGAATCATCAGGCAAGGATTTCTTCTACTTACCCCGCCCAAAAAACTTCTCCGCATCTCTACCCCTCCACGCTTCCCTCCTGCCACCACAGGCAAGTTGCCCTCTTCCCACCCAAAGCGAACCCCTCCCCGGTGCTCCACATCCATCCCGTTCCTACTTTTCAAGGACGTGGCTTCATCCTTTAGGAGGTGGCTCCCAACTGCTGATCTTCTGTAAAGTCATTTAACGATTTACAGAAAATTCGGCTGAGGTCTTTCGCACCCACTGGCATCTTACCCACTGAACGCCCACACTCTCTTTCTCATTTTTTTCACAGCCAGGCTGAGACGATTGTTGACACTCGCTGTCTGTTTCACTCCTCACCCACTGCAATCTGCCTTCTCTCTCTGCCCCTGTGCTGACACTGCTTTGTCCGAGGTTACTAATCATCACACTGTGCTAAACTGAGAAGACGTTCTGAAGTGCTAGCCTTATATGACTTCTTTGTAGCACTTAGGACTAGTGACCCTCTGAGTTTTTATTTTCTGGCTTCTGTGCCACTTAGTGTTGCCTCTATCTGTCTGGCTGATTATTCTTTTGTCTATTTCTGAAATGATAGTCTCCAGGGTCTCATTTCTGTTTTTATCCTTCCTTGTCTCAACACACTTCCTTGGAGGAGCTTATCTATATCATGGTTCCTACTGCCCCATCCCTCCACTCCCTGAAAGTAGATGCACGCACGTGTATACACACGTGCGCAAACACACGCACATGTCCACACCCATCTCGAACCCAGACTTCCACTTAGGGCTCCTGACCCACATATTCAACTCCTATTATACCTTTTTTTTTTTTTGTAATATTGAACTCAGCTTGCTCTGAACCTGACAAGTTCTGCCCAGCTCTATCCCAACCCAATGCTCTTCTAATACTTTTTGTATAATGACTGCCCAGCACAGAAGCCTGAATTATCTTTGACTTCTCTCTCCTTGGATGCTTCCTCCATCCAGTAAATGACTGAGTCCTACTGATTTTGAGGTTTTTAATGTCTCTCCAAGTTCCATCATTTCTCATCAATCCTACTGTCCGTTCTCTTAATGCAAGCCACTATAGCCTTGTGTCATGAAGGCTGCACGAGTGTCCTGCATTCTCCCTCTCGCTGGTCATATCAAACACACATGCTCTTCCTTGTGTAATGCTTCTCAACACCTTTGGACAAAAGAACAAACTCCATATCATAGCACATAAGATACGATCTGGCCTTCCTTACCCCTCTGATTTCGTTTATTACTATTCCCTAATGTCTTCATCCATACCAAGCTATTTACTATCATCCAAACATGCCAAGCTCTCCCTTTAGTTCTGAGCTTTAGCTCATTTGATTACTTCTGCCTTAATGAGGACATTGGACTCGCCCTCTTCTTCTCCTCCCTTCATCTTGCCTATTTCAACTAGCCCTTCAGGATGCACACCAGGACTCTTTCAGAAAGATCTTCCCAAGTAACTCCTCCAACCTGGGCCAACTGCCTGCTCGTGTATTCCACAACAGCTTGTGCATATTTCTCTCACCGCACAAATCATACTGAACTAGAATTCTCTGTCACTCTCATAAAACCATGGTCTGCTCAAAGCCAGGGACGATAGCTTTCATCTCCATTCCCCTGGCAATCAGAGCAATGCCATTGCTCATAACAGGTGATTGATACATGTTTACTGAATGACTAAATAATTTCAGTTTCCTCATGACCTTCATATTCAGATTTATTCAGAATGAGCCAGGAATTATTATGTTAAGCTGCATTTCCATATCTGTTTTTTTTCTAACAAGATTTTGCTCACCGTATTATCACCCACATGGTGAACCATGGAAGGTATTAAATACAGATAGAACTTAAAACTAGTTTAGTTTCCTTATGAATGAGATGGCTTGTTCTTGACTTGCCAAATGAACAACTTCACAAATGTGTCTCCCGACAGAAGTTCAGTAAGGTTCTGCTACAATGTAGGTGAGACTGTGGCAACTATTTTTATCATAGATCCACCTTTCACTGAGAGAGAGAAAGAAGCTAACCTTATCAACTCCAAATTCCCCCAATCAACTTAGTCCACTCTGGCTCCTATAACAAAATATTATAGATGGGGTAGCTTATAAACAACAACTACTGCTCACAGTTCTGAAGGCTACGAAGTCCAAGATCAAGGTGTTGGCAGATTCGGTGTCTGGTAAGGGCCTGCTTCCTGGTTCACAGACTGTCCTCTTTTCCCTAAAACATCACATGGCAGAAGAGGCCAGGGCTTTCTCTGGGACCTCTTTTCCAAGGGCACGAATTGCATCCATGAGGGCTCTACCCTCATGACCTAATCACCTCCCCAAAGCCCTACCTCCTAATACCCTCACATTGGGGATTAGGTTTCAACACATGAATTTTGGGGGGACACATTCAATCTATAGCATCTACCTGCCTTACACAGCTCTTCTCGCCCCGGACCCAGTTTTTCTGGTATAGTCTGAAGGGGCTGCAGTGGAGCCTATGCCAGGGGCAGGGGTGTGGGCAACAGGACCAGCAACAGGGTGGCAGGACTAGCTAAGCACCAAGGGGAGGAAAGCCTCAAAGATGAGAGCTGAATAGGTGAGGGGATGGCTGGGTAAATTCCACTGATTTAATTTCTGTTCATCTCTTTAACAAAAGAGAAAACCTCTCTCTTTTCTGGTTTCCATAAAGAGGGATTTCTCTCTAGCCACCTTGGCTGTCTGCATACCCTCCAAACCCCCCCAAGGAAGCAGACTGAGCTACCCAGTTGGTGGACGGCGGCCATAGGTCCGTGTTTCTAGATGAGGGACACTAAACCATCCAAAGTCCCGAGGCCTAGAGAAATTCTCTTTCTTTGCTCTCTACTTGGACCAGGGGAGACAAGTCACCAGAATTAAGAGTGTCCATTGAGCTGACTTAAACTTTCCCAGTAACATGGGTTACTGGGAGTGTGGAAGTCCATTTCTGCGACTACATGAAGCTGCCTCCTTCAGCCTCGGCTGTATTAGTCAAAAGGCGGACATTTTGTTTTTCTGTCTGCAGGCTCTTTGGTCTTATTTCTCCATTAGCTCAGGATGCAGATGAGAAGAGTGCCCTTTATTAGGACAATATACTTCCCACGCATCCCCATTTATACCAAAATGAGAGGCATATTAACCACACCAAACAAACAAAAACAGTCGTGCAGATGTTAAATGATCTTGGAATTAAAACTGTAACAAACTAATGATTTTTAAATGTGCTATAATACTCTATGAAACAACTTACTGGTATGATTTTATCAATTTTATAATTCGGTTAAATCTGTGGGATAAGAAAAGTTTTAATCAGAATCTTGGGAAAATGACATTTGTTTAGCGCTTTATACAGTTTTTGAAGTAGTTTCAAATACTTTGTTTCATTTGAGCCTCACAGCCTGTTAAATTTGATAGTGAAGCTACTGTTTCAATTCTCATCGTCTGAGGCTCAAAGTTCAATGACTGTAAGATCACGTCACTACTAGTTGGCAGAGATGCGTACTCTGGGTCACCTGATTTACAGCCCAGTGCTCCTTCCTTCAATGTAAAGACCGTTGTCAAGGGAAATAATTTGTTTGTTTTATGGACTTAGCAATTTCTCTATGGACAAGTGTCATCTTGAATAGAGAATGAAGGTCCAAAAGTATAGACTGTGCCACCATAGAAATAGAGTTCAAAGGATCGGTGCAACTAAGCATCTCGTTATTTAGTTAAATATAGTAAACTGGATACAATATGTAACAGCTTAAAAACTACAGCACCTGATCACAGCCACAGCTACACAATGGCTTAGGCTTCTGTACGTGAATTCTTTAACCTTATTATGTGTACCACAGGTCTGAAGAATTTGAAAACCCTTATTAGTCACACTGGATTCTACTTAACTTCCCATTTATATAGCTTTATTTATTTTAAATATCTATTCAACTCCTTTAGAATGCCATGCAACAATGTCATGTTTTTTTCCAGATAATTTCAAAGGAAAACAATGAAAAATGATCTTGTACATCTCAGCACACTACATATTAATTCCACTCAAATGAAGGATTTTCATTTTGTAAAACAATAAAAGCACTTCAACCATCTGCATAGACGATAAGAAAGGAAGTGGAATACTCTCTATTTTTAAAGATGGTAAGAAAATAGAAATATTTTACTATGCTTTTCATATAATTAGATACAGACCTAATGTATATGTATATATGTATATGATGTTGATTGAATGGAAATAAATAGCATACTATAGTAGTAGGAAATACAAAAAGAAAGTAAGTCTAAAGATGTTAAGTAACAACTACATGCTGGGGTTTTTATTGGGCATGTGCTTTGATGGAATGAACATTTAACAAATTCATAACCTAAGTATAATATGTATTTTTAAGAACATTTAGATGTTATTATAAACAGTAAAAATGCAATTATGTCATGTTAAGATTATTTGAAGACAGGAAGCTAGTCTGTTCTGCTCTTCATTTGCACTGAAAAGTTTGTATTTTGTCAGTTTATATTATTATGTGAAGACATATACACACTTTTTAGTATGTACATAGAATTGCCATGTCCATAGCCAGAATTCAAAGACACTTTATCAGTAGGATCTCATGGTCACCTTGTATGTAAACATCTTTATAATCTCAGGAAACAAAAAAAAAATGTCAAGAAATGGGAAAATATTGGATAGGAAAAGCCTTATTTTCTTTGTAATTTGAATTTAATGTGTGGAATAGGCCACACACTTGGAAATACTATAGTAGTGAATACACAACTGTACGTTATCATATAGAGATGCAAGTAAAGGGAAATGCATCATACTAAATGGAGTACAGAAATTATGAAGGTAGGCTAAACTCCACTCAGATTACCCACCCTTGCTGCGCCTAACCCAGCACTCTGCTAGAAAAACGATGTTTGGCAAACTAAAATGGTGAGTAGAGAGCTGTGTCACTTGACCTTGGCTCTCATTGCAAAAAAAGGTTGTGTTTCAAAATAGATGTGGATGGAAAAGTAAATACAGCTGTGTATTCTCCACCCCAGGGTGAGAATGAAGGGGCTACTCGAATGGTAAGAAGCAGGTCCCTCGACAGTATATATTCAGAACCCAAAGGTGAGTGCTATTATTTTATGGCTAACTCAGGATAGTATTTTTTATGGTGGTAAAATATATACAACCTAAAATTTATCCTCTTAACCATTGTTAAGTGTATAATTCAGTGCATGAAGTACATTCACAGTGTTGTGCGGATACTCCCACTGTCTATCTCTAGAACTTCGCCATCATCCCAAGCAGAGACTCTGTACTGATTAAACAACTCTCCATTCCTCCCTTCCCCCAGCCCCTGGTAACCTCTATTACACTTTCTGTTTGTCTATCTAGGTACCTCATATAAATGGAATCATACAATGTTTATCCTGTAGTGACTGGCTTATTTCACTTAGCATAATGTTTTTGGAGACCATGGACGTTGTATCATGTATCGGAATTTCATTCCTTTCTGAAACTAAATATATACCATATTTTGTTTATCCATTCAGCTGTTAATAGACATTTGGGTTATTTCTACCTTTTGGCTATTGTATGACAGTATTTTTAAACTAGAGTACAATCAACAAGGTAGGAAATCAGGTAATAATTCTAAAAGGACTGTCAGGATCCAATGAATATAGGAATACAGAGTATTTACATACATGGAGAAAAATTAGCAAGAACCTGAAGTGAGGGAAACATAAAATATGTTTCCTGCTTATTTTGAATTGTGATTTTTTTAAGGTATATTAAGTTTGTATGTACCTTTTTATAATACACACTTTGCTTAGCTTTAAAAATCATAATTAAAGTAAGCCTTGCCAACTTAATATTTTATGGATTAAAATTTGAGTATAATTGATGGTATTTCAGTCCTATTTGAAGCAGCAACATAATCTCTAAGACCTTCCACCCACTCTGGAACTCTATGCTGCAATTCTTTTGTGTGTTATTTTAAGGGTATGAGATATCATTACCTGCTTTTGGGGGAAATCTACCCAACAAAATACAGAATGGATAATGCTAAGAATCGATTACAACTGAGAAGCCACGATCATGCCCAAGTTTACAGGAAAATTTAAAATTCACGTATCTCAATTTTCAAATTTAATTTAAAATATTAATTTAAAAAATTCTAAATGCCTCAGCAAAGTAACAAAAGGAAAATACACACTGTGCTTGGAAAGTGCTTTCAGATGAACAACAGAATAACTGCTTAGTCAATTCTTAGGAATCCTGAAAAAGGATGTTCCTAAGTTTTTAGGTAGAAAGAAGTTAATTATCAGAATATATACTGTTACTTGTACTTCAAGTTGAAAATTACTCTGCAAGACTTA
The DNA here is from genome assembly GCA_028534135.1 of Potos flavus. Taxonomy (NCBI): domain Eukaryota; kingdom Metazoa; phylum Chordata; class Mammalia; order Carnivora; family Procyonidae; genus Potos; species Potos flavus. Next base: position 34,763,597 of record CM052887.1, on the reverse strand, counting down.
GAGCACCAGATCCAAGTCCCAATGATTACGGTCTCCATCTAAACCATGTGACCTTACACAAATCATTTAAGCTTTGTGTTTCAGTTAATTCCTCTGAAAATATGAAATAGTTGGACCAGGTGATCCAGCTATAAAGTACCATAATTCCAAGTAGACTTACACCCCAAATCTTCTGCATAGTAAAAATTCTTATGGAAACAGCACTTAATATATATAATAACTATAGAAACAAAATATCGACTGATAGTTATGTATCTTGAGAAGAAACGTAGAACTCAGAACAATACTCCATAAAAGGACTCCTGTCATGGAAGAATACCTAACTTACACTGCTCTTCATTATGATAAAAAAACAAACACTTTGTAGTTAGAAAAATTATATATATACACATGTGTATGTATATATATAAATTTAAATATATTATTATATAGGTGCCAATCTTCTATCAAGTTATGGCCTAGAAAACCACTGTTATAATTATTAAGAACTCAGAACATATTTTCTCAGGCCAATGAGTCCACAATAGAGATGAAATCCTATATATTTGCAGTAAAAACATGTACAGAAATTATTAATATTAAAATCAGAATAACAAGGCAGATTAAACATTTTAAAATTATCTTGTCAGTGCTAAAAAAAAAAAAAAAAAAAGCAAATATAGTTGTAGGACCTGAACTTTGGTCGAGAATCTGGAAGGTACTTTGAAGTATTTTCAAGACTGAAAAGTTGTAATAGTGTACCTATGTCTACTGCCACAGACATCAGTTGACTGGTAAATGGGCACTTACTTGCCAGTCACTGCTTGAAGCTCTTTACCAGTGTTCTCATTTAATTTTTTATGATGTTCATACCAGTTTCACCTCCATTTAACCCATAAGGAACCCCGAAACCCAAAGAATTGAGTCTAACTCTGGGATTGTACTCTGATTCACTATTCTGTGCTGCCCCGCAGACCTGAGACCGTTTATGGGAACTTCGCTTCATAGCTTGTAAATGCACTGTTTCTAAAGACTTTTTCAAATTGTTTCAAAAATATTTTCTCCTTCAGAAAGGGTTATAGAAGTCTTCTACTAATCCTACTTTTTCTCTCAAAACAAAGAAAAGCACATGTAATGTGGAAGATAACATTTTTTTTAAACAAAAACCAAAGACAAGGGAAAACATTGCACGTTGTCATTTTTATATCCAGCTAGATATGCTAATTCTATGTGGATCGCAGACACCCTGAAATTACAGACTAGACATTTTTAATCCCTAAAAAGCAGTGTTGTGATGCCTGAATAATATATTTTTAAAGTAACCTTTTTGCCTTAACCAAATATATTCTAGTTAAATTTAAGAAAGTCAAGTGACCACATAGTGAGGACATTTCCTGAGACAAGCCCTCTGGGGCTCACTGTCCTGTGACAAGAATGGACTGGATTCAACTGCCACATCCCCTAGCTCCTGGCACTTGCTAAGCAATGGCAAGAAGGCACCAGGTGCCTGGACCGGGGCTGCAATCTGTTTTCAGGAAACAGAGAAAATACTTTGCCTTTAAAACACGTGATCTGGGTCAACTTAACACGCTTCTTGAACTAACTGTGTTAAGAGATTATATCACAGACAAGAAAAGAGAATGAGAACATTTCCGGGACTCAATATAGTTGCAAATTTCTGGGTGGACCCTTAAATGTAGAAAAAAAGGGGAAGTACATCATCACTATTTATGCCCAGAGGAGCACAAATGAAAGTGGTGCTTTCATGCTCAAAGCTTACAGTTAATTTTTAAAATGCCTTGTGTGTTTTTTACTTCCTATTTGTTTAATTGCTTTGAACTAAAACCTAAACAAAAATTGATTAAAGTGATGCAGTACAAAATATAAATTTCATGCTGATTGCTTGAAAAGCTATAAAAAATATCTAGATCACCAACTACAAAAAGTAAGGCAAATCACAACTTTGAAAACAATTTAAAATTCTGAGCAGGTAATCACTGAGAGGAAAACAAAAATACTTTCACTTGAATAAAAATTTACTCAATTTATGCTGTTCCTTCAGTTCCCTTTCTCATAGCCCCACAAATTAATTTGTTTTTGAAAAGAGACCCATACAGACAGTATATGTAAAATACTATGCTTTTTTTTGGTAGCAAGAGCTTTGTACTGCCCACTAGTGTGGTTTACATGAGTTTAGGGAAAATCGATTAACGTAATACACCACATCAATTGAATAACAAAATTATATGATCATCTCAATAGGCTCGGAAAAAAAAATCGAGTACACTTTGATGATAAAAAACACTCACCCAACTAGGAACTGAAGGGAACTTTCTCAACCTGATTAAAGGACATTCTCAGAAAATTCAAGCAAACACATTTCACAATGAAGGAACAGATGCTTTTCCCCTAAGATTAGGAACAAGACAAGGATGTCCACTTTTGCCACTTCTGTTGAACATATTATTAGATGTTCTAGCCAGAGCAATTAGGCAATTAATCAGTAATAGATTTTTTAAAATAAAAGGCAATTTTATTTCCTTTCTAATCTGGATGCTATCTATCTCTAAATGTAAATGACATGAACCTGCATGCAGAAAAATCTAAGAAATCCATTAAAATACTATTTAGAACTAGTAAGTTCAGCAAGGTTGGAGGATACAAGATCAATATACCAAAACCAGTTGTATTTCTATACATGTGCAATAAGTAATCCAAAAATGAAAGAAAACAATTCACTTACAGTAGCATCAAACAATAAAATACTTAGAAGTAAATGTAAAACTTATACTCTGAAAACTAGAAAACATTGTGGAAATTTAAAAAAAATCTACATGGAAAAATACTCCATGTTCATGAATCAGAATATGATATTATTAAGATGGCAGTATTCTTCAAAGTCATATGTAGAATCAATGCAATTCCTATCAGAGTCCCAGACGATTTCTTTGTAGAAATTGACAAGCTGGTCCTAAAATTCATATGGACTTTCCAAATACCCAGGACTGCCAAAATAATCTTTAATTAAAGAACAACATTGGAGGGCTCACATTTTCTGATTTCGAAACTTACTATAAAGCAACAGTAATTAAGATTTGTGGTAATGGCATAAGGACAGACATATAGCAATGGAATGGAATAGATTTAAAAGTCCAGACATAACAGGTGTCTACGATGAACTACTTTCATAGCTGCCTAGCTTTTATTTTTTTTATTAAAGTATAATTGACACACAATGTTATATTACTTTCAGGTATACAATATATTGATTCAACAATTCTCAACATTATTCCATGCTCACCACAATAAGTGTGGTCACCATCTGTCACATCATTAATATTACAATATTATTGACTATATTCCCTGTGTTGTACTTTTCATCTCTAGGACTTGTTTATTTTATAACTGGAAATTTGCACCTCTTAATCTCTACTTGCCCCTCCTTCACCTCCCCTCTGGCAACCACCAATGTGTTTTCTGTACATAAAATCTGTTTTTGAGCAAAGGGAAAGGGAGGGAGGGAGGGAGGGACAAAGAGAAACCAACAGACTTTTAACTACAGAAAACAAACTGATGGTTACCAGAGGAAGGGGGTGGAGTGGGGGCGATGGGTGAAATAGGGTGATGGGGATTAAGGAGCGCACTTGTCATGAAGAGCACAGGGTGATGTGTGGAATTGTTCAATCACTATATCGTACACCTGAAACTAATGTAACACTGTATGGTAACCAGAATTAAAGTAAAAACTAAACCAACAATAAAAGAATTCTTAGCAATGTGATAAAGACATTTTAAATGTGAAAATCAGTTCAAGACAAAAAAAAAGTTTTGTTTAGATTCCACATATAAGAGAAATCATATGGTATTTGTTTTTCTCTTTTCTGATTTCACTTAGCATAATACCCTCTAGGTTCATCCACACTGTTGCAAATGGCAGGATTTCACATACACATACACACACACACACACACACACACACACACCCCCAACATCTTTATGCATTCATCTATTGATGGACACTTAGGTTGCTTCGATATCGTGGCTATGGTAAATAATGCTGCAGTAAACACAGGGGTCCATATATCTTTTCAAATTAGTGTTTTCACTTTATTTGGGTAAAATACCCAATAGTGCAAATACCGGATCATATGATAACCCTATTATTTTTTGAGGAAACTCCATACTGTTTTCCATAATGGCTGCACTAATTGACATTCCCACCAATACTGCACAAGAGTTCCTTTTTCTCCACATCCTTGCCAACACTTGTTATTTCTGGTCTTTTTGATTCTAGCCATTCTGACAGGGATCAGGTGATAGCTCATTGTGGTTTTGATTTGCATTTCCCTGATGATTAGTGATGTTGTACATCTTTGCATGTGTTTGTGAGCTATCTGTATGTCTTCTGTGGAAAAATGTCTATTCAGGTCCTCTGCTGCTTACTTTGTTTTTTTTTCCTTTTGGGGGAGACAGCGAGAGAGAGCACAAGTGCGAGAATACATGTGGGGGGGGGAGGCAGAGAGAGAGAGGGAGAGAATCTTGAGTAGGTTCCAGCATGGAGCCATTGCAGAGCTCGATCTCAGGACCATGAGAAGAGGACCCCGAGATCACGACCTAAGCCTAAATCGAAAGTCCGATGCTTAACCAACTAAGCTACCCAGGCGCCCTTCCTCTGCCCACTTTTTAATTAGAGTGCTTGGTTTTTTTTGGTGTTGAGTTATATAAGTTCTTTATATATTTTGGTTTTAGCCCTTTGCCAGATATATCATTTGCAAATATCTTCTCCCATTCACTAGGTTGCTTTTTTGTTTTGTTGATGGTTTCCTTTGCTGTGCAAAAGCTTTTTATTTTGGTGTAGTTCCAATAGTTTATTTTTGCTTTTGTTTCCATTTCCTGAGAAGAGCTATCTGTAAATATGTTGTTGAGGCAAATATCTAAGAGATTATCACCTATGCTTTCTTTTAGGAGTTTTATGGTTTCAGGTCTCATTTAAGTCTTCAATCCATTTTGAGTTTATTTTGTTATTATTATGTTCAGTCAGCCAATATATAGTACATCATTAGTTTTTGATGTACTGTTCCATGATTCATCAGTTACGTATAAGAAACCCAGTGCTCATCACAACACTTATGTGTATGGTGTAAGAAAGTAGTCTAGTTTCATTTCTTTGCATGTAGCTGTCTAGTTTTCTCAGCACCATTTACTGAAGAGACTGTATTTTCCCCATTGTATATTCTTGCCTCCTAATGTTCCTACATTAATACATTTAAATTCCTAGGTATTTTATTCTTTTTGGTGCAGTTGTACATAGGATAGTTTTCCTAATTTCTCTTTTTACTACTTCACTATTAGCGTATAGCAATGTGACTGATTTTTGTATATTAGTTTTGTATCCTGCAACTTTACTGAATTCACTTATCAGTTCCAGTAGTGTTTTGGTGGAATCTTTAGGGTTTTCTATATATGGTATCATGTCATCTGTAAATAGTGAATATTTCACTTCTTCCTTACCAATTTGGTTATCTTTTTTCCCTTTTTCTTGGCTGACTGCTATGGCTAAGACTTTCAGTGCTACGTTGAATAAAAGTGGTAAGAGTGGACATCCTTGCTTTGTTCCTGATCTTAGCTCTCAATTTTCACCATTGAGTATAATGTTAGCTGTGGGTCTGTCATAAATAATCTTTCTTATGTTGAGGTATGTTTACTATAAACTCATTTTGTTGAAAGTTTTTAATTATCAGTGGATGTTGTATTTTATCAAATGCTTTTTTCTGCATCTATTGAAATGATCATATGGTTTTTATCCTTCCCCTTTGTCATGTGATATATCATAATGATTGATTTGCATATATGAACCACCCTTGTATCCCTGGAATAAATTCCATTTGATTGTGGTGAGTGATCCTTTTAATATATTGTTGAATTTCATTTGTTAATATTTTGCTGAGGATTTTCACATTTATGTTCATCTGAGACATTGGCCCATAATTTTTTTTATAACTGTCTTTGGTTTGGTATTAGGGTAATGCTGGCCTCACAGAAATGAATTTGGAAGCTTTCCCTCCTCTTCTAGTTTTTGGAATAGTTTGAGAAGAATAGGTATTAACTCTTCTTTAAATATTTGGTAGAATTCCCCCATGAAGCTATCTGGTCTTGGATTTTTGTTGGGGAGTTTTTTTTGATTACTTACTAGTAATGAAATTGAATCAGTAATCAGTCTGTTAGATTTTCTGTTTCTTCTTGATTTTGTAAGCTTGTATGTTCCTCAGGATTTCTCCTTTTCTTCCAGGTTGTCCAATTTGTTGGTATATAATTTTTCATAGCATTCTCGCACAATCTTTTCTATTTCTGTGGTGTCAGTTGTTATTTTCCCTCCTTCATTTCTGATTTTATTTGAATTCTCTCTCTTTTTTCTTGAGACTGGCTAAAGGTTTATCAATTTTGTGGATCTATTCAAAGAACCATCTCTTGGTTTCACTGATCTTTCCTATTTTTTAAGTCTCTATTTCATTCATTTCCATGCTAATCTTTATTATTTCCTTTCTTCTACTAGCTTTGGGTTTGTTTGTTCTTCTTTTTCTAGTTTCTTTAGTTGTAAGATTAGATTGTTCACTTGAGATTTTACTTATTTCTTGAGATATGTCAGTATTGCAATAAACTTCCCTCTTAGACCTGCTTCTGCTGCATCCCAAAGATTTTGGATTTTTGTGCTTTCATTTTCATTTGTCTCTACGTGTTTTTTTATTTTCTCTTTGACCTTTTCATTGATCCACTGGTTGTTTAGTAGTATGTTGTTTAGCCTGCATGTGTTTTTATTTTTTTCCAGTTTTCTTATAATTGATGTCTAGTTTCAACAGTTGTGGGTGGAAGAGATGCTTGATAAGATTTTAGTCTTTTTAAATTTATTGAGACCTGTTCTGTGGGCTGACATGTGATCTATCCTAAATAATATTAATAATATATTAATAATAAATAATGTGCACTTGAAAAGAACATGTATTCTGCTGTGCTTGGAGGGAATGTTCCGTATACATCTGTTAGATCCATCTGATTTAGTGTGTCATTCAAAGCCACTGTTCCCTTATATTCTCTCTGGATAATGTATTCATTGATGTAAATGGGGTGTTAAAGTCCCCTACTCTTATTGTATTAGTATCAGTTTCTCCCAACCATCTCTCTGATGCAGTCTCTTTTCTATAACTGGTTGTGTGAAGTCTGTACCACCAATCTTCAGGTCATTTTCAGAGTTAGTTGTACAGGTGATGCTGTTGTTCCAGTGTGTCTATGGTCAACTGATTTTTGACAAAGTGCCAAGACCATTCAATGGAAGAAAGAACAGTCTTTTCAACAAATGGTGCTAGGACAACTGGACAGTCACATACAAAAGGAAATTTATATGAGACTGTATACAAAATGAATTTAAAATGGACTGACGTCTGAAATGAGCTAAACTATTTATCTCTTAAGGAAGAAAATGTAGAGATAAATCTTCATGGCCTCAAATTTGGCAAGAGTTTCTTAGATATGACGCCAAAGCACAAGTAATAAAAGAAAAAAAAAGTAGATAGATTACACCGTATCAGAATTACAAACGTCTGTGCTTCAATAGATGCTATGCCAAACATGAAAATGCCATCAGCAGAATTGGAGACGATATATGCAAATCAAATATTTAATAAGGGACTTGCATCTAGAATATATTAAAAAAAAAAAACCCTTACAATTCGACAATAAAAGGACAACCCATTTGAAGAATAGACAAAAGATGTGAATAGCTATTTTTCCAAAGTAGATATATGAATGGTCAATAGGCATATGAAAAGGTGCTTGACATCATTAGTCATGAAGAAAATCCAAATCAAAACCACAAGATACCCACAGTGAGATTCTCTGTACCCATGAGGATGGGTATAAGAAAAAATCAGATAATAACAACTGCTGGCTTGGATGTGGAGAAACTAGATCCATTACATACTGCTAGTGGGAATGTAAGATGTGGCACCACTAAGATGATGTGGAAAATGGCCGGTTTCTCAAACAGCTCGACAGAGAGTTATTATAAGACACAGCAATACCACTTGTAGGTATATACTAAGAAAAATTAAAAACAGGTATTAAAAAAAATTATACATGAATGTTTATACCAGCATTATTCACAAGAGCCAAAAGGTAGAAACAACCCAAATGTCCATCAACTGGTGAACAGCTAAACAAAAGTGGTATATTCACATAATGGACTAGTATCCAACAATTAAAGGAGTAAAAAGGAATGAAGTATTGATATGTGCCTCAACACAGATGACTCTTGAAAAGATTATACTGAGTGAAAGAAACCACAAAAGAACACATATTATTGTATTCACATAAAATATTCAGAATAGGCAAATCTGTTGAGACAAAAAGTGGGTGAGTGGTGAAAAGCTCAGCGTTACTTCCAACAGACTGAAGATACATCTTCAAGTGAAAGGAATATGCATCGGTCATAGTGTTTTTTATTTTTCTCAATCACTTAATCAGACTCAAATATTTTCATTCTTTTGCCCACATATTTTTAAATATCATAAATCTATATTCATTTTAAATTTCATTTAACCTATCTATATTATTTAGATGAATTTGAAAGGAATATTACAGATTCTACTCGATATAATGCACTTTAAAAACACTAATACATCTTTGTAAGTCCCCAACCAACCCTATCTTCTCTTCATTTTACTGTTAGCTTCATTCTAGTAACACTCATCTTCAGTTGCATGAAATAATGAAAAGAAAACAAGCTGTTCCACCTCACTAAGAGATGCCCCTCTAAAAAAAAAAAAAACTTTTAAAGTTTATTATATAAATTTATCATACATATAGTTTTGATTATATACTAATAAAATAATTCAGAAGATTTTCTAACACTTGGCGTTAGGGTCACAGTAAAGATATAAATATATATAGATATATATTTTTTGAAAGATTTTATGTATTTGACAGAGAGAGACACAGCGAGAGGAAACACAAGCAGGAGAGGGAGAAGCAGGCTTCCCGCTGAGCAGGGAGCCCGATGTGGGGCTCGATCCCAGGACCCTGGGATCATGACCTGAGCCAAAGGCAGACACTTAATGACTGAGCCACCCAGGTGCCCCACACAGTAAATATATTTTTAAAAATAATTTATATCAATATTTTTTGTTGCCAGGAAATAAGGCAGAGTGATCAATAAAACACTTTCAAGATAAAGGATAAAATTCTTTGGGGGAAGTGGATGGAAATCTGAGTTCAGGTAGAAAAAGGAATGATGTGAAATTTCTGATTGTTAAAGAGCCTGTTCATGTATTTTTTAAATGGGTGATGTCATGTACCAAATTGTTAGGGGATCTCAATTTCACTGAATATATTTGAAAGAATGATCTAATCGTTTTATGTTTAAATGTCAATATTTGCAGTATGTGGGAAATTCCATCCTTTGCAGCAATTTAAGTCATGAAAGTTTTTATGACATCTTAAAAATGTGTAAGAGGGGGTACATTGTTTTTAAGACTTCTTTTAAGAATAACTGCTCTAGAGTATTTGTACAAAATTGTTTTCACATTTACTGGATATTACCAAATTGCTCTCTACAGTAGTTGTTTAGACTTACACAGGGTGTGAAGACTCTCTTTCCGCACAGCACCACCAAAACTTGGGGTTTGTCAGGCTTTTTAATCCTTTCCAACTCGAATGTGAAATAATCTGCCTTTGCTCCCCAGTTCTCTCCTTGCTTCACTCTAGCACATCTTGCTAATTCTTTAAGTCTCATCTTAAATATCATTTCCACACAGAAGCCTGCTTTCTCCACCCTGTTTTAGTTGATCCCCTCCCCACCTCCAACTTGTTCTCTAACTCCATAGGTTATACCCTTCACTATACTTACCGTGGCCTGACATCATAATCTCTTTGTCTATTTTTATTTTAGATTAGTTTTTTTGGTCTGTCGCTCCTACTAAAATGTAAGCTCCATGAGGCAAAGTCCCTGTCCAATTAATTGTAACTGTATGTGTAGTAGCAGAGTATTGGGCACACCACAGACAATAAATACTGCTGAATGAATGAATGTTGTGAGCTTGAGTAATGAAATCGTATTAACTCTACCCTTCCTTCACAAGACCGCCAATAATCCATTGGGAACATAGTCCTTGGCTTATTTTCTTCCTCTTGGCCATGCTCCTTAATTTTGTTCTGAATGAACTTCTCTATGTTTACCCCCACAAGTGCTTTTGCAGTGAACCATGCTGAACATGTAGAAAGGACAATATGGAAATACAGGTTAAGGGCTCCCCAACTATGCTGTCTTGGAAAAGTTACTTTACATTCTGTACCTTGGGGACTTAATCCTCATGTGCCCCCATTTTCTCATCTGTAAAATGGGAATAAGTGAACCTATTCAGTAAGATGTTGTGATGAATGAATGAAATAACACTGGTAAGGTCTCCTTAATACAGTTCCTGAAACACAGTAAGTACTCAGTAAATGTTAGTTCTTTTTCCTTGCCAGCTATCATGAAATTTGAGAATGTTAGTTAAGTGTACCACATTCAGGATCATCCTAAGTAATTAAAGTGTTATAACATCTAATCATAACTTAAATAACAGATAGACTAATAGCATTGTAAGAATTTCACATATATGTTGGCTAACTGAACATAAAAATGAAAAGAATTTCACATATAGAGCTTTTCAGATAACAAGAGAAATCATTATCTTTGCAAATTGAGAAAGCAGTTTTAATAAAGCTGGCAGTAAAATATGACAGAATTTCCAGAGTATATATATACCTTTAAAAAAAAATCTTTCCTTCAGAAATTACTTTTAGAATTATTAGGTCAATTATCATCAGTTGACTTGACTTTCAGTTGTCTTTTCTGTTAAGTTTAATGACTAAATAAAAAAAAGAGCCAATTACAATTTTTATAATGATTTCCTGGCTTCCGAACCCAAGTGCTATGGATCCAGGCACTATTCCAGTCAAGATTTTATAAAGTCCTCCCTTTTTCTTTTTTTAAGATTTTATTAATTTATTTGACAGAGAGAAAGAGATCACAAGTAGGCAGAGAGGCAGGCAAAGGGAGAAGGGGAAGCAGGCTCCCTGCTGAGAAGAGAGCCTGCCGCGGGGCTCCATCCCAGGACCCTGAGATCATGACCTGAGCCGAAGGCAGCAGAGGCTTAACCCACTGAGCCACCCAGGTACCCCCCTTTTCCTTCTTTTAACAAGAGAAGAGAAATAACTTCTAACAAGCATGGCAGTAACAGTAAGCTTGATTCAGCATATCCTCTGTTGTCATTCTGAGACCACCTGACATGTCGTTTGACTCCACCTTCCTTGGTGGAAGTCATACATTTGGTACTGAACATAATATTAACCAAACTGTGAACATTTAGACACCAGACCAACTGGTGATGCTAGGAACTGGAGACTTCCTGCAGTGAAACCACACAGTTGTGTAATTTCAACCCCATTACCAAAGGCACTGGAATGCATTAAAAATTGCTAAAATGTGACCCTTTTTGAAAATATTAATTGAATGTCATTTTATATTGAATGGCAAACAAAGTGCAGATTGACCATAAGGTGTATTTTGATACATTTAGTGGCATAACAGAGTCTGTTAAATTTAAAGTTACTGTAGAAAAATAAAGGACTAGTTGAAAGAGGCTTCAAGAATTTAGTCAATTAATATTAACAAATGTTAAGGGGTGCCTAGATGGCTCAGTTGGTTAAGCGGCTGCCTTTGGCTTTGGTCATGATCCCAGGGTCCTGGGATGGAGCCCTGCATACTCTTTCTCTGTCAAGTAAGTAAATAAAATCTTAAAAAAAAAAAACCCCAAATGTTAAAAATTATCATTTAAAAAATGATATGCCAAATAATGTATCACTGGCTCAAAAGAGCTTCCAGTGGTATCTGAAACTTTTGAGAATTCTTTTCCTCATTTAGTAATCAGTTAAAAAAATTCCTCGTGGGCTTAATTCATTTTGGCTCAAATACATCAAAAGATGATTGTCTACTAAAAATATTTAAGAATTTTGAAAGTACATATAAAGAAACCAAATGGCTTTAAGAAATTCAGCCATATGGGTTAAATAGCGACCTTCATTTTTGCAGTTCAAAAATGTGCATCCTAATTGTAAAAATGGCTAAGGCAGTATAATACAGAGGAAAGAAATGAATTAGGAATCAGAAGGTCAACTGCATTCATCTATTCAAAAAATATTTGAGTCTCTATAGTGTGTCTGGCACAATGCTTGGCAGTAGACAGAGGAGAATAAACAGTCATAGGGCTGCTTTGGTCAGGATTATAATACAGAGAGAAAATTTGATAAGACTCTAGGAAAAGAACTGGTAAGTGTTATAAGGAAGGAAGCAGGCAATGAGAAAAAATGGGATGGGTGGTGGGCAAGAAGGGGAACAAGAAATGAATTTTGACTGCACATATGATCACATTTTTTAAGTGAAAACCCTTTAAGTAAACTTATGTGACTCAATTGCCATACTTACATGTTAAAATATTTAAAATGGAACAATTATTATTGAAAACTTTTTGTTTTAATAATAAAACTCTGAATAGACTTCAAATTTTAAAATACAATTCAATGGTACGGTATGTGGTACAGTTACCAAAGCATAACCAAAGGTCATCAAAATTCCACCATGATTTAGAAAAGCCAATTGAAAGAGCCTCATTTTTTTCTTTTTTAGAATCCACATAGAAGTGAGATCATATGATATGTCTTTCTCTGACCTATTTCACTTAGCATAATGTCCTTCAGATCCATTTACAAATGGCAAAATTTCATTCCTTTTTAAGGCTGAATTATACCCACACACACCCCACATTTTCTTTATGCACTCATCCATTGATGGACACTTAGGTTGCATGTGTGTCTTGGTTACTACAAATAATGCTGCAATGAACGTGGAGGCGTATATACCTTTTCTAGTTAGTGTTTCCTTTTCCTTCAGATAAGTACCTGGAAGTAGAATTACTGGATGATAGGGTAGTTCTATTTTTAATTTTTTGAGAAGCCTCCATATTATTTTCCATAGTGGCTGCACCACTTTACATTCCTACCAACAGTGCACAAGAGATCTCTCTTCTCCACATCCTTGCCAACACTTGCTATTTCTTATCTTTTTCATAATAGCCATTCTGACAGGTGTGAAAAGATAGCTCATTGTGGCTTTAATGTGCATTTTCTTGATGATTAGTGATGTTGAGCACCTTTTCATGTATCTGTTGGCAATATGTAAGTCTTCTTGGAAAAATGTCTATTCAGATCTTCTATTTTTTAATTAAAAATTTTTTTTCCTGCCTATTTTTTAATGGGATTTTTTTGGGGGGGTTCGCTATTGAGTTGTAGGAGTGCTGTATACATTTTGGTTGTTAACCCCTGATCAGATATATGGTTTGCAAATATTTCCTCCCATGCCATAAGCTGCCTTTTCATTTTGTTGACTGTTTTCTTTGCTGTGCAGAAGCTTGTCTGATATAGTCCCACTTGTATGTTTTTGCTTTCATTGCTTATGCTTTCGATGTCATACCCAAAAAACCATTGCCAAGACCAACGTTAAGGAGCTTACTGCCTGTGTTTTCTTTTAGAAGTTTTATGGTTTCAACATTTGTTTCTTGCCTTGTCAATTTTTGCCATTCTAACTGGTGTAAGGTGGTATCGCAAAAGATATGGTCCATATATACAATGGAATATTACTCAGCCATCAGAAAGGATGAATACCCAACTTTTGCATCAACATGGATAGGACTGGAGGAGAGTATGCTAGGTGAAATAAGTCAAGCAGAGAAAGTCAATTATATAGTTTCACTTATTTGTGGAACATAAGGAATAGCATGGAGAACATTAGGGGAAGGAAGGGAAAAATGAAGGGGGGGAAATCGGAGTGGGAGAGGAAGCATGAGAGACTATGGACTCCAGGAAACAAACTGAGGGTTTTAGAAGGGAGAGGGTTGGGGGGATGGGTGAGCCCGGTGATGGGTACTAAGGAGGGCAGGTATTGCATGGAGCACTGGGTGTTATACACAAACAATGAATCGTGGAACACTACATCAAAAACTAATGATGTACTGTATGGTGACTAACATAACATAATTTAAAGAAATAAAAGAATTTTTATGGTTTCAGGTCCTACATTCAAGTCTTCATCCGTTTTGAGTTGATTATTTTGCTTTTAGTATAAGATGGTGGTTGAACTTCATTCTCTTGCATGTGGCTAATTTTCCCAGAGCCATTTATTGAAGAGACTGTCCTTCCCCATTGTGTATCTTGGCTCTTTTGTCATAAACTAACTGACCACATATGCATGGGTTTATTTCTGGGCTGTCTGTTCTGATCCACTGAGCTATGTGTCTGTTTTTATGTCAATAACAAACTATTTTGACTACTGTAGCTTTGAAGTGTAGTTTGAAATCAGGGAACATGATGCTTCCTTGGTTAAATTTATTCCTGGGTATTTTATTCTTTTTGTTGCAATTGGAAAAATAATACTGGTATTTAGGTGAGTTTTTTTTTTTAACACAGTCTCATCTTTTTATATTTTATTTCATAAATGTGATATTTTAATACATATTATGTTTGTAATGAGAGTATATCCAGCTATAAGTATTGTTAAGGATTGTGATAGCTCTCAGATAATGATTAAGAATTTTTATATGGAAAACAAGATGTTCTTATAACCAGATTTGACCAAGAACTTTTACCTCAATAGTAGAGGATTTCTGGGAAAGAGAGGGTGGAAAAAGGCTAAAAATATTTTAAAAATAAGAGCAAATACTTGCTCTTTTATTTTTTCTTTGTACTAAGACAAAATTGATATTATGAGATATTATAGAATATTAAACCATCTATATATGCTTTACACATATGTCATTCAAATCTGTACAATGACCCTGCAGATAAGTGGTATTATCTCTAATTTACAGACAAGGAAAATGAGACACAGAGATATTAAATAGCTGGCCTAAGGTCACAGTTTGTACACCACAGAACACAATCCTGTTCTTAAAAACTGAACTCTGAATGACTTTTCTACACATGGGCAACTTTTTAGCTCAAATAAAGGCTGTTCTCACAATACCAACAATGACAGTGTTAAAGTTTAGAAAGAGAAAATAACTAGTTGCCTAGCAATTTAGCAAGGAAATATATAGCCAGGAGGCCTTACTTTGCCTAGCATCATTTCTAGGCTATATGCTATCATGACAGTGTGACTTGAGAATACCCAATAAAGATTTGAAATTTATGACATATTGCATTATAAGAGTGCAATGAGACTGAACACTTTAGTATGGTATTTACTGGATCTATTTTTAAAACATTGCCAATGCCGTGTCTGTTTATAAGGTTTTCATAGGGAAAACTACCACCATTTTAAGAAAATCTAGTAACTAAAATTTCAAACTCCTAAAACTAAAAGAAATTTTTACTTTCACTATACAAAGAATCTTTGCTCTAACTTTGCTCTAACTAAAGGACTGAATGAAGAATTCTGAAGGATAGACATTTCCTCTTATAATGAAAGTATCAGAGCCACAAAAAAACTGGTGTTACTTAGAAGGGCACTGGTCTATAAGATTTGAGAGGAATTTCTGGTCTCAAACTTTACTACTTTACTTACATACTGTGTGATAGAAAGCAAGTCACTTAATTTTTCTGCATTCTATTTGGTTTTCTTATCTCTCAAATGAAGGGTCTGGGTTAGAAGATCTTTAACCCTATAGATCAGTCCTGTTAAATAGAAATTAATAATAGCCACATATGTAGTTTAAAATTTTCCACCAGCCACAGTAAAAAAGGACGAGGAGGGGCACCTGGGTGGCTTAGTCAGTTAAGCATCTGCGTTGGGCTCAAATCATGATCCCAGGGTCCTGGGATCGAGCCCCACATTGGGCTCCCTGCTCAGCAGGGGAGTCTGCTTCTCCCTCTCCCTCTCTGCCTCTGCTTGTGTGCTCTCTCTCTTGCTCACTCTATCCCTCAAATAAATAAAATATTAAAAAAAAAAACCACAAAAAACAAAAACAAAAAGACGAAACAGCTGGAATTAATTTTTAACAAAATATTTTATCTAACCCAATATATCTAAAATGTCAGTTCAACAAATAATCAACATAAAAAATTATTAATGAGATACTTTAGGTTCCTTTTTCATTGCAAGTCTTTGAGATCCAGTGGGTATTTTATACTTAGAGCACACTTCAATTCAGACTACCCACATCGAATGCTCAGTAGCCACATGTGTACATATAGTTGTAGACGTCTATGGGCAATATAGTCTATTCTCCAATAATTCATGTGAAATGTTTCAAGATTATTCCATAATAAAAGCAAGGCACACCAGCAGAAATTAGGCTAATAAAAGCAGTTGTCCACACAGTGTGGTTTAATGGCAGCACTGTGAAGGTCCCAATCTACAGAAGCCTGAAAATTCATCTTTGATGGATATTTTCCTTTTTCAATGTTTTACAATATAAATTATAGAAGATAACACATTGACAAATTAAGCGCTTAGTGCAAAGTGAAAATCATTTTAGAAGCATATGGGGTGTAAATAGTAAATTAAAGGGTCCTTAACACATGATGTGTATGTGTTTGGGTTTATCCTACTACTTGGATCACTAACATCTTACATGACGCAGGGGGAGTAGGGATGTAACCTATGAATGGTAGATAGCTAAGAAAAAATTTACCTACTTATGATTCAGGCTCGTATTCTTATCGTCTAAGTAAAACGGGAAAAACAGGAAAAAAAAAATCCAGATAATCGCATGCGAGGTGATGTCATGCGAAAAGAAGGGCTGTCCCTTTGACCTGAATGTCCATTAATGGCAGCCACAGCCACAACGATGTCGGGAAGGAACTAATGCCAGCAGTCGCTGTTGGATTATGCACCTTGGCTCCTCTAAGAAGTCTTAACACCATTTGAGTTACTAAAAGCACAGTTAGGCAAGCCACTTTAAAACAACCCGGTCCTAAATGGCAAATGAAATTCAAACCTTGAGCAGCACCTTGAGAAGGGAAATGGTAAGACTGGGGCATGGAGCTTGCTGAAGGCAAAAATCTGGACTATGTGTAATTTGTGTGCTCTTATCATCCGGTTTCCACTTTGAGAATCAGAGGAAGGTTCTGCAGTAATCCTATATGCATGATGGATACATGGGAAAGGTGTGCCAGCCTCTTATTAAGAGGAAGGAGGAAAGGGAACCAAAGTGTCACCAAAGCGATGCTAGCCGTGTTTTTTACTGTCAAGTGGATGGAGACTATGAATTTAGGAAGTGTTCATCCCTTCCCATTGGTGAGCCGGAAAGGACCATTTTGTCATAAACCAAGAATTAGTATCTCACTCAGTTTATTTATTTTTTAGTTTTTAGGATCTAAAGACCTATTTATTTTTTTAAATATTTTAAAAATATTTTTAAATATTTTATTATATTATATATATATATTTTTAAATTATATTTAAATTATATTTTAAAATATTTTTAAAATTTTTTAAAAGATTTTATTTATTTACTTATTTATTTTACAGAGAGAGACACAGCGAGAGAGGGAAGAGTGGGTGAGGGAGAAGCAGGCTTCCCGCTGAGCAGGGAGCCCAATGTGGGGCTCGATCCAGGACCCTGGGATCATGACCTGAGCTGAAAGCAGACGCTTAACCGACTGAGCCACCCAGGTGCCCCTCACTCAGTTTATTCCTGTAAGTAAACCTCAATTTTAGACTTACAAAGTTGTATATGTGTATGTGCTAGGGGAGACTCCCAGAGTTTTTCAGTTGGGGGGGGAAAGAAGGGTTTTAGTGGGTTACAGAATTGACATTACTGGGCCTGGGACAAGTGATGTCAATTCAGGAAATTGTGGAAGTGGAATTGGAAGCTAGGTCAGTCAGGCTCCAGAGCCAGAACTTTTTTTTTCTAGATGAAAAGGATTTTATCTGTGAATCATAAGGTGGTAAGGAATCCCATTACAGAAAAGACAGCAACCCTTTTTACTAAGTCTTCCTTTCCATAGGCTCATAAGGTCATCTCCAGTCTCCTAGTTGTATGTTCATGGATAGGTTTGATTTCAAATATAGAGCTCAATAAAATGTTAGATGATATTAAATACCACAACTATAGGCAGTGCACTTGACCTTCTTTCATTTACTTTATATGTGTAAAAACAAGAATCACAATCTTCACTGCCAGTCTCTGCAGAGAGTGATTAAAAGAAACAGGGGTTTACATAAAGCTCTAGAAGCAATCAGAAGAAGAGTATGCTAAGTTCTAAAGATCTTTCACTTTAAAATTAGGTTTACCATTCCTCACAGAAGAATTTGCCAGTCTTTAATAATCATTTTAGTCCTAGAACCACCCAAGGAGCAATTGATGGGGCCAAGAAAGAAGTTCATCTTGGCAGTGAATCTTGAGAACAGACAGGAGTGGGCCCTGAGAGAGAGAGAGAGACATCTGCATGCCAAAGCAATTGGCCTTTCACAAACCTTGTAGTCAAGTGCTCAACTTTAAAAACAGGGGGCTTAAAATGGCATTCTGTGTTTTTCTTAAAGTGGCAAGAAGACTTTAGTTTCTGCAAAGTAGGTTCACATAATCGATTTTTAAATATGTGCATCCAGACTGCTGTTTAAAGGGCTGGCTGCATGTCATGGATCATCTTAAACAGAATCATATATAAGAAATGCGAGAGTCTCCACCTGGCAGATTGTGGTCCATTGTATCTCTCTTCACTGTCATAGGATGGAATGTTTAAGGTTTTTTGCTTTTTTAATTTTTTTTAAAGATTTATTTGACAGAGAGCACAAATAGCGGGGAGCGGCAGGCAGAAGGAGAGGGAGAAGCAGGCTCCCTACTGAGCAGAGAGCCTGATGTGGGGCTCGATCCCAGGACCCGGGGGTCATGACCTGAGCTGAAGGCAGATGCCTAACCGACTGAGCCACCCAGGGGCCCTAAGGTTTTTGTAACTATTCCCTACAGACTGAAAGCTCTGGGAGGCCATGGATCATGTCTATCTTGTTCATAATTATATCCTATCTCCAATCCTGAGAAGCATGCCTGGCATACAAAAGGGGCTTAGGAAATATTTGTTGAGTGGTGGAAAAAAATAATTTTCTCAGGAGGGACTAAAAGAAAATGGACCTCCGGCAACCAAGATTTCTGAAGGATATGTATTGGGTAAGACATGTACTCTTTTTGTCCCCCCTAGAGTAATAATAGCTCTCTTCAGATAGTGAACTTTTTTCCAGTGAAATAGTCACACAACAGCAGTCCAAAAAATAAGAAGGCAACTTCATTTATCTTGCTATATTCTACTCAACACCATCAGGCAAATGCCCACAAGTTATCAGAAAATCTAATACTATTTTTCTTTTAGACCTGAATAAATTTTTCATCACGGTAAAAAGCTTTAAATATCCTAAGTTCCTATGCTCATACTGGTAATGCCAAATCAAGTTTTATTTTTATTTACTTACCTATTTATTTATTTTTAAAGATTTTATTTATTTATTTGATACAGGGAGAGAGATCACAAGTAGGCAGAGAGGCAGGCAGAGAGAGAGGGGGAAGCAGGCTCCCCACTGAGCAGACAGCCCGATGCAGGGTTTGATCCCAGGACTCTGAGATCATGACCTGGGCCGAAGGCAGAGGCTTTAACCCACCGAGCCACCCAGGCGCCCCCCAAATCAAGTTTTAAACCCAGTTTAAACTAGGTCTCAGAGATGCTTACTGAAATGAGTTAAGGTTCACCTTTTAGATTGGAAATAGTGCAATGCAACAACAAAATGACAATGGCGACAAAAAAACACTACATGTAGCAATTTCTAGTTTACAGGATGTTTCCACATCCATAACCTCTTTTGCTTTAAATAATACTGAGAAGAAGGCAGAGAGGAGGCGGGGAGGGGGAGAGAAAGAGTGTGTTACCCTCATTTTACAGAGGCAGAACTGGAGCGTGTAGAGCTAAGTCACTCAGTATCATGCAAGTAGGAAGCGAATAATTGGGAATTTCAAGTGTGAAATAAGGACAGAAACGCAGCTGAAGGTATGTTAAAAGACGACTGGTTTATAAAACATAAACTTTTAGTTGACTGTCTTTGCTTACCTAACAGAGACACTGTACAGAAATTACATTCTTTACTGTAAAGTATCATTATCCAGACTTGTCATCATTATTTTTACAGAGGGCAGTGGAGAAAAGTGTATGCCTTCCTGTATCAGATGATAGGTTTTTAAATAAGCTCTTTTATTCATTTATAATACAAGCTGACGGGAACTATTATGGAGGACAGATAGGACTGGGAATAAAGCATAGAAAGCTAAGTCTCTTTATAGCCAACTAAAATTTGGTTGGATACAAAGAGAGATGTATCTCATTCCTCTTCAAACTAGAATAGAATGAAGCTGGAATGTTCCAGATGGGAATATTTCCCAATTCTTTCTTTGACATTATCTTTTCTAAGATGTTCGCCTGCCAGCTTTCCCAGCGATTCAGTGAATCTATGTGAAAACATGCTTTTGTATGCAATAACACAAAAATAAGATTAGGTCACATTTGCAGTTTGTACCTACTAGAATTTCATGCATTCTTCAGTGAGACCACATCTTGAGGAGTCACTTTAGTGTCTCTAAGTACCCATTAGCTTTAAACAGTACTGTTTATTCTGATTAATCCACTCCCTTTTGTGGGGGAGGAGACAAGAATGTAAAGAGACAAAGTAATTTGAAAACATCAAGTGTTAGAGTGTTATATGTTTAATGTCTGCCTCTGCTCCCCATTCCCAGCCCTGCTACAGAAATGCTGAGACACAACTAAAAGGCATTTAAGTTCTCATCAGTTGCCTAACCTTCAGGTTTGACAAGAGAAAATGGTTCTGTTAGGTGATCCTAAGGGCAGAGAGTTGTACCCAACTCCTGACCAGCGGGCCGTTGATGCGTGCAGACTGCCATCTCAGGCAGTGACAGGCTGCAGCTCCTCCTGGTTTTAAGTATTACTCTGGAAGGTCAATGAAGAATGCTGCCAATTTCTAGGGTTTTTTTTTTCCATATCCCATTGGGAACCCTCTTTGATGGATCACCTAAAATTGGTGGGTTTTAACCCTTGTAAGGACCGTTTGAGAAATTAATAAAAGAACTGGATACTTTTCCCAGGATAATGCTCCTGATGTTGCCACTGTCAATATCATGATGGTAACAACAATAAAAGCTACTATTGATTGAGGGCATACACCGTATGCAATGACTTGAGCTAAGTGTCTTTCAAGGAGACACGAATCCTCTGAATCATCCCTCCTGCCTTCCATACTCCCCCAGCTCACCATACTTTTCTCCACCATGTCTCTTATGATCATTCTCAGCAAAGCCAACCCAGAATGCACATCATAATCACATGGGGAGCTCTTCAAAATAGCAATTCCCCAAAAATCACACACGAAGATCCGGATTTAATTGGTCTGGGGTAGGGTTAGTATTGAGATTCTTTGAAAGTTCCTCAGAATATGTGCAGCCAGGGTTGAAAACCATGAAAACCATGAATAGACACTCCATCTTTTCAGCTCCATGTACCGCACCCCCACCCCCAAATCTTCCTGTTCGACTCACAACTGCCACGTACTTCCATGGTCATCTTGGACATTGAGATTAACAATAAAAATCCTAACTCCGGAACTCTGTTTCCCACATCACAGACAGTGACCACCATCCCCTAACAGTCTACCTCACATACTCTAGAAGTTGCACTCTGGTAAGTCAGTGACTCCACAAAAATGGCAAATCCACTTTTTTGATGTCCAGAACGTCCTCATGTCTTTTCCTTCTTCATCCAGCTTGGATTGTGTGTTTCATCACTTAACTAGCTCACTGCATACACCTTCGAGTCCATTGCCATGTTTTGTTCGTACCTGGTTCTCATCTAGTAAAATCTCAACCCCAGTTAAATCCAATTTTATAACAACTGCAAACCTGCATGCACTTGAGCAGCTGGATGTGGGCTGGAGGAAAGCACAGAATCATGCTGACTAGTTTCACTTTAAATTTATGGCTCAAAATCTCTAGAGATCATCTTCAACTTCCCACCAAAAATCTATCAACCTACTGTACCATATACTCTCCTACAATCCCCATTAACCTGGATGAATTGTTTCGATGGCCAAACCATTCATTTGTGCACTGCATCACTTCTCAAGAACTCTGTTCTTCAAACCACCCTTTCTTTCTCATTATGACTTTTCACTTCTCTACTTGAGCCCTTATATCAGCATCCAATATGGTATAACATCTATGAAAAAAATCTTATTCATTTCTCTCTCCTATTGCTCTGCTCTGCCAACATCTCCCCATTTTCCCCACCCCTGGCAACCACCAATCTATTCTTTGTTTCTTTGAGTTCAGCTTTTTTAGATTCCACATATAAGTAAGATCATACCTTATTTGTAATTTTCTGACTTATTTCATTTAATACTAATGCCCTCAAGTTTCATTCATGTTGTCACAAGTGGCAGGATTTCTTTTTATGGCTGAGTAATAATCCTTGTATCTATCTATCTACTGATCTATATATAGATAGATCTAACTATTGATGTATACAGCTATATGGTCAACTAATATATATAAGTAGATATATATGTAGATAGATCTATTGACATATCTACTGATATATATGTCATATCTAGATTGATCAATCTAGAATATAAACCTCCTAAGAAAGGACCATGGTTGTCTTGTTCATGCCTATATTGCTAGAATTTCAAAAAATGTGTGAATGAATGAATGACCAGAAATCACAAAGATTAAAAATAAAAAGGCAGACAAAAAAAGCAGGATTACAATATAATGTCATATAAAAAGTAACAGCAAAATATTTTTAAAAATATATAGAAGCTATTTTGTTGAAAAAAGACAGAATCCATAATGAAATTTAAAAGTCGCAAATACTGCTACATCAAACAACAGGACCAACATACACAAAAGAAAACAAAAAGAGAAATACAGATAGATACAGAATTACAATGATGATGAGTGCCTGATATACTTCTAATAATCTCTCATAGACTAAGTAGATAAAACATAAATTAGAACAGAGTATTTGAATAATTCATCTCCTTGATGTGTGTCTATTATATATGCATATAAAAAACTTTGTACTCAACAAAGTATTTTCTAAGTAAACATATATTATTTAGTCAAAATAATAATCACTAAAAAGTACTTACTAGAAGATTCCATAGGGGGGAAGCTTTTGACAAACTTTCTTCCCCAAAAGTTATTAGAAAGATAATTCATGGAACAGAAATAAAAATTTGGAATAGATAAAAATTTTCTCATCTAGATGAATTTATAAGTATCTGGAAACCATTACTAAGACTGCTCTACTGTTTTTGTAAATGTCAGATTTATCTAATTCCTTCTAAGTAATACAATCTCAAACAGGCAAGTAAATTGCACAGAGATCTCATAAGTCATTCATTCCAATGAACAGAAAAATGGAAGACTGTGCTTTCTGAAGGCACTAGTGCAGTATGGTTCTACAGCCACACAGGTTAAATAATGATACACTTTCTGCATAAAAACTATGTTACATTTGATTTCAGGATGCTGTGTGCAACTCTATGTGTTTTGCCTTGAGAAATGAAAGGAAAATAATGAAGGTAACGCTTATTGAACAAATAGGCATTGTTCTGATATATAATTGCATTTAATAATCAGTGCCTAAAAGTGTGGCTGTTTTCATTCACGACAAACATTTTCTGAATACCTCCAGTATGCTGGGCATGGTTATAAGCACTGAGAAGGACATATAATAAAATTAGGTGAAACATATTGTATCATAGTAGGTGGTGATAGGTACTATAGAGAAAAGTAAAGCCGAAAAGAGGTTTGGAGCACAGGGAGTTACAATTCAATCAGAAGATAACTGAACGAACACTTGCAGGAGATGAGAGAAAGGTAATCCAGACCAGAACAACCACTGCAAAGGCTAAGACAGGAGTTTGGACAACCCAGAGGCAGTGAGGCTGGAAGGAAATGGTAGCAGAAGCCGTGAGGAGACCAGACCGTGCAGGATCCTGAGGTAGGGTCAAAGGCTTTGGCTTGTACTTGAAAGTCATGTGCCTTATGTTTGAAAAGAATCACTATGTCCTTTATGTAGTTAAGAATAGACCGCTGAGCAACAAGGATGGAAGGAGGGAGTTAAGAAGCTACTACGATAATTCAGATAGGAGATAATGTTTGCTTGAACCAAGGTTGCAGTGAAGGGGGCAAGAAGTGATGGATTTTGGATGTAGCTGAAGGTAGCGCTGATCGAATTTGCTGGTAGATTTGTATAGGTACAAGAGATAGCAGAAGTCAGCAGAACTCCAGAGATTCAGCCTGAGTGACCAGAAGGATAATGTTTCTTTATTTGCATTTTATACAGAAGATAACTAGTTATTATTCCAAAGCTCAGAATCTTTCTACAATGTCCCATTACTTGAGGAAAAAGGCAACTGAAATTATTTTGCATAGAGCATCCTCCGTATGGATTACAGACTTTTCATTTTACCAGTGAAGGCTGAGAAGATTTTTTCTTTCTCAATAATTGGTAATATCTCCTTGAATCATGAGATTTATTGTTCAATGACACGGAGAAGCCTAAAAATGTAAAAAGGCTGGGAAGAGGATAGGAAATTTATGGATGACAGAATTATATGAGGTTATCTAGGGGTTTTAGGGATACCTGGCTAGATCTCCACATTCTTGAGGCTGATGGCATGATAAATTACCTGTAGAACCTCCCTAGGAACCGGTGTTTGACAGAATGAGATGGGGAACAGACTTTCCTGAGATTAGATAT
Organism: Potos flavus; assembly: GCA_028534135.1. Lineage (NCBI taxonomy): Eukaryota > Metazoa > Chordata > Mammalia > Carnivora > Procyonidae > Potos > Potos flavus. The sequence goes on along the minus strand of CM052887.1, from coordinate 34,738,772 downwards.
GAGAAAACTATTTTGCCCTGGCTTCTTTATTTCAAATGTTTTAAATAGAAACTTGAAAAAGTAACCACCAATAATCGAGCTACTTTTCAGTGCCTAAAAATACTTTTAAAGCAGATACGCAGAATTGTGTTTTGGACATGTTGCCTATATATAAGCTCTCCAATTAGTTTTTCATAGTATAAAGGTTAATAGGCTCCAAGAAATGTATTTAATTTCTTCAAGCTTTCTGTTTATGTTCTCATTTGGCATGGTATGAAGGTGCCCCAGCAATACAAGCTGATTTTGCTGTTGCTGAGATAAAATATAATTCTTGTCTACTATTCTTATTGGAAACATTACATGGGATACCTAGAATTAGTCTTCTTCTATCTTGCTATCTTTGTGTGTTTCTATCAACATGCCACAGTGTGGCAATTCCCAAGAGTTAGTGCTCTTAAATCTGGCCTCCTCCTGACATCTCAGTTTCGGTGAAAGGTCCTTCTCCTCTTTCTTCCCAGGCATCTTGACCCAGCTTCTTCCTGTCCTTCACCTCTACGTTGGAACAGTTGCCAATATCAAGAAATACTAACTCTGCAGTATGCCTCGTGTTATCTAACAACTCCCCTTTTCCCTCCCAATGCTAACAGCGCAGAGATGACTCTGGTCTTAATTCTGGCAACATCCCTGAATGCATCTCATGTCCTCTAGTCTGGCCCGTTACACTTCATCTGGCACGTGGGGCCCGCTTCATTTTAAAGCCCCGCACTGGCCGTATGACTCTATCGAAACCATAGAGTTGCTTCAGTTGGACAGCTGAACTAAGTATAGATGTTTCTTCCTCCCTTTACGGTCCTTCCCACCAGTGTGGCCCCAAGCCGCCTCTCCAGTCTTAACTCCTACCACTTCCTTCACAAAGTCCTTGCAACTCTAGCAAAATCAATCACTCTTCCCTGAACCTGCCTCTGTTTTAGCAGCTTGGTGCTTCTGCTTACACAAAAATGTTCCCTCTTGCCTATCCAACTTTCTCTTCTGTCTACCGAAAAGCTGACCAGTCCTTCAGGTCCTATCTCCAATGCAGCTTCAAAGAAGCTTGTGATCCCCGCCTCCACTGAACACCTACCCCCGTGCTTTGTTTGTCCAACACTAACTGCAGTCTGCAGGCCTGAGCACCTTTCTTATCATCCACACTTTACAATAAGCTCCTAGAAGGTGACAAGTGGGTTTTGCTCATGTCTGAATCCCCACGGTGGTAGGATGGTACAAAGTCAAGTTCAGGGATTATCAGTGACAAGAAGTGTTAAAAAGTAGACATCTTAAAAGAAGCTGTTTTAAACTTCTCATTAAAAGTCATGAATGTCTCCCTTTCACTTAATAACAGGATAGCCACGGATAGAACAGTATCTTCCTGGTCTCTTCAGTATTCTTTCTACTCTTCTGTATAAATAAAATTTACATTATAGTGATTAAAAGTCCCTTATAAAATGGTGTCACAAAGCCATATCTGGAAAGAGAGGATCAGTACTAATCTGTTCCTTACTGGCTATTTAGTAAGGGGAATATGAGATGATATGTTTGGATTAGAGACAGAGGGAAATGGAGTTTTCAAGGGAGAAAAAAAGTTACAAAAGAAAAACCTGTTTCACAAAATGCAGTCTGTGGAAAATCTTTCAGCTGAATGTCAAGATTAAGAAAAATCAATAAAACCTTTGAAACCAGAACTATGTGAAAGGGTTTTTAGGGCTGATGGCAAAATACAATGCTATGGCTTCACGAAAATAAAATCTTTCTCCAGTAACCGCAAAAGCAATTCTTCAATATTCAAGGAGCCTCCGTGGCCTCCAAATACGCATAGCACAAATTGCTTATTACACAGATAGGGACAGTCAAGATTCAAAGGGCCAGCATTTTCAAAAGGACTTTTTACCAAGGCTGTAATTAGTTGTTCTGGCAAAAACTGCATACACGTCTAATTGCACACACAATTGGCTAATTGTATCTTCAAAATAAAGGGTAAAGGGTTAATTGTATCCACATCTGGCCACAAAGAAAGAGGTTGTCCTTTGAAAATATGACACTACACTTAGATGAAAATTTGCATTAAACAACCATCCCTATTACTACTAATAATTATAATAATACCACATGCTGACAAATTAATACCTTTCATCATGATCCTGAAAACACTTTACAAACATTAATTAATCTCACAATACTCCTATGAGGTATGAAAAGGCGATTATCCCAATGGTGTCAATAAGGAAATACAGGAAAGTTAGGTAATTGTCAAAAAGCCGCAAAAGGAATTGGAGCTCCTAGCCCCTGGCACTGAACATAGGCCCAGGTCACCAGGGAGGTTCTGTGGGGAGTCTGGTTCAGATAATCAGTAAAAATGAGGCTAAAACCAATGCAAAACTAAGTAATCAGGTTTCAGAATGGTGAAAACTGACCTGTGATTTAGAGACTACTTTGATTTCTTCTACTGAAAAGAACACAGAAAGCATCAAGAATGGAGCTAACAAAAGGCATCCATATGAGTAAGGTGAAGTTAAACTTTCACTACTTCCAGATGACATGATACTATACATAGAAAACCCTAAAGACTCCACCCCAAAACTGTTAGAAATAACGAATGATTTTAGTAAAGTTGCAGGATACAAAATTAATACACAGAAATCAGCTGCATTTTACATGCTAATAACGAAGTAGCAGAAAGAGAAATTAAGCAAACAATTCCATTTACAGTGGCACCAAAACAATTAAACTACCTAGGAGTAACTTAACCAAGGAGGTGAAAGACCTGTACTCTGAAAACTATAAAGCACTGATTAAAGAAACTGAAGATGACACCAGCAAATGGAAAAAAGAAATCCCATGCCCATGCATTGGAAGAATTAATATTGTTAAATTATAGAAGAATTAATATTGTTAACATGTCCATATTACCCAAAGCAAAATAGTGCAATCCTTATCCAAACACCAACAGCATTTTTCATAACCAGGACAAAGAATCCTAAAATTTGTATGGAACCATAGAAGACCTCAAATAGCCAAAGCAATCTTGAGAAAGCAGCAGCAGGCTGGAGGCATCACTATCTCAGATTTCAAGTAATACTACAAAGCTGTAGTAATCAAAGCAGTATGATACTGGCACAAAAACAGACACACAGATCAGTAGAACAGAATAGAGAACCCAGAAATAAACCCACGCTTAGATGACCAATTAATCTAGGACAAAGAAGGCAAGAATATACAATGGGGAAAAGACAGTCTCTTTGATAAATGGTGCTAGGGAAACTGGACCACTTTCTTGTACCATACACAACAATAAACCCAGAGTGTATTAAAGACCTACATGTGACACCTGAAACCATAAAACTCCTTGAAGAAAACATAGGCAGTAGTTTCTTTGACATCGACTATAGCAATATTTTTCTAGCTATGTATCCTTAGGCAAGGGAAACAAAAGCAAAAATAAACTACTGGGACAGTGTCAAAATAAAAAGCTTTTGCACAGTGAAGGAAACCATCAAACAAAAAGATAACCTACTGAAGGGGAGAAGATATTTGCAAAAGATATATCCAATAAGGGATTAATAATCAAAATATATAAAGAACTTCTACAACTCAATACCAAAAAAATACTCTGATTAAAAAAATGGGCACAGGGGGCACCTGGCTGGCTCAGTTAGTAGAGCATAGTACTCTTGATCTTAGGGTCATGAGTTCAAGCCCCACATTGGGCTTAGAGATTACTTTAAAAAAAAAATGGGTGGAGGACCTGAATAGACATTTTCCCAAATAAGACATTCAGATGGACCAGAGACACATGAAAAGATATGCAACATTACTAATCATCAGGGAAATGCAAATCAAAACCACAATGAGATTACCACCTTACCTATCAGAATGGCTTGAATCAAAAAGACAAGAAATAGGGCGCCTGGGTGGTTCAGTCGGTTAAGCACCCAATGCTTGATTTCAGCTCAGGTCATGATCTCAGGGTTTTGAGACCGAGCCCCGCACTGGACTCTAAGCTCAGTGGGGAGTACGCTTCTCTCCCTCCGAGCCTTTCTCCACTTGTGTTTGTTTTCTCTCAATCTCTCTCTAAAATAAATAAATATTAAAAAAAAAAAGTATTGGCGAGGATGTGGAGAAAGATGAACTCTTGAGCACTCTTGATGGGAAAGTAAATCAGTTGCAGCCATTATGGAAAACAGCATGGGGGTTCCTCAAAAAATTAAAAATGGAAATACCATATAATCCAGTAATTCCACTACCAGGTATTTACCCAAAGAAAACAAAAACATTCACTTGAAATGATATATGCACCTCTATATTTATTTCAACATTATTTACAACAGCCAAGATAGGGAAGCAGCCCAGGCATCCACTGATAGATGAGTGGATAAAGATATGGTATCGATGTACAATGGAATATTACTCAGCCATAAAATAGAATGAGCTCTTGCAATATACGCCAACAGATAGACCTAGAGGGTATTATGCTATGTGAAAGAAGTCAGAGAAAGACAGATACTGTATAGTTGTACTTATATGTGGAATCTGAAAAACAAAAACAAAAAGAAGAAACAGGTCCAAAAATACAGAGAACAAAGTGACAGTTGCCAGAGGGAGGGGGAAATACAGGCTTCTAGTTGTGGAATGAGTAAGTCACAAGAATAAAAGGTACAGCATAGGGAAAGTAGTGAATTGTATGCAGTAGTGCTGTCTAGTGACAGCTGGTGGCAAGCACGGTGAAACATACAGACTTGTCTAATCACTACACTGTCCCCCCTGAAACTAATGTAACGTGTGTCAACTGTGCTTCAATTAAAAAAAATGGAACAAGTAGAAATTTTTGTTCCTTGGTTTGATTTTATGACCAAATAGGACAGATAATAAAAGGGTATACAGAATCATATAATGCATCCCCAATGAATGGAACTTTCAAAAATATGTAAGAGGAGTAAATTTTTGCAAGAGACGTCTGGCTGTAGCAGCTTCAGATGACATGCTGGACATAAAGACATGCGGTGAGGGACTAAAACAGTCAAAGTTATGTTACCTTCTAACCATTGTGAATTTACACCCTATTATTCGTCGGGAACACCCAATTTACACTAGCCTGGAATATCTAACTTAATACAAATATAAACTTAATACAAATAAATTTTCTTATAAATACATATCATTAGAATTTCTGTAACCTTAATATTTTAAGAAATGAGAGAGGAGGGCTCATTTTTAACCATATAATATACATTTTAAGAACTGGTTTACTTTTTACAATTAAAAAAATCTTGTAGCCACCTCAGAAAATTGATGAGAAATTCTCTATGCAGATACTTATAAAGATGTAGAGATATAAATATGCTCCAATTCATCTCACTTATTTGGTGAAAAGACAGTGCTGGAGGATACAAAGATGAGCAAGACACAGTTCCTGCTTTCCCAGACATATGGTCTATGGATTTATTTATGTTTACTCAGGCCCTAATATATCTCTTCCTACAAAAGTTTTGAGGCAATATCCAATAAAGGAATAAAGAAAACACCGAAATAGATAGGGGCAAGGAAAAGAGAAACAAAACATGCTAAAAGGAAGAATCCATATGACTTGTTTGTCTACATTTCAAAATTGGTCCAAAGTTACGGGGCACCCACAGCAAAAGAAAAAAGATACATGAGTTAGAAAGAAAGGAAGGAAAGGCGAGAGAGAAAGAGAGAGAGGGGCAGGAAAAAAGGGAGAAAAGGGCACTAGGACATATAACTAAATACTTTAAAATGCCTTATAGAGGTAAAGATCAATATAGCGTGGGAGTGCCTAAAACAAGAGACCTGATTTCCGATGGGGGAAGCAGGGCAAACAGTTACATTCTGGGCTGGGCTTGAAGGTCAGGGCTGAGCTCCAAAGCAGCTGCTGCAGAAAGGGCACGCCCCCCAATGCCCAGCAAGCAGAGAGCCATGTAAGCAGAAGGCATGTCCGGGAACTGGAATTAAGAGTCTAGCTTCGAGTGCGAGGTAGAACACAGTCCCGGAGGAGCCCGGCAAGAGCCGCACAGCCCACGGGCAAATGCCGGGCTGAGCTTTGTCCATTTCTGTTCAGTAACAGGTGATGCTAGATTTTTGACCTGGGGGTGGGGGGGAGGCGAGAATACAACCTTTTTCTTTTTCCTTTTTTTTTTTCCCCTTCAGTACAAAATTCTGACAAGAATAGGCCAGAAAGTCAAGAGGAAGAAAGATCTGTCAGGAGGCTCTGTAATAAATCAGATGAGGGATGATAAGGGTCTGCTCTCTGGTCCTGGCATGGGAGAGGTAAAGGAGAGGACAAACAAGAGACTCTCTGACAGGACTTAGTGAATAATTAAATGCGAGGGAAAGGATAAGTCGTCCATGACTCGAGTCCTTAAATCCTGCCTGACCAAGGACATCCAGAAGACTGAGACTGCATCTTTTTCTTACGTTTTATCAGGACTAGTGTCAACCAAATTAACATATCTTTATGTCACAAATATTTTTCATCATTGAAAAGTATACAGGATTTTCAAAATGATAACATTATTAAATGTATCCTTCTTTAAAAATGAAATGTGCTATTTCAGCCAGCCCCATGCTGCGAGACCAAAAGCACCGTAGTTATATTTCTAGTCCAGACTTCAGTATTTGTCCTTTTCTGTTCATTTACATTTATAAAAAGTAAAATGAGCTTTAATTTTTTTTTTTCCGGAGATTTAAATGACTTGGCACTCACCGAACGGATTTGTATGCCTCTCCCACGTTGCCAGGGATAATGTAAAACCATGATCAATGCAGATGTATAAAAATTACTTGAATGAATAGATTTAAAATTTGAAGTTAAATAGAAATCACCTGTTCCCTAAACCTATAGCCAGTTTTTCTTTTTTTTCTGTAGCCAGTTTTTGCCACTAGTATTAGACTACCTGTTAAAGGCAGGTATGTAAAATGATGGCTGCTGTTCATTATATGACAATTTAAAAATTTCATCAGCAAAAATCTATTTCCTAAATAATGCACCCTTATCACCAAAATTATTGCTATGAAAAATTGCTAGCTGCTATATCCAAAGCCAAGTCCTTATTAGTGTTAGTGCTAAGAACTGCTATAGATAGAGCAAGATGTTTGGTAGACATTGCAATGCACTTACAATGTTTGCTTTGAAAGTGACATGACTATATGGTCATTAGATAATTAGAAATTTTATCCTTTATAATAATGTTCCATCTTTGTATTATGATGGAAAACCACTGATTTCTTATCAACTTATCATAATTAGTCAGTGACCTCCTAGTCCCATACAAAACGGAGGTCAAATTTCCAGATTTGGCCTTTACAGGCCTAGATGATCTGGGTCAACTGATTTCGAGTCATAATTCCTTTTAACCTGGTGGTGATTTCTGAAGAATGAGGATTTGTATCACTGGTTATGCAGGTGCTGAGGACAAGGGTCACTGGGAAGCTGGGTTTCAGAAAGGCTTCATGGGCAAGAAGGCAGGCAGGGTAGAGGGCAAGACAGGTCAGGGGCTATCTCCTTTCTTTTCTGGATCAAAGGCTGTAGTGGCAGTCCCTCAGCCCTGGCATGTGCAGGCATGTGAGTGTACACACAGAGGTCAGCTGGGATGGGGTCCCTGGGGATTAACCTAGCTGCAGTTAGCTCGGAACAAGGGGCTCTGGAAGCCTGAGGCAGAGCTGTAGCTCCCAACTGTGATTCACTGACTTGGCAGCTAAGTGTTTAGACTGAGCCTAATACATCCGAATTCCAGTTTGAGGCACCTATTAGCTAAGTGACCTGGGGCACCTAGCTGGCTCAGTAGGTAGAACATGTGACTCTCGACCTCAGGGTGGTAAGTTCAAGCCTGATGTTGGACATGGAGCCTACTTTAAAAAATAACTGTAAAAACAATCTTTAAGTAAAAAAAAAATTTTAAAATAAAAAATAATTGCATCTTAAAGGAAATTCTATTATAATATTAACTAAAATAAGCTTAGTTCTAAGGATTTTTTATTTGAATGATCCCATAAAGATAAAAGATAACAGATTATTTGCCCTAATTTGGCTGTAACATTACTACTTCTGTATCAGTGGGCTGTTTCCCTTCTTTCTTTCTTTCTTTTTTTTTTTTAAAGATTTTATTTATTTGGGAGAGAGAAAGAGAGTGAGTGAGAGAGCATAAGCAGGGGGAGTTGCAGAGGGAAAGGGAGAAGCAGGCTTCCCACTGAGCAGGTAGCCTGATACTAGGCTGAATCCCAGGACCCTGAGATCATGACCTGAGCCGAAGGCAGACCCTTAATGACTGACTGAGCCACCCAGGCACTCCATCCCTTTTTTTTTTTTTTTTAAGATTTTTATTTTATTTTTATTTATTTTTATTTATTTTTTAATTATTTATTTATTTTTTATTTTATTTATTTTTTATTTATTTTTTATTTATATTTATTTATTTTTTATTTATATTTATTTATTTTTTATTTATATTTATTTATTTTTTATTTATATTTATTTTTTATTTATATTTATTCATTTATTTATTTATTTATTTATTTATTTATTTGACAGAGAGAGGAAACACAAGTAGGGGGAGTGGGAAGGGGAGAAGTAGGCCTCCTGCCAAGCAGGGAGCCCATGCGGGACTCAATCCCAGGACCCTGGGGTCACGACCTGAGCCCAAGGCAGATGCTTAATGACTGAGCCACCCAGGCACCCAGGCACTCCGCCCCATCCCTTTCTTAATTATAGATATGTATCATGGCAATGTACCTAGCTAACAACATTTCCCAACCATCCTTACTGGTAAAAGTAGTCAAGTGAAAGCTGTTGAATTGGGCTTTTGGAAAAGCTATTTAAGTGGGGCTTGCTTTTGCGTCAGTCCCCTCCTTCTATGCTTAGAGATGCAGCAGCCACCTTGTAATCAAGAGGCAACCTGGTGTATGGAAGTCACACATTAAACGTGGTGGAGCAGAAAGACAGAACTCTGAGACAGGGATAGTCTCACAGAGCCATTATACTAGCCCTCGATTACCGAACTCAGGACATTTTTAGATGAAAAAACAAAACAAAACAAACCCTGATTTGTCTAAGCCACCAAGTTATGAAGGTCCATTACTGGCAATCAAATGCAATTCCTGACTCATTTGTGTATATACACATTACAGGCAGCAGTTAGCTAATTCCATTTGAGGGGGGATTTAAAGATCCCCAGTTTTTTTCAAACACACTTTCCCCCCTTGGTATTATAAAGTATATATTTGCTATAAAGTATATTATGCTAGTATTATTCATTCTTTGGAAATAGGGATCAGAAGCATCTGTTAAAATGCAACAGATGCCTGAGAAGAGTTGTACTTTAAGCTATCAATATAACTGAATATCTCCTTGTGATTTACTTTATTAGCTTCCATGATTGGGTGGATCTTGAGGGGATAGAACATAAAGACAGCTAAGTTTTCTTGTAGGAAGACTAGTCAAGAAAAGGAGCGATGTCAGGCTACTATAGTAAATAATCGCTTCTTCCTTGTCCAGCACCACCCCCACCCCCATCCTGTCTCCCCCGACTCCATTCCCACCCCAAAGACACTGATGGGCAGCCTTAGAGGTAGAAAGCATGAGAAACAAAAGGAGATAGAGAATCTGAAGGCAAGCTTCTAATTCTTTATTATATAAAGGCTCCCCACAACCACTCCTCTATATGGGAGTAATTCATTTACCCTACGAAAAAATTCCATTGTTAACTAATAAACAGCACTAGTAGATTAGTCATTCAGTAGATAGTTGAGTCACTTCTCTATCCACCAACTGCCGTCAAAGAAGAAAGGACAAGACTGTGGCAGGGAGCAGCTAAAGCACAGGACCAGTTCAGTGGGACTGGATTTACCTCAAGTTTGATCTAGTGGGTGATTGGTCATTTCAGGCACTCGAATGTGTCTCCAAGTTCTTGTTATTTCCTAGACTCTGTGCTAGAAACCAAAGATTTGGAAATGATGATGATGATGGCTTGTCCTCAGAAAACTGAGCAATGTAAATAAACCACAGCCATACACTGTGGCGTACGTGATACCACGGGTGTATGCGGAAGTTGAAGGAGAAGAGCAGAATTCACTCTAAGCATAGTTAAGGGTGATCAGGGAAAGCCTCCCGGGGCAAATGATGCCTACAGAGGATTTTCAAAGATGACAGGATTTTACTAGGGAGATAAAAGCGGAGATACGCATTCCGGTCAGAGGCAAAAATGCACAAAAAGCTGGAGATGAAGCATGGCACGTTTGAGGCATTTCAAATATTTGCTATTTCTGTAGCATCAAGTGCTAAGGAAGAAGTAAAAGAAAGGGAATTAAGTAGAGCCCAGATCAGGCAGGGCACTGAATGCCATGCTAATCAGCGTGGATTTTTCTCTGATAACTAGTCACGGAAAGTGTGCCAGTGCTATGGTAAGATTTCTGTTTCAGAAAAATCACTGCTGGCTGTCAGTTTGGAAGGGAGCGAGGTTGGAGGAAGAACTATCACCTAGGAAACCTTAGTAATAACGCAGATGACAAGGGATGAGAGCGTGCATGCTGAGTGGCTCTTCTCAGCATCTGTTACGTGGCGGGCAAGGTGGGAGGAGAAGAGGGAAGTTAAAATCTTTTACCTGGATGGCAGTGTTCACATTGGAAGAGTCACTTTTCACCTGCCATCCACCTTTATAAAGCACACAGGAAATGTATGTCCTCTCTGAATTCACTTTTTTTTTTTTTTAAAGTTTTTTAAACTGTAATTATACCTCTTGAGAGTTTGCTAAGTGAACCAAAAATAGAGGCGAGTAAGAAGGAGGCTCTAAATTCTGCTCTAGGTGGCCTCTTAGCTTTCAGAAGCAGTATTCTCACTTTGCAAGAGGAAAACTTCTCCTTTTTTAAAATGAAAAGTAGGCAAGATAAGAACAGAGTGTGCCCTTTCCATCTCCCCCCAAATATTTGAATAAATGAGAAAACATCCTTGAAGCACTTTGAGCTTCCAAGGACTGTACCTATACCGTGAGGTCCCTAAGTACTGGGCTGTGGCAGGACTATCAGCAATCGGCATTGTGCAGAACGGCCAAGCACAGAATGAACCCAACTCTGGAGTTCTCGGAGTTAGTAAGAGAGAGTTACAGTTATGGTTGCCAGGTCAAACAGAGATGACGTATTTAGTCTAAGGATGACCCAAATATTGTATGGGATACAATTATACTAAAAAATTCTGTTGTTTATTTGAAATTCAAATTTACCTGGGCATCCAGTATTTTATTCGCTACAGCTGGCAGTCCTAATTACAGTAGTACCTTAAGAGGGAAAAGTTGCTCGATTCATAACCGATTTACCTTATTCGTGGCATTTTGGCTTCTCTTATGTAGTAGGAAGTACTGTAGCTACATAGGAGGGAATTATGAAGCACAACAAGGTAAACATGTGAACAAAAACGACCAGTTATAAAAACTTTCTCAGCAATGCTGGGAATCTCTTAAAAACTGTGCCATTTAAAACAGCAAGGACGGGAGCATCCACTCCAAACTAATGAAACAGTATATTAACACTTTTTAAAGAAAGAAAAATGTTCATTACATATTATAAGTACTGTGACTTCAAAGACAAGTATTTCGAAAGAGCAAACAGCTCACAAGAATATAGGGGCATAAAAACTTTTCTAAAGAGGTAACACTTGGAAAAAAAAAATTTAACAAAGAATGCTTTCGTGATAAATGACAGAAAAGACAAGCCCCACCACCACCAAAAAAAAGTTTTTCGTGCTCATGGAGGTCTTACTAATATGTCCTCAATTGACTGCCAAAAAAAAAAAAAAAAAAAGGATGACAGGGCCATCTTTGGAATCCAGGGCAAGGTGGAAAGCCCAACTGTCCAAATCTGGGAATCTTGCAGCGTTTACACTAAAGCATTGTGCTATTTTTAACGTACTTTAAGCTCACTTTTATTACTTCCAGACCTTTTTCCTCATTAAGGCACAGATATAAACTGGGAGCTACTTATAGGATAGATACCAAATAGTCTGTCTGCTGGCGAGATACAGACCTCCACCTTGCATGCATATCAGCTGGAGAAAAAAGAGCCCTTATTCATCAAATTTAAAAAGCACTCTCTCATTTCATGCTAATTGTATGGTCCTTTGCATGATATACAAAAGATTGCCTAAGATGAAAGGCATTAAAAAGAAAACTACCAGTCTCCGAGGTTTTTTTTGGGAACAAGATTAACTTATTACTTTTTTAGAGAAAGTAAATGACTGACTAATTCAAGTATTACATTTATCTGCACAGAATGACCTTTACAGGTTTTATTATTGTCAATGCCTATTTAACTGCCTCTCTGCCTAGCATAATGTGACCTCATTCGACTAATCTCAGTGCCCCAAAACCTTTTAGGGTGGTGTCAAACAGTTCATAAATTAAAGAATTTAAAATAAAGTATACACGGGTCTTAAATGATTTTTTTTTCTCCCACAAAGGAAATAGTTAAACCTCCCTGGAAAAGAGAGGCTGATTATTAAGAAATGCTTGCTTCCCAGCTCCTACTACACGCATGTTCTGCTTCGGCTGGTTTCTTATGAAAGCACAATATGAAAAATTCATTTTTGGTTATGGATATTATCAGTAATAGGATGTAATAACGTAATAAGCAACAGAATATTAGTCAAGGGTTGTAAATAAGATAAGCCATGATAATTTGCACCATACCATAATTTATGGCATATAGTAATATATGAATTGGGTCTTTGAAAACCTGCGTTAATTTAGATTGATGTTACTATAAATATCAACCAGTTATTAACAACTACGTCAAAGCCATCGGGGAACAGAGGTGAAAAAGAGAGAAACACTAGGTGCAGTTTATATTTAGGCTGCACGACAACAAAGAGGCACTTATTCCTTCTGTAACTGTCTATCGATCGCTATCAGTCAACTGAACGGGGTTGGCAGGTCCGAAGAACAGCCGCCTCAACCTGCAGCCCTTGCGCGGAGCAGAATAACTGGGCTTCCCAAACTGCCCCCAAAATGGATTCTTTTTTTTTTTTTTTTTTTTTTCAAAATGGATTCTTTAAGAGGTTAAAATCTGACTCAAATATGCTGCTACTAACTAATATCTACTATACATATTAAGGATCTTTTTAACCCGTTAGACTAGCACTGTCCAGTAAAACTTAAGGCGAACCACGTATGTGATTTTCAGCCATAGTAGGAAAGGTAAAAGGGTGAAATTAATTTTAATCTTTTTTAACCCAGTATCTCCAGAATATCATCATCATAACATGTATTCGACATAAATTATTATTGAGATATTTCCAATCTTTTTTTCATACCAAGTCTTTGGAACCCAGAACGTTTTTTTGTTTGTTTGTTTTACACTTTAGCACATCTGAATTCAGACTAGTCACATTTCAAGTGCTCAAAACTACATGTGGCAAGTAGTGACCACGTTTGGCAGTATAGTTAAAATTTCACAAACCAAAAAAAAAAAAAAAAAAAGCCTCGTTCTTAATTACTACCTAATGTTTTCCTGTGAGTCAAATCTCAAGCCACTAGTGAAGTTACTTGTTCTTTGTGTTAATGAACACACCAAAAACACAAACTATAGCACTAAAAACAGGGACCGAATCCTAAGAAGGCCATGCTTAATTTTCACTAATAACAAGTATTTATATATCAAACTACTTGTTTTCCCTGGCCCCATTTCTGGTCCTGTCACAAATTTCAGGAGTTGTATTTTTTTCTCTGAGGATCTAATTATCAGCCACATTGCCCAACATTCAGTGAAATATTCACATCTTTACCATTTGATCTTTGAATAATAGAGTGTTCCAAAGTAGTAAATTATATAATTCCTAAAGCTCAATTGGTTTATGACTAATTGGTAAGAATTGTAGAGTTTCCTCATGAAAAGAGTTCCAAAAAATCAAGAAAAGAATAACTAAAAACAAATGACTATCAAAATACACTAAATTCCAGGCTAACAAGCTCTTGGCCCTTATGAAATGACAAAAGACAGCTTAAGGGCTTGCATGCTAAACCGAAACCCAACAAACCATTTTAAAGAGGTGAAGCAGGGATGATCATTAGTAGAAAAATAAGTGACAAAGAGGTGCCAGTATTTAATCCTCAAATCTGAACATTTGAAATTTAAAAGGCATATTATTTATTTTTTTTAAATGAATGCCAGTTCATTATTTTCTTCTCTCTCATGAGTTGTCAGAAAATTTTAATTTCAAGTTTGGGTTTTGATTTGACTGACAATTCTAGGCAATATATTAGCAACCAAAACGAAAATGTTAATAGAATTATAAATGTTATAATCAACACCTAAAAAGATCTTGAGATACAAGAGAATAGTCCCCTAAATCATTTGAGAAGAATATATCAGAAAAAGTAAACATTCTCATACTATGCTTTTATCCTTAATTTATATACAATTTAACCTTATACTTCTCCTAATATATCATTTTCAGATCTCATACTTTCCTCTGGCACCACCTTTCTGCATCAGTAAAACTCCTTGACACTTAACTTGGTTAAGGAAAACAGTGGTTAACTGATTCATTTGGTTAACTGATGGTTAACTTTGTGATGCCCTAAAATTTGCTTGAGTGATGACTACCTCTGAAAGACATAGTTATAGCTTCCAATCCTGGGCTTCAGTTATGTTCAACTGTCTTGCATGATCTTGAAATGATGAGCTTTTAGAAGTGTAACACAATTTTTTTAAACCACAAATATTCGGCAGAGTAATAACCCAGAAGTTTTCAGATGTGAAGAACAACGGTTAATAGAGCCTTGGCCAAAATAAGTGTTCAAGAAATACTTATTGAAATAAATGAAATGGTCTGATAGTTCAAAAATGCTCTTTGATAAGAAGCTAGGGAATTATAATTTATTAAGTAGGCTAATCAGGTTTTAGTTAGGCAGTGATAAAGATAACAAGCGAAGTTACTCAGAGGATCTTTTGGTGACTAACCTTATGCTAGAAACTGGATTCATTTTTCTTTCAGAGCAAAACTACAACTAAGCTGAAAGCACAGAATACTGGTTTTGGTTCTCAGTGTCAACAGGCATGAAGTAGAGGTTTAAAAAAAAAAAAAAAACAAACATGTCCACCCATGGAGATTAATGCAACTGAAAATGGTACACATCGCTTTTTGATCTGCTTCAGTGGCCCTTTTAAGTGTGATTTCTGCAGGATTTTTGTAGGTATGATGTATGAATGTACGATGTACATCGGGTTAGACTTGCCAGTTCACTGTGGCAATGGCTGCCCAGTCCCTGGGTAACTAAAATGCTGCTATATTGCTTCCTTATTTCCTTCCTTCAATGGCTATTTGACACGGATTTTATATAAGTATTGTTTTTAGGCTCTGGGATTTCAGCAATAAATAAGACAGTGAAAATCGCAGCTTTCAAGAATCTTCTATTCTTCCAGTAATTACCTATACCTTGTCAGATACGGCACAGTCTAAGCAACTGTTGAATGTAAACGTTTGGCATTGAAATTTGGGAATTAAGAATTTAAGAAGTAGCAATAATATCCATGGTTTGGAGAAAAACTTCAGATGCTTATCAGGTACTTATTTTGTCAACTTAATTATTGTGCAAGAAAGTCTTATACTAAATAGCTAAAAGGGACAAAACACATACAGAGAGATATTTAGGAATCACATGGGAATAAAAGGTACAACATAGGGAATACAGACAGTGGTGCTGTAATCGTGTTGTGTGGTGACAGAGGCTCCACTTGTGAGCACAGCATAATGTATAGACTTGTCAAATCACTCTGAAACGAATGCAGTGTTGTTTTTGTCAACTATATTCAAATTAAAATTTTTATTTTATTTTAAAGATTTTATTTATTTATTTGACAAAGAGAGAGAGATCACAATTAAGCAGAGAGACAGGCAGACAGGCACATAAAAGAGAGAGAGGGGGAAGCAGGCTCCCTGCTGAGCAGAGAGCCCGATGCGGGGCTTGATCCCAGGATCCTGGGATCGTGACCTGAGCCAAAGGCAGAGGCTTTAACCCACTGAGCCACCCAGGCGCCGCCTCAAATTAAAAATTTTAAATAAAAGATTCTTAGGAATCACTAAAAAATAAGAGGAAAAATGTTGTGAAGCATTTAAAAATATAATTTAAAATATGTCTTCTGTCAGGAATGGATGCCCACAACAGTCAATATAGAGGAACAACACTGAATACACAACAGAGTTCTGAGGAAAGGCCTAATACATGAGAGAGCTAAGAGCTCCTTTAGGATTTGGGAATCAGAATCATCACTGACCTGGCCTAATGGGATTGATTAACGATAACTTGATGGGGTGCCTGGCTGGCTCAGTCAGTACAGCACGCAACTCTTGATCTCGGGGTTGTGAGTTTGAGCCCCGTGTTGGGTGTAGAGATTACTTAAAAATAAAATCTTTAAAAAATAATAATAAATAAAGACAACCTGAAAAACTAACAGAAGCCATGGAAGAACTTGGTGAGGACAGTTCAATGCAGGGAGATGGAGTGATTTTATATATATACTCCCGTTAATCCAGTATTAAAAGAATAAGGAACTTGCCCAAAGTTATGGTGTTTCAGGGCTAGAATAACGAACTGGACAACAAGTTATTCTGTCTTAGATCTAAACTAAATGTTCACCTCCACACACAATCAGCATTAAACATTTATGGAGTGGCTGACCTATGCCAGGCACAGTGCTAGGCAGTGGGAACACAATGCTGAATCAACCAGGATTCCCTACTTCATGATGGTTTTGGTCATGATACAAGGAGCTAGAACACAGGCATGTAAAGGGATTGAGAAAGCAGAAGAGAAGACCTTGCCAAAGGGAGACAAAGATGGCATCAAAAATGAAAGATACCCGAGCAGAGGTCTGAGGATATTTTCCAGATGAACATGAGGGGCATGAGATAAAAATGGCTCTGCAGGAAAAGGAGAGAATTGCGCATACAAACTCCAGGGAAGGGAATATGTTCAGGGCATGGTAATAAACTCTGTATGGTGACACAGAATGACCTGGATGTTTATACGGGGCAAGGCCACATCATGAAGGGCCATGCACCTCAAAGTTACTGGATTTCATCCTGGAAGCAGCTGAACATCCCCGAACGTCATCAGGTAAGGCAGCTCCGTGGTCACATCTGTGGGCAAATGGACTGAATGATGGTAAGACTGAGGACCAGGAGGCCATTTCAGAAACTCTTTACAACAGTCAAAGTGAGAGATAATTAGGCTTGAACTGCAGCTGCAGTGGGGAGAGAACGGAAAGGGCAGGTAGGTGAGGTGGAAGCAAAGTGACTGGGTGACCAGCTGGACTGAAAGTGGAGGAAGGGGAAGAAGTCAAGGATAATCCCCTGGCTTCTGACTTGAGAAGATAACTGTCTCCATGTCACATCATTCTGTCAGCTTTCAAGTTCAGATTCTGGTTTCCTGAGATTGGTCACTGCTGCTTTGCCACATTCCCTTTGTCCTAAAGAATGTCCCTAGGTGCCACTGACTCTAGACGTAGAAATACAGAGGCAGCCGGCCCCACCTCTGAGTGGGAGTGATGAGAGGGGGAAGCACCACTTGTGCCTCTCCCAGCCTCTATACAACCTTCAGCAACCAACAGCAGCAATCCTTTACGTAATGCTCCGTTTAATTCCGTACACAAATAATGAGGTCAAAATATAGTTATTACGAACCCCAGTAGTACAAGGCATTATGGAAAAATAAAAGCCAAGAACAATAGCAGGTTTCTTGAGAGTTCTATAGGAATGCAATATGGTGCAAAGCAAAGATTTTGTGGTTCATCAGGTGCGAGTCTGACTCTGGCTCCATTACCGTTACTTGGGAAATGGATATTCTTGAGACTTGGTTGCTTCCTCAATAAAATAGATAGTATAGCCTACTCAACTGTAAAAATTAATGAGAAAATATATGTAAAATTCATATTAGCACCATGCCCAACTTGTCATAGATTCAAAAGATAATAATAAAGGAAATATCCTTCTGTATTTCCCATCCCCTTTGACTACTGAAAGACGTCTTGCCTCCAAAGAGTCTAGTTATCACCAATGGGTATTTCTCTCTACTTCCCTCACATCCACACTGATGTCTGTTATTAGAAAAATGAAGCTTCTAAAAGCAAAATAGGAAAATAGGATCATATCTATGTCAGAGACTGTTGCAGTCCATCCAATATTCATCTTTCCTTTCCTCCTCATTAATGAACGCTAATTTTGCTGGAAGTAGCAAAGTCCCAAGTTAAAAACATTTCCCAGGCTCCATTGCTGCTAAGGGTAGCCATGTGACACATCAGGGCCAATAAATCTCTAGCAGAGAAGTTTTGGAATGTTTCTGGTCACAGGTACTTTCATTCTCTCTTCACTATCCTTCCTTTTTTCAACTTCCTGGCAACTGGATATGATGGTTGAAACTACAGTAGCCATCTTGCAAATTATGAGGAAAAGATCAAGATTCATAGGACATTGGTCTCGACAAACACGAGTTCCTGTAACAGTGCTTCCACCACCTTCCAAGAGATTTTTCATCACACGGGACAAATAAGGCCCTAATTTAAGCTGCTGCCTTTCAAATGTTTCTAATTTTCCTGATTTAATCCCTTCAACCCTACTTTAGTATGATTTTCAAGGCATTAACCATAATTTCCTTCCAACTGAAAAAGAAACATTTACTGAGTGTCCAGTATATGTTAGACACTGTGTATATAGACACACAAATAAAAATTACACATTGACTCATTTAAGTCTTACAGTCACCCTGCAAGTTAAGTACTTCCATTCACATTTTACGGCAAGGGGACCCGAAGATCTAAGACGCTAAATATTACCAAAGGCACCATGCTGATACATGGGGAAGCCAAGACCCGCGCTCCAAGTCTGTCTGGTGATAGCGTTCATGCTCTGGCCACGCTCCATACTCCTGCTGGGGTCCGTGGATTCACCATTGGGAGAAGTGATGACTCCCAAGACAGTGTCTCTAAATCAGGCAGTCACTTTTCCTAGGCCTTCCAACTTAAATCTAAAAATCCAACTAGTAAACCATCTAAAAAGTATGTCCAGAGCATGGAAAAAAAAAAAAAGTGTGTGTGTAGAAAAAGGCTAAAGAGTGGCTGCTGGAGCAAGCAGCGTGAGTTACAGGAGCCTAAGGGACACTGTGCCTGAAAGCAGCTGGACAAAGTTGATGATCTGGAATGGAGGCTCTTTTTACCCCTGTCCTCCAGTCAACATCTCTGAAGAAATCACACTGACTGGAGATCAGGGTGTGAGCCTGCGGCATGGGAGAGATATTGAATAAGGTGCCCCACGCCCATACATTCTCACAGGAAAAAAAAAAAAAACCTCATGTATAATTTTATCACACATTTTAAAAAAAGAGGAATGAAAGAAAATCAAAATTACACGTTGTGTATATATACATACATATATATATCTTATAGTTTGTATGTATCTCTTATAACCTAGTAAAAAAAAAAGCACACATGAAATAGAGACTTATTTTATATAAGTACTACATAAATATACTTAGATGTGTGCAAATTTTAACCCTTTCCTCTCCACACTGAATCTGAAGCAGCTAACAAGAGTCACAATAAATTTAAAAATCATGTACAGGAAAAATATAGGAGCAAGGAAAAGAGGAAAATGAAGTATGCAAATACATATTCTACAGGATGCTAAATAATTACTAAAACTGAGCTGTACATCTAGACCTGAGCCTCCTCCTGCCAAAGGAAAACAGAAAAAATGATGAAGTACAGAATTCACGATGGACCTGAGGTAAAGGGAATATTACCACCTCAGGAGAAACAAATTATTTTCAATCATACAAAAGCAATAAGAAACCAGAAGACCCGAGTGGGACTTGACACGGGGGAGGCTGTGTCATGTTGTAGACAATGTCTTAGTAATTCCCTCAGAATAAATGTCAGAGCGTATTCCACACAATTTCTCAGAGTTACTCAGTCAAGCTGAAAAACCATTCGGGGCAGGCAATCTGTGCAGGACTAAGGCAATGAGATAGAAATACACTCTGATGGACCAGCTGGATCAAGTAACGAATCTCCAAACATCTAGGTGAACAAATAGCATGTTCTGGCAATTACTCTCCAACCAAAACCAGCTTAAGAAGTAGGATTATGCAACATGGAGGACATTAGGAGAAGGAAAGGAAAAGTGAACTGGGGAAAATCAGAGGGGGACACGAACCATGAGAGACTGTGGACTCTGAGAAACAAACTGAGCGTTTTAGAGGGGAGGGGAGTGGGGGGACTGGGTGAGCCTGGTGGCGGGTATCAAGGAGGGCACGGATTGCATGGAGCACTGGGTGTTGTACATAAACAACGAATCTTGGAACACTGCATAAAAAACTAATGATGTATTTTTATGGTGACTAACATAATAAAAAAGAAGTAGGATTATGCAACAGTTCACACACTCTTCGGCTCAGAAGTTCTGAGAAAGTTTTTATGGACTTTTTATTACTTCGTAAATGATACTTCATTCCACTATCACTGTGCTCTCAGGAGGGTATATGCCAGTCTTTTTTCCTTCTCCAAGTGGCATAAAAAGGCAGAGAAAATATGGGTTGCTATTACTTTAAAAAAATTATGGCTTTTGGCTTTTACATTAGGAGGTTCTAATATATATACTATCTATTAAATAACGGTTGGTAGAGAAGATTTATGAATTCACACCCATAATGATTTAACTAATTTAAAAGGCAATGTGTGAAAGGCATGTTCCTGAGGATATGACATTCCAAAAGTGGACATTAAACAGTCCTTGGATGGCTGGAAATTAATGTTAATTATTGAACAGGGTAGAAGAACACAGAAGTTCATTGAAAAAAAAAAAAAAAAGACATGTAAGGAACAGTGCCTGCAAGGTCTAGAAAGCAATGTAAAAATCAACGTAAATTTAGCTGAGCTTCACTACAGTGTAATTTTTTTTTTCAGTGTAATTGTTTCTATGTATTCATATCCTCATAAGCAGATTCACACCGAGAGTCCTCAGTAAGGTACGAAGTGGACTATTCAGAAAATGCCAGTGAGACCAAATACCTATCTTCTTGCTACTTTTCCATTGCCAAAGAGTCAGAGGAAACGTCTCTCAAAAAAGAAAATCTCTAGTTGTGTGAAGACAACATAAATACGGCTGTGCTTTAATTTAAACTCTCTATGTAGTCACAAGAAGTTACGACTGTAACATGAACTGAAGGAGGAAAAAAATAAGGACCATTTGTTACTAATTAAAAAACAGGGGATTAGAAAAAAGATGGCTATGGGAAATAGAGAACAGTTGTTCTCCCAACATGGACCTCTCACCCTGCTGATTTTGTGGTTTTTAAAACTATAAAAGTGGGAAAAGTGGAAAAATGACAAAATGACTACCAAAATAGAAACAGAAGATCCAATTTACTTTTAAAAATTATATTCTCTAATTTGGAGATAGAAAAATAGATTTGCTAAGCAAAAAGCTAGTATTTCCACATTTGGGCTCCTCCGCCTACACGTATATAACAAACACATATTGGCTCTAATGCGGCTCCAGCAATGCGGTAACAAGGTTCCATTTCTCTGATTCTAATTGCAATCAACTGCAATAAATCAGCAGATGAGGCAGGTGGTTAAAGTCGTACAACTTTAACAAACTAAGATTGCTGAAGTTAAATAAATATCATTGTGGTCACTTTAAGCTACCTAGCTTCATCAAGCAGAGCTACAAAAGCAGCAGGTTAGCGGGTTTCTGGCAAGGAATAATTGGTGCTGAGCAACAGACTGTGTACATGAGCAGAAACATTGCGTAAAACTCACATTACTGGCTTACCCACACCATATGTGCATTTTGGATGGAAACAGGGGCAGCTCTCATACACCTCACATAGTTTGGCCTTACTGACTAGGATGAATGAACATTATGTTACAGTGTGCTAGTTAACCCCAGTGGAAACCAGCAAACACCGGAATTATGAGCTTTCGATTATAATTTTTTCCAGTGAAAATGAAATGAGGACAATGATGGAGTGGTAACAAAAATATGCAAATCTGAAGTTATATAGAGAAGATCTTTACAAACTCTGATAAGCATGCCCCAAGTTAATTCATCTTGCCAGTGTTTTGGGCAACCAACAACCTAGGCTAGTCTGATTGTCAAATATAAAAGTCAAATGTTTATAGATCTGCAAAAAGAATAAAGTGTTTTAATTGTTCTTTACCAGTGGTCCAAGACAGACCTTATAAGCAAGAGCAAGAACCTTGGAAGTAGTTTCTGCAGTCTGACAGTTTACCAGCAAGAACTGCTGGACCATTCCTTTCTAACAAGCATAAAAGCTTGATTAATCAATGCCTAAAATCTTCAATACACAGCAGATCCCCACCTTACCGTCCATCACCGCCTCCTCACCACCATCACAGTAGTGATATAAAGGTTGGCATTTGGTGGCACAATCCCAATTCACTTTCCAAAGAGGCAAAGAGCCAGGACTTCTGGGAAAAAAAAAAATCTCAGATACTGCATCTAACCCACCTACACCGATTGCACTGACTGAGAACTGAACTTGAAGAGAACCTTGGCAACTGGTCCCAGATGATACATTAGGTGAGCAGGAGAGTCCCCCCAAATGTACTTTCTACTATATTATATGGTGCAATAATTCGAATGAAAATAAAGATGAGAGAAATGCACTCTATAAAATCTTCTTCTCAAAGGGTATCTTGAATAAGGAGGATAAACACATTAAAGAATTAAATTTACCATTTAAATGACATAATCCTACTGTGCTTCATTTCCCAGTATATCAGAAATTTGAAAAGGTTTTATATTAGGGGAAACAAAAAACAAAGATCCTTACACTCATCTGATAAAATTACATTCTCATCAACTAATTATTATAAAGGGAGAAATTAATTATGTTCAACTAAGTGTCTCAACATCATAGTATAAAGGAAAAAAAAGCAAGGCTTTTAGACAAATACACATTTAAACTGATAGCCCACAACATATTTTGGGGGGGAAATATGACTTTATAGCGGATACAATGACATTGACGGGTTGATCAATGAGAAAAGTTTGGGCTGCATGATTTCCAATGAGATGTGAAGAATAACCTCCAAGTCACCTCACTCTTCTCCCTGCTGGAAAGGCCTCTGGGTGAGAGGACAGATGTTTTGACAAATCGTGATCAGATGTGGTGCTCTGTGATCAACTAATTAAGGGATCTTAAACCTAAATGAGCCAAGGCAGAAACATCCCAACATATCTCCTAAGGGTCATCCTCAATAGCCCGCTCCATTGTTTTTAGTGCCACAGAAAATAGTTCTTCTATTAAGCAAAATCTGCCCTTGAGTGAATACATCATTTCCTCATCACCAATCTCACTAACATTTAAAATGTAAGATACACTCATTACAGACAAATTGGAAAATAAGAACACTGGAAAGAACGAGTTAACCCATACAGCTCTCATCCCAAAGGCAACTACCCTTAATGCTTTTATGGACCATCATCTTTTTCTGCACAGTTTTTACATAGCAACGATACAGTATATACAATTTTGTACCTCATATTTTTAACTGAAATTATGAAACTAAGAGTTTTTGTATTTTATTGAAAACTAATAAATTGCATTTAGGAAAATGGAAAAATAGTCCCTTGAATGAACTGCCATCTTTTTTTTTTTTTTTGCATGTAGAACTTCTTGAGGATTGAAAATATTATTTTCTTAGAATAGAATCCTAGAAGTGGAATTACTGTCAAAATATATTAACATCTTTATGGCTCTTGATACTTATAGCCAAAATGCTTTCCAAAAATGGTTGTACCAATTTAAACGGCCTTCAATATCAATACCCATTACAGCTGTATTTGGACTATGAATATCTTGAGAGAATAAATAAGTTTCATAATCGTCCTTATAACACCAATACTTTAATAAACTTAGATGCTATGTTATACTAGAAAATCCTTAAACCTGAAATCCTGACACCCGGTGGAGGAATGTTTGCTATTCTTAAAACTCTTCTTGAAAATCACTCCCTCTAGGCCCCTTTTTCCTGCACCACAGGACCTCGATTCTTTTCTATGCAGAACGCAATCTTTAATGAGATCATCTCATTTCCCTTTTAAGAGATGGTAACCAAAATCTTTATCATATGGAATTCACAAAACTCAAGGATATTGTCATTCATTGTATAGACTATCTGAAATAAACACAGGGAAATTAATCCCTACAGAGTCTGAAGGCTCCTCCACTCTCTTAAAAGACTTAAAGGAAGTGCAAAAACACATTAGAAGAAAAGTGGACATGTTTCATGAATATGTGCATTTCATGCCTTTCTAAACAAACAAAAAAATCTTTTGTCCTAAATTACTGAATTGTGAATTCCACAGGTAACTCAACTATTTTCAAATACGTAAGTTAAAACACACACACACACACATGCACACACAACTTCAGTATACTACACTGAGAAGTATGCTTGAAATGAGCTGAACAAAGTCCCCCAGGTATTTACTTTACATTTCAGGGATTCTAGTATTCCGCACTTAACAATTTTAGCAAGCATTTTGTTGTTGCTACCTCAGTTACTGTTTGGCAATTGCTGTCTATTAAATTTCCTAGCACAAATTGGCTGTAAGATTGTTTTAGGTCGTCATTAACAAATTTATATTAAATATGCAATAAGCTACTTTGGTTAACAGAAGTTGGGGGGATATTAGTGTCACAGTTTATTATTATAAATAATTTTTGTGTCTTCTGTCAGCATAACCACAGTAGTATCTCAGTACCACCAGCTGATAATAATCTTTATAAATCCTACTTTACAGCTATACCATCTGTTAGTTATTATTTTATATGTGTCTCCATATGCATATGTGAATTAGTTGTCACTCAAGACAAATATATAAATAGAATTGTGGTTTTGTGGGGAGATATTTATTGGCTTGGTTTTGTGTTTTGTTATCTTTAGGCCAGTAAATTAACTAAATAAACATATTCCTCAGTCTTGGAAACCGAAACTAAATGCAGATTTAAAAATAATTTTTGTAGTACAAATAAAAGAAATTTAAATTCAATACACACTTAATCTAAAAGTATCTACTAAAACTAGGTTGAAATTAATAGTCACCAGAATTGGATATAATTAAAGAACCTGAAATTTACATATTCATAGCTCTTGAAATATACCTACAAAACCAAAAAATATAGGCCCACCAGTAAATTAGCAGCTAATATGGTTCCAGTTTTCACAATACAAAACACTTGCCATGACTGATGATTTGAAAATAATGACTAATTATCTGCTTACTTGTAATGTTTATTTCCCTGAAAAGAGGAGTTATAATGGCAAAAACTCAAAACGGGGCCCCCCCCCATGAATCTGTGGGTTTACTCCCCTGAGCTGTAACAGGCTCCTAGACTGGCAGAAGGCAGTAAGTAGCGGCAACATCATTATGACTCATGACCAAAATTCACCCAGAAAGGCAACAAGAAAAAAAGAAGGAACAGAAGGAGATGGATAATCCTCCAATTGGAATTAGTTCCAAATTATAACGCTTTCCCCATACTAGAGTCTAATGACTTTCATTTCAATAAGCCCAAACATGGGCTTAGAGGGGCTCATGCTCTACGCACCGAAAACATGATGAATTCTCTTAAAAGCTACTAGTGGCTCTTAAAACTGACTGAAGCGCAACGTGAGAGTAACCACATTTGATGACTAGACGGTTCAATATTCCCTTGAGTTATCCTATTTTAGGTGACGACGCTCTAGGATCATATAGAGGGAATACAAAGGTAGAAACAGTAGTAACCACTCAAAGTCATCATTGAGAGAAACCTTAAAATATTTAGGGAAGGGGACGGAAGAAGACAAGTACACTGAGAAATTACGTTTTTCTGAAATGAATGCCATATTACTTTCAGTTCACGAAGTAAAAAGTCCCGCTGATTACTTAATACAAATAAATATGCTGCCTTTCATAGTCATTTGTGTAAACTTATGAAGATATCTCATAATCCACCT
The DNA here is from genome assembly GCA_028534135.1 of Potos flavus. Classification (NCBI taxonomy): domain Eukaryota; kingdom Metazoa; phylum Chordata; class Mammalia; order Carnivora; family Procyonidae; genus Potos; species Potos flavus. Next base: position 34,712,735 of record CM052887.1, on the reverse strand, counting down.
GTGTAAAAATGAACTTATTTGATGTCCAAACCAGTTTTTGCACATTGTATTCTGTCTAGAGGCTAGAATTTCCATGATGTCAGGAGAGAGCTCTATTTGGAGAGGGAACACATGTTTTAAGTATACTTGGGCTATGAAGTGTAAGGAAAAATATCACAGGCTACTTAAAATATTTTAACTGCCATCAAAACTACAGTGTGGCACAGGCTGAGCTACATTTGTTTCTTAACCCTTTATCATCTATCATTCAGATTCCTGTGTGGAAAGTCAGTCATACCATGATTTGCCCCTGTATTTCTAAAATGTTCTTTCCCCCCCCAAGTTTTCATTAAAAATGTTCTTATTGAAGGATTTCATTAAGGAATTTCACAGGAATTTGTCATACAGGAATTAATTGTGTAAACGGTGAGACAAATCCTTTCATGGTCCAAAGCTCACCTATTGCCTGAGGCCTCTCTTCACTCTCCCTCCCTAATGACACCTCTTCCTTCACTGAAATCTCACTTATCTTTGTAGTTATGGAGTTTAAGGAACTTATTTATTCCGTTTTATATTATAGTGATTTGTGGCACTAATTTTTCCATGAACAGAATGAGAATTTCTGCTTCTATAGCTAATTTATGAAACATATTCTCGTTATAAATAATATTTCAACATTTCTTGTATAGCCACTAAAAAACATGGGAATCTTTCCTGCTCAATAGTTACAATTTCTTAATCAGACATCTATCTTTTTTTAAAAATTTATTTATTTATTTATTTGACAGAGGGAGAGAGAAGCAGAGGAAGAGGGAGAAGCAGGCTCCCCCTGAGCAGGGGGCTCAATCCCAAGACTCTGGGATCATGACCTGAGCTGAAGGCAGACGCTTAACCAACTGAGCCGCCCAGGTGCCCCCCCACCTCCGGCTCTCTCTTTTTTTTTAACTGAAATTATTACATTTTTCCTTGGTAATGTAGTAAGAGTGCCAAAAATAATGGAAATTAATAGATTTATAGGGGGTAACTCCTAAGAAATAAGATAGCTTTTTCTTTGCATAGTGGTAAAGAAGAAAAAAACAACAACTATTTGTTTATAGTTTAAGGGAAAAAATAGGATTCAATGAAGAGACTCCCAAGACTGCATTTGCAGAACACTGCTTATCTGTTCATTTATCCATGCCAGAATCATTGACAGTGCATCTCTGTCACACCACACGCGTCTGACAGGATGTTAGTGGCTGAAGCTAGTTCATGAAGCCGTAGGCTCCACCTTCCAGGAACTGGCACGTTGGTGAAGTCATAAAGACAACACAAGTAGTATGAGGACACTGGGTTATCTCTGGCTGGGAGCACAGGGAAAAGAGTTCACAAAGGAGGTGACGTTTGGACAGCATATTGGTTTTAAGCTCTCTTCTGCAGGTTTCAAGGCATTTGGGGGGCCTGACATCACAAAACCTGCTGCTGGTTTTCAGAAAGGGATTTGGGAAAGAAACAGCTCATCTATTAACAGTCTAGTGAGCAGATGAAGGCCTCGTCGGAGAATGGGAAACCAGACTTGGAAGGTATTTGTGAGGTACTATCAATAAGACTTGATAGACTTGATAAAGAGATTGAGGAGAATGAGTCAAAATGACACGTTGGGGCCTTTAACTGGGCAGGCCGATGATGACATTACGGGAAATCTTGATTATCACCAACACGTATTTATGGAGCACCTTCCATGTACCAGACACTTTTCTAGGCCCAGAGAGCCTGTTTTTGTTCTAGTCAGGGGAGGCAGATAGTAAACAAATGAATAATCTGAGAAGTAATACACTCGATGAAAGAAATAAAACAGGGTTACGAGACAGTGACCAGGGGAAAGAGACTTTAGCTCAGGTAGTCATGAAAAGTGACATTTGAACTAAGACCTGAATGACCTCCGGTAACAAAGGGAGAGCAAATGCAAAGGCTGAGGTGGGAAGGAGCTTAACGTGACCAAGGGACAGAACAGGGGGTGGAGTTGGGGCTTGGGGTGTGGGGAGAAAGGAGATGGGAGAGCATTTATTCTAGTTACCATGGGCAGCAGGCAGGTTTTCAGCCAAGGAGTGATGTGATCTGATTCATATTTCCGTCTCCTGTGTGGAGAATGGACTTAAGGGAGAAGGACGGGGTGAGGGTGGTGACTCAGTCTCGGGTCCTAACAGTGCCGGTGCTGAGAGGGGGTCAGATTCCAGATGTAGAGGGAACGGTGACAGGGCTTATGGACGGGCTGTATGTGGAGCGTGAGGGAGAGAGGAGCCGGGACACCGCAGGGGTTTCGATTCTAAACAACTGTATAGAGGGTGTGGTGCTGTTACACAGAGATGGTGAAAACCTGAGCAGAGAGAACCTTCAGGGTGTTGGGGCTGGGAATCAGTCTTCTTTGGTTGCGTAAAGGCTGAACTGCCTGGAAGTTTGTCGGTGAAATGGCATGTGGGCAGCTGGGTACAGTCCAGAGCTCAGGGGAGGGGTCTCCCGGAGAGGTACCTGGGGGAGTCATCGGCCTCTTCACCGAATTTAAAACCATGAGACTGGTAAGATCCATCTCGACTGCTCGTGATTGTATTCATCCATTCATCTGACAGATCTTTTCAACTGCCTATTCTGCGCTAGGCTTTAGGGCACCAGTGATGAACCAAACAGGCCGGGTCCCTGAGCTCTCCCTAGTTGTACGCGGCAGTACCCTCCTGTGCTACAAGAAGAATATAAGCAGGGGTGTGTCACCATGGACAAAGTTCCAGAATTCACGGATATCTCTTGTACCCTAATAACTCACATCCCCCCTAAATCTTAAAAATGATTGTTTTTGTGACTAAATAATATTAGTATGTTTCTACATAGTCTGTGGAAGTATCTGAATTACATTTGGTAGCACCCACAACGAAGAAATCACTTTCTCACGCGGAAAAGAACAAATGTTCTAGTCCTTCTACCAAACAACGTCAAGGAGTACACTTTGATGCTGGAAATAGTAATACAGTTCTGAATAGGTTATTTTCAAACCATTCTCTATGGCTTCATATATTATCTATTTATTCCAATGTACTAGAAAATAGTCACTCAATTAAAAATAGTTCAAACATTTTAACCTAAGTGCTTTTCCTCTTTTTTCGACTGGAAGTTTCCATTTCCAGAATTAGGAAAAGCTTAGCTCTGGCGAAACCATTCCCTCTACTGCCGCCTGACTCTCAGGAGATCACCTGCTTTCTTCGTCCTAGGCACCTGTCTACATAAGCAAGAGCAGAAGTTACTATTTATCCTCGGACGAATATATAATCATACTGACTTGTTAGCTTCACCACAAAAGGACTTACTTAGTTTCACTTACCTCCAAAGGTTGGCTGCCTTCGGCTTCTGAAGTTTTACCTTTTGCTGCCTTTCTTTGCTCACCTGCTGTATCTCCTATGAAGCAAAAAACAAAAACAAAACAAACCTTTACTATGCCCTTGAGGCCAAATTGTCTTCCATTTATTTAAAATATCTTTTGTTACTATATGTTTCACAATATGGAAGCAACTACCATTTCCTTTGTTACAAAGTTAATTTTTAACAATGATAATTTTATACGGGTTCCAGAAATCATATGTACATATACATACACACAACCTACCAGAGATGCTTTAATAGAGGCTTACTCTGAGAAATTCATATTTTGTAAATCAAGTCATATTTCAACTAAACTAGGAAAGCTTATGATTTAAGGAAGATAAGGCAAATTATTTTCAAATTAAAAGTCTTTATAATATGAATAACTGTCCTCCAAATTAGTTTTTAAGAAGGCTTACTCATTATAAGTGTTTACTTGTATGTCTGTAGATTTGCCTCAGAGTAGATATGTGTGTGTGTATATATATATATTTTTTTTTTCAAATATTTTATTTTTATTTATTTGTCAGAGAGAGAAAGTGAGTGAGGACAAGCAGGGGGAGCAGCAGGCAGAGGGAGAAGCAGGCCCCCCGCTGAGCAGGGTGCCCGATGTGGGACTCGATCCCAGAACCCTGAGATCATGACCTGAGCTTAAGGCAGACACTTAACCGACTGAGCCACCCAGGCGTCCCTAGATACGTATATTTGCATGTAATAGTTAACCAAACGTCGAACAATCTTTACAGAAGGGAAGAACAATGAACAAATTCATAAATTAGCCATTGGTTAATACTTTGATTCCTAAGGCTGATGCCTGGGTGGCTTATATTACCAAATGAAGTTGGTAACTAGGCTGGCTCCAAGGACACAGGATGGACACAAACATAGGTAAGTATAAGCATAATTTAATTTATTAATAGCCCATTTTAATTAACTATCACTAATGATCTGTGATTAACACATGGTAGGTAAAGAAACAATTAGATGTTGATTTAGTAATTTGTAAACTGCACTTCCCGTAAAATTAAGCCAGCTCAGGAATGTCCACAACAGGGAAGATTGCAAAATTCATAGATGATGACTTGGCCAACACCAAAGGGTAGGAATTTGTTAATAAGGCAGGTCATAAGTCCTGATTGGAGATAACAAAGTATGCAAGTCCTGGCTGAGTTTAACTTTTTTTTATGAAACACAAAAGTTTAGCATACCATTGGCGATAATCAAGGAAGAGCCTCATTGAAATTTTAAGGAATTAAATAACCCTGTTAAATTCTAAAATCATGAAGAATTATGGGATGCCTCAGTGGCTCAGGTGGTTAAGGGTCTGACTCTTGCTTTTGGCTTAGGTCATGATCTAGGGTCCTGAGATCAAGCCCTGTGTCAGGCTCCTGGCTGGGTGTGGCTCCTGCTTAAGATTCTCTCTCTCCCTCTACCTCTGACCCTCCCCTGCTCTAAAATAAATAAATAAATCTTTAAAAAATAAAAAAAATTAAATGCAAGCACATCAACCAATGCATATTCTGGCTTATAAGCTCTGTTCTTAGCTATGTATAACACTATTATCATTGGGCAAGACCTACCACATAATAGGTGTTCAATAAATACTAGCTGAATAAATTAGCGAACTTCTCTCTATACTTTCTAGTCCATAAAACTGAGATTAAATGGTATGTAATAAAAGCTGTATTTGAGCATACAGGTAATGTCCTTCTAAAACATATTTGTTAAACTTAAAAGGCAACTATATTAAGTACCACTAGGGTGTATTGCTTCTAGGGATCCATGACTGTGGCATAACTTATTACATTTTAAAAGCAGTTAGTGATTATTTATAAGGAAAAAAAAATCATACCAAGACAAAAGCATCAGGAACTTTTAGGTTATGTCTATAGGATAATAAAGTTAATAACTGTTCAAGTGAAAAATCTACATCAAACTACTTTTGTGACCTAGCATGTCAAACTATTTTGATTGGTTTTGCAAGTGCTCATTTAAACCGACCATTTATTGGCATATCTAGGAGAACCTGCTTTTCAGAAATCTCTCTTCTCTCTGAAAGTTAGGGTAAGATCATCACCCCCAGCTTACAGCTGGCAAAACCGATGCCCAGGGAGTTCAGTTGTCTTAGCTAACGGCGTGAGGCCAGGGCAGCCGAAGTAGCCGAGGTAACGCAAGTCTCTATACATTGAGGTCAGAGCGCATTTAACGACTCACATGCCTGATGCTTACAATACGTATCGTCTGATACGAAAGGTCATTTCCTCAAGAGTTTTTACCTTTTCAAGTGATTATTGCTCTATCCCATAGCATCACAAACACTGTATTTGGCTAAAATCATTCAACACCAAGGCAGCGCTTACTTTGCCATTTTCTGACTTCAAGCTGTGTGTCTGTACGAAGCTTTCTCCATTTCTCCCTACTGCTTGAATAACCAGAAAGGTTATCAGCTGATGTTCCTGACATCACACAACACATCTGCCTGGAAGCGACTGTAGAATCGCTATTTACTGAAATGCCATGTCTGGCGATGACTCAGATAGGACAATAACTGATTACAAGGAAAAATGCCATCTGCGAGATTATTCTCTATAAACAAAGGCACAAAATGAAAACTGCACAAACCACAAACAGAAAAGAACAGGTCGCAATGAAATATAATTTTTGAAGGTGTTTTTCCTTCCCACTGAAGAATTATTTTATCATGAGAAACATTCAATCACTTTCTCTAATTTTTTATAATCCACCCAAAAGTTAGATACTTCAAGGATAAAAAAAAGGCGCACGTGACAAATGTGAAATAAGGTACTTTTAGTTCTCAAATTATCCATTAACTCTGATTTATACACTGGATAGATTAAAAATTCTCATTTGCGAATCAGCTGTTTAAAAAGAATAGAGCCCTCAGGGGCAGAGGCACTCAAGGACTTGCCCCAAGCCTCCCAGGTAGAAGGCAGTCACAATGGGAGCAGAATCTAGTCTTCTGACATCTCTAGGGACTCTCTGGTCTGGTAGAGGTTTCCAGTGGATGTGCACTAAGGTGGTGGAATCAAGTCTGAATTAGAGAACAGTGAAGAGAAGGACCCAAGGATCCAAAAAGGAGCTCTGAACGCAGGATCCTGTGCTGGTCCAACCCTCTAGGCACCTAGACACTTCTCTGGACTCCTTTTTTCTTCCATAAGCCCCACAGATTATCTGTTCTCTTCCCTTTCCACTGATGATGTCAAACACTTCTGACCAGAGCAAGCCTCTGTCCTTCCTTCCCATCTTTCAAAGCAAATACAGTCCCTTGATACTTTTCCAGAAGTTTGTGAGGCTAGAAACAATTTCACAAAAGGCAACAACCCCTCTTACATTACAACCATGCAATTTTCTTGGCTTGAATGAAGTTTTTATTTAGAATAAATAATAAAGGCTACATATACAGACTAAGGAAGCTCTTTCAGAACTTAAAGAGTTGAAGTAAAAGTCCTCTATATTTTAGATTAGGGATTGGCAAATTTTTCCAGTAAAGTGCTAGATAGCAAACATTTTAGACTTCATGGGCCCTTCAGTTTCTGTCACAAAATCTCAACTCTACCTTTGTGACTGAGAACAGTCACAAACAATACATAAACCAATGAATTTGGCTATGTTCCAATAAAATTTATTTACAAAAACAAGTTTCAGGCTGTAGTTTCCTGATTCCTGTTTTTTTTTTTTTTTTTTTTTACTAAGTAATCACTATGTCCAATGTGGGGCTCAAACTCATGACCCTGAGATCAAGAGTCGCACGCTCTACTGACTAAGCCAGCCAGGTGCCCCTCCTGATCCCTGTTCTAGAGACTACATGTATTCCACCTTTTCTAGGACAAAAGGCTGAATTATGTTTGAGTTATTTGAGGAAACAAGCAAGGGATGGTCATTAGGGTATCATTATGATCCTACTCTACTGGGTGAATTGGGTCAAGGGCGGAGAGAAATGGTGAAGAGTGAGCGCTCAGTATAAGAGAAGGAGAAAAGGAGAGAAATCCTCAGTGATGGGAGAGGAACCCCAATGCCTATTTGGGTTACCCAGAGGAGACTTTTTGGCAGGAGAGGGGGTGAGGGAATGCCCTCACTCCTTAGGCCTCCTTCAATGTGGAGGAAGTTCTACTAACATTAGCCCCAGGTCTCCCTCTACTCCCTAATCCATGGTTTGGTAATTTGGGGGGCCTTGCACAAGTGGTTCCACCCCTACTTTTTTCCCTTGAGAACGGGAGGACCATAGATAGCATGTGGCTCTGTCTGCTCTGACCCTCCACAGGGACCTCCTCCCACTTTGGAAAGCCTGCCCCAGCCCAGCATTTTCTGTAACTGGATGAAGCTCAATCTAATTCTCGGGTTCAGAAATCCATCTGGTCCTTGATGGAAGCCACATTCTTCAACACCAGCTTAAGAGGCAGTAAAAATGAGAATCTGCTCTGTATTTGGTGGGTTCCCCCCCACCAATTGATTAGATCTTATCTGGAGAAGAGGGGTGTTACTGTTGGAAGGCCTTAGGGTCTAAGAGGACTGGGAATGGGCCGATATGGACAGGGCTGGAGCCTACCTAAATATGAAAAGCTGTGAATACAGAAAACTGGGTTTTTTCCCCTTTAACTAGAGAAGAATTACATAGAACTGAATATCTCAGAATGCAGTCTACAAAACACTAGTTTTGAGGGGTTCACATGGAAAAAAGATGTCTATGGTCAAAAGTATGAGAAAAATCTGCAGAATGCGTTCCCTTCCAGTTGATTTCCAATGCACTTACACATGTGAAAGGCTCTGAGAAATTCTTCAATAAAGAAACTTTAGGGGTGCCTCGGTGGGTGGCTCAGGTAGTTGAGCATAAGACTTGATTTTAGCTCAGGTCATGATCTCAAGGTGGTAAGATCAAGCCCCACCTTGGACTCTATGCTGGGCGTGGAGCTTGGGATTCTCTCTCTGTCTCCTTCTGCCCCTCCCTGTCCTCTCTAAGGAAAGAAGGAAGGAAGAAACTTTAAAACCTTTTTTCACGGGGTGCCTGGGTGGCTCAGTGGGTTAAGCCTTTGCCTTCGGCTTAGGTCATGATCTCTGGGGTCCTGGGATAGAGCCCCGCATTGGGCTCTCTGCTCAGCGGGGAGCCTGCTTCCCCCTCTCTCTCTGCCTGCCTCTCCGCCTACTTGTGATCTCTCTCTGTCAAATAAATAAATAAGATCTTTAAAAAAAAAAAAACTAAAAAAAAATAAAACCTTTTTTCATAATATATTTGACTAAGGAGCATTTTATTCACCTGATAAACATCTTCCAGAGGTCTATGAACACACTATGGGAAATGCTGATAGAACGTTTCTGAAGTTAAAATTGATTATGAAATATATTATTCTTACTTGATTCTTCAGAAGACCCTCAAAATTGTCCAATTTGTTATTCAGCTTTCGAACATTCATTTTCCACAGTGCTAACCTACACTTATTTTCTTTTAGCGATCTTTTCACAAGTCCCTGTCAATTCACTCAGTGGCATTTGGACCGCCTCGCAGTATGTGACTGCATTCTACACATAATTCTGATTCCAGAACAGCTGATAATCCACGGAGGAGAACAGGGGAGCCAGGCACCTTGAAGACACAGAAGAAAGCCCCACTGATCAGAAATATCAACCCCACATATTCCACCAATTAGAGATTCATTAGGGTTAATGAGCTCCTCTTTTAAAATGCAAATACCCTCTGGGAGTGTTTGCTTATTAGTCATTCACCAAGTGAAGTAGTGGAAAGAACAGTGGAATGGCCAGTCCATTAACTCCTTGTCATTCTTCAGTCACACACTCATTATACAAGGCAGCCTGGCACTGTGGTAAGGGAATGGCTCCGGAATCTGACAGAACTCGACCCAAATCCTTTACCAAATCCATGACCCTGGGCAAGGTACTTAACTTCTCAGAGCCTCAATTTCCTCATCAGAAAAATGGGAATAATGAGACATAATGAGGCTGTTATGAAGACTGAATGAGAAAACATGTTAAATGCTAATGGCAGGGATGAAGGGGGCGGAGTTGGGGCAAGATAAAGGTTTCGTCCTCAGTGCTGGTGTCATCCGCCCTCCTGCCCTTGTCACAGGGCAATTGTCGCCTGTACCCTCGCAAAGGAGAGAGGAGAGGAGAGGCCCTCGTGTGTCATCTCATTTAGTGCTCTTGGCAGTGTCGTGAGGTAGGCTTTATTTTATCCACGTAAGAATGGCAGGCCTGCTGTTGGGAGTCCAAGTCCGCCGACAATGCCAAATCATTACATAATCTCATGCTGCTTCCCATTACTTATCAAAACTTGAGTTATCCAACTCAGCTTAATACACTTTACATTGGTGTCTCCTCCGGTTCTGATTAGTTTGCCCTTCCACGGTTTCCCATACTATCCATTTTACTTCCCGTTTACCACTGTAATGAAGGAAGGAAGAAGAGACAGAAAGCAAAAGTACGAATTGCTGAAGACATGCCCTGCCCAGGAGCCCGCTGCTGTCAGGTCAGGATTCTGATGACAATTGTTATAACGCCATGAGAAAATGAGCCAAGAGGAACAGCTAAGCCACGGAGGGAGGAATGAAGTTAGTAAACAAAAATGGGAAAATGTTCAAGCTGACTAGGGATGAAAGAAAAGCAAATTAAAATGACACCAAGACTATATTAAATTAGCACCCCAAATTTATTACACCCCAGATTCGCTAAGGATGGACTACAACTAACACAATGGCATCATTCTCACAATGAGGTGAATACTTAAGAGACATCTGTTTGACTGTGGTGGGTGTGGTAGGGGAGGTGAAGAAAGCTCTATATAGATACTAACCAAGCGCTTATAAAAACGAATTATAAATGAATGTTAAAATATGAAAAAAAACCTAAAGGTTCAATAGAACAGGCAATCTACTTTTTATGTTAGTGTGGATCTTAATTTTAATACATATTGATATACAACTTTTAGATAGGCATCATGTTAGATTTTAATTTTCTGACTGCTGTTAAAATCGCACAGCTGAAACCTTGCTTACTCCTTTAAAAGCTTAGGGGCCGGAGAAGGAGACAAACCATAAGAGACTCTTAATCTCAGGAAACAAACTGAGGGTTGCTGGGGGTTGGGGGGTAGGGACAGGGTGGCTGGGTTATGGACATTATGGAGAGCGTATGTGCTATGGTGAGTGCTGTGAATTGTGTAAGACTGATGATTCACAGAGCTGTACCCCTGAAACAAATAATACATTATGTTTATGTTAATAAAAAAAAAAAAAGCTTAGAGGCTCATGAATAGTGAAACACGTTTACTCATGAAAGTAGGAATATCAGCAAATCCAAATGAGGTCAGACCCACTGATCAGTCCTACTGGCCTTCTCTTAATTAACTTGTCGTAGGATTCCACAGATGTCTTTAGGTCTGAGTCTTGTTACTTTGTAGCTAGGGGTAATAATTTTTCTGGAAGATCTTAAAGCAACCAAAAACATCCATTCAGCTTTAACACTATGAGCTTCAACACTTTAAACCCAGGCATTCTTACTTTTGGACTGGAAGACGATAAACACAAAAGACCCCCCAACTTAATTTTGTACACTCTTGCATCGTGCCGTACAAATCTTCTTCCAAGGATTTCTGTTACTATCTATCCTAAGTCAGAGTAAACTTATATACTGTGAGAGTATGTTCGGCTCACCATCCCTGACTTTGATCCCAAAATGCTGGGGAAAGAAAGCTCCATAAAGGGCCGATCTGAGGCCTCCACGGACAACAGCTTCTATAGGCTCTGTGAAAACAAACAGCGCTGGCACAAAAAGGATTTTCAGTGTGTATGGCTTGAAGCCAAACTTTGTAAAGAGAAAAGAGTAGGCTCACTCTCCCAGGTTATCTGGTATCCTGAGACACAGACTCGAATGTGCTGCTTGTTGTGGGTAAAATGACGGCATCGACCTATCACTAGTCATGCAACCTCGGTGGGGAAGGTATTGCCATCACGTCCCTCACCGTCAGAAGTGTTGTCTCCTTTCCAACCAACAGAATAAACTTGTGAAATTACTGGTTGGTGTCAGGAGTTCTGCTCAGTCAGTTTTCAACACAGAAAAATAAGTGATCCCATGAGATCAAATGTGTGTTTCAAACATAGCATGAGTTGGTCCAATCAGAGATATCAGATTAGGTAAGCTTTTCCATCACTTGACACTGAGTTCTTAGACTGATTAAAAAAAAAAAAGGGAGGAGGGGTTAGTATAGTAGAAAACTGCAAAGAAAATCTCTAGCAGAAACAAGTGCCATATATGACATATATTATAATCAGCTTCAAGTTTCATTCATTCAAGAACTATATGTTAAACACCTGCTATGTACCATATATAATGTTGGGCACCACATGAACTAGTGCAATCCTATCCCTACCCTCACATCATTCACATCTTCCTAGAAGGGATTTCAACCAAGCAAGTGCATGTCACAAAAACTGGCTGTAGAAATGAGTCAAAAACTAAAATTATGGGAGTACCCAGTTGCTTAAGGAATAGATATTTGTATGGAGCATTCTGTGAAAAAGTTGGCTAGCTATTACAAAACCAAACTTCCTTACCATGGTTTTGCCCCCACTCCACCCACAGCTCCTTTCATATTTTTTTTTTAAAGTATGTCGTTAGTATCATTACTTTTAATGGAAGTCAAATATTAAACATGCTCATGTGTCACCCAAATGTTTGAAGAGAATATTTCTGAAAACACATCATTATTTGAAGAAAAGTTGATATTTAAAAAAAATGAATCACCTGCAAATCACAGATCACAATCAGAAGCAAAGCCACACACGGCAGATATGATGGGGGGCATGATGTGACAACTGGATAAAGACAAAGAGTTTGATATCAAAATTCAGAAAAACTTGGTTTTACTGAAGATGTCACACTTGTCATTTGGTCATATGACATAAATGTGTAAAATTACCATCCCGAGGGTTGCAATACACTGTGTCATATTTAAAATGTTAAGAAAAAGAAGGGCTCCCTTTAAGAATTCAGGTAAACCTAGACACCAGGCCGAGGGAGGAGGTCCTAACCTGTTCACTGGCCCCTGACTGAAGCAGGCGACAGGAACCGTGAATCGCCACTTAGCATCCTGAGGAAGAAAGGGCGTTGAATAAAAAAGGGCCCAGATCAAAGTTTAGGGTTGCGCACTCAGGCCTGGCCATCCTTTGTTACATTTATAAAACTTTTAGTTGGGCTACAATATATAGACAGAGTAGGAAAGAAAGTGTGTCATGGGATAGCCTGGGATGATCGTGCCCCAAAGGAAGGCAGGGGCTGAAAATGGCGGGGAACAGAGGAAAATTCTGAGACCTCTCCCTGCCGCTCACATTTCAGTGTGTGTGAGAATCACCAGGAATGCAAATTCCTGAGCCTCACAAGACATTCCGACTTGTGAACTCTGGTGAAGTACCTCAGAATCAAAACTTTAAGCAAGCATTCCAGGAGATTCTAATGCAGCTGGTTCACAAACAACACTTTGAAAAACACCGAAGCAGACTTAGATAACCTCACATGGCTGGCAGATTACCATCCGCCTAATTTTTGGAATGACTGTCCCCCCTTCCTCCCTCTCTCCTTCCCTCCCACATTGTTTAAATAGTTAAGAGTCCGTATCTGTGTTAAAGTTGGGGCTCAATAGGATAAGTTCTTAAAAGAATTGAAAGCAGGGTCTTGAAGAAATTGTCTGTATGTCCACGTTTAGAACAGCAGCATTCACACACAAGAGCCAAAAGGTGGAAGTAACCCAAGTGTCCATCAACAGACGAGCGGATCAGCAAAATGTGACACATGCAAACAGTGGAACACTACTGAGCCTTAAAAGGAAGGGAATCCTGATGCATGCTACAACACGAGGGAACCTTGGAGACATTATGCCAAGTGAGATAAGTCACTCCTAGAAAGACAAATACTTTTTGATTCCATTTAGATGAGGTGCCTAGAATAGTCAAATTCATAGAGACAGGAAGTAGAATGCAGGCTGCCATGGCAGGAGGGAGGGGGGAATGGAAAGGTGTTCGATAGGTACTAGAGTCTAAGTTTTGCAAGGCGGGGCTTACGCGTCTTTTACAATTAATTATAAAACATTTTTTAAAGATTTCTTTATTTTAGAGAGTGAGAGAGAGAAAGAGGGCACGAGCCGGGGGAAGGGATGGAGAGAGAGACTCAAGCAGATTCCCCGCGAAGCAAGGAGACTGATGTGGGGCTCGATCTCATGACCGTGATATCATGACCCGAGCTGAAATCAAGAGTCGGGCGCTCAACTGACTGAGCCACCCAGACGCCCCAAATATAAACCATTTTTAAAATAAGATGGGTCATCCTTTATTTAGAACAATAAAATGGTGGAAGCTAAAGATAAGTCTATACTGGCTAATACTGTATTTTACAATTTATTTTAGTTTCATTACAATAAGTGTTTTCATATAGTCTTTATTTCATATTCTCGTTCTTTTAATAAATACATATATTTAAAGAAAAAAGGAAAAACCAAGTGAAGGAAATTGTGTGTTTTCTGTCCCTCTGCCCCAGAATTAGGTTATGGTTCCATAAAGAGCCTGGCGGTAAGAAATAGTTTGACCAGCTGCCCAGTTACAATGCATTGCTGTAACAAAAAAAAAAAGAAAAGAAAAGAAAAGAAAAGAAAAACAAGAACCAATGTCAGGAAAGCCACTTTAGCCACTCCGTACGAGCACAATAAGGTCATTTCTGTTGATGTGTACCTGCAAGCTTACATGTACTTACATCACCAGGCAACAACATGGTGTTAGTGATAGTAAATATCAACATACTAATAAATCTCAAATGCTGGTTATAAAAATTAAAATTTTTGAATAACTTGAATCAAGAAACCTAAACTATAACTGGATAAAGATGAAACACGATGATAAGAGTATGCAACTTCACAGTTAATACGCATATCCTTTAATGATCTAAAGCAAAACACCTCAACTTCCTTTAGGGAAGAGGCATTTCTCAATCACCTTAAACCGTGATGTCACTAGGAGGAGGAGGGGAGGTTGCAGACAATGAAATCCAGGTGTTTAGGGGAAGGGATTCAATATCAACAAACCCTCTCCACGGTGCCCACTGCTGGCCTGTGCTTTTCGATAGAAATCCCACTTGCGGGATTGATGGGAGTTAATGGAAGGAAAAAAAGAGAGTAACAGGGTAGGAGGCAGAGGACAAATCAGACTTTAAGAGCCTGCTACTGGTAGATCCTAATCTGATAACTGGGAACAGTGACCTCAGGAGCTCCGAAATAGGTTGATAACACAAAACCAGAATGGTGACAAGGCAAAGCCCATTAAGGAGGAGGAAGAAGCATCATGACGGTGAGCAGGGGGGCTCAGCTAAACAGTAGGAGAATCTGCTTCATTACAGGGTGAAAAGTGATGATAAGAGTAAAAACCATTCTTTGCCTGAGATGTTGCTCAACGCAGACCTCAACCAGCTAATATGTATTCAGTCTTCACATCTCAGCTTCAACCTCCCAAACCCATGCCCCTTTCCCTGCTCCCACATGTTCTTCTTCTTCTCCAAAGCGCTTCACACAGTTGCAGTCATTTAATTGTACGCACTCGCTTGTTTAATTAGCTGTTGTTCCCACTAGACTGTCTGCGGCATCTAGTACAGTGGCTGGTACCAAGTATGTGCGTGGCAGGCCCTTACGTGATGGCTGTTTTCTGACTGATGCATCAATGCCAACGTGGCATTGTCAAAAGGCCGGTGGCAGATAGTCTGAGACAAATACATTTCTGATGAAACTATGGGACAAATAAAGGATGCTGAAGAGGATGCACCATGACTGGTAAAAAGAAGTAATTTTATTCACAGCAGTGAGAACTGGGCGAAAGGTAGAGGTTGAACAAAAGGCTTAAGCCGAGATCAATACGCACAGCTCTAATGTAAAGTTTGGACAGGATTTCAGCAATAAGGAAGGACAAGGTAGACCAGCTGTAAAATACTTGGAAACACTTCCCAGCAGTTTGTTAAGGGTAGAACAAAAAGGACAAAGAGTCAATAGTGACTTTGAAACCAGAGAAGAGGTTTTACTGGGTTCTATGTAGTTACAGTGAGTTTGAGATAAATGGCATGAAATAGAAGTCGTAGCTGGGATGCCAAAGGAATTCTGATAAAATATTTTTATTTATCTTACTGTATTTAAATGCTTTAAGTTTTTGCCACTGATGTGTATTTAATAAATTTTAAAACACTTTCTTTAAAAAAAAGTTCTCCCCAAAATTAAAACAAAAACAAAAACATAGTATCACATTAGAATACATACTAACATATTTGTGGTACAAAATGTCTCTAAAAATAGTTGTAATGTTAAAAAAAAATCTACAGTTCTTTCAGTTTGTAAAGAAGAAATCACTCATTTCAAGACCGGTGAAACAGTAAAACCATTTGCCATTTTAAGGTTACGAAAACTGCATATGGTTTATGTGCTTTAAACTTACATTTCTAATTTATTACTACCTAATTCCACAGTATTGCTCAGTTTCATAAATTTGATATTTTTTTTTATTTTTTAAAGATTTTATTTATTTATTTGACAGAGAGAGAGAGATCACAAGTAGGCAGAGAGGCAGGCAGAGAGAGAGGGGGAAGCAGGCCCCCGGCTGAGCAGAGAGCCCGATGCGGGGCTCGATCCCAGGACCCTGAGAGAACACGACCTGGGCCAAAGGCAGAGGCTTTAACCCACTGAGCCACCCAGGCGCCCCTAAATTTGATATTCTTGTAATTAGACTTCATTTATTAAGTTCTCACTATATACTTATATCTTCATGACTCAGTGATTTCAAATAAATTCGGTAGTCTTTTAGGGGGTGTGAATTTCTAGGTTTAGTGAAATTAGGATTCATTTGGACATGTGCCTAATTGCAACACATTAAAAAAAAAGATCCAATCTCAAACAGCTTCTCTTTTTTTTAGGCTTAAAGGACTAGGACAGAAAGACGAACATATTAACCAACCAGCTTTGTTATGCAAAGTCGTCCCAGAGTAGTTGCTTCATTCCAATCAACCTATTTCAATCAAATTCCTTCTCTTCCACTCACCTACCCCACCCACCTCCAGACTTAATAAAGCAAATCTCCCTCCTGAGGCTATCAGATTCTCTCTCTCCACCATACATCAACCCTCATGAGAGGCAAGGGTCCATGCGGCAATCCCAGTCAAAGAGGAAGAGCACAAAGTAGCTCTCCCACCAAGGCTTCCTGAGGAGGAGACTACAGTATGCTTACTTCTCTGTGCAGTGCCAACTCATCTGTAGGCCATGCGTCTACTTATGCATGACAGGGCAAGAGACATCGGAAAGGAAAGCATAAAGAGTATGGTTTCTTGTTAAGAAACATATTAACAGCCTGATTCCAAGATACTAGCAAACAGAGGACTAAGAAGTTTCTCAGACGGGGAGGCGGAATACAGAAGGAGTAGGATAAAGAGCTGGAGAACTTGGGTTCGTTTAGGCCCTGAGTTCTCAAAACAGCGAATGGACTCATTTTCACACATCAGTAGACAACAGAAACATTCTATGGTCTGAATGTGTCCCCTTAAAATTCCTATGTTGAAATCCTAACCCCCAAAGATGATGATACTAGAAGGTAGGGACTTCGGGAGGTGCTTGGGTCATGATGGTAGAGCCTTCAGGAATGGGATTAGTGCCTTATACAAGAGACCCCACAGAGAGCTCCCTGGCCCCTTTCCCCATGTGAGCCCATGGCGAGCAGACACCTGCTCTGAACCAGGAAGAGGGCTGTCACCAGAAAGCGACCGTGCTGGCTGGTGCCTTGATCTTGGACTCTCTAGCATTCAGTATAGTGACCAATAAATTTCTGTTGTTTAGAAACTACCCAGTCTCTGGTATTTTGTTATAGCAGCCCAAAGGGACGAAGACACATTCCAAGGTTAAAATAAATAAATTACTTGGGGCATATCCATCATTTCTGATTATCCAAATATCTGTTTCCTTATCAGATTGATGAGCTAGTGTTTTTATTTCCCAGTATCTATGGGCAGAACACTTTGTCAGCCGGCCTAGCTATCCATCCGTCCATGTCTTTCTTCCTCCTTCTCTCCCCTCCTGAAGAATTGAGTACCAACAAGTAGGCAGTGGCAAGATTTCACAACCCAACTAAGGAGGGAGGATGTGGGGGAGGTGGTGGGAGCAATGGCCTGGTTCAGGCTACTGGAATACAAGCAGGGTGAAGATGGACCTGGTTCATCTCATTGTGTCAGAGAGTGCTCCAAGAATGAAGAGGACAGTTTGAAGGGGCCCCCTCGGGGCGCCTGGGTGGCTCAATTGGTTAAGCATCTGCCTTTGGCTCAGGTCATGACTGAGCCACACTTCGAGCCCCACATCAGACTCCTTGCTCCGTGGGGAGCCTGCTTCTCCCTCTGCCTGCCACTCCCCTTGCTTGTGTGTGCTCGCTCTCTCTCTCTCTCTCTCTCTCTCTCTCTGTCAAATAATAAGTAAAACCTTTGAAAAAAATACATAAAAATTAAGGGCCTCCCTCTGGCCAAGTCTGGGACATTTTAAATATCAAAATAAATAATGATAATAACAGATTACAATCCATTAAAAATATCCATAAATGATCAAAGAATTTTTAAAATCCATGCACCCATGCTGACATAAATAAAAGAATGAACAAATAAAAAAGAAAAGAAGGAAGCTTTTTCCTTGCAGTGGAATGCCAACTGATGAATGCAGAAGGAACGAAGGAATTAGAAAAGTCACCATTTGGCAACTATCACAGTAATAATTAATTCAGCCAAGAAGCATACATAGATGCTAAAACTAGTGGGTGGGAGATTGATAAGAAACAGGATATTACATAGTCTGAAACCACCATCCTCCACATACTGATCATAGAGAGAGAATGAGTAATTTTACAGTAGAGAAATCTGGTAGACATGACTTTAAGTTAAGTGATCACAGTTAACAATCTCCAGTAATGTAACAAATAGGAACTATGCACTCCCAAATAGGATGCAATGAGAAGAACATGTAGCTTCTGCGATATTCCTAACAAAAATATATCATCTAAATCTAATTTCAGGGACATATATCAGACAAACCCAAACTGAGGGATATCTGTTAAAAATAACTGGTCTGTGGTCGTCCAAAGTACCTAGATATTGAAAAGTCAAGGAACGACCGAAGAACTATTCCAGACTGAAGGAGACTAAACAGACAGGACAATATGCGAGTCTGAACAGGATCCTTTATGAAGTACGTCATTTGAACAAAATATAAATAGGGATCTATTGCTCTGATGGTTAATTTCTTGATTTTGATGACTGATGTAGGAGATATCCCAGCTTGCAGCAACTACATGCTAAAGTTTTTAGAAGTGACGACACATCATGTTGCTAATTTACTCTCAAATGATAAGACAAAAAGCTGTTTTGCAACTTTTCTGCAAGTTCAAAATTATTTCAAAAGAAACAGAAAATAAATGAGGAGAATAATTAGGAGGGTTAGAATACACAGATAGGATATAAAGATAGGCAAGAGACAGAGATCAAGGTCAAGGTGGAGACAGGGATCTCGGTGGCTCCATTAACCCACCAGCTGAAACAGAAGTAATCCTTTACTTTCTGCATCTTTTTACCATTTTCGCTCGTAAATGACTACACAAATGGTATGCACAATCACCCAGGGATGTTTCATATGCAACAAAAACCCTAACACAATTCAGACCACTGAGCAACCTCTTTCTATGGAGAGAAACGAACTGAAAAATATAATCAGACGATTCAATAACATGTAACCAGGCTGGTCTTGTTTATTTTCTTATATGGCGCTCTTCCTTACAAGATTTTAAGCATTTTTTTTCTACTTTCCACAGAAATTGTGACGACTTCATGAAAGGGGATAATGTCTTTCCAACAACTTTCTGAAGGAATACTTTTGCTTATTTAGTGGGTAAAGAAAATAAGGAAGAAGAGAGGTAAAGTTCCCAGCATCACAAAATGCTTAAGTGGTAAAGCCTGTATGCAAACTAAACTCTGTCTGGGTTGAAGACCCATGTTCTTAACATAATTATAAGAGGAAACCATTTACTCTGAATTCTCTCCATGAACAATATCCACCTTCAGAATGGCACGCCGTCATAGGCAAACTGGATCCGTTTATCATCTTAAATTTACTTCGCCTCCTTTTTGTGTGTATTGAATTAGAGTAGATGGAGCACAGCGTCTATTTCTGGTTTCACTTTGCTTAACCGGAAGTACACTGACCGTGTAGTTTTATGACATTGTGCAACACAAACCAAATGCCACATGGAGCAAGGTGCCTGTTGAAGCAGTTTTGTTGTTGGTTTTTAACTACGTGGTTGATGTAATCATTTCTGGCTCTTATGTTTCATTTCCATCTTCTCTTAAGCACTTGGAACCAGTTTTACATCTCTCTAATGAAAGCACATCACTTTATCTCTACAGTTTCCAAGAGTTCATTTCTTAAACTTAAACCTCCCGGTAGCTAAGCCATGGAAGCGTCCTTTGAGCTAATCTTGACTGCTGTCCTCCATCCCTGCCCGTGAGCCTATTTTCTAAGTGAGATGGGGAACACAGCGTCCTTGTGGCCCATTCTTTCTCTCCTTCCAGCCGCAAAGCTTCATAAACAACCACAGAAACACAGCCTACAGCACCTGCCTTTTGAAAAATAAAATTTCTGTCCTACGAAAGACAGGATTCTGAAGTTCTCATAGTCCAATTCTACTGCCATTATAGAGGTCGTGAATTCTTTTTATTTTGACAAGGGAAACAGGTATTTTAATAACCCCTGCCTCGGCTTACCGACCACTTAGAGCATGCTACAACTATCTGTAGTTGATCTGGCCTAGTTTCACTTTACAAATGAGATAAGATCGTACAACCACCCTGTCTCTTATGAGGATTAAATGAGATCCTAGATGGTATGTTCCTAAAAATCAGCCAAACTACCATCTCAAAAGAGGATCTCATTTCTATATCAGGCTTGGCCAGTGCATATGGATGTCCACACAAGAGATTATGTCCCAGACATTCTGCTATTGTTGCTGATGTAGGCACAGAAGGTCAACAATGCGGATTGACTTGGATTAAAGTATTATTTTCTGATTACATTTGTGGTTCAAGTTTCTGTGTACTTAAAACTATTCTTAAGATTAAGCAAAAAACAAAACAAAAAACAAAAACACCAACCCAAAAAACAAAAAAACACCAAAAAACCCTACAATTTAAAATGAGTAAAAAAAGTAGTAAGACAACAAATTTACAAGTTTAAAAAATTGGAACTGTTTAAACTAAGAAAATTTATTTTTATTATATATGCAGTAACATGTATATATGTGACCTAGACATATTTTCTTACCTCTGAGAAGGTGACACAAAAGAGAGGTGACAAACACGTATATCTCACATGTACATACGTGTAAAACATTCAGACAAATAAATGGTATATAAGGAGACAGAGAATCATGAGAAATATCCAGAACAGAAAAGTACAGGAGAATACAGGGAGAAAAATTAGAGAAAATGAAAGATTTCTATTTTTTTCCCTTACTTACTCTGAAGTTTTTTTTTCTGATAGTATTAAAAAAATATCTTCCCGAACTACTATATTCCTAAAAAGAAACAGAGAAGCAAAACAGAGAACAGATAAGAAAAAGGAAGTTCAAAAAATGAGAGAGGATTCCTAGTAGCTCGGTCAGTTAAGCATCTGACTCTTGATTTCAGCTCAGGTCATTTTTAAATAAGAGAATGAAAAATATTAATTTAGCATAACACAAACAGTAAATGATGTGACTTTCATTATAGGAGTTATTTACCTAATGCAATGATAGATATTTTCACATTTAAAAATTTCATCAATTTTATGTTTAACTAAAGTGTGACTTCTTCGTTCTAAATATAAGGCTAGAGAAAATGGTTTGAATTTGGCAGAGAGTACCTCAATGCATGAAAAAGGGGTTTTGCAAATGATCAGAATTCTGCAATTCTACTTTTAAAATAGTTTTTGAGGTTACTTTTTTCTATTTATCCTGATATCAATTTCTCCCTCTCTGAATTTAGAAACTAAATGGTCACAAACCCCAAAGCATGAATGGTACCAAATCCAAACAAAAAACTGTTAGCATTAATAAGAGCTCAGGTAGGAGGATAAATACAAAAAAATATATAAAACTCCATAGCTTTCAAATAACTAGTTATAAACTATAATGAAATTATCCAATTGCCAGTAGCCACAAAATATAAAATATGTGGAAATAAAATCTTTTGAAAACCAGGTCCTAGGTGAATAAATCTATAAAACTTCACCAAGGAGATTTAATGAAAATGCTTGAATAAATGGGGAATCATCCTTGGGTAGGATTATATACATATGTCAATTCTAGCTACATAAATTTAGAGAAATTCCAGTAAGGTAATTCCAATTAAATCCTCACTTTTCCCCCTGATGTTGGCAATGTATTTTAAAGCTATACTAGTAAAAATTTAAAACATAAGAACAATCAGGTAATTTTTAAAAAAGAATTAGGGAGAATATTTGTACTAAATTAACTGAAACAATAATGAACTGAAAAGATCAGTGACACATAAAACTCAGAAATGGATCCTAGGATATAAAGGACTTTTTAGTACATTCAGTTCATATCAACGACATTTTACTGCATACCTATGTGCCAGGTAATGTGTTACCAGAAAAGTAAACTGGTGTAAGCTTTCCAGAAAGCAATCTGACAATATGTATTAAGAACTTTTAAAGAGCTTATATCCTCTTACTCAGTAAATGCACTTCTAGAATATATTCTAAGGGGTGGTCAGACATCAGTTTAAGTATTTATACACAAAGATGTTCATTATAGGGTTATTTATCATAGTAAAAACCTGGCAAAAATAGGAAAATTAATAAATTATGGCATATCTGTACAATGGAATAATATATGCTCATTAAAATTATTTGAAAACATATTCATGTGTTTGCACAATAGAATATTATAAAACAAAGAATAATCAACTACATCTGCATATAATGTGGGTGAATCTCACAATCATTTTTAATGAAATGAGCAAGACACCAAATGTACACAATGTAGGACTGCATTTACACGCATTTCATACACATAAATAATTTGTGCTTCGAGAAGTCAGGATACCTTCGGGGAGTTGGATAAAATGACAGAAAGCAGTGGTGGGCTGGGGGGATATTCTAGGATTCTGTAATTTCTATTTCTTGATCTAGATGGTAATGACATATGAAAAATCATTGAAGTTAAAATTTACATATTTCTGTATGTATGCTATTCATCAATAAAAAGGGTTTCAAAATTCATGGCATGAAAAAATGTCCACAATATTAAAGTAGGAAGAAAATCATGCTACAAAACTGTACATGAAATATAATCTCAGTTTTTTTAATTAAAGAATAGCACAGAAAAATTGCTAGAAGGAAATCGGCAGTTGGGGGTACAAGCCAGGGGTTGGGGAGGATTAGAGGAGCTGGTGGAAAACAAAAAAGACCCCAGTGGTATCACTTGTTAGGAAAGCTTGGTTTGGAGAAGAGATGGTGGTGGCCAGAGGGTGTGTAGAGTAAAGGGGGAACCTGTTTAAATTCTGATGGAAAAGAGTCAATAGAGAAGGAAACATACATAGAGAGAAAAGAGTCAATAGAGAAAGAAACGAAATATAACGAAAAAGAGCCAATAATGCCTCTTAGCAGGCTGGTGAGTATGCATGAAACAAGCAAGCTCAAAAAAGGGGTAGAAAGGGCTTGACTACTATATACACACAGAACAGGGCCTTTTTCATAGAGCTTTGCAAATTTAACATGTCAAGAAGCTTGTCAATTTCCACTCCAGGTATATCCACTTGTATTCTTCATGAAGCCTTCAGGTGATCACAGTATCTGGATCAGGAGATTGCTTTAAGAGTTTTAGCCAGATGATACTCTATCTCTCACTTCAAAATACTTTAGGCCAAAATAAAGACCAGGGCAAGCATAGTGACAGCAGGTCGGGCAGCAAGTAGCATTTCTACCACATGTTAGCTGTGTGATTTGAGGCAAGGTATTTAACCACACTGTGTGTTAAGTGGCCTCATCTGACAAATGATAAAGACAATAATAGGTTGATAAGAAGCTTAAATGAGATCATCCACATACAATGCCCGACAAGGGGCACAGAAGAAATCCTCAATAATTATAAATTGCTATCATCACTTATTTTTCTTTTAAATCTGGGGGCAGAGTTTCTAAGATGTCTTCAGATCTAGAAATAGCAAAACAAAATAGGTGATGAAGACGACCAACTAATTCAAGGTAAATAATTTCGGCAAAGAATATGCTTTCTCTCAACTTTTTATTTTAAAACATGTTAAATCTATAGAAAATCTGATCCTTTGCCCACAGGGTGCCATCCTGCCCAAGCCCCAAGGCCCTGGGGCCTCAGTAATGTTTCCCTTTCATTGACTGGGGAAAAAAATGTGAAAGAATAGTAGAGTGCACATCCTAGATTGTTCCCCTGCACCTATAGTAACCAATTGTTAAATACTGCCATATTTTCCTTTTTTCTCTCTCCTACAAACCTATATACATAACTAGCGTTGGAGAAGCCAAGACTCTAATTGGCTGGCTCGTTATGTAGAAGGGTACATTCCATCTACTTGTCTTGTGTACAAACAGTCAGCCTTTTTCAGAGAATGTGATATAACACATAAGACCTAATGTAATACTAAGGCCGCATTAACTGGGAGAACCAATGCGGGATAACACACTGGTAGCAGATAGGAAGATATTTTGGGCAATGCCCCCTGGGGAAAGACAAAGGGCTTAGAGCTCTAGTCTTAGGTCTGTGAATAAGGAGAAAGCAAAGGCTTTCATAAACAGGCAAGGAAGCCTGACAGAGCTGGATCAGGGTGAGAGTGAGACCTGTCACTGAGTGAAGTCACTGGGCTTTGAGAAATACCCCCGTGTGTGCATGGGCATTTACCCTCAGCTGTATGGAACGGAACACTGACACGAGGGGTCTCCACTCCATTTTTAGGCATCCAAGTTATCATATACATCTGGTAGTGAAGCAGAAAATCCAAAGGACACTAAACACTTTGTCTCCAATAATTACACATCCTGTAACTTATTCTACATATATTAGGCTGAACCGCATAAAATTTTTTCTAGATTAAAAAAGTCAGTATGGGCCATTTCATGTATTCACATATATTTGTTCAAGTAGGAAATAACATACGTATAAGGATATTCCCTGCAGTACTGTTTACAAAAGTGGAAGTCTGGAAATAACCTAGTATATATGTATTATGTATGTGTGTGTGCACACAGGTGTATATATATATATATATATATATATATATATATATATATGTGTGTGTGTGTGTGTATAATGTAACTGTCTCTCTCTAAGTGTATGTTTGGAAGATACGTATTTAAATACATCATAGAGTATTATGCAACTGTCAAAAAGAATTTAGAGGCTCTCTGTGTACCACCTTGGAAACTTAAGATACACTGCTAAGTGAAATATGTAAATTATTCAATATAGTAAACTATCTTTTGGATAAAAGCAGGGAGGAGAGGAACGCCTGGGTGGGTCAGTCAGTTAAGTGCCTGCCTTCAGCTCAGGTCATGATCCCAGGGTACTGGGATCAAGTACCGCACTGGGATCCTTGCTGAGCGGGGAGTCTGCTTCTCCCTCTGCCTGCTGCTCCCCCTGCTTGTATGCTTTAACAAATAAATAAAATCTTATATTTGCATTTGCTTATATACACATGAAGAAATTCTGGGGGAATACACAAATTAATAGCTGTTTACTTTTGGAGAAGTGTGAACTGTGTTAATGAAGAAAGATTTGGGAGAAGACTTTTCATTGCCTCCTTTGTTATGTATTTTGAACCATTTGTATGTATTATCTATTCAGAAAAATTTAAGAATCTCTGAGAAAAAAAATTAAGGTATTCGATGTTCAGATGGGGAACCAGCAAGTGGAAAATGATTCTTGATAGGTTTTCTATCTACAACAATGCAATGTTAAGTTGTAATCACCTCAATGAAATCAGTGTCTAGTGTTTGTGTGGTAAACATTTTAGAGTTAACATATAAAAACACTGATGGTTTTTCCCATCAGAGAACACAAAAATACCTAATGGGCTTTTTTTTTTTTTAAAAGAAACTTTTTATTTTGAGATAATTATAGATTAGTTATATATTATACAGTTGCATAAATAGTATTGAAAATTCTATTCAAATTCTATTGAAAATAGTAAAAAAAAAAAAAGAAAAAGAAAATTTTCATGTAGTCTTCACCTTGTTTTCCCCCATGTTTACCATCCCTAACCCCTGGCAACCAGCCACTAATCTGTCCTCCATCTCTGTAACTTTGTCATTGGAGAATATGACATAAATTGAATCATATTGTCTGTAATCTTTTCAGATTGGCTTTTAATTATTTTTGCAACCTCAATCCCCATATTTCATTTTCCCATATGCTTTTTTTTAAGTGAGGGTTATTGAGAGTTAATTTACATGTTGTAATATTCATCCTTTTCAGTGTGTAGTTCTATGAATTTTTTTATAGTTTTATTGTGGTATAATTAATGTATAACAGACTGCACATTTTCATGTGTCAAATTTGATCAGTTTTGACATATGTATACTTTTGTGAAAGCATCATCACAATCAACATAATGAATATATCCATCACTCTCCAAAATTTCTTCACGCTCCTTTGCAATCCATTCCTTCTACACCACAATCCCATCCCCAAGCAACTACTCTGCTTTCCATCCTAGGTTTTCTAGACTTTTATAGAAAGGGAGTCCTCCAGCATGTTCCTTCATCTCTCTTCAGTAAAAACCTAGGAGTGGAATGGCTGCACCATTTCACATTATTACCAGTAATACTATTTGCAAGTTCCAGTTCCTCCACATCCTCCCAACATTTGATATGGTCAGTAATTGTGATTTTAGCCATTCCACTGGGTGTAGTGGTCTCTCACTGTGGTTTTAATTTACATTTCCCTAATAATTAATCATGCTGGGCATCTTTTCATGTGCTTATTTGCCATCCATATATCTTCTTTGATTGATCAAGTATCTATTCACATCTTTTGCACATCCCTTTTTTTTTTTTTAACGAGGCTGTTTCTTATGCAGTTTTCAAAGTTCTTTACATTCTGGATACAAGTCTTTTATCAGAGAAGTGTTTTGTACATATTTCCTCCCAATTGAGTTGTTCATCTTCTTAACAATACCTCTCTAATAGCAGAATATTTATTTTGATGAGATCCAATTCACCAGCTTTTTTTCTTTTATGGATCATGCTTTTTGTGTTACCTCTTAAAAAATCTTTGTCCAAGGTCACAAAGATTTTCCCCTATGTTGTTATCAGTTTTATAGATTTAGATTTTATATTTAGGTCTGCTACCCAATTTGAATGAATGTTTCTATATTGTGTGAGCTCTGTACAGCATTCTAGAGAACATTTACCCTTTGAGGCCAAGGAAAAGAAAAGAGCAGTGAGTGAGGAAAACAAGGAATATACTGACACACAGAAGCCAGAGAGGGAGAGGTCTGTAATTAGGAGAGGAGAGGCTGTAGAAGTCCACGTGGAATCTGCATGGAGACCAATGGAAGCAAACAGAGTAATGGTTACTGGATTTGACCGTGAGATCACTGGTGGCTTCTGAGACACGAGTCTCAATAGGAAATATACCTAAACCAGATTGAAATAGATCAAAAGAAAGCATGGATGAAGGGCAAAAGCAAGTACTCAAATCACTCTTAAAAATTTCATTAGTGAAAATGAAAAACAACCAACCAACCAACTACACAGGACACTGAACTCAGAGTCTCTTGACTATGGAGAAGAACCAAGTAGGGAGAGATGAAAAGAACAAGAGGAAGATATGAGATAATTGGTGAAGCAAAATCTGAGATGAGGTAGGATGAGAAGGCGTTAAGAACACAGGTTACTTTTTGCGAGGACGAGACAGAAAGTGAGAAGGAGATGGATAAAGAGAAACACTTCCAGATGGTAGGTGAGGAAGCTCAAGGGTTGCCCCTGCAAAGGAGGGGAGGGGTCTGTGTACCAAGACTAGGAAGGAGGGCTGGGCTGCGACTTGAGGAGGGTGAAAGGGTTTGGAATTGGTGTTATGGGGGAAGTGGTAGGTTGGGGAGCAAACAGAGATAAATAGTGGGATTCTCAAAGAGCTCTGAGAACGCTCAGAGAGAATCAATGTTAGTCAGATTTAATGTTTGCAACGTTCCTCGCTGCCAAGAATTCTCCCCCACTCCCGCCCCTCCAAAAAAGATACAGATGGCTCAACTGGTCCCATAACTACACTATTGGACTTTATCGCCCACAACTGTCTGTCTGTCTCTCTCCCTCTTTCTTTTCGGAGACTCACAACCTGTTTGGTGTGTAGAATAGGTAATACAGTTCCACTGGATACAAGAAGAAACAGAACCCGAGATGAATGACTTCCCCCAAAGCTAGGCTAGCTGGGACCTGAATCCAAATCTTTTGATTCTAATTCCAGTGATTAGATTTTCCAGTAATTTCTTCATTTTATCACACGATCTTCAATGCTCTTTGTTGCCGTGCTTACTTGAAAACTTAGCCTCAGTTTCTTAACGGCTAGTTGACCTTTCCAATCCACCCTACGCTCTCCTTCGTTCACCTTCCTGAACTCAACTTTGCCCAGACTCTGCAGAGACAGGAGTCTGAAGAAGAGTTTGGTATACGTGAAGGCTCAGTTTGCAAACCAAAAACCAACTATCAAGTTGCAGCCGTGGTTCGCCATTTAGAATAAACTCGGGTTTGATTCTCAGAGTCTTCTTAGGGCTTTTGGTGAGGAAAGACAAGGAACCAGGAGGGAATGGGCCACCAGAGTGTGGGGAAGTGACGGTTGGGATTCTACTCGAAAACGCCCATTTTAGAGTCCTCCTCCTATGAAAACTCCCAGGATAAGGGCTTCCAGATGGGAAACAGCTAGAGCTTTTGGGCTGTAAGTCTCTGCCCCCTCCCTCCCTTCCTCCAGCTTTCCCGATTCCCTAACT
Source organism: Potos flavus (assembly GCA_028534135.1). Taxonomy (NCBI): domain Eukaryota; kingdom Metazoa; phylum Chordata; class Mammalia; order Carnivora; family Procyonidae; genus Potos; species Potos flavus. The sequence continues at coordinate 34,684,286 of CM052887.1, read as the reverse complement.
GAAATAAAAGCCAAGAGTCTTCCCTACAAAATCATCAGGATAGGATAAACTCTTAGGGCAAACCTGAACCTTTTATTCTGCCTAGGGTGAGTATCTGGTTTTTTAACATGTTAGGCAGTCAGTATAAAAACTTATAACCAATGAATGTCTAGTACGAATCTTGGTTATTTGTGAGCACAATAGTATTTTTTTTTAAATTCAGCTTCCTCTGACCTTGTAAGTTATTTTCCTACTGTAGACTATGATGCAAATTAAGGCATTTCTATTCTTATTTCAAAGTCTGCTGCATAAAATAAATGTATGCTTTTCAAAGCCAATTGACAGCCTAATGTTCCACATTTAACTACAACAAATCAACACTTCACCAGATTATTTCATTCTTATTTGACTAATTCATTTAAAAATTTATCAAAAAAATTTGATTTTCATCTCTCATAGTTTCTGGTCATCAAAAACAGATAATTCTCTTAATGTTCAACTTGGAGCCAAAGTGAATCTAAAAAGCAGCCTCAAAAAAACCTTTTCTCTACAAAAGAAATCACTAACTTTTAGAATGCATAAAAGTCAACATAAATAAAAGTGTGCAGTTCCTTCCTTTAAACATTGTTTTGAAAGATCTCTCACAAGCTAACTCATCTTGAAACTCCTACTTTTTAGTTTGCATTTGTCACAAAAGCAAACAATTTTTCTCTAGTAGTCTATCTTCTATTTCCTAGGGCTAAATGATACTGTGAAATAGTAAAATCTTATAGACCAGAATTACAGTGGTACTTCTGCTTTTTAAGCATTAAAAAAAATAATAAATAAATTTAAGGTGAAACTCCCCCCTTTAAAAAAAAAAAAAGGCTTCTTCTGTTATATCTAATCCACTTTCACACAGTTTTTCTTAATTACACTACAGCTGTCTGGTAAGGCACAACTGACCACTTCCATCATGAAAACAAACTGTACCCCACCATCCAAAGTTCTCGATGAAAAAGCAAATGTTTTTGTGAGCCCACAGAAAACGGGTGCAGCTGCTCCATTTCACGAGGCAGGCTCCTCTACTCCATTCAGCTGTGAAGAATGGCAATGACTGTAAATTGTTCTTCCTGATCGGTTCCACAATAAAAACAAACCACACTACTTTCAATTTTTCAAAGCCAATTTTTTTAAGCCTCCAGTACACTGGAAACAAGGAGTTGTGTTCTTCTGATTCATGGCCTTTGATTTCTGCATAAACGTCCCTGTATGCGTGTAAAAACAGGTCCCTGCAGGATACTCGCAGAGACTGTATTTATTAACTTACCAGATGTACGAGAAGATAGAAACGCCATCAGCCTACCTTTTAAAGCGAGATACTATTTAACAGCTTAAACTGTCTGTGACTAAAGGCGGGCTGTAAAGAGCACACCGTGTGTGCAGAGGCACTAGGTAGTTTGGGAGAGATTGTGGCGTGCTCCCAGAGAGGGCAACAGATGCGTTTGAACTTGCGTTTGAATGCTCTCCCTTAAAATCCATGCTGCGGAATTACGGTCAAGTCATACATCTGCATTTGCAAGCGAAACACTTTGGACTCGGATAGAAGCTAAAATTATTGACAGAATTTTGTTGCGAGACTTCTAAATGTTCCCGATTGACTCACGACGCTCAAACAGTATCTAGGACTTAGACTTGAGGTCTCCAGAGTGTATTCCCAATCAAACAAACACAATTTAAAGACGTTTGAGCATGCTCCTCTATATTTATATCGATGTATAATTTACTTACTTACAGACATGGAGCAAAGTACTGATCTCTAGGGAACATTAGAAAACACACACAAAAATAGACGGTTGTTCCTTAAGGGGGAGATAGAAATACTTTATAAATAGAAGTTTTAAGACTTTCTTTGCACACCTCCAGGGGGCCCTCTTGCACCAATCCTGCAACACTGCCCACCACCTCTCCCACCTCCCGTGGAGACCCTGAGTGGGCCCCAGCTAGTACCAGGCCAGTCTAAGTTGTTAGTGGCTTTGGATGATTTCTTGGGTTGCTGTCAATTTCTACCCCCAATCCCAAATAGATTTTTTGTAAAAACATAAGAATATAATCTAGTTTCGAACAGCTTTTCATTCTGACTCATGACTAGAATGTCGCAATGGAATGTAAATGTGATCGAACATCACAGAGATAAAAAAAAATGTTCAGATTTGAGAACCTCCACTTGGGTGGCAAAACTATTGGCATGAAGTTACCGATGATTTCTCTCTCTGGCACAAGACAGTCATCAATAGCACCTACATCAACAAACAAGTTGCTATTGAAAATAACATCCCGTGGCTGCTGCAGCGATTGTCACCCCCTAAGCACACTAGTCACCCAACTTTTCCGAGTGTCTCCTGTTGAATGTTACCTTTCCAGACTCTCAGATCTACAAATTTGTTCCTTCCAGAAACCCCAGCAATATGTGACTTAAGGCAAAGAAAGTTCTCATGAAGTGTTGACTCTGTTTTCAATGGGCTCTATCAATAATGGCATGTATTGGATATTGATTGAGTCTACACAATTTTGACATATTTGCTAGAAGTGGGAGATGCGATTACCTTTGTCTTCAAGGGGCTAAAAAAAAAAAAAAAACTAACAAAAATTACACACCTCACACACACGTGAGCTATTTCTAGCTATTTCTCTTGTTCTCAGTCTCCTTCATAGGTTCCTCTTATTCTACCTCCTCTGTTATTCCCCCAAGGTTTTTCTCTTCTTACTCCATCTCTAAAGGGTCTCATCCAACACTATAACTCAAGATATACCAATATGCCTTTGACTACCAAAGTTGTTTCTAAAGAACATTTTTCTTGAGCTACAGACCATACTTCCCTTATTTCCAACTACCTACTCAATTTCGCCACTGGATGCCCCAAGAACAGCTCCCCCTTGACGCTCCCAAAAGGGAATACATTGTCTTCTCCATTGAACTCGCTCCTCCTTCTCTATTCACTCCCTCAATTCGTGGGTGTCATCAGGGATTTCTCCCTCTCCCTCGAATCTCACCCATTCAAAGTCGGGTCAACTCTACCTCCTCCATACCGCTCAAACTTGTCTGCTCCTCCCCATGGTCACCGCTGTGATTCGACACCCTTCTAACTGAACCTTTCCTCAACTTTCTGCCTTCCTTGACCTCCTCCTCTCTCTCTCAGCCAGGTAATCTTTCTAAATACTCAGACAACCTTCCCTGCTTAAATAAGGAGAAACACAGGACATCTTGAGGGGAAAAAAATAAATAAATAAAAGAAAATTCGAAGAATGGAGTTTCAAGGGTAGGAGAGATTTGAGAATGTTTATGAGCTAAAAGGAAAGAGCCTCAAATAAGGAAGAAATAAGAGAACAGATGATCAACTGAGGAAGGTCCCGGAGCATGAGGCAAGCTCAAGAGCACTGGAGGAGGAGTCGGAGCTGAGAACGGGGAACACACACTTCCCTCTGAGGCAGAAGGAAAGACTATAAGGACGGCTGGAGGTGAAGAGGAGTCTGGATGTGGGGAGGAGGCAGGCTGAGGGAGCATATGCCAGATATTATCTCTTTCCTCAGAAAAATGACAAGGGCAATGAGTCATTACTTTAAAATGAGGGGGTCATGAGAGCTGAGGTTCCTGAGAAAAGTTGTTCCAGTTTCAAATACTCACTACGGAAAATAAAAAATGCGGCTTGTAAAAACAGGTTGGAGAAAAACTTTAAAAAGAGAAGAAAGTCATCCTGAGCACTGAGCTAAAGGTAGAAATCATAAATCTGTACCAGGGTCAGTCTGCACCGAAGAGGAATGCTGGTCGCAAAGGCAGCGGGCAGGAGACCAGAGAAGAGAAGGATTATGGTGCCGACGGGTTTTAAGTCCCCAGCAGCTCTCAATACCCACCTTCATCCAGTTAGGTCTGTTTCCCCAAGGCCAGGGGCCATTTCTTTCATCTTCTTCTCCCAGACCCTACGTTCTGACCATCATAAACATGCTGTACCATTTCTAGAACATGCCGTACTCTCAGCACTCTGTCTTAGGACATGCTGCTTCCTCTACATAAATGTGCTTCCCCCTACCCCTCTCCACCTCCCTCCATTGTTTAAGGAAAGGAAAAGGAACACTCCAAGATAAATTTCACTGGCCAAGGTCGGCAGGCCAAGCCAACTACGTGGGCACAGAAGGATCACTCTACCAGCATTTGATTGGTGAAAGCATCATTTGACTTGTAGGGGATCCTCAAGTCTCCCGGCTTCCCATAGTATGTAATAAGCTTTTTTTTTTTTTTTTTTTTAAAGATTTTATTTATTTATTTGTTAGAGAGAGAGAGCACGAGCAGGGGAAGCGGCAGGCAGAAGGAGGTAGAAGCAGGCTCCCTGAGCTAAGCAGAGAGCCCGCCGATGCAGGACTCGATCTCAGGACCCCAGGATCACAACCTGAGCCAAAGGCAGACCTTAACCAACTGAGCCAGCCAGGCGCCCCTATAATAAGCCTGCATATTATTCCTGAGGTCCTAATTTCCGTGACTCCATTTAAAACTTAAAATAGGATACTTAAAGTTCTCTATGTCTTAAAAAGCAGACAATGGGGCACTTATTTTTTTTGGCGATTTTTGTGTAATTAAGTCTCCCTAATTGACAGAAGCAGATTACGGAGTTTTCACTGAGGTCCCCATCTCTAGAACTACTTCTCCTGCCATGTTACCCTGAAAGACGAAGACTATCTGGGGCTCCTTCTCACGGTATGCCCAAATGTGTACACTACAGACATGCAAAAGCTAAACTTCTGGACAGATGAATGAAAGGGGACATCTGGTTTTGGTGCTTCTGCTCTACTTTCTTGATTCAGAGTTCTAAAATTTGTGCTGTGCTGGGCCTTTTAGTACTATCCAATACTGCCCCGCCTTTTAGTCCTCTCCAACCAGTGTGCCACAGAGATTACAAGTATTATTTAGCTGCTCATTCAGTAATGCAGTAAACACTTGCTGACCACCTCATGTGTTATAGACACTAGAGAAAATACAAAGATGAATAAAAGGGGAAGGAGAAAAACATGCCCAAACTCTTAAATACAATAAAGTAAGTGCTATAATATAGATAGGTATTCATTCAACAAATATCAAAGCCCTAATATATATCTGGCACTGGGGTAGAGGCTGAGGATTTAGCAGTGTAAGAAACAAGAAAACAAAAACTTATCCTCAAGGAGTGTAATTAGCTAACAAATCAGCAAAGAAAATGAAGCACACAAACTGAAGGCAGCAAGTCTTCCCAGGTTGGGAGGTGAGCAGAGGCCTCATCCCAGAAGCCGCCATCAGCGGACCTTGGAGGAGCAGCAGAAGGAACCCGTAGCAGGAGAGGGTGCTGGTCCCGGAACCAAACAGCACCGACAAGTTCAAGAACAGGGTGTGGAGTCAGAACGGCAGAAATACTTGCTCCAGCAGGAAACCCAAAGGGAGAAAAGTAACCCAAAATACTACAAGGAGAAAAGAGGAAATCCCTCTCTGAACATGAGGTTGGCAAAACCGTGCTCCTTCTCTTGGTGGGACAACAAAGACTGCTTCTCTGTTTTCATTGTTCTCCAGAGGTACAGAAAAATAAAATTTCGTAGGCAATGAATTTGACTGGCTTTTCACTTTAAATGTGATCAGTCTGCCAGGGTACTAGGTATAAAAACCCAAACATATTAATTAACAAGCAAATGAGCCAGCAAACTCAATAAGGAACCAAAACAAATGAACTTCCAGGTTACTATCTGCTGGGCTTAGAATTAAAAAAAAACAAACAAAAAACAAAAAAACCTTTGTAAGATAGGATAGTTATGAACATGGAAAAAAACCCTAATAAAAAAGCCCATATGGTCACTTTCGGAGTACAATGTGTATGCTAAACAAATCAATACTTCCGTATCTGAGAGAAAGCAAATTACTAGAACACAAAAAAGTGAAAAGGGTAATGAGAAGTCACCTATTTCAGTATGAGAAGCTATTCTAGAGCACAGAGGCTGACACACGGGATCTCATCCAGGCCTTGCTTCTTGCTAGCTTTGTAACCTTGGGCAAGTTAGTCTCAGCTTCTTCGTATGTAATACAGAAGTATAATAATGGTATCTACCTCAAAGCATTATTTTGAGGATTAGACTAGTAAATTTATGTAAAGCTCTTAAAACAGTACTTGGCACCGAAGTGAAACTGTTATTCTGGTAGGGGAGAGGCGGGGGGGGGGGGGGGGGGGGAGAGTGGTAATTGTTACTACGATCTGGAGCTGAGTACCTTACTGTAGAATTTGTATTAGCCACTGATGGTCTCCTGGAAAATTGTTTATCCTCTTAGGAAACTCTGGGAAAATGCTGCTTTATTAATGAAATAATTCTAGCTACTAATACCCTAGAGTTGAAACCTAAAATAAACGTGCTTAACAATGCGAACCGTTTAATCCTACTTTTGGTTGCCGGCTTAATTTCTTGGAATGTTCACTATTCACAATAAATAGTAACAGTCATCTCTGAAGCAATACACTCCCTGCCATCGTTTTAAGGTGAAAGATTTGAAAAGACAGGACCTGAAATCGTTGCCTAGATTTCATTAGATCAGAGGTTCTGTGAATGCAGAACAGGCAGGAATGCTTATAGAATCCACCAAAATATAATTTGCCCCAGACTCTAAGTTTCCATGAGGGCAGGGATTTTTGCTGTATTCATCAATTCACCAACATCTAGACCTGTGCAGAACATGGCAAGATCACAGTATGTTTTAATAAACAAACAATATGGTTTAAGATCAACTGTCCAAAGCTTAAATGGTCAATTACACATCTGCAGGAAATGACATATATTTCAATGATAAAAGAGGAATATTAGGTAAGTTTTAAAACAATCACACCTTTGAGCTTTAAATGAGTGCTGAGTTTATCCTTAACACTAACCGGCTCACAATGTAAGAGGGGAAAAAAAATTAAGCACCTCGGAGTTCTTCTAGATGGCCTAAAGAGGGCTGTCTGTTTTAGACCAAAGTAGCACCTGCACAATTTAGAAGAATAAATTCAACAAGAAATGGTTATGAATCTATAAATTATAAGGCTTTGGGGCTTCTTTTATTATGTGAGTAACAGCAAGTGTTTTCTGGACTTGCAGCTGGCGCACTATTTCTCAATCGCATGAGGACCTAATTTATTCACGACAAAGTTTGAAACCTGAGGCAATATCAGTTTATTAATCAGATGAACTTTAATGCTGAACAGTAAAGTTTTACTTCCTAGTATAAATTTTTGGCCTGAAGATATAAGTAACAAATAGTAGGTCACTGGGGTTTGCCTGCGATAAGCAGTAACTTGCAGTAAAAAATATTTTTAAAAATTGGTTGAGTTTAACTACATATATACCCTAGGAGGAAAAAAAAAAGAAAAGAAAGACAAGTAAATTTTGCTGCTTCTTGGCAAGGTTGCTCTGTTATCATCTGAGGCCATGGCACAATCACAATTTGTTGGTTTCTTTTTTTAAAGATTTTATTTATTTCTTTGTCAGAAAAAGAGTGTGAGCACAACAAGCAGGGGGAGAGGCAGGCAGAGGGGGAAGCAGGCTCCCCGCTGAGCAAGGAGCCTCATGCGGGACTTGATCCCAGGGCCCTGGGATCATGACCTGAGCTGAAGCCAGATGTTTAACCGACTGAGCCACCCAGGCGTCCCCACGGTTTTATTAAAATGACAAAATTGCTCCATTTGGGTTCTAACTGCCATCTTTGGATTGTAACACAAAAGTCTCTGCCAAACAAGTGACCAGAAGAGTAATTCTGATCGAAACTATTATTTCATTAAAATAATCTGTGACTAAGAACTGTTCCACCACACACACACATATATATAATTTATATGTGTATATATATACTTTTATGTGTATACATACACATACATACACACACCATACTTTCTTGGCTACAAATTCAATAAGTATTCAGAAAACTATCCTGAAGATACTATATAGGGAGATGATAATTATTTCTAAAATCTTGGGTAGGACATTTGATTTCCAAAACTTCAAACAGATATGTGTGCTTATTAAATGAGCCAGTAAGAACCCCAGCTCTCCCTCCAACCACCAGCCCTCGTCTCTCCTCTCAAACTCACTCTTCCCCAACTGAATCGAAAATAAATTCACATTAACCTTCTTTCAGTTCTACAGGCACACTGGGCTCTGCACTATGCAGCCCCGAAGTCACCCCCATCTTCCATCGTCCTACAGTTCCTGCTTGCTCATGTATTAGGTTAAGTGCCCCTGAGTGCACAGCACCTCTCGACTTTCCACTTTATTAACTGTTTAATGACCTGTCTCCCCAGCTGATTGAAAGTCAGGTGGCCCGTGATCTTACATGGGCCCTTACTTTACCCTAGTACACTAGTGCTTACCCACTCCCTGGCACAGGGCCTGGCATAGAGTCAGAAGCTCAATAAGCATTTATCGAACATATGAATGATTTCTCAGTCGCTCAACCAAAATTATTGCCTATGACAAGAATGTGAACTTCTTAAGGCCAAAGTCTACATAATCCTCAGCACAGGCCTAATTCGAGCCCTGACAGAGGAGGAACTCAATCAAGGGCTGATAGTGCAAGAAGAGAGAACCATTCAATGACCTAAGCAATTTTCGATTTTTTAAAAAGAGATTTTATTTATTTACTTTTGGACAGAGAGAGTCTGTGTGTGTGAGCAGGGGGGAGGAACAGAGGGAGAGGGACAAGCAGATTCCGTGCTAAGCGTGCAGCCTGACATGGGGCTCAGTCTCATGATCCTGAGATCATGACCTGAGCTGAAATCAAGAGTCAGACGCTTAACTGACAGAGCCACCCAGCTCCCCAGCAACTTTCAATTTTAAAAGACAACCTTAGGGCTAATATTAAGCTATATGTATTATTAAATTTGCTTAATATAATTAATTGCCTTTTTCATAGGAGTTTAAGTAAGGAAATATCGAAACAACTTTAATCTAAATTAGAAGTTTTTGTAAGCCACCAACAGTTTCTGAGACAATGGTATCATTTTATTAATTATTATTACTTATTATTAAGCGCTGGAGTATTGTTGCAAGAAACAAAAGGAATATTTTGAGAGAAAGATCTCAAGACCAGAGTAAGAATTTAGCTACCAGAAGAAAAGGGACAGAAAGAGTAGAGTGGTGAGAGACAGGAGATAGGGTTAGAAGGAATTCAGCCTTTTGATCAGTGAGATGCTGTCCTCACCAGCATAAGTGAAAAGCTGTGGATATGTTGGATTTGGGATGGGAAGACTAGGAACAGAGCTTCAATAATTTAAGGATAAGAACCCAATACATCTGATTTGATGTGTCGTTAAAAAAATTAATGACGGTAAGAATTAGAGTGGAGATCGGTCACCAGCAGTAGACAGTGACAGGTGAAGACAAATATGATCAGTGCTGAGATAGAGTAGCAGGTGTATACAGGGAAGGAAGTGCTTTCAAAGGAAACAGAAAGCCAGCTGCAGAGATAAGAGGTTAAACCAGTCATAGAAATTCTAGAAGCCAAGATCAAAAAGGGTGCTAAGAGAAAGGGCAGGGTACCCTGGCAAAGACATCTAAATGATCCTAGAGTATAAATACTGAATCACAGATGGTAAACAATGAGGCAAAGTAATCCGACCAGCACAGACAACAGCAGAAATACTACCTCATTGTCAGAACACGCTTGTTTCTGATCAATTCTGACACTGTGACTTAACGAAGTTCTTCATGAACTCCAAACCTGCTTCAAGTGATCCAGCTCCCATCACCGCCCTAAGATGCTCTTTTGTAATCTGCACGACTGGCCTAGATGCTGAGAATTACCTCTGAAAGTGTTCACACTACTCCCAGCTTCCATGGTCTCAACTCAATCTAAACAATTTTGTCTTTCAACAAGTCATTTATATCCATTGTATGACTTCATATTGTTTCATTACTTAAGGATAAGACAATTTTTAAAAAAGATTTATTTATTTTTTTTAGAGAGACAGAGTGAGAGTGCACACACATGGGGTGGGAGGCAGAGAGAGAAAGAGAATCTCAAGCAGACTCCACACCCAGTGTGGAGCCTGAAGTGGGGCTCGATCCCACCACCCTGAGATCATGACCTGAGCTGAAATCAAGAGTCAGATCCTTAACCAACTGAGCCACTCAGGCGCTCCAAGACGTTTTATTTTTAAAATCTTTTTTATTAGGTCAATTCTTCCCTATTCTAAACACTGTAATTTCTGTATTTCAAATTACTCGAAATATCAGCGGTTACTGGTTTGGGCGTTCTTGGGTTGGTATAAGACAAATATGTTCTTGCTACTGTCAATTTGTAAGGGATTTCAGCTTCCTTTCTTTCTACTGTAAGAAGTTTGCAAGATGACTCCCCAAATGGCAGTTGCTCTTTGTGCCTGCCATATCCCATTGCAACCTCATACCTACTTTGCTGTCTGATACACCTTGGCACCCTTTCAGCATTACTAAGCATTTTCTCCCATTGAATATCTCTTTCAGATTACTTGCTATTAGATGTATTATTTTACTATTTCCTGTGATACTTTTAAACCTTTTTGGTATCTCTGTGATACTTCTCTTATTTTGCTCTTTGGGATACTTCCCAATTTCCTGTCACCTATAAAATTGGTTGAGACACCGTTCATTTCCGATTTTAGATTTTTAAGGAAAATGCATTAGGTAATATGCCCTCGTGAAGCTGCATCTCATCTTCAGCATGAATTTCTTAAGTTGCAAGTCATCATGTTAAGTCAGCAAACCTGAACTGTTCAGTCATTACACAAATCATACACTCTTAATTTTGTCATTAGCTGTAAATAAAAGTTAAAATGAGTTTCCAGTGGCATTTATTTTTGTATAATGTGTATATCTGGTGCAATTTTGCTCCTTCATTTCTTCATTGTAGGAGAAATGATTATTTTTTTAAAAAACAAAAGTAACATTTTGTTTAAATTTCAAATCTTAAATACATTTAAATTTTAAAAATTCGAATAAATGTCTTCGGTTCTCTAGTAACTGTAAAAATGTCATTGGTTTCACTTAAAAGGCACCTTAATTAAACAGCAATGATCCATTCAGTATTTACGTTCTACCTCATTGTATTTATGAGGGTTATATTTATTTTTTCCTACTGTACTGTTTATAATTTTCTTTTTCCTGTACTCAAAACACATTCTAAAATAAAATTTGGCTAGAGAACTTCTGGATTTTTATTTCCTAAATAGTGGGCTCACATAAACATAAAACTCCTGGTTTATATCCTTGTTTACTTAATATCACTCTAGTTTTCTCTAATTTCTTCGGACAGTACCAACTTAAAAACATTTAAAAAATCAAATCAAATTTAAAATAATCAAATCAGTGTTATTCAATGTATTTTTAGTTAAATTCTGCTAAATCTTAAATTTCATAGTAGGCTTTTGACTTAAGAATCTTTGAAGAAAACACAGTCTAATCCCATTCAGGTAAGTTACTGGTTAAACGTGTACAATTTAGAAAAGAAATATGGCAAGGCCATGTATGGTGGCTCAGTCTTGGAGTGATGTTTACACAGGGAGTCCTGGCTCTGTCTGCACTATATTATGACCCTTGTCATCGCCTGCCCTGCAGCAATTACATATGTGTCTACTTCTCCCATTAAGCCAGTCTCTCCTATAGGGCAGAAGCAATCTGAAACCTTTGTATCTTTCACAGCACTCTGCACAAAGCAGCCACACAATAAATGTCTGCAAAGTTGTGTCAGAAGAGCACAGCTCTTGGGTTTGCCTTGATAAGCCCCACGAGAAATGAAAGCAAAAGTAACCCAGGTGGATGGGTTGGGGGGCAGGAGGAGGTGGTGATGGTGGTAAGAATGTCAGCAAGTAACCTCAAATGAAAATACTTAAGTGGGATCTTAACTCATCACTAGTCTACTTGTAAAAAAGTAGAGATTAAAAAAAAAAGAACTTTTCATTATTCCCAAAATAGAAGACGGGGAAGCTTCGTCATTTTGTTTGAAAGTATTTTCTGAATTAGGCACACCCGTATGACACAGCCAATATAAATAATTTGTTCTCCTGGTGTTGCCACCGCTGAACAATGATGAACAGATCAACAGTACAGGAATTCCCCAATAAAGAGTGACCCATTGTGTAGAAAATAGATCCTAAAACAAGGGACTGTATTTAGGATAGGTTTCTACTTTCTGAATTCTGGCACACCCTTAGTCCCTAGCACGCATGAGTCACTCTCCTGGGAAACCTGAAACTGATTTTTCAAAGGCAATGTCATTCAATTCAAAAAGCATTTATTGTGCACCCACTGTATGCAAAGGCATATGAATGAAAACCTCAGGGAAAAAAGGGCCTGCAAAGGAGACTGAGAAGCAATGATCAGGAAAGAAGAAAAAGACATGGCGGTATGGGGGGAGGGTACAGCATCCAAGAGAGAAGAGATTGGTCACCATTCTCAGATGTCACAGAGAGTGGAAACCTGAGACTCCAGAAGAAAAGAAAAAATTCTAACTGTGTAAATGCAAAGTACTAGGATCAATGAACAAAATGAGGAACTTCTTGAATTTTCCATGTTTAGAATAATTGTTTTGTGAACCTATTCCCTAAGAATAAGTTCCAGTTCTATTAATTACCAACTTCCCTACCATCCAGACTTGAAGTTTCTTCCTTTTCCCTCTTATAACTAATGCAATAAGTTACCAAATCTTATCAGTCATACTCACATGATTATGGTCACAGACATGGTAGTACAGGTTGTGTACTGCACAAGAGTGCCACATCTACAGGGAGGAGCATTCACATTATAGTTGTATATGTTTAATTTTCCAGTAGATGGCAGTCAAGTGTCTTTCTCTCATTACATACATATATTACAATAATTTTCTAGTGAATGGAAGTAAGATATCTTAAAGACAGGGCATCTTTTTAATTCCCAAAATTCATTGAGTGGGTTAGTGGTAGCCCTGCCCAAAATGTTTCCCAGCGGGTTTTTTTTTTTTTTTTTTTAAGATTTGACAGCTAGAGAACTAGGGGGAGAAGGGGCAGAGCGAGAGGAAGAAAGAAACCCAAGCAGATGCTGCGCTGAGCATGGAGCCCTATGAAGGGCTTGATTTCATGATCCCAAGATCACGACCTGAGCAGAAACCAAGAACCTAACACTTAACCGCTTAACCAACTGAGCCCCATTGCCACCTATTTTCTAGTTTTCATTCTGGCTCCAGTCACCACAAATCAGACTCACGTGGCATCTTGCCATAGCTTCCAACCCGAGCCCCTAATTTCTCCACACTTGAGTCCATCCCACAAATACCTGAGAAGTTTCCCAAAGACAAGTCCCACTAGCATAACTTCTCTTTCCAAAAAGCCTTCAGTGGCTCTATGTCATCTAGTCTCTTCAAGCTCACACTCAAGGCCCTTCATACCAGGTCCATAATCTTCTTTTCTGGTCTAGTCAGTCACGACTGACCAAGAGATATGCTGCTCTCAGTCACATCTGATTCAGTCTACCTTCCATGTATCCTGTCCTTCCCTACTTTGCCATCTTTGTTCATGCCATTTCCTCTGCCCGGAATTCTCTCTGAACTCAGTCTTCCTGCTACAAGCTCTACATTACGTGCAGTAGTGTATTTGGGGGAAAGGTTCTGGAGGACTAGATACCATCTTCAGCAAGCAGCAAAACCAACCAAACAAAAGCAAAAAAAAAAAAAAAAAAAAAGTATTCCCCTCCTGGTGTTTGCTGCCATTCCTGTTAACTATTGGTGATAACGAACTACTCCAAACTTATGACTTAAAACAAGGACAATTTTTAGTTTACCTCACAAATCTGTGGGACAGAAATTTGGACAGTACTTGTGTTCTGTGTAGTCCTACTGGGAGTGGGCTCTCTGGTACTGGGATCCAGTTAGCGATGGGCTCTCTGGAGGCTCCCCACGCCTCCTGCTTGTCACAGATGTTTGAGGTCTTCATTCTTGAAGGCCCAGCTTAAATTCCCCTTCCTCCAAGAATCCTTTCCAGGCCTTTCAGTCAGGTTTAATCTCTCCTTGCTTCAGATTCTCTAGTACTTTTTTCTTCATTAAGTATTTTGCGTATTAATAATCTTACATTAGGTTTTCATTTAGGTCAGAAGCAAAAGAGAGAAAGGCAAAGGGAACAGTAGAATGCTTCAACTGTATGAAATTTCATTAAAGGTTAAAGAGGACACAAAATACTCAGTGTGACTGGAACTCTTGTGGAAACAAGTACAGGGACTGATCTACATGCAGACAAGGTTTTTTTTTTTTTTTAACATATGGATAAAGTCATGTTTATCCTAAATTATTAGTATTTGTAATTACTCTACATTCCAGGAAGGAAACAAAACTGGGTGGAAAAATTTAGTGTCTTGTGTCATCATGCTAATGATAATTTTTTGTATTTATTTTTGTTCTCAAGTGTCAAAATGGAACTTTCCCTTGCTTAAGTAAAATCCATATCCTGAAGAATGTACTGAAGAGACACACCAATGGGACTATGAAATTATACTAATTAAAATCTAATAATTCAAACTATCCAGTTTAAAAATCCTATATAAAAAGTATAACTTTGAGCTAGAAAATACATAAAAGATGTAGTGCAATCTTATTATGATGATGCAAACAATGAGGGTCAAATAAATGTGACCAGACTAAAAAGAATTCATTTCGTGTATAAAAACAAAACTGAAGCTACAAAGATCTGTGAGGTAAAACATGTACAGAAGTGTTGATGGTTGGGATGCCTGGGTGGCTCAGTCAGTTAAGCATCTACCTTCAACTCAGGTCATGATCCCACGGTCCTGGGATCGAGTCCCACATCGGACTCCTTGCTTGGCAGGAAGCCTGCTTCTCCCTCTCCTGCTCCCTCTCTTTGTCAAATAAATAAATTAAAAAAAAAAAAAAAAAAAAAGAAACATCGATGGCAGCATGGTCTATGAGAGAGAGAACGCAAGTGTCTACTAGCACGAGAAGGGATAAATAAATTACGGTATCTTCATGCAAAGAAATACCATACAACAGTTGAATTGACTGAATGACAGTTACCATCAACATGAATCTGACAAATACAGCACTGCATAAAGAAAGCAATTTGCAGCAGAATGTAAAGAAAATGGCAGCACTTAAACTTTTAAAATAAGCAAAACAAAACCGTATATAGTTTGGAATTACACATCATGTGTGGTATAAGAAAATGGCATGGGGATAAGTGGCTACCTCTCTGGGGGTCAAAGGTGTACTCAGGTAGCTTCCACGGTACCCATCCATACTGCTCTGTTGCTGAAGCTAGCGGTAGGCATATGGATGCATGATAAATTATGCTTTATAACTTGAAAGTGTTATGATTTTATAACAATATTTCAAGGTTAAAAAGAAAGACAGACAGACAGACCCTGGGACGCCTGGGTGGCTCAGTTGGTTAAGCATCTGCCATCAGCTTAGGTCATGAGCCGAGAGTCGTGGTATCGAGCCCCATGTCAAGCTTCCTGCTCAGCGGCGAGTCTGCTTCTCCCTCTCCCTCTGCCGCTCCCACCCCAACTCGTGTTCTTCACCCCCACCCCCTACGCGTGTGCTCTCTCTCTCTCTCAAATAAATAAAATCTTAAAAAAATTTAAAAAGAGATCCATAAAAACTTCTCTTCCACTTTTGTCTTTTGAGGTATTCACTGTAAAAATTCTGCATAAACAGAGAAACAATTGTACAGTCGACCAGTAGAAGGGTTCAAAAACATTGGGATGGGCTATGACATAAGGGAAAGGAAGCAAAGTCGTCTCTGGTTCTCAAAATAAGATAACAAAACAAACAAAAAACCTAAGTAAGCAAACAATTATTTTAAATAAATCACACTCTAGCTCCTTCCCTGAGTTTTTGCATGTTGATTTTTTTTTTTTAAAGATTTTTTACTTCTTTATTTGACAGAGAGAGAGAGAGAGAGAGAGAGATCACAAGCAGGCCCCCCGCTGAGCAGAGAGCCCAACGTGGGGCTCGATCCCAGGACCCCAAGATCACGACCTGAACCAAAGGCAGAGGCCCGACCCACCGAGCCACCCAGGCGCCCCTGCATGCTGATTTTTTTTTTTTTTTTAAAGATTTTATTTATTTGACAGAGAATGAGATCATAAGTAGGCAGAGAGGCAGGCAGAGAGAGAAGGGGAAGCAAGCTCCCCGCCGAGCAGAGAGCCCGATGCGGGTCTCGATCCCAGGACCCTGAGATCATGACCTGAGCCGAAGGCAGAGGCTTTAACCCACTGAGCCACCCAGGCGCCCGCATGCTGATTTTTAAGAGCGTCTCCCAACCCCAGAGCCTTCACTCTGGATGGACCAAAAGGAGACAGGATTGAACACAACAGAGACCCTACTGTGGTTTCTGCAAAGGCGGCGGCAGCAGAAGCAACAGCATAACTAAGATTCAATGAACACACACAGTGGATCAGGCGTCTATAGCCTGGAGCTTTATCAGCAAGCTCTACTCAATCCGCACAATGCCCCTGCAGGGTGGGAATTACTATCATGTTCACTTCAGAGAGGCCGAAGGACTTGCCAAGGCCACACAGCTAGCAGGAGGGGGAGCCAGGCCTCTGGCCAGACCCTGACACGTACTCCGTGTTCCTCTGCCTTTCTATCCTAAATTATAATGACCAGATATCTGAAAATTAACGCATCTTCAAAGAAAAGTTACTTCATTTACATCCGGCTCCAAAGCATGTTTAATGGCTTGGAAGCAGCTTTGCTTTGGCATTTGCAGGATTTCCCCTTCTGCAGCCCAGCACCGGGAACCTTATAGATCACTCTCCTGCAAAACCACCTGTACTATGTCCACACGGTTGTCAAGGTTTAAAAACGAATACAAATAATAACAGAAGCAATTCCAAGGGGAATTTTTCTTTTGTGGGAGAGGATTAGATGGAAACATTGTAAAAAATGAAAAAGGAGTACCATCTGGAATAATTTTATTTTCTCACATCTTGGATACCTCATAGTGTGCAACAGTGTCAAAAAGAAAGGATCAAGAGTCCTGAGGTTGAGGAGTCTCAAGATCTCAGAATCCAAAAAGACACCTTGACTACACAATATAATTGATCATTGCTTATGAAGAGATACCCTCTCCAGATAGTTTTTTCTTTTTTTTTTAACCAACAACGGATACATTCACATCATTCATCTCTTAATACAAGTGGTAAATCCTCTCTCAAAAAAAAGGGGAAAGTCCTATTTATTTAAAACAAAACTCTTTAATGTATATTAGTTTGCTACAGAAGAGGTCAACATGCAGGGGTTCGGTCAAACTGGTCATTTCTGGGGTAAGCAGTTACCCCACACTGTGAGGGTACCCAGGAATCCTGAGAAGACTCTCAGCACCATCTAGGCGAGTGATCCCCAACTCCGGCTACACAGTACGATCAACCAGAAACCTACAAGGAGCTCTGAGCAGAATGTGATTGGTAAATCAGTGGGGCCTAAAAGATAAATAAGGAAATATTTTCTTGATCTTCGGTTGGCAAAGATGGCTTGCACAGGACCCAGAAAGTGCTAACCAAAAAGTTAAAATTCAACATCACATGGAAACGTAAAATTCAACATTAAAATTAAAAACCTGTTAATCAAGATGCTCCCATCACGTGGGAGAAAATAGCGCCCAGCACATACACCAAAGAGCAGGATGACAGCTATGCCGTCCTGCCACCCTCCACAGCAAGGGAGGCCCCCCTGGACCACCATCCGAACCCGGATCAGGGCGTGCCTGAAGTCGGCCCAACGCATGCGCTGTTTGGTAGGAGCCAACGAAGGCCCCTTTTCAGTTAAGCCAGGATGAGCTGGAGTTTCTGTCACTTTCTTCATAAAGAGTCTTAAAGATACTCAGACCAGACCCACTTATACCTTAATTCTCATCTTCTCTGAATGCACTGACAAGCTCGCTTTTGGTCAGTCCACCACATAGCCTCATTCCTGATGTCATTAAAACCTTTGTCTAAAAAGTTCTGATAACTTTGAAGTGGCGATGCAGCCTGCCTGGACTCACACATAAATGGCTACCTTTTCATTTCTCACAATTGTCCTCACCCCCTGGTCCTACTTCATTCCAGCCAGTTTTAGAGCTCACCGCTTCTCTGCAATCACTTCATATTCTTTTCTCTCTGCTCCGCTCATCCCGGACTCCTTCAGTCCCCAGCTCCCAGGGCAGATGCTCTAACGCCCGCTACTTATTGACGGCAACATGGTTTCCTTGCTCATTCATTTGTTCATCCAACACATTTACTCAGTGATAAATGTGTGCCAGTCCACGTGTTTCTAACTATCGCCATACCTTGTGCCATAACCCCTGTAGCTGTCAATAATCCTAAATCCTCCACAATTCTACATTCCTAAATTTTAACTTTTAATAGATCACAGGAGTCCACCTTACACCGGTGGGAACACCAACATTGCATACACTTGGAGCCAACACACTTTTACTTTCATTGTTTAATTTTAAAAGTTGCTTATTTTGTACGGCTCCAATTAAAAAACAAAATTCTTAAATTTTTCTGCTAAAACTCTCCCTTTACTTTTAATAGGCTTGGAAACCATCTTGGAGTTTCCCTGCCAACGTGAAAGGCTTTTCCTTAAGCCTGGCATAGGCTGGACTGCAAGGAGAGGCATGGAGAGAAGGCGGACAGATTTTTCTCCTTTTGCACACTGATTAAAAAAAGTGTCACCAGATGTGAAAGGGAAAATTTAGACTCTAAATTCTGAAATTTAATCTAGCAATAAAGAAGCACCAAATTCTTAAGACACAGTGCACTACAGCTATCTGTCATAACACCACTTCCCCCTTCAAATGTGCTCTTGATTAGAGAGCGCCTGCAACATTTTTACTCTGGTTAACGAGGTTTATTTTACTTCACTGAGTGCTATTGGTGAGGACAAATCAGATTTCTTTGCTTTAAGAGGAGCTGCTGGTGGTCAGATAAGTGAGACACTACATAAGACTTTACCTTTGATAAGTGAAGACACTTTGTTTTACCGGCAACATTTCTGACAGTTTTTTTAAAAAGAATAAAGTACCTGCGTTTCAGCTCCACATTACAGATGAATAGATGCACATGCTATCCCGAACCAAGCAGAAGAACAGTGAGGGGACAGAACAAGGCAGGCCTTAGAGGCATATTAACGACTTGGGATTTTATTTTGAGAGAGATTCGAAGCCATGGGAGGGTTTTAAACATACTAGTAAGTGACATGATCTCACGCATATTTCAAAAATTACTCCAGCATGTATGTGGAAAAAAAGATCATACAAATAGAAAAGGATATTATGCAGCTAATAAATAAAGGAGATAAATCTATAAGTTATTGTGCAAAACATATAGTTAAATTAAAAAGTTAAAATGTAGAAGAGTATATATAGAGTATGATCCTTTGTGGAAAAAAGTGTATACATATCACACACACACACAAGAAGGTGCACACTAGTATCATATTATGGATTTCACAAAATTCATGGCCGAAGTAAATTAATATACCCAAGTTGTCGTATGTTTCATTAATGAATTGGGTATTAGTTTCAAATTTTAATTTAAATTCATTTAATTAAACTTTAATGAAATTAAATGAAATTTAAATTAAGTTAAAAATTCAGCACCTTAGCCACATTTCAAGTGCTCCATAGCCACATGTGGCTAGTGTCTACTTTATTGGACAAAGCAGGTCTCAACGTTGTAGAAAATACACAGCAAATGTTAAAACTTTCTTCGAGGTTTTCTTCTGGGCTTCAGAATGGGAGTGGGGGAGGGATCTTCTACTTCTCACCTTAGGTATTGTAGAATATGTATGCCACATAATATTTTTTCACATTATCAACTATTAACTTCAGACAGGTAATGTGCAGTCTGGATACTTTTGGAGCGCTTTTATTAAGCTTTTATTTATTTATTTGTCAGAGAGAGAGAGAGAGAGAAATAGCACTAGCAGGGAAAGTGACAGGCAGAGGGAGAAGAAGCAGGCTCCCTGCTGAGCAGAGAGCTTGATGTGGGACTCGAAACCAGGACTCTGGGATTACCACCTGAGCTGAAGGCAGATGCTTAACTGACTGAGCCACCCAGGCATCCCAGGAGCCTTTTTAAAGATGAAGAATACAACTTTATGAATACACCATTAGATAGTGAAAATGCATGCAGAATAAGAAAAATGACCAAAAGTTAAATTTTAAGCAACTGAAAATACCACAAACATCACAAAATCCAGAGAGATACCATCCTCTTACTAACAATCATCTGTCACACTTCCATAATGCTTTCTTCCTAAAATGTTTGACTATGCACACTTTGACAAGTTTGTAATATAATGTGCAAGGTGACAGTCTTGTAACAATGTTCCACACATAAAATTGAACAATTTGGTGTTTCTTCTAATGAAGATATAAAAACCAATTGTTCAGAAATATATGTTTAAGAAAACTTCTAACCTTCACAACTCCAGTCAATTTTGAGGACCATTGTCAAATTTGGAGAAACTTCCATAAGGTTTTTTCATATATAAGGTGCAAAATTTCAGGGCGTTTCAAAGTTCCACATGTCGTGAGTATCCCTAAATATTCTTTGAAGACACTAATTCGCTATAAAGCTCACTGTAGACACACATGATAATGTTTTATGTTATCTTTTTCCATGTTAGTATTCTGTGGTCAAATCCGTAAGAAATGTAACTCTCTTCCCGAGGGATTCATAGGATTCATTCCTCTTTGATAACTAGACTTTCAAACAATCCATTTTACTACTTCTATTCAAAAGTTATTTCTTCTCAATGAATTACTACTTTGGGAATAAACTGATTTTCGTTTGTACAATATATTTTTTGGAGAATAATTTCTATTTATCTCATCATTCACCTTGATTGTTTTAATTTTATGTTCTATTACCTGAGTTTTCTCAGTTCTTTAATAAATAAAGGTAAAAGTGAAAAAAAGAAATAACTCTTCATCTTTGTCGAAATTAGGAATCTGATTTCTCAGTTGTCTGACTGAAACATTCCAAAGCATCTTTCTCCTGAAGTTAAAGTTGTGTATTCCCAGCTCAGCTTCCCTCTAGCCAGATCCAAAAAATGCCTGTGATCACTCCAAAGCAACCCAGCATATGAGGAAATGTGATGGAAGGAGGGTCAGAGTAGAAAAGCGACAGCAGTCTTAACTAATTGCGGTTTATGTATCTTAAAATTCTTCAAATTTTGCAAAACAACATGGCCATGTGAACATATATAGCCAGAGGCTCTCCCAAATCCTTCAAAGGGCTGGTGTAAGGAAGGGGCCCTGAAACCTAAATCTGGTAAATTAGCTCCTGCTAAACTTGCCTCTGATTACAGGTAAACATAGTAGTTAGAAGACCCAGTTTAAACCAAAGGTCCTTCATCTATCCCCAGAGGGGCTGGGTGTTTCTCCCCACCTGTCACTCCACCCCCCCCAACATAAATATTCAACTTTAGGCTGAGTATACTTCTAGAAAGTCTCACAGCAAACTCTCATTTACATTCCCGGACTTTCCCACATTGCACAGCTAGAATCGCTTAAGCTTTGTTTTTGCCAAAATTGAAATGCATACAAGTTGAAATCTTAATTAATCAAAAACTTCTCACTCTTTTTCAGAAACTTCTTCAGTTTCAGTTTTACCAATCCATTGTTTTGATTGATGCATCCAGCCTCTCTCTCTCTAAAGCTCTGGAAACATCAGCCTTATTTTAACATAACAATTCTAAAAGCCTCATTTGTCCCGTATGTCCATAAGAAATCTCTCTAATTTGTAACGTATGGGCTAAAGCCATGATACATAGAAGTGGGGCGGGAAATAGTCGTCACGGAACTCAATACTTCTTCATTAGTGGAAATAATGTAACTTGTGGTACAATGTAGGAAACAATATCCTGCTCAGTTATATCCATAAAGAAGAGCTTGCACAACATCAAACAAGTCAAACCAAGTAGGAGTCTCAACTGGCTTTTAACACAATTAAAGCTGTTTTCCAAATTCATCTTCTATTTTTCATGTAGAGAATTGCAGGGTCTTATTGGGGGTCATTACTTCTTACTAAATATCTTACTGACATTATTTATTATTTCCATTTACCCTCACACACTTGTAAGTCCAGCAATAAATTTCAAACAATTATTGCTTTCACCATGTTCTGTAAAAATCTGAAAAATACAGAGTTAAGAGCACAAACTGGAACTAAACTGGGTTCAAATCCCCACCCAGCCACCTTCTACTTGTAATTTTGAGCAAGTCACGTAACTTCTTCGTGCCTCAGTTATCTTATCTGTAAAACGGGGATAAAAATAGTACCTACCCTATAGAGATGCTTTGAGAAGTAAATGAATTCATTTTCATAAATTTTCATAAATACTGAGAGCAGCATTTGACACACACCAGCGCTATGCACGTTTGTCGACTACAAGAAAAATAGGCATCTGTGTATAATATGAAATGGGGAGGAATCAGAGAAGCTTAAATCAAAATATTCATACTAATTTGAGTGGAGTTTTACTATCTTCCATCATGTTACAAATTCCAAACTGTCAAAGACAGGTAATTCAAATTTAAAAGCACATACATTTCTGAGCCAAATAAATAATTTATACATTATCAATACCTTCTCTGTCTCTGATCACAAGGTAGCCAAACACTGACAAGCAGCTTGGCCCAGTGGGGTCAAATGTATGCAAAATGGCCTCTAGATGGGAAGCTTTAGACGCGTCATTTAATTTCTTAGAACTTCAGCTTCCATGTTTGGGCAAATGGGTAGAATATTCTCTGAATTTAAAATGTTTGCTAAAATTGCATCATATGAAACATACATAAAGAGCTGTTGTAGGGCCCGGCACCTAGCAGATGCTCAATAAATAGCAATTGTTATAGCTGCGCTTGGTCATTATCATTCTATTGTGCTAACAGTCCTCTTCATATATTATACTATATATTAGAGGTCATTGCCCCTCATCATCCTAGCAGTTAAATACAAGAAAATCTATCTTTCCTATTCACTTTTGTTAAGACTGTCAAACATAATCAATGTCTGACCTTGTCCTGGACTAAGATTGAATAACACTGGTGAAAGAGATCCTTCATGGATATTTATGAATGCAAATGTGACACATAAGGTCCTTTCATTAGTACTTAATGTTATTAAGGTTTTAACAGAACTTAGATAAACTATCATAGAAAAGAATAATTAAATCTTAGATGTTTTCTGCATCACAGTTTCAATTTATATGACCTTTTGTGAGAACTTTCAAAAGTCTTTATACTACTTTATGAATCTTTTCATTATATCTTCATATTAGATCACAGCAAATATCAATGCCCAGTTTCATTTTAGAAAATATGAGACTAAAGATTTATGACTTGCCCTCCTAAACATACCAAGAAGGGAATTCACATAATTTCTCACTATTTCTGGAGGAAGTCTTTGCCACCAGTACCGAGAATGCTATAAAATTAAGTATTAGAGACTCAAATTGCTAAATATTCTATAAGCCATGAAAAAAATACTTCCCCACTCCCATTCCTGGAAAATGCATTAACTAATGTCCCTCAAATATTTTTCCTTGGATTAGGTGGAAACAGTTCAAACCCCAAGAAGACACACAGCTTTAACTTGGAATGTTGGCTGTTAGAGCATGCGCTGCTGGAAAGTAATTAAACCACCTTGTATCCTCACTTAAGTGGGATTATAAAAACCCAGAAAAGAGTCCGTCAAGGAAGAACTATCAAAACTATTTAAATTAATTTAGCACATTAAACCTCATGGTATTTATTGTGGAATTGTTACAGCATTCATTTTAACTTCAAAAAAAGAAGTGATAAGTATTTGTCTTGGACCCTCATACAATTTTTCTTCAAATACCAACAACACTAAGTATGGAAAGGCTATAGGTTGGAACTTTTAAATGAACTAGAAGGAAATTTCTGAATAAAGGGGAAAAAAAATCCAAACAGCAAATACAGAAATCAACGCAATCACATTGATCTAAGCGAAGTCCAGAGTAGAGGAAAATCCTGTGGGATGGGATGTCCATAGCACAGTAATAAAAGGGGACAAAGAGAGGCATCAGGAATGTGGGAATGTTGGTGGTTCCTAGACTTATTGATGACCATGCCTGACCTAGAATGACAGAGCTAAATCCCAAAGTATTATTGTGAAAAATATTACATTTTCCCCCATTTTTTCCTGAAAATAGAAAAATTTTAAATTTATGTATTAAAATGTACTACTATTCTCAAGAGAGAACGTGATTATAGCATTTAGAAAGGTATAAAAAGGCAACAGCTATTATCTAAAATTTGGTAAATGGGTGAATCAGCCTTAGGATTATATTATCAAGTACTGCTACAGCACGATGTTGAATAACTTGCTGTAAAGAGAAATTCAAGGCAAAGATAAAGTTCACCTTACCTGATCCCATCAAAAAGAAAAAAAAAAAATTCTGGCAGCTCTAACAAGACTGATTGACTAATTTATATTCCAATTCCAGGATTGGTCATCTAGTTTCGTAGCAGCAATTTCAAAATGTCATTGCTGGTTCCATAAAGTTTCTCTAAATATTTATTTATGGATAGGTATTGAATTTATATTATGTTCTAATCCATGGAATAGACTTTGGTTTAAGGGAATTATCGTATCATATAACTTTATTACATAAATACATACCACCACGTAAATATTGAAATTATATATAGAAGGAAACATAATGCATACAATTAAACATATACCTTGTTAGGCGATTACACCTTATTTTCCTATATTTTGGCCCAGAAACAGCATTTCTCTTGTTCTCTAATATTTTAATGGTTTAGATTTAATTACTATGTTTTCTTCCAAGAACATAAGCAAATATCCTTTTCCTTTAAGGAAAATTATCTGTTAAATTGAAAATAATGAAGGCTGAATTTTCAGTTATATAGAGAAACAGGGTAATTCAGCAAACAACAGTGAAAATTTCCCATTTCCCAAAACCTTGACTGAGTGGGCTCAGTGAGAGAGATGAAAGGACCCAAAACTTCCAGCTCTGCTTTGTTGTGAGTTTCTAATATGGCAGCCTTCCTGGCAGATTTGATGAAAAGGTTTATTATTTCTTGGCAAAAATGTATTTCATAACTGTGAAGTATCATAATAACCTAATTTGAAGCTTTGTTTTTTTTTTAAGATTTTATTTTTAAGTAATCTCTACACCCAACATGAGGCTCGAACTCACACCCCCAAGGTAAACAGCATGGTCTACCAACTAAGCCAGCCAGGTGCCCCTAAGATTTGCAGCTTTCTGAGTGACACTGCAGAGAAATAGAGAGAAAATTATCCCCTGTGACCTCTACCAATCCACTTGGGACGTTTCAACCGCAGCTTCCCTCATCCCTAAATCAATATAAAAGCATTTGCCCTGCCTTATTCTAAGGATTTCTGAAGGAATCCAAATAAGGTAGCATCTCTGAAATGTTCTGTAAGACAGTATTCAACAAACGAAGTGGTGTTAATAATAGGAAAAATAACAGTGATTATTCAGGAAATAAAGCATTTAACTATAATTGGGTTTTCTATGACTAAGACTGTCTGGGTTTTAGAACTTAAAGAATTATAAAGCAAAAAGTTGAGTGAACTTTCTAAAAAAGTAGCTTCAAAAAAGATACCAATACTTCTGAGCAAAACAAGGCTAGAATTGTCCAGCGCCCTAGGACAGACATCCAAATATCTCTACATAACATCGTCTTTTCTCCCATGGCAACACCGAAACAACATTGGGACTTATCAACCCGTTCCATCTCTATTATTTAAAAAAAAAAAAAAAAAAAAAAAAAAAAAAAAAAGAGTCCTTATGGCCTAATAGCTAATGACGGTTTCTCTTACTATTTCTCACCACACCCTCGAAGGCCACTTTACCGACTTAACAATCAACATCATTTCTAATTAGATATATTGAAGTATCTAAAATAAACATGGCAATAACTTTCAGTAACAATTTACACACACAGGCACGCACCATTTTAAAAAAGAAATAGAAACACTTAGAAAAATTCTTCCAACTCTTAGGGCTTTAATACCCGAAGATAGCAATAAAAAGGGGGATTGTTTGTGTAAATTGTACCAAAATAATGAGACATTTCCAAGTTTGTGTTTGAAGTTCTTTAAACAAGGTGGCCTTTTTAGTGAGTTGAGATAAAGGTTTCGAACATTTTAGGGACAGAGCATTTAGTTGGCATTCTGCCACTTTCTACACCAGATAATTTCGGTTGCTGCTGTTTGTCTCATATGTTTTTTATTCTCCCCCTAGGGAAGTCAAAGCCTTTTCACTTGCAGGCAAATTTTACTGTAGCTCTGGTAACTACTTTACAAGGTGATAAGCATTCACAAGAGGCTTTTATTAGGCCGGTAGCTAAAGCAAAAACTACGGGCACATATTTAGACAACATGTGTGAAATGGAAAACTTTAAGCATATGAGAGTTCCAAGTCAGCCTACTCAAAGTGCGGATCCCATGAAAAATATGGGAGTGGGAGGGAGAAACATACTAAATAGCCTCAACTAGATCTGAATTTGTATATTTTCGTTACCATTAACTCAACATAACGGCTTGTTCAATTAAGTATATCAACTCAGCATCTGCTAACCCACCACTATTTGGTTTTGCCCAGACTTTGTTTCCCTCCATCACTTTTCCAAGAGAGTTTGCAGACTTAGAGCAGAAACTCTTGTTTTTATCGCGTTTCTTCCATTTGGCCCCATGGTGAGTGTCCCAAAGAAGGAAACAGTCTGAACTCTAGCACATGCAAGCTAGGAGGACAACGAAGCATTCAAATATGGGACTATTGGTTAAGACACAAGGAAGGTTCAAAAGCACCACACTCGCTGGGGAAAGAAAAGACCATCAGTGATCAGCAAGACACCATCATGAGGTACCTTCAGACAGGCCTTGGAAATCAGGTAAGACTTGGGTAAATGGAGAGAAGAAAGCACGGAGGCGATGACAAAAAGAGTGATCCAACATGATTAGCTTCCAGAGCCCAGGGCAACGGAGCAGGGACAGCTGACAGTGTGGGGAAATAGATCATTTGTTGGAATCACTACACTAGACCAGTTTTTACACACCATGAAGTAAAATATACTCAGTGATATTCAAGTCTCCTTCAACTACTTACAAGTTTATAGCATAAATCTAATAAAATAAACTCTCCCTGGTTTGTAAAGATGCAGTGCTTTTCCTGACCTGTCCACTAGACTCTAAGCTTACCAAGAAAGGAGTTCCCTCTCCTACTCTCAAAAGCTCGAACATGACAGCACAGAGTGCAGGGTGAGGAAATGGACTTCGGGGGCACAGAGAAATGGAAGTAACCTTTCTCAGTTTGTCACTGATATGCCCATCCCATAAAGAGTTCAGAACTTCCCCAAATAAAGTCACAATGTAATTAGAAACCCAAGAGAAGAGACAGTCAAATCTCAAAAAAAGACAATCTATAGAATAGGAAAAAATATCTGTAAATCACATATTTGATAAGAGGCTTGTATCTAGAATATATAAAGAACTTCTACAACTCAGTAATTATAAAAGCAAATACCTAACTTAAAAATGAGCAAAAGATCTGAATAGACATTTGTCCAGTGAAAACACATCAATGGCCAATAAGCACCTGAAAAGATGCTCCACATCATTAGCCACCAAGTAAATGTAAATCAAAATCACAGTGGATACCACTTCACATCCACGAGGAGGACCAGAAGAAGCAAAAAGTCAATTGTTACTGATTGACAGTAACAATCAGAATTGGCCAGGATGTGGAGAAACTGGACCCCCCCCCCCCAACACTGTTACTATAAAATGGGCCAGTTCCTTTGCAAAAACATCTGGCAACTCCTCAAAAGGTTAAACATGGAATTACCATATGATTCAGCAATTCCCCTCCTAGGCATATACCCAAAAGAAATGAAAATACGTCTACAGAAAACCTATATGCAAATTTCATAGCAGCATTATTCATAATAGCCAAAAAGTAGAAACCAAGTGTCAATCAACTAATGAACAGATAAACAAAAAGCAGTATAGCCATAGAATGCAACAGTATTTGGCAATAAAAAGAAATGGCATAATGATACACGTTCCAAGTGAACAAGCCTTGAAAACATAAAAGTAAAAAAAGCCAGTTGCAAAAAATCAGATATCATTTCATTGATATGAAATGTCCGGATTAGGCAAATCTAAAGAGGCAGAAAATTAGGGAGAAATGGAGTCTGACTGCTGGAGGGTACAGAGTTTCTTTTGGGGGTGATGAAAATGTTCTAGAATTGACTGTAGTGATGGCTGGGCACCTCTGATTATATTAAAAGCCACTGAATTGTACACTAAGTTAATGATATGGCAGGTGGCAGGTGAATTAGGTCTCAATAAAGATTTTTAAAAATACAGTTTCTGTTTGGGGTGATGAAGTTTGGGAAAAAGACAGCAGTGGTGACATCACATCATTGTCAATGTAATTAATGCCACTAAATTCTACACTTACAATGGTTAAAATGGAAAATTTTATGTTATGTATGTTTTGCCGCAGTAAGAACTTTTCCATCAGTGCAGAATCGGAAAAAACTGACTTACCTTCCCAGCTTTAATTATTAGTATATCTTTTCTCTAGTAGATTCACTTTGTCCAGAGGAGGAAAATTCCAGATCTAAAAGATTTTACATGCCCATACATATATAGGGGGAAAGTAGTAATATGATCTTAAAAAGTTTACTGAAATAAACCAATCAACATAACAACAACAAATCTTTTAAGGCCATCAAGATCAAATACTACTGAACATTCTGTTTTCAATTTTATAATTTATATACTTTATATTTATGGTTCTTTAACCTGCCTCAATACTGTTTTTAACAGATGATGTTTCTTAACTGCTTTGCTATTTCCTGTTGTGAGAAAATTAACTGACTGTTACAATTCAAGTTTTAACAAATGGCATTTATACCATCCTTTGCTAATTATGCTCTGACTGGATTTTGCGTACCATTTCACACTACATTTACTCCTCTGCTTTGATTTTAGAGCAACTTATTTGTCAGAATGTGAATTTGTATACATTTCATTTTGACTTGCCAGACCAAATCTGATTATGTTGCTTCCCAACCAATTCTAGACAGATACTTAAACAGAAATGCACACTGATGTGAATCAACTAAAAGTAATATTTAAATATACAGCACCTCTTTCAGGTTTCAAAAGGAATATAAATGCACATATATACATACAGACCAAGCAAAAACAACCTAGTGCATACAGTGTAAAACCTATGTGTTTTACAATAAATATTTCTCTACAAGTCTCCCCTAATATACGGAGAATCGTTACTTTAACATGATTATATTTGAATGTACAGCACTTTGATGGGCTTAGTTTACAGCAAGTCTATTAGGACAGAAAAAGGAGTCAATATTCCACCACAGTGCCATTTTAGACAAAGTAAAGCATTAATATCAGAAGCCAGAAAAATATAAATGTCAAATAGTAACTTTCTCATCAATCAAGCTTCTTTTAGATAAGTGAACACAAAATTTCACATCTGTGATTATTCATATATATATATATATATACATATATATATATATATTTGCCTTTCAACTGACAATATTGAAAGTCACTATCTGAAAATTCTGGTTATAGGTGTTAAGTTCATGAATTAACAGAATTAATCCTTCAAAGAAGCCGTGACTTAGAAAAGGCACCTTGAGACACAGAGCAAAGAACATGGACATCAATTATGCCTTAAAGAAAAATCAACTTGTAAACAGTATCATGTGTGGTAAAATCTCAGCTTCTGTGACAAAAAAGAAATGTAATCTCCTTAAATGACAAAAATAATTACTGATAGACATTATACGCAAGGGTTGGGAGATACCAGAAACTGTATTTTTTAATGAAATCTTTTAAAAAGCAATACATTTATTAAGGGCACGCTTTGTTAAAGATATTTTCTTAAGCATTTTACATACTTAGCTTTATTAAACAAATCCTCACAAAAATTTGGTGAGGTAGGTATTCATTATGAATAGGCATCTCACACAGGAGGATGAAGAGATTAAGTAGCCTGCACAAATTTGCAGGAGTAAGAATTAGGGCTGGGACTGGATCCAAGCCCATGCTCTTTCCATTAGACCAGTCTTCCAGGAGCAAACAGCCTACCACTTAGCAAGATAATTCAGTAGCATCAGCTATTACAACTACAAAAGGGCTCAGGGAATACCAGACGCATTCCTGTAGTCTGATTGGCTCAGCTATACTACCCAGAGAAGGAGAAATAAAACACTTCAGCATGGCAATCCTTACTTTGCCAAGTTTTGACACACGAAAACAAACACGGAAAGAATCAAAATGAAATTAAATTCAACCTTCACATTTATGTGTCTTAAAAGTTCTACGAATCCAGCCAGCAGAGACAACTTAATGAGAACATGTGGAAAATAAGATACACGTTTTGTGAAAATCCTTCTGCTTGGATTCTGCATGTTGTATATCCCCCACTCTTTATGTATTTTGTACAGGTGTTCGAACATATCTTTTGTAATTGTATGTTCAGAAAAAGGTAGTCTAAATGAGAGTCTGTCCAAGATCACCTCATCGATTAACTTCATTTTTAGTTATACGATGGTTTGTTTTTTGAATAGCAATAAATAAAAGGTATTTCCTAGGAAAAATATATGTATGTATATGCACATAAGTTAAAAAAGTAATACAAACTTATACAAAAAGTTGGGCCTAGTTCTTAGTGAAACACTTCTGATCTTAGCTTTCCTAACACCCATTCTCCTCAATATTCCTCTTGACTCCCACTGTCCTTTCTCAGGCTCTTTTGAGTTTCTCCGACACTACTCAAGCTCTCAGTTTTAGAGTCCCCCACGGCTGGGTCCCCGGCTCTTTCTCAACATGCTCTCCCTATGTAATCGCATCCATTCATAAAGATGGAAATACCATGTGCATTCTAATAATCCCCAAATTTACACTACAAGCCCAAACCTCTGCTATAAACCTCCACTACCATACAAAAGTTACTTTGTCCAAAAACGGAACTCTTGATCTTCCCCCTAAACCTGTTCCTTCTCTAGACTTCTGTATCCTCCACCCTATGGCTCATGCCAGCACACACTGAGATTCATCCTATGGTACCTCTTTGTCCCCATATTTAATCCATCACCAGGTCCCCAAAAACATAATAAACCTGTTCACTCTTCTCCATTTCTGTGGTCATTATCCTAGCCCAAGTCGCCACCATCTCTTTATTAATTATTGCTTTAGACCACTTCCTATCCCTTCCTCCCTCCAACAACCAGTGAGACAAACCAGATACTACTACTCCTCTGCTTAAACTTTCAATGATTTCCCCTTGTACTTTAGAACAAAACTCAAACTCCCAAGCCTTGTATGCTCTGACCTGTCTGTCCTCCATCTTCACTCCAGTTCTTTGCTTCCCTCCCTATACTTCAGCGTTACTGGTCTTCTTTCATTCACTTCTTCCAGAAAGCCCAAATCCTCCCTACCTCTGAGCTTTTACACATCCTGGCTCCTCTATCTGGAACGCTTTCCTTTTCCTCCTGCCTAATTCTGACTTATCCTTCCAGTTCAACTCAAGTATCACTTCTCTGAAGAGGCCTCCCTAAACAACATCTCCCCACGCAAATTAGTTTCCTCTTGCAAATTCTGTCTCATAGCATCCTTTTCCTTCTTTCGTATCACTCATTTCTGTTTGTAAGTAAATAAACATATGTGTGTGTGTGTGTGTGTGTGTGTGTGTGTGTTAAATGCCTGGTTCTTCTATTAGGTTCTAAAATTCATAAACACAGGGACTATGTCTTGGTCCCCCCAACGTAGCCAACACTTTGAATAGTGTCTGGCATCTAACAGGTGCTTTATAAATATTTGTCAAATTAATTGATGAAGAGTCCCCTTCTCCACCAACACCCCCACTCCCAAGCCCTGAAAGGAACCATTGTAAACAATTTCCTTTTTATCTTTCCAGATACAAAAACATATGTTAATTTTATTTTTTTAAACATATGTTTAAAAGGGAAAGCGTTCACAATAGCCAAGACAAGGAAGCAAGCCAAGTGTCCGTTGACAGATGAATGGATAAAGAAGATGTGGCATATACACACCACGGAATATTACTCAGTCATAAAAAAGAATGAAATCTTGCCATTTGTAACAACACGGATTGGGCCCAGGTGGTATTATACTAAGTGAAAAAAGTCAGAGAAAGACCAATGCCGTATGATTTCCCTTATATGTGAAATCTAAAAAACAAAACGAACAAAACAGACTCAAATACAACAAATTGGTGGTTACCAGAAGGGTGGTGAGCAGGGCGAATGGGTGAAATAGGTGAGGGGGATTAAGAGGTATAAATTTCCGGTTATAAAATAAATAAGCCATGGAGATGTAAAGTTCAGCACAGGGACTATAGTCAACAGCATTCTAATAATGTGGTACCATGACAGACGGTGACTACAGTTATTGTGATGAGCACTGAGTAATGCACAGAATTGCCAGATCACTATGTTGTACATCTGATACTAATATAACATTGTACATCAATTATATTTCAATCCTTTAAAAAGGGGAAAGAAAGAGTTCAAACGTGAGCATATTTTAGTATGTTTTCCTAGTACAAATGTTTACATTTAAATTATATCTAATAAAAAAATTTAGAAAGATAATTAAATACAAGTAGAACCTAGATAATAATTACAATGTAGTAAAAAACTGTTGATTATAAACAGTAAATGTTAGGGGTGCCTGGATGGCACAGTCCAGTCTTAGCTTCGGCTCAGGTCCTGATCTCAGGGTACTTGGATCGAGCCCTGTGTCAGTCTCCGTGCTCAGTGCACAGTCTGCGTGGGATTCTCTTTCCCTCTCACTCTCCTGCTCGTGCATACACACACACTCTCTCTCTCAGATAAATCAGTCTTTAAAAAAAAAAAAGTAAATATTACACAGAAAGAGGCCATTACCATGTAAATCTTTAACATGTCAACAAATGTTTGCTGAGCACTTATTATGTGCCAGGCCCTGTGCTACACAATGGAGGTGACTCAGTAGCTGTTCAACAACAATTTTATCACTATAGTAAGTTTTAAGAGGCAGTTGGAAAGAAAGATTTCTTCAATACAACTCTAATCATGAACTGGTTAGTTTTACTACATCAAAAAACTTTTATTTAGGAGCAGAAAAATAACTTTGTCGTTTTACAAATGTATTGAATTTTTAGTAAGTTGATTTAAAGCCTTATATTTAATAGTCCCATTTTTAGAGGAAGAAATGCAGGTTTTGCTCAGTCCTTATCATATTAATTGTAGTTAACTGAAAAGTTCACAATTGTTTTTCGGCAAGCCAATGGCGTCAGGTTTATTCAATTTAACCTTGGCTTAATAAGTGTGGAGAACCTCAACTATCATTCTAATTGTTTTAATTCACTATTAAAAATTGTTTCAAAAAACTTTTTTTTTTTCCTGGCACTTAGAAGGAATTCAAAGTTCTCGTATTAAGTTAAACACCTGGGGAAACTTCATTAAGCCCTGTTCCCTGAAATTACTGCTTTGCCGTGCAAAATGGGGGCTTTATAACCTGAAGAAGTTAATGTAATGTGCACTACTGCTCAGGGACTCACAGTGGCAGTGGGAGACGCTGCCATGCTATTAACTTAATTAATGTTTCCATCAAATGAATAGAGTTCAGAAAAAAAAAAATCATGCCTAAAAGTCAGGGTTTAACAAGGACTTAGAGAAACTGTGAATTCCTCATTTTGGTATTGGCTGAGGAAGACTTTCAACTTATTTCCGCTCTCAAACTGTCTTTAATTCTCATAGCTACATGTCAAGACATAAATGGGCACTGGATAGAATCCAAAGAAATGAAAATGATTACAGAATCCATTGACTGCTATAGGTAATAAGCTATAAAAAGGGCTATGAATCCTTCAGGATGGAAAGGGTAATGCCAAAGGCAGATTATAAGAGCAGATAGTGTTATGAACGGTTATGAAAGGTATGTCCTACTTGAACTTGTTCTCCAAGTTTCAAAATTCTAGAACTTCGGATTTCTACAGCAAAGGCAATACCAACTGAAAATTTGAAACAACTGAGAACGAATCAATTATTATTTTAAGCTGTGGATAGAAAACATCAATCTTCTAAGAAGTGGTGGAAAGGTAGATGTAAAACAGTTTACAGGAGGATTTAGGTGATACTTTTAGGCGAAAGGTAACACAAAGGGTAGTCGCGAATTCTCACAAAACATTCTTTGAGGCGGATGCAAAAAAAAAAAAAATATACACACACACACACACGTTTTGACCAAATGATGGAATTCTTTTGCTACATATTAAAATTTGCGACTGATCAGTTTTCAATTGAAAGTTTTAGCCCGCTGTTCCGAATTTCAAATTTGACTCATGCCTTGAAAGTAGTGGTAATTCCAAGGTTTCAGGAACTTTTAACAATTATGCTCCTATTACGGGGAAACAAAGGGGCTCACCACATAGTAATTAGATGCTTAACAGTCTTAATTTATTTAAGCTGCCTTCCTATTTTTCCCATTGACACAGGAACTGCGAAGCTTACTCAGATTTCTCTTCAGCCAAGTCCTGACTAACCTTCCTGTGCTTCCCCTTTGTACAAATACACAGAAACTGAACATCTTTAGAAGTTTCTCTAACCAATCAACTGGCAAGCTGGGTCAGTTCTTCTACTCTTCATGAATTTATCATCATCCTAAAGTGGACATTGGAAAATCCTATAATTTTGCAGATCACAAAATACCTTGAGTCCTGATAGAAATATCCAGCGTTTCTAAACCTTTTGCTCAACTTGCGGTATCATTAGAAACACCTGTCAGCTTCCTTGAGAAAAAAATGCGTCTTGAAGAATGTAAGTTTTGCAAGTATTTCTGCCCATTTTTAGATAGCACAGGTACTGAGGTTAAACCATACTGCACGAGAGTAAATAATCAAGCATTTCAAAGAAACACTGGTGGAGCTGTGGATGCCTGCTACGAAGAACTGGTTTATTTTGTCGAGCCTGACGTGCAAATGGCAGATGTTAGGAATGGGGAAAAGGCCAAATGTCCCCTGAAGTTCACCAACTGACAATGTGAGGTGAATTTCACAGAGGCCCAGGAAAATGATGATAGCGAGATAGAGACTAACTGCATGCTTAAACCTCCAATGCCTGCTGATGCCATTCATGACTAAGTACCTATACGGCCTCACCACTGGTCTGCCAAACGTAAAGCCTGATATTTTAGCAAACTATGCTAATTTCCTCGTTTAAAAGTACATAACCTAAGCTACTTAAGGTATACTTGGGTAATAATTACGCAACATCTGAAATACTTTATTTTAAAAGTTTGTAACTCCTGTAACTTCAAACATTATGCCTGAATAATGGTGCTGAGAAGTAAAAAGAGTTTCTTACCCTTTCTCCTAAAACTCCTGCCTGCTCCTTCAGGAATCCAAACAACAGGATTTCAGTCCCTAGCCCCTCCTTTTTATATCCTTGCCCATTCACGGTCTCATCTGGGAACTCTATCTCACCTGGGAACATTGGCCCCGAAGCCAATGGCTCCACAATTCAAGCTATCAGCTGATTCCAAACGCAGCCATGTCAAGGCAACTGAATATGGCAGATTAAAAAAAAAAAAAAAACCAAAAAACCCCAAAACAACAAACAACACTGGCACTTTACTGTCCCGGGTAAAGAAGGTGCCGCTTTTGAGTATCAGCAGCCTTCCAGAGAGGATACAGGCTGGGGGTTCTGGCCTATAGAAAATACGAAAGTAGGAGAAGCACATAAAGAAATGCCTACAGGTGTTGTTGCTAGGTAGCCACAGCCCCGAAAGCTCAGAAAAACAGCAAATTATTGGTAAAGCTAAAGCAATAAAATTTTCTTAATGCATAGCTTTAAGCGTAAACACAAGCATAAACCGTAATATACCTGGTTAGAACAAATAAAGTTCATTTATATCCATTGCTTAATGAAAGTTTTTTTTACATTCATATTATTTTGCAATACTTTAACATCGAGGCAGCAACCTAGTGTCAATTGACCTTGAACAACAGTCCATTAAATATCACCAGATCCAGCTTGAACCAGTGCTTAGCATCAAATACTACCCTGAGCTATCCAACTCAAATAGAGATGATTTACATTTTATGACCTGATGAATACAGCAGTGATTTATTTTTTGGCACCATGGGCACAGGGAGAACAAGCTTCTGTGTTGTTTGTTTCATTTTTAAGCTCAGCGAGTCAGATCCCATACTGGAAAAATTTCATAAAGTATACTAAATCCTTCCAATGCCTACTCTAGGTCTTGGTCATATGTTGAACATCTTCACGAAAATGGATTAATTCTTTCAATAGCTAACTATTGTTTAATGGTCTAAAGACCCTCTTATTAATTCAAAATATTTATCATTTTGTATATATCCGAAACGACTTTTTTCTATTAGCTTGGCTTTAGAATACATTGTCTCAATTGATAACATGAAAAACTGGGCTATGTGGTTGCTTGCTTTAAGGTGATTAGTAAGACAATGTTTTAATAACACTGTATCTTTCATTACATAATACTGGCTAATGTTTATTGAAGACTTAGTGTATACATGTGCTGGGCTAAGCCTCTGATACATATCATCTCATTTAACCTTTACGGCAATCTGATAAATTAAGCATTATTATTCCACTACAGATTGTTCCTTTACAGAATTATCCCATTACAGATGGGGAACTTGAGGCATATAGTAAGTGACCTGCCCAAAGACCAATTGCTAATTAATGTTATATACACCAGATTTGAACTCCAGTGTAATGAGCGTCAGAGGCCAAGCCCCTGGCCACGAAGGCTGACTGTCTCTCACTGGGATCTCCTACTGTAATTCGCCACAGGTAATATGCAGGAAATGATTTGGTTCAATTAGCCATGAGAAGTATTCAGGCTAGCCTACCAAGCATGAAGCACCACTCAGTAAAGAAACCCTAAATTAAACCTGAGGATGAGTTCTGTAAGTCAAATCTATAGATGCTTCCTGAGACCATGCAGAAGAAATGAGAGGCAAAACCAAGGGAACAGATTTCAAGAAAAAGAAAGGGGAGCCTGGGTGGCTTAGTGAATTAAACATCTGACTTTTATTTTCAGCTCAGGTCGTGACCTCAGGGTTGTGAGATCAGAGATTCTCTCCCTCTTCTTCTGCCCCTCCCTACCTGCACACGCACACACACGCACGCATGTGTGCTCTCTCTTTCTCTAAAAATAGTGAGCTATTCGCTTCTTTTGAACTAATCCCGAATATTTTCTTTTTCTTTATTTTTTATTTTGAGAGAGAGCATGTGCACCACCAAATCTGTTAAAAAAACAAAACTGAATAAACTTGAAGATCTAAAACAAAACAAAACAAAAACCAAAAGAGGTGAATATACCAACCTCACGTTATGGGGCTTCTGCATTTTATCATAAAATTTGGCTACTCTAAAATTATGTGACCTGCCCACATTCCGCACTCTTCCTCATATTACTACACATAAAAAGATAATATGCCAAGCTTCAAGAAGACCAATTTAGCAAAAA
This sequence comes from Potos flavus, assembly GCA_028534135.1. Taxonomy (NCBI): domain Eukaryota; kingdom Metazoa; phylum Chordata; class Mammalia; order Carnivora; family Procyonidae; genus Potos; species Potos flavus. The sequence goes on along the minus strand of CM052887.1, from coordinate 34,646,693 downwards.
CTTGCAGATAAGCAAAGCAAAAACAATCATCTCCTGTTAGATGAAAATATAAGGGTAACTAAAACCATATAAATCTCAGTGTACACATTAAAATAATAGTACAACCACTGGTGTGTCATCAAAAAAAAAAAGGAAACTGTCATAGGTTAAATAAATCAAATAATACTGAGTATTTCCTACTGGTTTTGTCTTTCACTTATACTGTGGCGGTAGTTTTTCTGCAGGCTTTTGATCCTCCAACATGACTAAGATTATTTGCCCCGGAGATTAAGTCACGGACAAAACAAGAGGCAAATTTAAGAACCGGTGGTGAACGTGGGCAGGAACCTCAGCTTTCTGCTGGAGAGAAGGAGAAACTGCTGTTGAGGGAGCGCCCATTCTGGGCCCAGGGGTGGGCTGCGTATTTTACATAAATTCTTGGATTTAAATTTAAACATCATGGCAGCCCTACTGAGACCATGTCATCATCTTCCTTTCAGAGTTGAGGAAAACTGAAGCCCAGAGAGGTTAATTAACTCACCAAAGTCCCAGCTGGCAGGTCGCAGAGCTGAGATCCAGATCCAGATGTCTGATTCACTAGACAATAAGGGTTTCCCCTAAATGAACATATAAAAATTACACGCTTTTGGAAGCTTAACTCCTTTTCTCCAAAAGACGTCAGGATTCTCAAAATGTGGTTTTACGGAACCTGCTTGTTAGGGGTGCAGACCAAGCTGAGAAAAGGATCACCCTCGTAGAGCCAGGCGGCTATCACGCCAGGAGAAGCAGCGGAGTGTGTTGGGGAAACCAGAGGTCCGATGACCTCTGGCCACTCCGGTTGTTTTTGGTTTGTTTCCTAAGGCGAGGAGAGGGGAAGTGACCATCTCGTTGGGCAGCCCCTCGGAAGCCAGGCTCCAGGCATGCTGGAGGCATTGGTAGGGGATGACACCTGCCTTCTGAACTGTGCCAAAGCTCAGAGAGACACAGTGACCCTCAGCTCAACACAGTGAGGAACAAGTCTGTCATTTATTTTGCCCTGTCACTCTATATGAAGACATCAAGAAACAATTTCAGGATTCAAAGAGAGAGAACTCTTTCTTAAAGAAAAGAATAAGATGTTTGGAAGAAACGTTTAGAGGAATTTGATTAGATGAAGAAAAATATTTTCTGTGAAACAAAGACAAGTAAATAAGGGCTATCATGCATCTCAGAAGGCCTGCATCGATAAGACAATTTGAAGAGCACACTGGAATAAAATGAATAAAGCCAACTAAATCTGAAAGTACTCAGTGAACAGGTACAATCTAAACAAACAGAGCTCTTCCAGATAAAGACAAGGAGAAACTCAGCAGTTAGGGAGGCACAGAAATCCACCTTCATCAAATTGGAAAGTGGAAAAATGGAGCTGTGACTTGACCAATGGCTTAGCACAAGAGCTGGGACGTAGGAAGAAGAGATGTAGAGGTCTTAAAACTAAACTACAAAAATCCAAAGGGATCGTTCTCCAGAAGAGGATGTGACCAGCAGACATCTCCAAAGGCCACACTTCTCAGGTCAGAATATTCACAGTGGGAACTGAGGAGAGAAAGGACTCATTTATATCAGTGACTTAAGTGCAGCCTGAACGAATAGCACAGAAAACGCCAATTGCAATCGGGAAAGTCCGAAAGAATGCAGTGAAGTCATCGGGAAGGACAGCACAAAAATGCAGTTGGCGTATTTGACTGGAATATTCAAAAGATAACCCTCTTTCTCACCAAATGGCAAAGCTCTTTGTAATAAATACCACCACTTCTCCTTCACCAAGAGATACAAAGATTTTATCGGAGAAAGCAATTCTTCAATCATGGACACACAATGAGAGATCCATTCCTGACGGTGGCACAAAATTTCAGGAACACAACTACTATGGCAAACTGAATGGGAGGGAATTCATCATGGGTGTTCCCAAGGTCCTCCTAAATTGAATGAAGCAGCCTTTGGGGAAGTTAAGAGCAAAACTTTAGGATCAAGATAATCAAAACCGCCTTTATAGGAATTAATTCTGAAGATGAAGATACGGGATCTTTCTCAGTGGTTCTCCAAGAAATGTGTATAACAAACTAAAAACGGACTTGGATGAAAAGTTTGTAGAAGCCTTCAGTATGTGCGCACGCACATGTATGTATACACACACACACACATCGTTGTACCTTAAAAAAATAACCTTTAATTACACTATTTTTCCTTCAAATCCGATACCACAATGGGTCATCTCTACCTATGATATCTGAGCTCTCGAGAGTGTTATGCTATCAATCACCTAATGTCAACTTTTCTCTTTGACTGACCTTGCAACAATATTCATTTAAGGCATAATCACTCTTCACGGACAAATCATTGTCTATTAAACAGTAATTTATATGATGTGTTCCTGAAAATTTTTTTACACCATTGGTTTTTATGAAACCCAAGTGTTCCGTGGTTGAAACCACAAAAATAACACCACCCTGTTCACAACAGATCATTAAGTAGACTTTTAGGAGTATAAATAAAACACTTTATAATCTTATATGTACTATGTAATACAATTCAAATTGAATGAAAACGCTTTTTAATATCAGAGTCTTAGGTCTTAGATATTTCCTGAGCATTGTGGGAGATTGCAAAGTATGTGTAATTAATGCATTTGGGATTAAAAACACTGCTTTTTGAGTGAAAAAATAAAATTATCTGGCATATCATTTTGCTTCAAAAACAAAAAGATGCATCATAAGGTGATAATGCATATCAATGGAAATGATAGGTAACTATTTCATTCTGAGGAGATGAATGGAAAATGAAAGATCACAAAAGCTTTTTAGGCTAGGCATTTACTCTCAGTACAGTGTGGTGAATGGTTTCCTTTCAACCACATTCCTCGTGATCTTAAGTATTTACGACAAAACTTCAAGTGTACGGTAATGATCCCATACTTGTCCATATATTAAAGAATAACAAATCTCTCTCTTTTACTTAAGTGAAAGCCAAAGAAGAAGAGAGGTTTAACTCTGAAAAGTAAAAGCACCAAAATATCGCTTAATTAAATAGAGAAGATAATTTCAAAAGCATAAGCTTCCTACATTCATGAACTTAAGGATTCAATTCTAAAGGCCTTAGTTAAAATGAAAAATCTTGATAAATAAAAGTTAGCTGCATCACCAGTCCAGGAACCAGAGAATTTCTGGCGACTGAAGGAGATTCACATCCACATAAGGATAAATCTAATGGCTTAATTTCACCTAGCATTCCCAATTCATACTGCAGTAGACTCACCTCTAAGACTCCATGAGTGAACAACAGTCTCCCCAGGATTACAGAACTAAGGACAATATCTCAAAAGGAATGCTCTAATTAAGCCTATAGTTCTACACTAACTTTATAATAACTTTGATCATAATAACGCGGATCAAAAGCTTTTTATTATAAGGTGGGGAAGAACAAAACTGTACAATTAAAGCATACACCGCTAATTCTTAACTATAATCAAAAAAGAAAAGACAAAGTTGATCACAATCCTTTGAAGATGCAAGGAAATTACAAGTTCAGAATTAGATAAAATAGCCAGAAATTGCACTCATATTTTCTTCTCTAAAGAGAGATATTCATACCATGTTTGATAGAAACATACTTTTATCAGTAAAGTGAGAAATCTGTCTTAGTGTGTGGTAGCTGGATTCAAGATAGTTCCATGCTACTAATACAAATAGAGTATGTTAAGCACATAAAATAGGTAAGTATGAACAACCCACATGTTTTCATAAACATTTAAAGAAAGATTCAGTGACAAGTTGAAAATTAATATGGTATTTTAGCAGAATATCTAACTTCAATTGACATGACTGGCCAGCAGTAAACACTGCCCTGGGATTAATTTTGCACAATGTCTGGCCAACATAGCAGCCTGTGTAGACATAATTACCACAAATTGCTATGTTTTCTGTGTACCATCCATTTCGTGTAATCATATTAATTTCAAAACATAAGCAATGTCTACTCTAATGAGAGGACCACAATTCTAATTTAGGAATATGAAATTTATATTGGTTTGCTTTGTTCTCTAGGATAACAATCGTCATGGCTGGGTAAAAGATATTCCCTCTAAACCAATAAATATAATCGACAAAGGAAATGTATCAGTGAAACACCCAAAAATGTCAGCCTTCAGTGCACACTTACAGCCTAGGAGTATCTTCAGAACTATATGCCAAGACCACTGAAGTCTTTCTGAGGTTTAACTTGGCATTCATCTGACTACCCAGAGATTCTGGAGTTTCCTGCCAGATAAAGGACAAATATACCAACTGGGTATGGTGTGTTACTTGCTGCTGTTTTAAAAAAAACAATGCCAGATTGCAACACTCTTTGTCCACAAAAATGCCTGACATTTCTGGCTTAAGACCTTTTGGGTCTAATAAATAGTTCCATTTCTTATGACAGAGGTTTCTTTCATTGATGGATTTATTAAATAAATAAGTAGTTCATCAGTTTACAGAATGTGTTATTTCACACAATTTACTATGAAAGAACTAGCAGGTGGTACTATTAAGAGCCATCAGTAGTAGGAATTGTTTCATAGATGACCAACTCAATCTACGTTTGGAACACTGCCATCCTTTATAAGGTTTTTCCATATAACACACTCAAAGTTTTAGTGCACATCTACTCAGGGTGTTTATGAAATCCTTGTGCAACTTTAAACTTGACCTATCCCACTGAACTATATTTTATGGGACTGTGTTAAAACTGCTGTGTATTCATCCAGACCACATTCTTTAAAGGAACTTCAAGCCAGGATCATGAATGCAATTTATGAAATCACTCGGCAGCAGCTGGAGAATGTTTTCAATGAGGTGGAAAATCAGACTGAATGTTGGATCACCAAAAAATGGTGGTTATGTTGAAGTCTATAAATTTAAACTGCAATGTTAAAGTCTTATTCACACTGATTTAAGTCATTTTTAATTTTTTTTCTGTCACAAAGACAACAAAGATTAGGGTGTAAAGTTAACATGGAAATTTTAAAAACACCCCAAATGGCTATGATGTTATATATTTCTATTAGAAATGTTATTATTTTTCCCATGTTAGAAGACTAATAGCAACTCATTAGAAAATGTTTTACGGCATCCTAAAAAGGCTAACATATATTTTAGAGATCACGGATTCTCCAATTGACTTAGGCCACAAATTCTACTATTTATAAAGATGCATATTTGTAAGTAAGCCATTTCCTAATGGGTTGTGAAAGAAGAAAAATCAATGTGAGAGAGACTGGTTAACATGTTAAAAGAGAACATGGTTAGATGCAAGGTAGCATCCTGGATTCGATCCCAGAACAACAAGAGACACTTATGGAGAAACTGGTAAAATCCAGATAAAGTCTGTGGTTTAGTTAATAGTTCTGTACTAATGTCAATTTTTTGGTTCTGGCAAATCTACTATGTCTGTGTATGATGTAGATGAAAAATATTTCCAAAATGCTCTGTGACATCTTGACAACTTTCCTGTACACCTAAAACTATTCCAAAATAAAAAGTTTATTCGTTCTTTTTAATGTGATGAAAATATTGGTATCTTCTGTAATTACCTTTTTGCTCTACCTTACCTATAATCACTGACTGGGACACATTGTACTTTCCAGTGTTGGCCAAAACATCTTCCACCACACGTGCTCCTTAGCAACATTTCCCCATCAAGAGCTGGTATTTGTTTCTCTGTGCCTTGACGGGGGGAACACCCTGAGGCTCCTTGACCAACAGAACATGGTGGAAGTGATGCTGTACCTGTTCCGGGTCTTAGCTGGCTTGGTAACTTCTACCTCCTGTGTCTCCGACTGCTGATTCTTAGAACCCAGACACCATTCTATGAGAAACCCAAGTGATATGGAGAGGCTATGTATAGGTAATCTTTTTCACAGACTTAACCTGACCTAGCTCTACTGACAGTTATGTGAATAAGCCCCTCTGGACATCAAGCCCAGTCCAGCTTTGCCATGACAGCGACCCCAGCCAACACCTGATTACAACCACATGAGACAGCCCAACCAAGAACAGCCCCGCTATGCCCAGTCAACCCACAGAACTCTGAGAGGTAATCACAAATTGTCATTTGATGCCACTAAATCTTTGTTTGTTACATGGTGAAAGATAACTAGGACACTGGCAATTAATAAAAAGGAAGCTAATGCCCAGATGTATATTCATGGAAATGTTGGAAACAGAAGTCTAGAAGAAGATCTGAAAAAATAATAATTTTTTCATTTTACTATTCTGCCTACTTCTTTCTCCTCACAGAATTTACTGATTACAGCAGTTAAGGACCATAACTAAATTTCAGAAAAAAATACTCAATTGGAACTGCATAGGAGACTCAACTTTTTTACATTTACCAAAGTCAGACTTATCAGTTCACTAATGCCAATAAATATTTTCTTAAAAGAGACAGGAACTGGGCGCCTGGGGGGCTGTCGGGTTAAGCATCTGACTCTTGATTTCGACTCAGGTCATGATTTCAAAGTCCTGGGATGGAGCCCCAGGTCTGGCTCCCTGCTCAGCAGGGAGTCTGCTTCTCCCTCTGCCCCTCCCCCTGACTCATGCTCTCCCTCTTTCTAATAAATAAAATCTTTAAAAAAATAAAATTACACTCCAAAAAAGAGACAAATTATTTCACAATTTTTTTCCTAAGAAGTCTCTTTTATTGGGGCAGTGCTACAGAACAAATGTTTGTGTCCTCCTCTGATCCCCACCAAATCCGTATGTTAAAACCCTCTCCAGTCCCAGCCAACTTTTTCGGGTATCACTTCTCGCTATATCTCATCAGGTTTTATTTGCTTTGAAAATCACCATTTTTCAATATTCTTCTTACAATTACATAAACTCGAATTTGATTTCTCCCAAGTTCTGTTTCTATGGTCAAATGCATGCTTATCATCACATGCCCGCTTCTGAAGCCTAACCATTCAGATCACCTGGCTCAGATCAGGAGTGGAGGAGAAAGGGATACTCAGTGTGCCTTTGAAGGGGTCAAACACGAGGATGTGGGCATATTTCTTTTCCTCTAAAAAAGGAATGAAGCAGGCAAGTATGGATGCAATTAAAAGTAAGGAGTTCTAAAGCTAGAAAAAGAAAGAGATATTGGATGAGACATGGTCATTTGCTTAAAGTAAGGGCTAGCGAAAAGCTCAAGAGTTAGTGAGCATGTCCATCGGCCTCTGTGGGCACGTCAGCACAGTGGTTCTCAACTGTGGCTGCACATTAGAATCACCTGGGGATGTCTAACCCCCGTGAAATATACTCCAGGCCTATCACAACAGAATCTCTAGGAGTGGAACCAAGCCATTGGTAGGTTTTAGAACACCCCCAGGTGATTCCAATGGGCAATCAAGGTTGACATCCACTCTGTGAAGACACAGCTGATAAACAAGGAGCAAAGAAGAGCACTCACAGTTCAGATAACTAGAAAGCAACCATTCATTCTAGCGCCTATAAGCACAATTACAATTTCATCTGGGAATGCTTCGTAGCCTGGGGGCGGGGGCAGATAAAGGGAAAGGTTGGGTTTATCCAGAGTTGAAAACTGGCAGGGATCAAAATAATTGAGAGACCTGATCTCACAGCAGCACTGCAATGACTGGCCACAGGCTCCAGGCTAGATAACAAGTCAGGAAGTGGTGAGAGACTGAGCAAATAACGACTGTCAATAACACAAGCAGAAATGGTGGCATGGAAGAGGGACCACTTGACTTCGGAGAATAGGATTTCTGGGTTTAAGATTTAAGTTTCCAGGGGAAGCCCCATGCTGAGTGATTATATAATGCTGAGCAAGGCCATAGTGGAGAACTGCTAGAGCATAAAAGCTAAAAATCATTGGCAGGCAAAGTCTTTGGAGGACAAAGGATTGAAGCTGGGGTGTCAGCTGGGGCATCACCACAGATGGCAGAGTCTCTCAGACTGACTATAGGAGCTGGGAAGGGGAGAGAGTCAAGTCGAAGGGCCTGGGGAAGTCTGGGGCACAATCTAGAGTAGAAGATGGCAGGCGGTATGAAGTTTGGAAGATGGCATCCTTATTAATGATGAAGACAAGAAATGGACTGGGGTGGCCAGGTGGCAGCAGCAGAATGACAACCCTGATCCCAAAAGCGAAGTCCTAAGTGTGTAAGAATTAGCAGCATCCATCTGAAAGAGCTGAACCCTCTCAATTAAGGGGGAAAAAGGGAGGAGCGTCTTTTCAAACCATACTTGTTCAGGTCACCCCCACACACAGCTCAAAGACCATCAGTGGTTTCCACTGCTCTTAAGATAAAGACATTAGCAGGGCCCACCAGGTCTAGTGTGAAGGTCTGCCCAACTCCCTCACCTCGTCAAGTTCCACGCTCCCTCCTAGCTCCCTGCACATCAGCTTACAGGCCTTTTTTCCAATTCCTCCATGGGCTATTTGCCCTCCCACTAAAGAGCCATTATGATTTGTTGTTCCCCCAGCCTGGGACCCTCCCCTCCTCTCCTCTTTCCAAGCAGTTAACTCTTATACACATTTCCATTTCAGCTCTAATGTTACTTAGGGAAGACTTCCTCAAACTTCCACAAACGGTCATCTGCTCTCACAGCATTTATCAGCGCTGTAGTTTTACACTTATTTAGGCGATCACATAATTAAAGTCTGTCTCGCCAGCTGGACTGTCAGTTCCAGGAGGACACAGACTACATTATCATATTCATCGCTTATTCCTAATGCTTAGCAAAGTACCTGGCATATGGTAGACCCACTAGAAATGCTGTTGAATGAATGAATGAATGAATGAATGAATACATGAGAGGATATGCAAATGAACAGTGAAGAGGCACTAGATGGCATCTTGAATACAATTCTTCTAGCAGCTAAAGATAACATTCCTCGAGTGTTTCCTATATGGGAGATATGGCCACTCATTTAATTAAATGCATCAACCTCTAAAATAGGCTTTATCATTCCAATTTTATAAATGAGGAAAATGGCACTCAGTGAAATTAAATGACTTACCTGTCGTCCCCCACCAGAGAAGTACCAGAACCAGGATTTCTCTAGGTACAGGTACTCTCTCCCTACGCAAAGCTGACAACAGGGGTACCTACAGTGAAGGCCAAAACAGTGCTCAAAACAGCAACTTCAGACGTGTACACATCTCTGAACTTGGATCAGTGTGACTGGCTTCAGGCTGGTGCTTTTCACCATGGTATTTTACAACAGAATGGAGGTCCCAAGGGTTGCAAACTGGGTCAATGGAGGGGAATACATTTGGATGGGGAGCTCAGTCAAATCGCTGAGAGGACAGGTAGCCAAAATCCTCATGGGCGGTCACAAAAGATCAGAGAAGGAAGAGGCCGCACAAGAAGTTGATTCATTGACTCGCAGAGATCTTCCCCGAGATGGGACTTCATTCCAGCGAAAGTCCAAAAAAGGTAACCAGTTCCTGCTGATGATGAAGTCTCTTCCGTACTTTATGGGACAAAACTCTGAAATCACCATTTAGTACTTACTCAAATACAGGAGCTGCTTTTAAGGAAAAACTGGGTTGTAATGGCAGGAGCCCCCTGCACGGCTCGTGCTCATGCAGAGGTAGAGTGTGGTTTTCGGTGGGGAACAGTACTAAACAGGTCCCTGACATGCCAAATCAATTTCCAACTTGCCCACAATGCCAGGTCCAAAGCACACGAACCTCTAGACACACACAGAGTATGTGAGAAAAGAAACTTCCATGTTTTCCTTCTAATCTAGTTCTGGTCAAAATCCAAATAAGAGACATTCGCATGCCTTATTAGTTTCCTAGGGCTGCCACAAAAAGTACCACAAACTTGGGAGATTAAAATGATCAAAATTTATTCTCTCATAATTCTGGAGGCTCGAAGTCTGAAATCAGGGGTCAGTAGGACCATGTTCTCTCTGAAGTCTCTAGGGGAGAATGCTTCTTTGCTTCTTTCTAGCTTCTTCCAGGATTGCCTAGGTTGCTGGCAATTCCTGGTGTTCTCTGCTTGTAGCTTCCCCACTCCAGTCTCTGCCTGCATCACCACGGGGCCGTGTGCGCGCATACACGCATGTGCATATATCACTGTGTCCAAATTTCCCTCTTCTTATGAGGACACTGTCCTTAGATGAAGGTTCACTCCAATGAATATGACTCATCTGAGTCTGACTACATCTGCAAAGACTTTATTTCCATATAAGGTTACATTCATAGGTACTAGAGGTTAGTAGGTCTTTTTTTTTTTTTTAGTAAATAAATTTCCTTATTTGTTTTTTACATAGTTAATATTCAATTACTGTTGCTTGGAAGCACACGGATCCTAATTAGTACAGGTAGACCTAAAGAAAACATTCCAATATTCTCACTTTTAAAAATAAACATGTTAACTCTAATGGAATAAAATAAAATAATAAAAATAAATAAAAGTAAGCACTTACAACTCTAAGGAAAATCACCATTATCAATTGGAAATTTAGCCAGCTACTAGGATAAGAGGGAAAAAAATCCCTAAAAAAATAAAACATATAGAAATCTTTACCTCCACACCTTTCCTTTAACTCTGAATTTTTTTTCTTGCTCTTTCCCCCTAGTTTTATTGAGATATAACTGCCCAACAAGATTGTATTGGTTTAAGGTATACGACCTAATGATTTGATATATGTGTATATTACAAAATGATTACCACAGTACATCCAGTTAACATCTATTATGGGAGACACAAGTCAAACTGCAACACACGCTACCCATTCATTCCTCCGGGTAGTCCAAACTCCAGCTTCCTACAAATTCAGATTACCAGAACGCTGCATATCTGCATTCAATTCACTACACCAAAGGCTTTAGTTCTTCAGTAAAATGCCCTTTATGTTTAAAGTTTAAATAAAAATATATGAAAAAAATATACTGGCTTCTTCTATGAAACGACAACTGAACACAATAATCTTGTTTCTTCAAAACGTCTTTTATAACTACCATGAGAAAAGTTTATTTGTCCTGATGATAATGAAAAGTTTTCTTTGCAAATTAGGAAGCTTAGCAGTTTATACTACAGTAGTATACTTATACTTAGTAGTCTGTACTATCATACCATAGTAGTCTGAGTCAACAATTCTCAGGTTTGGGTTGTATCAGTATTGCCGTGTGGGAGGGATACGGAGGGAGATGATTAAAATAGGTGCCTAGGATTCACACCTCCCCTACAAAATCAGAATTGATGGGGATGAAGCCCTGGCATATGCACTTCTGACAAGCATCCAAAGTATGCTTCTGACGTACACAAAGTATGAGTATATGACCAGGTGAGGGTTTTTTCGTCTCCTTTCCTCCCTTGATTCTCAGGGGTGTATAGTTGGTAAATTCTATTTCAATGGTGTTAGGGAGTTCATGTTCTTTATTGCAAGCTATATATTTTTATATTTAAATTTAATATTAATAAGCAGTTTCTAAGCATTCTACCTCTGAACTCCTCATTTGAAATAATACCTGTGACTATATTTTAGGCCCAATTGCATTTTTCCCCCCATACATTCTCAAACAGATGGCTTTATTCATCCTCACCATGTCCCTCACTAGTACACTGCAAGAAACTACTATTCTCTTCAAAGATGAAAAATAAAAGCTCATGTCCAAGTCAAACTGAGTATTTATTAAACACCTTTAATGTTCAAGACACTGTTAAATATCACCTCATCGGGACAGGTTATATAGCTAAGGAGGCACATCTCTGAATACGGAAAGGTTAGCGTTTCACTGAAACCCTCTCCAGCCCACCGACTCACCATCTCCTGCGTGCACACAATTCAACAGACTGAACAGTTTAATTATTTTAATTGATCAGTATAAGCAGTTGTGAACAATTCGGAGTAAGAGCTCCAAGTTCAAGTACTTTCTTCTTTTCACATTTTTCTCATCTTCGTTTCACATGTAAAAACTAATTAAAACCTCTCAAATTTAAGACTATAAAGTACCACAAAGAACTACAAAGAACTACAGTCACTAAGGTGAAAAAAAAAAAGATACTGGTTTCCATGGCCTTCTACAGTTGAAACGACGTGAAAAATTATTTCGTTGGTTTGAAGTCTTTTGTGAAATCCCTTGTGAGACTCAACTGTTGACTGTGGTTAGAATACATTCAAAAGTATAATCAGATTGCATCATCGCCATCACCTGCTCGGAGGCAAGTTGGAGAAACATGTGCTCACGAGGCTGAGGCTGCCTCATTGTCCTACACTCTCATGTGGGCTTGCCAGAGAGATTAGTCACCAGTTTGCAGCTGGTTTCAAATTCAGTTGCTGCGATCCAAGCGCAGATGCCGTGGCTTACCCTAATTATACCGCTCGGGTTTAATCTTTCCACTTGTAGCATACCATATACTGGATCGAGTTCAAGACTCTGAAAATCGGTTTCAAACAGAAGAGACTTCAAAAATCACACATTCGTGACCCTCCCCTACAGCCTGCTAATCCTATTTCATCACTGTATCTTTGGGATCTCCTGAATCCTTCCCAAAGGTGTTTATAGCTACCTCAGCCATCGCTGACTCTCGTTAACAAAAAGACAGGAGAAGCTGTTCTTAAAAAACAAAAACAAAAACCAAAAAACAACATTTTTTAAAATAAAAGTCCTGTCAGCTCCAAAGGTACTTTTTATATTTAAAAAAATTTCCATTTTCTCCCTGCTTGGAATTAAACATACTAGCAAATACTACAGAAATTAATCTTAGTCACTGGTTTCCAAATTTGACTCATGATCAAAATCACCCTAGAGGCTTTAAAATACACCCATAGATTTTCCCTGCTATATATTAGAATTATTGAGTCATAATTTAAAGAGGTTTCTTTTAAACTTAATCTATAAATAAAGCTTATGCTGGTGCTGCGTCTAAGAGAAAGAAAGAAAGAAAGAGAGAAAGAGAACGAAAGAGAAAGAAAGAAAGAAAGAAAAAAAAAAGAAAGAAAGAAAAAGAAAGAGAAAAGAAAGAAAGAAAGGAAGAAAGAAAGAAAGAAAGAAAGAAAGAAAGAAAGAAAGAAAGAAAGAAAGAAAGAAAGGAAGAAAAGGTTTCTACCTATTGCAGGCAGATCTTTTTCCTGCCTGTTACTGTCTACATTTCATAAATGCCCTGGTGTCAAGAATGATGTCTATACAAGGAAATGGGGTAAAACAGAACTCTTAAAACAAAAAAAGAAAGAAAATCCTAGCATCACAAATCCATAGAAGATAATCAGACAAGAGGCTCCAAGGAGGTATTTATGGATGTAAAGAAAAATGATGAGGGGTAAAATACATATTTCCAAATAGTCTTAATTTATTAGGCATCTGTTTCAACTTGTTGGATGCACGTAGTTTTTTCTCCAAGATAACTTAAAAGTATGATTTTGAAGGTATATATTTTAAACTTTAGGTTATGCATTTCTACTCTTGTTTCTTAACAACTCATTCATGCCACATAAGTGGTAAACAATAGACAATCCATTCCTTCACCACACATACTGTATCATGTGTGGTATTATAAAAAAATTAAGACACTAAAATAGTTGTGTGAGTAAAATAAAGTATCTTACAAGAAATTCACATCAGTATATTTCAAAATACCACTGGGGATACAAATAACACATTCAAGCTACAGTGAACACACATTATCTGAAAAAAAAAAATCACTCTTCAATTCCGCAGTATTTCTCCTTCCTAAATGAATGATGTCAGTCTTACTTTATCATCAGTTCTAAAATTTAGAATTTGTTTATTATTATATAGAAATATGAAGTTAAACATTCTGCTGGAATAGGTTATTCAACACAGTGCTAAAATAATCAATCATTGTGTCAATTCTAAAAACTGGATTTCCCTCAAGACTAAAAACTACACAACTATGATAAATAGAATCTACTTTCAGTTACTCTGTTTAATGTTTCAAAATAACCAGTGAACATCAAGTTTAGCGAACACCCAACTTTCCTAAACAGACTTTCCTGTGACAATTACTTATAGCCAGTTATAAACTTAAGCACACATAGCAGTGATGAGATTTAAACAAAATCTTAAGGTCAAATTTCAAACTTATTCTCTCATCCTGACTCCAGTTCCTGACCCATACTACTACAAGTTAATTTCTTTGTTATTGAATATTTATCCAAAATATAACACAAGTTGTCCTACAACACTCCATATTGTCTATGCCCTAGAGTGAGGAAAAATAGACGGATTAAATGAAGCAGAGGCCGTCTTGTCTAATGTGATTGGAACTATTTCTTTATTTCATAAACATTCAGTTAAATGGGAAATCATCTAAAAATGCATACCTTCAACATTATCTTTTAATCCGAAACAAATAAATTGTATCTGTTTAGGAAAGTACATAATCTGAAGTTAGTTAGAAGAACTAAAATTTTTCCTGACATTGTCTCTTCCCATACTATGGCATTACTGAATGTTGACTCAGGATGTTACTCAGTATAATATACAACTATTTCTAGGGCATCTCTAACTTAGATCCATCCTTTTCTGTCATAACCTGTATGGCTTCTGTATCATCCGTGACTTCATCTAAAACACACAAACAATAAACTGTGACTATTAGTTTACCATACATTAGTCTCTTAGTAATTGACAAAAGCCTTCAATTTGTCTGAGATAATTAAAAACACATAACAACAACGAACCATGTTCTTTGGTATCGTTTGTAATTCAGAATATTCTCAAGTCACAGTTTTCACCAAAGTTTAATAAATGCTTCAGTGGAGATTTTGCTCTGTGCTCTCACTATACCTACTATTTTTTAAATGTTTGATGCTGTCTATTTTATATAACTCTAGCTCTGTCCTACACTTGTTTTCCAAATTAAAATTCAAAACTCGTTTTTTCCTATCTCCTCTTTAAACACTTCAAAATCTTCTGATTCAAAAGTTATAGCAAGGACATTACATTTGATGGCAAACTACGGCTTTTAGGTCACTTTCTCGAAGATCCTAAGGATAGGGATGGGAAGAAACTTAAAGTACAGGGAGCACACTCACTTCAGGTAAGTTTATTTTCGAGTGCTTCTATGCTGAAGGTATATATTAATGGGGGAAAATTCTATAGATAATGTAGAGAGTCCATTAGGTAAGACACTAAAATATATATAACATATTATTCTAACGTTCTAAGATTTGTGAATTTGCCTGTAACATAAATGATAGCTTGTTAGTTCTACTTGCATTGCTGTCTATGGCTACTATAACTCCCTCTTTGAATTTTTGTACTTCACTGCCCCGTGCTTTGCTTTTCTAGGTCATCATTTTGGAGAACTGTCTCATCTACATGGCATAACCGATCTGCAATTAAACTATCATTATCAGTAAAAAACAAATCATTTGTAAGTTTTTGAGCAACAGGTTTGATCAGAAGACAATCCCTTCCTTCAAGTGCCCAATACCCCAACATCTGACTTTTCCCCAACTTTCCACCCCCATTACTTGCTTTGACATTCCCACGCAGGGAAGATTTGGGGCCAAGGCCCACATTTGCAGAAAAGCCACCTGATTAGAGTTCTGAGCCTTTCTTAGTAAGCCCAACACGTAATTCATTGTACACAACCTCTGATCTGTTCTGTAGCAGATGAGAACTTAAAGATATTTGCAAATCAGTCTGATGCAGAATCCTAGACTCTTTTCATAGGTTATCTCAGCCACACCTAGACTGACAGCTCTGTGTTTTTCTTTTCAGCGATTAAACCATGGATTATTTTCAAAGCATTTAACTATGTTTTTGTAGAAATACTTACTTCTTCACTATACTCGTGTATTATAAAAATTAAATCATGCAGTTATGGAAACAAAACACCTATGTTTCAGAGCGAAGAGTGGGACACATGGACAGGACACCACTCTGCCGGAGGAGCACAAGCATGTCTGCTCCCCAGGGAAGGGCCTATATACTGCCAAGATTGAGGGCTTCACGGAAAAGCTGGAGAATATTGATCAGTTTGCAAACTCACCTAAGTGCAGGTCAACTGAAACTTCCCTTCTATACTATCCTTTGAGGAAAACATGGGATACCTCTTTTCCAAAGTAATGGACAAAAGAGGCGCTGAAATGGAAGCAAAGGTATTTTGGAGGAAATTAAAGAAAAATAAAATTTGACTTTCCAAGTCTTTGTCAAGGACCAATCCTACACTTCCAATTCTTATTTCAAAGATACATTTGTATCATATTTTTATTTTTTATTTTTTATTTTTTGTATCCTGTTTTTAAATAAAGGTTTTGGAAAAATAATTGGTGCATATGTAATTAAATAATGAGTCAATCACAGAATTTTTAATGCTTAATCTAATTTTATTTTTTAATTTTTATTTATTTATTTGAGAGAGAGAAAGGGAGCAGATGTGAGCAGGGAGAGGAGCAAAGGGGGAGGGAGAGAAAAAGCAGACTTGGCATTGAGAGCGTAGCCCTACATGGGGCTCAATCCCAGGACCCTGAGATCATGACCTGAGCAGAAACCAAGAGTCAGACACTTAACCAACTTAGCCACCCAAGCGCCCCACAGAATTTTTAAATAGAAATTTTTACTTAGTGAAACAAAACTCATTTTTTCCAGTAAGATACACAATAAATGCAATATTTCCATCTTGATATAGATAATATCATATTTTCATTAATAATGATATCTGACAATCAGAACTCTACCAAACTAAAATAGCTCCTGTTAACTATCCACAAAGCTGTAAGCAGCAAAGAAGAACCTACAAATGCTAACATAAAGAGGTAAAAACCTCTCCATTTTAA
Organism: Potos flavus; assembly: GCA_028534135.1. Classification (NCBI taxonomy): domain Eukaryota; kingdom Metazoa; phylum Chordata; class Mammalia; order Carnivora; family Procyonidae; genus Potos; species Potos flavus. Next base: position 34,629,935 of record CM052887.1, on the reverse strand, counting down.
TTTAATGGGTTATTATTCTTTCTTTAACAACAACAAAAGCTTCAGCTAATGTATTACTTCAATGAATCAAAAATGAAGATGCAAAGAATTTCAGCAACAAAAATTAAGAATTCCTGAATGGAATTTCTAGCAATATTCACAGAATATTCACACGTTTAACTTGAGGCCTTAATGATTCCAGAAAAACTCAAGAAGCCCAGCTCACAATAGTATCCAGCTGTTTGGAAGACTGAATGAAATCAGGTATGTCATTGTGCTCTGAAATGTTTAAATGGGAAATATTAGGCATTCTTACTAATTAATATATATTAGTTAATTTCATGATGTAGGACTTCTTCAATAAAGATCTCAAAATTTGTACTTTAGGACTTTTTGAAATTTTCAACAATTAATGATCACTTTCTGAAAGTTAACCTAAGTAGTCTTAATAAATGTGGGTTTAGTAGAATGTTCAGTTTTACAAAATCCTCCATGAAAAAAGGAGCTCTACGCCTGTATGGAAAATGCCGAATACTGTAAACCAAGGTAGATATTATCAAGATAGTAATAGGTTTAAGACCAAAAAGTTTTTTGCAAACATCTTTAGCTATTTTAAACTAAGCGTTTCCCAAACTTAATGTAAATGCAAGTCATCTTTTTAACCAACTATTAACATCCTCCCAAAGTAGTAAATGTTAATGTTGCCAGTTTAATTCAAATATTACTGTCTTCTTTTATTCTGTCCCAATATGAAAGATTTTAGATCAATTTTTTGACCTATTTGCCTTTTGTCCTCTGTTATAAACAACATGCTTTCACCATTAATTCTAGGTAAAATATATATCTATATTAAACTACATGTTAAAAACCAGCAACAGAGTCATCTAAAATCCAATTAAATAAATCAAGAAGGTAATAATCAAGTGCATGAAAAAAAATAAAAATCAAATGTCAAAACAGCATTCATAACAATAAAATAATGGCTTTCTTAGAAAAACAATAAATATTTGAGATCTATGACCTACATGTCAGATTATGAAACTGAGACCCTATTCTTAAGTAATAATAATTCTTATCTTGAGACGGAATTATACAAGATAAGAAACAGACCATACCCGGGACTTACATGCAAAGCTTGAGTTGTTAAAAACAGCTTTTGTAACGGCAGATTTTTCTTCCAATCATCTGTCCATACTCTAAAATACTAAAAAGGTAAGTGGAATATAAAAATCCACCAAAATAGAATTTATCTTCATAAAACTTAAAAAATTATCCCTCCCCCCCCCCCCAAATATTCTATAAATGTCCGGTGTTGGGCTGTGAATCAAATCTCAGCACATTTAAAGATTATCATTTGGGCCACATTCTCTGACCACAATGCATTAAATTAAAAATCTTCACCAAAAAAGATAACCAAGACAAAACATCTCATATATTTGGAAATCTTAAAATATTTTTTTGAAGATTTTATTTATTTGAGAGAGTGAGAGTACGAGCTGGGAGAGGGGCAGAGGGGTAGAGAGAAGCAGACTTCCCACAGGGCAGAGAAGCCAGATGTGGGGCTCCATCCTAAGACCCCGGGATCATACTTGAGCTGAAGGCAGACACTTAACTGACTGAGCCCACCCAGGAGCCCCAGAAATCTTAAAATATTTTTAAATAACTCAGGGATGAAATATAGAAATGGAAAAATAGATAAAACTGAAAACTAGTGGAAATAATACAAATTAAAATTGGAAGCTGCTAATTATAGCATTAGAAGGGAAATACAGAGCATTTTAAGGACTATATTAGAATATTAAAAATCTAAAAACTGATGAACCAAAAGTAAGCCAACCAGCCTAAGAAGTCAGATTGGGACTAACAAAAAAAATCCCAAAGAAAATGGGAAAAAAAATTGAGGTAGAAACAAAAAAACAACAAAATAGGATATAAAAATGCAACAAAGAGGAACAATAAATTCTAAAGTCCATCTCTGAAAAGACTAAACAAAAAACAAAACAAAACAAAAAGAAAGAAAGAAAAGACTAAGCAAAACGCAGCAAAGGAATAAACAAACAATATTAGGGGGAGAAATATAACAACAAAAATCCCAGAGATCAAAAAAGAAAGATGTTATTTTTTAAAAACATTTGAAAACTCTCTGGCAATAAGCTATGAATTTTTTTTTAAAAAATGAGCAATCTCTTATGAAACTATAACTTACATATTGACTCCATAGACCAGTCAGTAATCATTAATAAATTCATTCAGTAGATAAAAAGCTACCTACTAAAGAAACACCAAACCCAGATAATTTTATAAATGAATTCTATTAAAATCAAATCGTATACAAATTTTTCCAACAAATTGTTTTAAAAATAAGGAATACTTCCCACTTCATTAAAGGAGTCTAATATAACCCTGAACCAAACTTTTCAGATAGCACAAGAACGGAAAATTATAAATTTCACTCAAGCCAAATATAAGCTAAATGAATCCAGTAAATTATTTTTAAAATATCAAAAATAAAATATACTTTGACTTTACTTCAGAAATGCGAAGTTGTTTATACATTAAGGAATAAAGGCGAAAAATTCCTTCATGAAGACAGCTAAAAAAGGCACTTAACACTCACTGCCAATTTATATTTAAAAAAGCCTTCATAACAAATTAGGAGTAAACTGATAAACAGTACATACTGTATTTACTAGTTAAACATAGCAAAATTATAAGCATTCTCTTGACAATCGAAAATGGAAAAAAGATGCTTGCTTTCACATTTCAACATACTAGACACCCTAGATAACGCAATGAGAATAAAAAATAGCCATAACAACTGCAAAAAAAGAAACAAACCTCATTATACAGTATTCATGATTACCTACTTAGAAAATCCAGAAGAATCTAAAGATGAGTTATTAGAAATAAAAACTTTATCAAGATGGTTGCTACAAAAATCAACTATATGTTTTTATACTAACAAACACAAAATATAATCTTTAAAAAAAATATTTTCAGAATGACAACAAAGCGAAAATCCATGTACCCACCACTCAAGAAATAGAATTGACTTAACCTTGACGTTGCCCCATCTCACTCTCCCTTACCCCACTTGAGAGGGAAATTCTCTCCAAATTCCGTGTTTCTCATTCTCTTTTTTAATACTGCTACCATATTTGTTTATATCTCTAGTTTAGTTTTAGATGTTCTAGAACCATATATAAATGGAATCACCATGACAATGTACATACAATATTCTTGAGCAATTTGCCTTTCTCATTCAACATCATATATCTGGGATTCATCCATATCCCTGAATGTACCTTGAGTTGTTTCATTTTTATATGACATTGTATTGTATGTATGTTAGATGTATAATAGATACAGATTACGTATCTGGGGCGTCTTCTACATTTTGTTTTACCATTAAAAGCAACATTGTTACTGGACATTTGTAGCAAAGAAGAAGAAGGAGAAGGGGAAGGAGGCAAAGGCAAAGAAAAGAAGAACAACAACAACTGTGACTTAGGTCTACCACTTTATAAAAAAATTACTCAAAGTGGACCATCCGATCTGTGATATTTTTGTGACAGCAGCTCAATGGGACTAAAACAGCATAAGCAAGAGGTACAAATAATACCTGGTAACATCTATCACTTTAATGACCTTACCCCCAGATAGTCACAAAACAACATTACAAAATGTAATACAGGGACACATCAACAGACCCCTGTTTGGACAGATGATTTCTACACAACCCCGGTCAACCCATACGCCTCATTTTGTCCTTGGAAGCTCAGTGCCTGACTCTCAATGGTCCACCTTCTCTCCAGAGTTCCTTCTGCTTTGTTTTATAGCATTTTACCCTCCTTGTTTGGTGCTTTGTGAAATGAACACCAACATCTGGCCTCTCCACCTTATCTTCGGGGCTTATCGTCACAAAAGATGATGAGATGACAAAGGATGAGTCTTCCTGACTCTCACAGGTGAAGATTCTACAACTGAACAACTTTCTACTGTTCACATCTACAAAAGTTAGCTGCACTTAAATCTACATTGGAGGGGTGCCTGGGTGGCCCAGTGGGTTAAAGCCTCTGCCTTCAGCTCAAGTCATGGTCTCAGGGTCCCGGGATCGAGCCCCGCAGTGGGCTCTCTGCTCAGCGGGGAGCCTGCTTCCCTCTCTCTCTCTGACTGCCTGTCTACTTGTGATCTCTCTGTCAAATAAATAAATAAAATCTTTTAAAAAAAATCTACATTGGAAGCATTATATAATTATTCACACATACAAAATTCTGATATATTTGAGACTATGGATAGAGAAATGAAAAAATGGAAGTTCATTTCAGACAAACAGGAAAGAAAATTCTTTAACCATGACAAGAAATTTGTAAAATATGTGATAAATTATGCAAGGTACCAAAATACTGGGTACTGAAAAGTTAATTAGTATTTTTGAGGTTAGGGCTCTCTTTCTCTTCCCTTTTCTTGCCTTTACCTCCCTTCTCCCTCCCTCCCTCCTATTCTCTCTCTCTCTCTCTTTCTCTGTCTGTCTGTCTCTGTCTCTCTCTTGGCTAGTTAAGAAATTCTTAAAAGAGATCTATACAATAGAACTGCCTATATTTGTATTACACACTATACATACGTGTATTTGGTATTTTGCACTATCTTTCCTTTGACCACATTTAACAGCAAAAAAAAAAGTCCTAATATTTACGCCCACTGTATCTGTTGAAACACTTTGCCTCCACAGTTGCTCATTTCGGTCAAATTAGCTTACCATGTACTGATTGTAAAATATAATTTTAAGATGGCCAAAATATAGAAAAGTCTATTATTATATTATTAGAATTTACATCTACTTTTGAGTTCTACAAAAGGACAAATACACTGACTCATTTTAAGAGGTTTCCTTTAAATGTTTCAAGTTATAAAGCCTGCGGGTTTGTAAAAGATAACTATTAATTTCTTAATAGAGTGTTAAACCTGGTCCCATTATACCCAAATGGTAAATGCTGTCTAACAAATACGTGGGTAATTAAATCAGGGTCACTGTTGTCACTTGGGTAACTGCTCAGTACAGAAACAATTTATAATATATATATACCTCTACGAACTAAAGCTGAGCAATCAATAATTTTGTCTTCCTTCGTCTACAAGTAGCTTATTCAACATTAACTAGTAAATCAAGGGTGAAAGGGAGGGTTGTAAATCACGAAGAAAAGATTCATTTTACTCTTAATTCCCACTTGAATCTATGTAAAATGTTAAGTTACCGACAGTTAAGGAGGAGCTGTTGTTTTTGAATATGTAATTGCTATTTAGATGATAATGGCATGGATGTCGCAGTAGAACCATGATCCAAATTTGAATAAGGTCTTAATGAAGGAGGCGAAGGGAAGAATGAGGAATGAAATACAACAGTGTCAGCAACAGACCTTAATGAAGCAAATCACTTTCAGTACCTTTGTAATTCAGGAGGAGCTGCATAAAAAAAGTGGCAACTGAAGGATCAAAAGCAGGACCTTTGCAAACCAAACATGCTTCAAACATGACATCACTGTCTGGGCAACAAGGCATTGTGAAGAGCAGCCTCAATGTTTGGGTTTTACTGCTCAGATCGCAAAATAAGTACATTAAACGATCTGGCTAGGCAAACCAGTTTCCTGAGAAAGCATCTTTATATTTCAAGTTAATGACATTTCTGAACAGAAAAAGAATTTAAATGTCCAAAGAGATCTTGGCTGATTTTGAAAAAGCACTGGATGTTAACACTAAGAATCGTTTTAAGGAAAATTAAAATTAAGCTGAATTCTGGATCCTATAAAACTAAAGAGGTCTTTTTTTTTTTAAGTTCCACACTATCATCTGTTCTTTTATTACATTATTACATTAGATTTATGAAGCATACAATGCATTCTACTTAATACATGATAGAATCATTTTACATATTCCTATTGAAAACTCAATTTCACTTTTGCAAAATCGCACTGAAGCAGCATGAGAGCATATGGCCTTCCCACTGCCAAATGGAACATACGTTTAGCCTGTTTAAATGGTTTAGCAAAGGTAACATTGATGATGGTGCTAGAAACGGAACACAAGGCTTCTGATTTCCAGGGAAGTAGTTCAAGGAAAGTAAAAAGTGCCATAGTTACAAACTTAATTTGAGTCCCATATGGGTATTTTCTCAAGTCTTCTAGGTAACAATAATTTGATGACCCAGTGCCTTCCATATGAATATTGCGGGCAGGCCAACCACCATGCTGGATACACTTTTTGCTGCACAGACTCACAAAGGGCCACAGAAACTGCTTTTTGCCCATTTATTCCCAACTCCTCAAAAACGTGCAGAAATATACTACCCAAATCCTACTAGCCAAAGGATGCTAGAGCAATCATTACGGTTAAGTGCTCCTAATGGAAAAACCACCCCTCAATACTAATTAATAAGTGCCCTGACACAGTCATGTTACTGTTTCTCGGGGCTGACAAAATGATTTGACTTCAAAGATAGGAATGGAACAAACACATAAGCCCAGAGTTAAGGAAGACTTGCTGTCACCTCCCTGGGCCTCTGCTAGGATCTTAGCACCACTGCAAATGTTTGCACGGTATTGGATTATTTTTAAAGTGTAAGTTAAGGGGCGCCTGGGTGGCTCAGTGGGTTAAGCCTCTGCCTTCGGCTCAGGTCATGATCTCAGGGTCCTGGGATCGAGCCCCGCATCGGGCTCTCTGCTCAGCAGGGAGCCTTCTTCCCCCTGTCCCTCTGCCTGTCTCTCTGCCTACTTGTGATCTCTCTCTCTCTGTCAAATAAATAAATAAAATCTTAAAAAAAATAAAAAAAAAAAAATAAAGTGTAAGTTAAGATGGCCCATCCGAAAATAACAGAAACAACACACAGGATGGAGAACTTACTGGTTAAGAGTACAGACTCAGACGATCTAGTTTAAAATCCCAGCTCTGGCACTTATTAACTGCACAGTCTTGGAAAAGTTATTCAACTTCTCCCACAATTAGCTTCCCCATCTGTGAGCTGGGGATAACGGTACCACGTTCTCAGAGCAGCTATGAAGACGAAATGAGTTGAGATCATGCATCATCAGGGTCCTTTGCATCACTCCCTAGTGTGCGGCTTTAGATGAGTCCCTTAAGCTTTGCCTACTTCATTTTCCCAACTCTAAAAAATAACAGTACCTAATGTTTTTAGGCATAATTCAACTGAAGCTTTGGAATGTGCTTTAAAAGACCAACAATCTGGGGCGTCTGGGTGGCTCAGTCGGTTAGGCGGCTCACTCCGGCTCAGGTCGTGATCTCGGGGTTGTGGGATGGAGCCCCTTGTCAGGCTCTCCACTCAGCAGGGCATCTGCTTCCCCTCTCCTCTGCCAATCCCTACTACTTGTGCTCTCGCACTCTTTCTCTCTCTCTCTCTCTCAAATGAATAAATAAAAAAAAAATCTTAAAAAAAAAAGTCTTTCTTTAAAAAATAATAATAAATAAAAGACCAAAAATCTTACACATACTGTTAACATTCCTATATTATTAGTTTTAATTTTTCTTACTAGAATCACTAAAGCTCATGTCCTTCCTATGTCCCACTGACATTTCCTCAACTTGTCCTTCTCTCCTCCCACCATAGGTCCCCTAATGAGCAAAGCTAGACTGCTGTGCTGACATGATAGGCCTCACTGTTTCTACCTCTTCTAGACTTTCCGCGACCTACACCAGTAATTCATTTTGTAAACTTTTTTGATGATTTTTTTAAATCTTGACTTTGGTTCTGCTTCAACATGGATTTTACATATTTTCACTAATATCTCCTCTTTTTTGGGGCACCTGGGTGGCTCAGTTGGTTAAGCAAATGCCTTCGGCTCAGGTCATGATCCTGGAGTCCCGGGATCGAGTCTTGCATTGGGCTCCCTGCTTGGTGGGGAGTCTGCTTCTCCCTTTGACCTCTTCCCTCTCATGCTTTCTCTCTCTCTAATAAATAAATAAAATCTAAAAAAAAAAATCTCCTCTTTTTTCCCCCAAATCACACACCATACAGAAACACGACCGAGCATCATCTACTTTCTTTTCAATGCCCAGACTCCATAAGAACTTTGGTGACTTTCACAGCTTATTCTAGGGAATGGGGATTTCATCTAGGTTTTTTCCATGCCAAACAGCACCAAAGATTTCTAATAATAGATTATAGAGCACAGACACTTTTTGGTTTTGAGTATGTGCAACAGCTTCAGCCTGAATTATGACTCATTGCCTTATAATGGAAACACTCAAATGATTACCAAAGTAATGGATTAGGTAAGTACAGTACTTAGAGCCAGACGATCATATAAAATATATATAAGCATTTTGTGATGACACACTGAACATGAACACTGCAGAAAGCATGTGACCCGATCCAATTATATTCACTTTATCCTACAGAGACACTATTACTTTATTAGGTTTACAACATGACTTGAATGAGTAGCTTCTTAGAACACTTCAAGTTACTTTTCACTCATTTCATCCACTGGAGTACTTCAAAGCACTCTAATAATGTAAGTGGTTATTATGATTAAAAACTGCAAAGATTCTATTTTTTTATCAGCCAGTTATGTTTCCAAAGCACAATCTTAATAATGACAAAAATGAAATGGTAGTGCTTCCCTTATTCATTACAATCATCTTGGAAGTTCACGTGCTTATTTCTTATCCTATGCAGTTTAGTAGGAGCTGGTCAAAGCAGAGATCTCTTCTCACCACTGCGTAGGTTTTAAAAAAGAGACTGGTTTATAAGATGTGAGAAGAGACGCTCCCTTCAATTTAGAATAGTAACAAGGCCAGCGAGAATGTCAGCAGTCTCGTGTTAGGTGGCTCCCGTGGTGTCCTTCCCCTTGTACCTTCATCTGGGTGAGGCCGCATCTCTTTCTGTTCAGATAATGAACACCGTTCAGGATCGGTCCCATCTTCCCTGCCTACTTTACTTCTACCCAAATAAGACACGGCACTATTTTTTTTTTCCATTGATGACCCTTTTGTAATTTAAAACTGTAAGTTAAACACATTCTGGCACAGAAGCGATTCTGGAAGGTGGCAGTTCTTAAACTTTGTGATCTAGCTCAAGACCTCTTTACACTCTTGAAAATATGGAGGACCTCAAAGGGCTTTTATTTATGCCAGTGATACCTACTGGTATTTTATCATATTAGAAAGCAAAACTGAGAAATTTAAAATATATTTATTAATTCCTCTAAAATTATGTTTTGGGGGCACCTGGGTGGCTCAGTCAGTTAAGCATCTGCCTTTGGCTCAGGTCAGGATCCCAGGGTCCAGGGATCAAGCCCCCATGTTGGGCTCCCCTGCTTAGTGGGGAGTCTGCTTCTCCCTCTCCCTCTGATCCTCCCCCCTTGCTTGGGCTCTCTCTTTCTCAAATAAATAAAATCTTTTTAAAAATAAATAAATAAATAAAATTATGTTTGCATGTTAACATAAATAGCACGCTTTTATTAAAAAAATAGCTATATTAAAAACCACAGATATGTAGTGAAAAGAGAGGCATTATCTTATGTTTTTGAAAATCTCTTTTAATTTCTGAATTAAAAGTGGGCAACTGGGTTCTCCTGTCTGCTTCTGCATGCAGGCTGCTGTGACCCACTGTTTGCATTGTTTGGCTGGAGTATATTAAAACCCAGGGTCACACAGATACACACTTGGAAGAAGGAAGACTTCCTGGACCCCAAGAAGGTATCTCTTTGAGAACTACCATTTTAATTGTGTAACTATATTAAAACATCTTACTGGCCAAACAAGAAATAAGTAAAAAAACAAACAAACACACACCTCTCAGGGGCTCACCCTCAGCCTTCGCATTGGTTAAGACAAATTCTTGGAATCATTTGCACTGTAAGCACCTGTGTTTGCAGGCCGTTTAAGACCTGAGTGAAGACCTCCACAATTCAATACAGGTTAGAAAAGATGTTTTTAAAATTAATGGGCTATTTTTTGCCATGTATATGGTTACATCCATACAACAGACAAAGTTTCTTTTTATTTAATAAATGAAAAGTTAGGGGTGCCTGGGTGGCTCAGTGGGTTAAAGCCTCTGCCTTCGGCTCAGGTCATGATCTCAGGGTCCTGGGATCGAGCCCCGCATCGGGCTCTCTGCGCAGCGGGGAGCCTGCTTCCTCTCTCTCTGGCCTGCCTCTCTGCCTACTTGTGATCTCTCTCTCTCTGTCAAATAAATAAATAAAAATCTTAAAAAAAGATGAAAAATTAGAGTCCTAACAAATTGGTACTTCACATTAAAAAGTTAAAAATCCTATAGGTGAAATAAATTGGAATAATTAAGTCTTCATTCCAAATTTTGACAGAAGACCACTTTAAACAGCAACCTTTCACAGGAACAGGGATTTGTAATTCAGTAATTCAAGGAACTGACATGACTCTTGCTGGAGAAGCCTCACTTCAGGCATATTTTCAAAACCTTAGGAAAAAAGAGTCACAAACACCGGGTGGATCTTAATCGCCATTTTAGTGTGCGATGGTGATTATTTTTGGCAAATAAAATAAACTGCAGCTGTGCCCAATTACATGAAGAGTCCGACTCCACTGAAAGTTTGGCAAGGAAGAATTTTAAAAGCAGGCAGTAAATTCAGGGTAGCGCTACCAGAAGGCCGGCTGATGGCATTCTCCTGAAAGTCTGCTGTGGCTGGTCTTATGGCTTCAAAGAACACATAATAAATTTATATCCAACAGGACTGAAGGAGTAGAAATAAGGACTGAGTGCTTTTCCCCTGCAGCTAGGACAGGGGCGTTGTACAGGTGGGCACAGCAACTGTTCATCAACACAAACTATTCGGCTCGTCTGTCAACATGTTATACAGAAAAGAATACAAGGTACTCATGGTCAGGTACGCAGGATAACTAGCAGCTCCAACTGGGATCAAATTTACTCATGGGAACACATTTCAGGGATTATAATAGAGGTCAGTGGAAAGAGAAGTTCTGATTTAAAGAAAATCACTTCAAAAACTATTTTAAAATATTTGTCTAATACATTAAGAAATACGTGCCTTTCGTTCTCATCCTCGAGGGCTGTTCGTTTGGAAATTTTAAGGAATGTTTAAAAGGCACCAAGAAAAACGCAAGGAATAAGAATTTAAATGGAAGTAGCTGTTTAGAGTATTAGAGGAAAAAGATATCTGAGTTTTATATAAGAGCCACTTGAGTGTAGCTGAAACCCAGCTTTCCTGCCTCCCAGACCAGAATTTGATCTTACTTCACAAAATATCATATGTAAAACAGAAGACCTAATAAAATATGTAACATTAATACTGTACTAAAACTATTTCTATTTTTCTTTGGAAGTCAGTTTGGGAAGCACTGGACCGCCAGGCCCTGAACAAGAATATCCATTATATTACCAACTTTGAAAGAGTGAGTTAATGGAGATTCAGGGTTTTAAAATGAGAAATTGCCTGTCATTTCTGTACTGATAATATCAAATGCTGTCTTTTTAAAGCCAAGCTGCGAATAGTTTATCCCATAAAATCTAGCTCTCAATCACAGTAATGGAAAGAATGGAAAAACGAGATGATGAGACATCTATACAGGGATCGCTCCTCTACCTTGGGATCCCTTGCTTCAAATTCAACTGCATGTGAAGATATTTCCATATACCTTTTCTGCCTGAATTTCAATGCGGATTTCAGCTTCACAACTCACGAACTCCTTTCGTTGCGAAAATTCATAAAAGAGAGGTCAGAGATAGAAAAGGGAAGTAGAGCCGAGAGCGAAGAAACAGCAAAAATGGTCACGGTGAAATCTCAGAAAAGAGAAAGAGAAATGGCAGAATGTAAACACAGCCTGGTGTCCTCGGAAGGTAAGGGATCGGAGACACAGGCAAGAGCATCTGTCACGAAGGAAGCACGGTGAGACCCACAGCTGCAAATCCGTGGATAGGTGGGCGAAGCAGAGCTGACCACAGGTCGGGAGGGAAGCACCTATCCATGTTCTAGTCCTCGTCCTAGAGGACTCGTCCACTTCTCTAAGACCAGGATCAGGCAGGACCTGCAAGGCAGGAGACTAAGGTCCATTCCGAATCAGAAAAGCAGGACACAGAACATTTAAATGAAGGATGGGAGGGGCTCCAAAAAAAATGCTACTTTATAGTTACTTTATCCTCATAAGTCAGTCAAAGACAAATATATGATTTCGCTAATATGTGAAATTTAAGAAACAAAACAGATGAACATAGGGGAAGGGAGAGAAAAATAAAATACGATGAAGTCAGAGAGGGAGACAAACCATGAGACTCCCAACTCTAGACAAGCAACTGAGGGTTGCTGGAGGGAAGGGGGAAGAGGGGATGGGGTAAGTGGGAGATGGGCATTACGGAGGGCCATGATGTGATGAGCTCTGGGTGTTATATGCAACTGACGAATCACTAAGCTCTACCTCTGAAATGAATAATACACTATATGTTAATTAGTTGATTTAAATAAAACTTTAAAGAGAAAATAAATCAATAAATACTTTATCCTCAACAAAGCAACACAGACTTATAAGCGTGGGAGACGAACTCTGGGAAAGTTCCTAACAAACAACATGGGATGGAGGAGGGCAGTTTCTAGTATCACTTCCTGAAGATGTGTAAAATGCCATGTAGATTGTCTTTAGTGTGTGTTACTGCTTTCATTCAGCAAATGCAAAAATTGTCCCAGCACAGCTCCGACTGCAGACCCCCAACCTAGTCTCCCCTCAAGGTTTTAAGTTATTGGCCATAACTTCATCCTTCTGAGAATTTTCCAGGTCCTAAGCTCTACAGTGAGGGAGGAAACTCTACTGTTCATTCCTTTAAAGCTCTATTATGTATTTAAAAGGTAAGATAGGTTCCATTCTACCTCACAGTTTTCTCCACGAGGAACAGAACATGCTAAGTAAATGCCTGACACACAAGTGAAATATTAAGCAAATCTCTGCAGAGATCCAAGTGTGAATTATATGATTTTTTCTTACTACCAATTTTAGGGTTTAGGGGCTCCCCCCACCCCAAGGAATTACTTACATCAGTGAGCATCTCTAAATATTTGAAAGGTTTATAAATAAGTGGGTAAAATATTACCACCCTTCATGAGAAGAAAACACTTCATTTTTACTTTCACTTTACTTCAGAACTTTCCCTATCTTTAAACACAGTTTTCTGGATATAATCTGACTAGAAGTAAGCAAAAGATTTATTTGTGCTTATGTAAATAGTACTATTTACTCCCCAGGGCCTAGTTTAGAGGTTTTACCATACAAATTCATCCACGCTCTCTCACTCAACTACGATATTTACTGAACACCGAATATCTGTAAGGCACTATATGAGCACTAACATTGTAGAGCCTCATAAAAGTTGTGCTTCCCCTCAAGCTGTAGAACTGAAAAAATATATCTGCCCTTCCTCAGTGCAGCTTCAGGGCAAAATGTGAAAAGCCCAGAGGAAGGAAATAGTTTTTCTGGTCCTAAACTTAGAACTAAATCTATTTCCAAGATGACCTTCCAGATTGGAACATCACATCCACAGACCACCCTGGGGATTCCAAGAGTTTCTAAAGTGAAAATTTCCAGTGCTCCTGTTTAGGTCAGTCTGGTGCCACTATTTTTAAACAGTTCAAGATTTTCCTATTTTAATGTAAAAATAAAACAAATCTGTACTTTGAATTCATAAATTCTTATCAAATTCTAAGGAAATTAAAATCTTCACTTGAGGCCTAAGTTTATGAATGGTTGGTGAAAGCATAAACATAATTTAACTTTCAAATCATTAGAAAAAGAATCTAAGAGACCTAAAAACTCATTCTATTCCCTTAAAAAAAATTACACCAGTAAGAAGGAAAAGCACAAAACCATACCCTAAGAAAGGTCTGACGTTTCCATGAACAGTGAAGTCAGTGCCCCATTGAGTTGAAGGAAACCAACATCCACAAACTCATCATTTACATGCTGCAGAAAAATTCAGGGTCTACTTCTGGGGATACATATCACTTTGAGAGGTGTTCAGTTTAAGACAAGATTCTCATTTGCCTCACCTCATCTCATTAAATAGTCGCTCAGGAAGAGAGGCGGTTAATAATGACAAGGGCCGGAGAAGGGGGGAGGGGAAGAGGCCACTCCCGACAGAACCTGAGAAGCTAAGGCTGTAGCACCTACAGGTAAAACCTGGCTACCTGATAGTCGCAAAGCTCGGACCAAACTGCCCAAACAGGATCTCCAGTTATATGATCTACCACAAAAAGGAAAAATATTCAGACAGGTTAAAGTCTGCAATGATTCAATCTCAAACACCGTGTGAAGTCATGTGGATGGGGTTCAAGAAGTGACTTCTAAGGAAAAGGCTGAGTTCTAAAACATTGAAAGTCGACTTAACAAACATTTCTTGTTTAAAATTTCTACCAATCTGGTTGAAGCCGATGGCAGAGAGGGAGGTAGAAACACAGTCACAGGTATTTATGAAAAACACTAAAGAAATAAGTCCCCATAGTTAATTTTTTTTTAAGATTTTATTTATTTATTTGACAAAGAGATCACAAGTAAGCAGAGAGGCAGGCAGAGAGAGGGGGAAGCAGGCTCCCTGCGAGCAGGCTTTAACCCACTGAGCCACCCAGGTGCCCCTCCATAGTTACTTTAAAAGTAAGAATTGTTATGGGGCGCCTGGGTGGCTCAGTCGTTAAGCGTCTGCCTTCGGCTCAGGTCATGATCCCAGGGTCCTGGGATTGAGCCCTGCGTAGGGTTCCCCACTCTGCGGGAAGCCTTCTTCTCCCTCTCTCACTCCCCCTGCTTGTGTTCCCTCTCTCACTGTCAAGTAAATAAATAAAAGCTTGTGTTCCCTCTCTCTCTGTCAAGTAAATAAATAAAAGCTTAAAAAAAAAAAAAGAATTGTTATATATTGCAACCTTCTCATAAAAATTTGACCTATCTATATTTTACTTTGTTAATTTCACCAAAAAGGAAAGAAAAAGATTTGGTGAAGCTTATACCAATTCACGATAAATAAAAATCCCTTCACCAGCATGGTGTCTAGCCCATGGGCACTCGGTAAGTATTTGAGTAGGTACTCAATAAATATTTATTGAATAAATGATGAACTTACTGGAAATTCACGAATGGTTGACAAGGATTCTATGAGTCTCCTGAACTTGTAGATGAAATATTGGGCCCATGGATACATGGGCATTTTTTCAACAGATCCTCATACAGCCCATATCCAAAAAAGGATATGGCTTATTTTGAGTAATGGATGAATTATTTATCTTTCAGGCAGCCCACTATTAATATTGCTTGTTACTGAGATTTTGATAAGAACTTGACAACCAAAAGATCCAGATAACACATTTTCTGGATAGAACCTGCAGCACAGAAATTCTCTACTTCTAATTAAAAGCAGAATTGTATGCTCTGACAGTCAAACGAGCAGAGGGCAAGACTGATAAGGAATCCACTCCAAGCAACAGCAACTCCCCAAGAGAAAAGGCCATTTAACAGCGCTTACGATGTGGGCTGAAAGAATACCAAAATTTTCCTACAAAATACTTCTGGTCTCATTAAACAGAGTCATTTAAGCAACCAATGAACTCTGAATTTTCTTCTCAAAGTAGTGGATGAATACTCCCGAGAGGTATGTGCAGCACGTGAGAAGATACACAATGACAAACGACGAACGCTGCAAATCTTTTAGCATCTATTTTACTGTGTGATGTTATACAATGTAAGGCATTTTATGTTAAAATGATCACAGCTGTATTGTGCACTGAGTGCAAAATTCACATGAGTTTAAGATATCTCCAGCTCTGGGGTGGGGGGTGGGAATCCTTGATGGTAAGTGCCCACTCTGAAGCCTTCAGGGGGTGCACATTCACGCTCCTTCATCACTGGGGAACTTTGGGAGAAAAGTTCCAGCAGACCTGCCACAGAGAGGCCACAATAACTGTTCAAATTGGATTTTACATTAGCCATTTTTTTAAGTCTCCGAAGGATGCCCAGAAGATACCTATGTTAAGCAGGTAACTTTAAGGAAACACTTCAAGATGAAATAGGTAAGTTATCTGATTCATAGGTCTTTTAGAGATAAGCAAATTGAATATTACACCTTGTCTGGCAAACATGATGATTCTGATGTTAAAGCAATAAAGATTAAGCAGTTCTTTCAGATAAAAACTAGACAGCAGAAGTAGTAGATAGTGAGGGACCCGTCAAAAAAAAAAAAAAAAAAATCTATACAGTCAGCACTGTTGTAGGAAGATTTTAATCTCCCCCTTCAGTCTAGCAAAGGGTCAGGTAACAGTTGATTGAGAAGAGGCATGTGCTCATCAAGATTTTAATGGGTGAAAAAATAAGAATTTTAAAAATAAAAAGAAGTGCAAAACAATCTGACTTACCCTTGCCGAAAATTACCTGATCTACCACGAGAACATTCCTAGAGTTGGCTTGGAACATATACTAAGACTGAAGTTCTTACAGAACTTGGAGCAAGGAAAGGGTGTTTACTGAGCATGCTAAGTTTAGGTCATTGCTGGTTCCATTTCCCATAGTCAAATGCCCAGGAAAAATCAATAAATCTGCGACCGGTCTTATGCTGTTCTTAACAGATTGCAGATGGAATGTCTGAAAAGGGCAGTCTTCAAAACAAAACAAAACAAAAAAACGGGAGAGTCTACATCTGAGTCTGGTCTGACAGGCTCTACCCATGGAGTTATTAAGGGCGAACCAGTTGGCAAGGATCAGTGCCCACTAATCAAAGCTGACTTTGAGCAGTCCTAGAGGCAGAAAATCTTTACAGAGTACTTTATTTAGCTTGAGCTTGTGAGTCATTTGTTCTGTAGGAGGGAGAGTTACTGGCAACAAATGAGGAAGAGCCTTGAAATCGATAAATTTCAGGCAGTTGACATCGGTTAATAGCTGGGGAAAAACATGATTCTCCATGATCAAATGGGATCTGAATTTCCACAACTTTACTTACCAAATTCATACCAGAAATTATTCTATTCTCGAATCTGGCCTCATGGCTAATTCCAGTGGCTAAACTCGGGTCTTCTAAGACGTACTTTTTTCTAGCAAATTATAATTTTTATACTAAGACACATCTAACAATTTACCGTGTAATTTTTCCAAATTATTTTTATCATGATAATTCACAAATCAAATATTTGGCTGTTTGGTTTTTTAAGCTAATTATTCTTATCAGTTTCATCTCTAAAAAGAGTTTCATACGAGCTTGAGCAGAAAATAAATCACACTGACAATAGTTTTATCAGGAATACATGGAGATACGTAGGTTAAAAGAACCTCATATAAAGAAAGGTTGACAATCCATCTCTCTTCCACACCCTTGCCTTACTAAATCCAACTATGAGCCCATAAAATGTAACATGAATAATGCTGCTTAATTTATAATCAACACTTATGATCATGTGAGAAGACAGATGTGGAAAAATCAAGAACCTACAGGTGATACCTGACTAATAATTCCCAACATACATAGATACAAAAGATGCTGGGTCTATTAAGAACAAGAGTTGAAGGTCATTGTCAAGACGCACATGCTTGGAAACTAGGCTTCTGTATTCAGGGACATGGCGCAAGGGCTCAGATTCTGTGTGTAGAATTCCACTGCCAGAAAGTCAATGTGTTACAGCCGCTAATACCAAAGAACATGAAAAAAGCCTAAGTGTTCTTGCTGAGGCTAAATATTTAGGAAGTTCTATGCCTAAAAGTAACAAGGAAAGAGCATGGTTGAGAAGCATGTAACACAAATTAAATGGACAGAATCAGAATAAAGATAAATTTATGAGGTCTAGAAAAAGATGGAAGTAAAGTTAGCAGATTCTTCTCTCTCCACATCCTTTCTTAACTATCAGAACATAACCACTCTGCTATAAATCAATCCTAAAGTCGGCTGGGCTTGAAAATTCTGGCCGAGGTAGACTGTGGTGGGGGAAATGTTGACAACAAGTAAACAAACTATTGTATGTCTACCTACTCGGGAGCATTGGGGCTTCCCTCTACCTGGAAAATGCTCAATTTCTTCTTCAGAATGTTCACATGTCACTCAGAGATGAACTACTTAATAGTAGTAGTTCTACTACTTAGAACTACTTAATAGTAGAACTACTTAATAGTAGTACTCTATAGTACTATCATTATAGTAGTACTATAGAATACTACTATTATTATAGTAGTAATAGAACTACTTAATAGTACTCTTCTGTAGGTGTGGGAGAAAACCAAAGGTTTGTTTTCCTTTAAAATTAAAGTTTCTGGGGCCCCTGCGTGGCTCAGTTGGTTGAGCTCCAACTCTTGGTTTCCACTCAGGTTATGATCTCAGGATCGCAGGATCCAGTCCCCAGTCGCCCTCCATGCTCAGCGGGGAGTTGGAGACCCTCGCCATCTGCCCCTCCCGTTGCTCCCTCTTTCTCTCTAAAATAAATAAAATAAAAGTTTCTGATATATTTGCTACAAGTGCTTAACGACTCAAGTGAAATAAAAATTCAGCGTTCAGCCAATATACCATCAACAGACATTCCAGATCAACTGGCAATAAGGGCAATAAAAAAAGATCATATCTTCTTTCTGAGAGAGACTTTTTTAAATAACTGACATGTGGGGCGCCTGGGTGGCTCAGTCGGTTAAGCTTCTGCCTTGGGCTCAGGTCATGAGTTCAGGGTCCTGGGATCCAGCCCCGCGTCAGGTTCCCCGCTCAGCGGGAGTCTGCTTCTCCCTCTCCCTCTGCCATTCCCCTGCTTGTACTCTCTCTCTCAAATAAATAACTGATATATAAAAATAACACGTGATTTTAACTTTGTTAACTAAATCAATACAAAAAAATTAATGAAATGGAAAATTATACATCTCCACAGTATGAGTAGAGTTTAAAAGTTTAAACTTAAAATTCCAGAGAAACAATCATGCAAAAATAACTGAAGAGGAACATAAAACTCCACATTCGTGTTACTAAAGTTCCTGAGTAGACTATAATAAAATAGATAGGGTACAAGTTTATGGAATCCATTAAAAATGATACAGTTAGCATAAACAATTTTTTAAATGAAATAAAATTTCACCTTAAAATTGACCTTAATGTTTAAAGGATGCCTTCTAATACACTAGAAGTTCCTGATACACATGAAGAATTTTAGGGAATAAAAGGAAGGTATTTAGGGAATAAAAGTCAACATCCAGGAAAACATGAGAGGAAATCAAATAAAAAGTCGATTAATTTCTTTCCCCAAGATATATTTGCCTCTTAAAATGTTATAAATTGTTAAGTTATTACAAAATGAGTGAGAAGTTTAGGATTAGATTTTCTTATATTACTATATCCTGGCCTTAAATCTACCAAAACAGTATATATATTAAAAGAAATATTAAGAGAAGCTAACAGTATTTGTATTTACTCAATAAACATTCAATGAACTGAATTACATCATGGAAACAGGAAGCACAATGCAATTTCAGTAGCAGAATAAAATGAACTTGTGCTTTTGGGAGAACTACATACACTGTGAGAGAATTGGGATTCAGAGACATCTTTTTGTGGCTCCTTTTGACTTTGTGTTTACAGAAGTACTACATCTTCATTACAGTAAAAATAATCAAACTGGGTAAATATAAGTAATAAAAAGGAGAAAAAATTAAATCGCCTCAATTCATAAAGTCTATTGGTTAATAAACATTCTTCCTTCCAGAAATTTTTAGTCACATAAAATACATATAAGAAAAAGGTTCATGTTATACATGGAATATTATTCAGTCATAAAAAAGAATGAAATCTTGCCATTTGCAATGACATGGATGGAGCTAGGGTATATTATGCTAAGCAAAATAAGTCAATCAGAGAAAGACAAATACCATATGATTTCACTCATATGTGGAATTTAAGAAACCAAAGAAATGAACAAAGGAAAAAAAAGAGAGAGAGGGGCAAACTGAGAAACAGACTCTTAACTCTAGAGAACAAACTGATGGTTACCAACGGGGGGAGGGGAGGAGGATGGGTGACATAGGTGACGGGGATGAAGAGTACCCTTAACACAATGAGCACTGAGCAATGTGTAGAATTGTTAAATCACTATATTGTATGCCTAAAATTAATATACACTGTATGTTAACTATACTGGAATAAGTAAAAATGTAAAGGTTCATGCTAAACATACCACCTTTTAAGCTGCATCTGTTTATGTTCTCATGATAAATTACTAAAAGTGGAATTTCTAAAGCAAAGGATCTACTTTTTTAAAGCTTCTGATACAGGCTACCAATTCTTCTTCCAGAAAGATTGTGTAAATATAAATTCCCACCAGCTGGAGGCAGGCTGGTACACACAGCGCTCAATTCATTTGCATGTTTCTCTTATGCTTTCACCCAGTTTAACTATTCTCTCTTGGGTTGTCTTTTTGCTCCTATTGCTACCACCTTAGGATGACACTGAAAAAATTCCAATTTCCAATAACACTGCTACCAGCACCAATGTTATCTCTGTGGCTGCCTGCGTTGTTTGACTGGTGGAAATTCTGCCTCCCTATTTGCGGACCAGCTGTTTCCCAGAACGAAGAAAGGCGGTGACGTGTATGCCGGCAGTATAGGAATAGGGAACAGAGTACTTGGCTTCCCTCACAGAACGGAACCCCAGGGGTAGAGAGGGACAGCCACCAAGTTCTAGATGTTGAAAATGTAGGTCTCAGTATACTCTACCATGTATAGAAGATCAGCTGGTCCTTTCCTGGTCTCACTGCGTCCCACATTCTACCATTAAGCTGCCTGTCACCCTTAAGTTTTGGTAATTATTATAAAACTTTCCCCTGTTTTCATAAGTATTTTAAAAAAAGAGTCGCCAGGGATAAATTGGGTCTACTAGCTAGATAAAATTTTAACTAAAAAAAAAAAGCTTCATACTGAATTTGTTTCATGGCTGGTGCACTGATTTCTTGGCCTCTTGAAAAAGAGCTCAATGTATCAGAATGTACTTTAGTACCACCAATTTATTCCAACAGAGATTAGAATAAATTGAGGGATTTGTCAGTCTCTTTAAATACATAGTACAAAAAAAAAAAGTATTACTGAAATGTTAAGCTATTAAAAACAAAAACTTCAGAGATAAAAATCTAATTTCCTCTCTCATTCACTAGATGAGGAATCTGTGTCCCAGTAAAGTGATCTGAACTGTGTAAGATGAGAAAAGAAATAAGCAGCAGAGCTCCCATCTTCTCCTTTGAAATGTAATCTCTTCCCGCACTGAAGGTCACGTGGTGTCTGAAAGTCAAAATGCTCTTTGCAGAACATTATGAAATATTGATATATTGATACTTTAAATTTTATCATACACACTATAATTTCAGACAAAATCTTATGTTTAGTTATTCTGTTTAAATTGCTGTTAATGTTTATTTTATTTTGTAGGTTATCGAATAAAATATAAAACCGTGACTCGGACTGCAAATGTTCAAAGAACAGAGCAGTCAAAGAAGTCAATATGATTGTGTGTTTGCAAGTTATTCCTTTATTCCAATTCATACATGTTACCTGCCTAATACCTCCTTATAAAATTAATGGAGGCTCTCTCTAGAACTTAAGGAAAATTTCAGAACAAAAACATGAAATTCCATCAGCTTGTTTTTTCCTACAGAAAGACCACTATTATTCAATTTTGGCAGTGTACCACCTCTGCCCAGTTCCAGGGAGGTGCGCACGGAACTCAACCCGAGAAATACACGTTTGCACCACACTGAGCTCTACGCGCTTCAACGTTCTGTAACCTTGGAGACCTACAGGGGCTGAAAGAAAATGCATTCTTTTGGGGAATGGAAAACATTTAAGCATATCTGAACTGGGAATATTAAAATATATTTGGATTCATTAGCATATTTTCATAACAGGGAGAAATGAGAATTGAATTCTTGTGGTGGTAGATTTAAACCACCTTTGGCAATAAAAAGATGCCCACAGGCTAGAACGGCATTTATATCTCACGAGGAAGGGAATGCTTTTACTATAATTGGTTCATATGGTAATGCGGTACTCTATACAAAGTAGCTTCTATACCATACTTACCTTCCCTTCTCTCCTTAGCAAACAAAAGAATTTATATAAAGTATTTTGAATATATAACTCTCAATCGGAAATATTTACATATGAGACTGTTTAAATTATCCCTAAAATCTCCTTCGACACCTAGTAATTATATGTTGCAGCATTCCCACCCTTTAATGGCAGAATGTAATAAATTGTAGCTTGATTTCATAATAAAAAATGCAAACATTGAAAAATAAGATTAATGAACTTGTTATCATTGCCCTTAAAAACTCTTCTTTAAATTTGGACACACTGAGCATGACTGGCATGCAATTCAAGTAAAAACAAAATATGCAATTGGTTTTAAACTTTAAATAGTGCCTTTAGAACTATAAATTTGGGATAATAAAAAGAAACCTATACATTTCAATTTTCTTCCCAAATTTCCATGTTTAAAAAAAGGATTACAATTTCATTTATTGCCTTCGGCATTTTTGGTAATGGTACATTTCTAAATATATAACACCTAAAGATACATGAGTCATACAGGTGACTTGCTTTAAAACTATATTAAGTTAAGACTGTATCATTAACAGCGTTGCTGACTTTGTAAAATAGCTGGTCCACATTCACAAAGGAATCTCCTGCTTCACATCAGTAATCCATTCCTGAAAATTGGACTTGTGAGAAAATGTATCAGGAATCCTATTTCCCTTTAGTTTGGATGGGAAAAATTATAACGTGTTGCACATCAATCTCAACCTACCAACCAATTTCTTAAAACAGAACTCAAATACAGCAAAATGCCTACATATAAGTAGTAAACTATTATGTTTGTATGTTAAACGTATTTCCTGATCACCAAACAGTTAATATGGTGGTTCACCGATCGGTTGCTTTGTAGCAGTGTTAGAGCCTCCCCAGACACCAGCAACATCCAGGATGCATCCTTTCTGATGCCAGGAGCTGTATCTTTCGAAACGTTTACACGGGACTCTGACAACCTATTCATTTCATTTGCAATGTAACTCAAGGCTATTTCCATATACTGTTTTGTTAAAAATTGAGTTTTGGAGGACATAAATATCAACTCTTCCTATAATACACATCAAGTGAAGAAATATATATATCCCGTGAAGTCTGGACATTACAAGCTAACCTGTCAAACATCAGTCCAGACGTTTTCAGCCGCAAAGAAAAGAAGCCTATCTAAAAGTGGCTTAAACTTTAATGAGGGAATTTACTATCTCACCTCGGAAGAAGTCCAGAGGTTGACAGATGCCAGGCTCGTAAATGTATCAGTTCAACAATGTCATCATGGACCAGACTGCTTCCTCATTTTATTCTGCCATCTTCAACACGGTATCTCTGTCTTGGGCCACCTCCCCTCAGCAAAGGTGGCAGCGATGTACGCAACCTCATCAGGCATTTCATCCAGATAAAACAGCTGCCAGGGGAAGAGGCAGCTAGCTCTCCAGTACCTGCCTCTGAGCCCCTCCGCCGACCTTCCTTCACATCCAATCAGGCAGAATTGCCGCGGGTGCCCATTCCGAAACTAACTGCCGGCAAGGTGGATTGGGC
The DNA here is from genome assembly GCA_028534135.1 of Potos flavus. Taxonomy (NCBI): domain Eukaryota; kingdom Metazoa; phylum Chordata; class Mammalia; order Carnivora; family Procyonidae; genus Potos; species Potos flavus. Next base: position 34,606,358 of record CM052887.1, on the reverse strand, counting down.
CGCCCTGACTGGCTAAGACACATTAGAACTGGGCTCCCAGGGCCGGGAATAAAGCCAGTCTCTCCTGAAACACATGGTCACGGAGATGAAGTGAATACTCTGAAGTGTGGAAGAAGAGGGAGCAAATTTGGAAAAGGCAAGTCTGCTTGGTTTGTGTTAAAATAATTAACTAAAATTAGTATAATTTAAGTCCAGGTGATAGGTGACGTAAGTTCACCAAAGATCCATTTCCACTGGAAAAACACCTTAATAGAAGACATTACCAAGTTTTCTAACCAAATACTAAATGATCTAGAAGTCATTCCAAAACCTGTTGCCAACATGTAGATTGAGGATGTGCTGTATGGAACTCACTGTGCTATTAGGTAAGACACACAGCAGACAAGACGTCTGGAAGGAGGTTACCATCCAAGTGGTAAAACCTAAAAATAAAGGTTTGAATAACATCACAGAACAATGATAGAGGAGCTACTACAAGAACGGTGACAGGTCCATATAAAAGCAAATCAGGAGTAAATTATCATTGCACTTACTACTTACTAATTACATGTTTAAAATAACAAGTAAAAGAGTTCTCCAGTCACAGTTTGGGATCTGTACATCTCTATTATCATTGCAAGCTTTAAGTTTTTCTAACAACAAAACCAATTGCAGAATCACGTCCCCGAATGTATCACTGGAGAAGTATGCACGTGTGCTCATACCACACTGACAAGACAGAGAAAGGCCAACAACGAATGAGCTGTCCCTAACCATACAAGTCATTCTACCGAACACCTCGCGTTGGATAGTATTGTTTTGTGACGTTATTTAATTTTTCCCTTCTTTTTATTTAATATTTATTTTAATTTTTATTGTCGTAAGTCTCACAACTCAGGTTGTAACCTCCTTATATATACCGCCTTGGCTGCATATCTTACATTATAGTAATTATTCCCTAATTTTCTTTTAGCTGCTCAAAAGTCATTCTGTTTTCTGAAGCCAAACTAATTCAAGTGGCCAATGAGATGTGACACACATCTGACAATGACTGTGCCACCTCTGATGTTAAAATAAAAATACCCTAAGATCACACAGCCCAAGGGGCTAGTAAATATCCGGATATATAGCAACATCTAGAAAAGTGACTCTTTAACCTCTTTAGGATCACAGACCTTTGAGAATCTGAGGAAATGCAAGGACTCTTCTCCTCAGAAAAATGCACACACAAAATTTTGCCTGTCATTTCAGGAGGTTTATAGACCACTCCACTCAGCCTCCCAAAGTCATCATGGCTAAGAACCCCTAACAGGGAGACCAACAGGGACAATGGCTGGTTATCATAGTTATCAACTCTTTCAGCCAATCTATCAACAAACTATTTTGAGGGTTCGTTTTCCTTTGGTGCTGCCAAGCATATTTTCACCTTATGCATCAGGAAATAATAGATGCCAGAAATAAAAATAAATCATTCCGTAAGTTTAGAACTGAGCTATTTGACTGAGAATACTGAAAAATTTCAGAACGAGGGCTCCTTTAAGTCATTTATACTATAATGTAAGGTTTTAGTATACATAACACTTCTCATTAAAAACATGACTAATGTACATCTATGTGTGTATATGTATACATAAAATATGTATGTACATATAATCATAAAAGTATAAATTTTAATGAAAATACCAATCGCAGGTATCAGTTTGTAATTTAACTGATAAGCACAGTATAGCAGAAATTCTTTTTTTTTTTTTAATTCAGTGTAGTTGACATACAGAGTTGTATTCGTTTCAGGTGTGCAATATAGCGAATCAACACTTCCATCATATATTACTCAGTGCTCATCGAGATAAGTGTACTCTTCATTCCCATCATCTACTTCACCCGTCCCCCCACCCACCTCCCCTCTACTAACCATCAGTTTGTTCTCTAGAGTTAAGAGTCTGATTTTTGGTTTGTTTCTTTTTTTTCTTTGTTCGTTTGCTTTGTTTCTTAATTTCACACGAGTGACATCATACGGTATTTGTCTTTCTCTGGCTTATTTCACTTGGCTCTATACCCTCTCGATCATCCATGTGTTGCAAATGGCAAGATTTCATTTTTATGGCTGAGTAGTATTCCAGTGTGTGTGTGTATATGTGTGTGTGTGTGTGTGTGTACCCCACATGTTTATGAATGGACATAGGCTGCTTCCATAATTTGGCTATTATAAACAATGCTGCAATAAACATACGGGTGCATATATCCCTTCGAATTAGTGTTTTCCCATTCTTTGGGTAAACACCTAGTAGTGGAATTACTGGATCATATGCTAGTTCTATTTTTAATTTTTTGAGGAACCTTCATACTGTTTCGCACAGTGGCTGCACCAGTTTGCATTCCCACCAACAGTGCACAAGTGTTCCCTTTTCCTCTACATTCTCGCCAACACTTGCTATTTCTTGTCTTTTTGATGTTAGCCATTCTGACAGGTGTAAAGTGATATCTCATTGCGGATTTGATTTGCATTTCCCTGATTAGTAGGAGCATCATTTCATGTGTCTGTTGGCCATCTGTATGTCTTCTTTGAAAAAATGTGTATTCAGGACCTCTGCCCATTTTTTAATTGGATTATTTGATTTTTTGGTTTTGGGTTATATAAGTTCTTTGCATATTCTGAATAGCAACCCCTTATCAGATATACCACTTGGAAACGGCTTCTCCCAATCAGTAGGTTGCCTTTTTGTTTTGGTTTCGTTTACTGTCTGAAATCTTTTTATTGTGGCATAGTCCTAACAGTTTAGTTTTGTTTTTGTTTCCCTTGCCTCAGGAAAACATATCTAGAAAGATGTTGCTACAGCTGATGTCAGAGAAATTACTTCCTATGTTCTTTTCTAGGAGTTTTAAGGTGTTAGGTCTCACATTTAGGTCTTTAATCCACTTTGAGTTTATTTTTGTGTATGGTGTTCAACAGTGGTCCTCTTTTGTTCTTTTGCATGTAGCCATCCAGTTTCCCCAGCACCATTTATTGAAGAGACTGTCTTTCCCCCATTGCATATTCTTGTCTCTTTTGTCATAGAAAAGTCATGTGCGTTGCTTTTTCAAAATGCTGATTCTTAGGCTACAGCTCCAAAGATTCTGTTTCACTCGGTATGGGTCAGGCCCAGGAATCTGCAGCATTTTCAACAAGGAGCAGAGCACCTTGACAGAGATGCTCAGGAGTGTTCAATTAGTGGTCACTACAATGAGAAAAAACTCCATCACACAAATTTAAGATGTTTTTCTTCTGGCTGACTTTCTTAGATAATGCTGTTCTGAGGTAACACCCTAATTTTATCATGACAGAATAAAGGAAGAAGATAACGTTTTTCAGGAATTCACATTTATGAAGATTAATGTGCTACCCTTAGTAAGAATCCTTCCTTCTGTAATATGCTTTGGTTGCATTCAAAGGGAAAAGACAGATGCTGAGTAAGACGATCGCTAAAATATGAAAGAATACGGTCATATTATTCAGATTACCAGAAAGCCAACGCTTAGGTCTTCCAACCCTATCTGAATTGCCAGTACAAAGTACCATGTTCGTAGTGTACATTTTACTTTGTCATCCTCATTTTTTATTTCCTCGACAGAATGAAAGAAAAAATAAAATTTTAAGCTCAAATATGAAAGCTACTCATCACACTTTTTCAGTTAAATAGTCTCAAATGTGGAAGATACAGCATCATGAAAGCCTCCAACGAATTACTAGAGGAAACCTATTTATGGAATATGGTGTGCGTGCTTAAATTGTTTCCCTACTGATGTTGTATTAAATAAGTGCCCTCCAGGAAACAGCAGCAGAGTAAACCAGTCAATGACCCCCCCCTCCCCCAAATAGCTACAGGAAAAATATGGCTGCCCGAAGGTTTTAGTTCAAAGGAAAAGTCCCTTGGAGTGGTTCTGAAGAGTTTACAGGTGTTAATCCGTCAAATAGATGTACTATGACTGAAGACGAAAAGAGTTATAGGCCACTTGGAATTCACATTTATGTAATCAGGTTAATAAAAAGTTTCTCAACCGCTCCACTGATTTAAAAAAAAAGATTTAAGTTTCTAAATATATTACGAAACTTGATGCTTTCTGCTTCTTTACCCGATGTTTGAAAAGGCATACGTTTAACCTAGAAATGTTGTGGTTTTATTTGCTTGTTGTTTATTTGTTTACGGCTCAACTACATAAAAATATAAGTCTATATTTTTATGAGGCTCTTTCCAAAGTGTTTGATGGTGTACGAGCACTAAATTACAGAGAATGAATAGTAGTGGTTCTTGGCCCTGCATGCACACAAGAACTGTCTGGAGAACGCTGAAAAAAGAAAACAACTCCTGTCTGGGCCAAACCCCGGGCCTGTCTAACCAGAATATAGGGATTCTGGAGGCCCCAGCACCGGTGTCTTTTCAAAGCGCTCTCTAATGCACAGGAGGGTTAGGACCAGGGAGGCAAGGAGACAGATCATTCCACTGACATCACTGAGCCCCAATATGAATGAATGACTTGCTCACAATTAACTGTATGAAACAGCGGGCTCGGTTCTGCTTCTCAGTATGGTCCACACCTCTCCTTTGCCCCGTGATGTTCCTTCTAATCTGCTCAGTCGAGGAGACAAGGCAGGGGGTATACCCCACACGGGACAGGCTTGCCTCAACACTTCCAACTCTAAAGTGTCACTAGATGAACGGGTGAACCAGAATTAGGAACCAATGAATGTGAAAGTTCTGCTAATTCTATCCATAGTGGGAAAATAAACATGTGCATGATGAAGTTAGCTGAAAAATCCTGGCACACTTGCTTTAGAATTGAAAGGTCAGAGTAAAAATACAAAGATTGCCAACTAAAGTAATTGCAATTTGAGTTTTTCTGGATATCACAATACATGGGTAAAGAGATACGAATAGGGTCAGTTGCTTTTCTAACCCATCAACACTCTATTTTTTAAAAAGATTTGGTATACTTCTGTTTTAAGAACAGGGAGTAAAAATAGGAAGCACACGCTAAAAATCTGCTTAGTTTTTATCTTTGTTGTTTTAATTTAAGCCTTCGGTCCTAGAAAGAATCAAAGTGACTTACTGTCCCTCATCTCTTAGAATGTAAATTTGTCTTGTACACAGCCAAATTTCCACTTTTAAATAAAGGAGCACAGAGACAAAGAAATGACCCAAAAATTCCATATAAAAATGGAATAGTTTAACTGGAGTGTGTACAGACGGTTTGAATGATTCTGAGGATGAGGAATTCAGTAGGAGTCGATCTTAAAAAATAGCCCATTGCGTTTCAAAATCTGATCTATCATTTCAACCTGAAAACGGAAGGTGAAACTGAGTTACATATTCCAATATCAATACTTCAAAGATGATGAAATCCAAGTTGCTGAATTACTAAACTCTGATTCTCAATTCAGTTTTACAGAAGAATTAGCTTAATGGAAACTATGGGTCCTCGTGCCCCACTTTAAGAAGCACCTGCAAATTCTGAAAGCCATGAAGAACGTCAGCTGTACTGTAACCTAAGCCCTTCCATCCCTGGGGCAGTCCTTGCCCGATCTCATTCCGCCGGCTCCAAAGTCCTATTCGATATCTGGTCAACCATGTCAGCGAACGTAACAACAGTAATCTAAATTATTCCTTTTCATCTTATATTTTGTGAGGTTTTCTTGTTGCTGTTATTTTCCCTTCTTCTTGCCATAACATAATAAGCTAATTCATGCCTTTGTCTTAGTTTTGGAAGGAATTATATGCCAACGTCTAGGCAACAGATACCCTTTTCCTTAATTTAAAATAACTATGAGGTTGCACACTACAGTAGTAAATTTGTAATCAACTTAAAGATAATGTCTTAAAAGTACAATTAAACATGTCATAACACAAGAAAACCCTGGTAATTACAAATAGTACCACGCTCACTGGGGTTTTAAACAGTAGTATAAAACTAAGAAAAATCGCCACCCAGTGATGCAAATGAAAACTGCAATTTGTTTTTGTGTAAAATGAGTACCCTGGAGGATTACTTCAACTTCATTACTGAATGAACGAATAGCTATTACCTTCTTATGTGAATGGGAACTGGTTACAAGGGAAAGGATGTTTTTCTACGAGGCTTTTTCCCCCCTTATCCTTATTCAGCACACTCGACATTTCACAAAGGCTAAAAGTTTTGAAAACCTTAACAGGGAAAAAACTTTCGTCCAAAAGTGAGCTAATTGTATACTAACAGCCCAGCTATTCCTATTATCAATAAAGTGCCTAGGCTGTGCCTGAACACTGAATTTCAAGTCGCGAGGTGTTGACTTCAGCAACTCAGCAATGCCATCTAATCTTCGTGACCTTAAACCTCTTTGTGCTACGCAGGAAGGCTTGCCTAGAGTAAAAGGAACTCTCGTGGGAAAAAAAGAGATAATTCATAAAGACCACATACAATGATAATCTCACAAATTCTGTAGAATCCGTATCAAGAGGAAGTTGTTGCCATAAATATAATTGTGTTTCTAAGTCTTCGCTTGGTTGTATCACTTCCAAAACACAACAAGACCCATTATATACATTTATTTTCCTGAAATGTATCTACGGTACGCAAGGACAACGAAAGTTACGTGGATATATGATAACCAAAATATATGTGTGCAAGTATGGGGCACGTTACTAGGAACATTTCATATCTACCATTTGACCTATTTGGCATTTTCCAAAATATTTTACACAGTATGCACTGAGACTAAAGTGGGTATTACACTTGTCAGTATGTTATCACATGACAAAAAAGAACAATTTAGCAGAACAAGTCAGCTTTAAAAAAAGAGGTTAGCACTTTTAAAGTGGTAACCACTTTAAAAACTATTTTTAAAGACAGTCTACTATATGCCTAATAATCTGTCCTGATTTTTGCCAGTCAAATCAATGAAGTCCCTAATCATCGGTACGTTTTTTACTAACTAAATAATGTATACCATCTTCCAACCTCAACCTCATTAAGATTACTGTTGTCTGCAATATTTAAAAATATTTAGAATACTATACATTATGTATTACATACCGAAAAGTTTAAGGTAGCCAAAATTATAGCCCAACTTATGAACCAACACTTTTATTTAAAAATGAAAACACAGAAACACACTTTCTCTTTGAAACAGTAAGGTACACAATGTAGAAATTTTTTAAAGAGCTTAAAATGTCACTAATGTCTTAAAATTTTAAATATTATGACATTAAAAAAAAAAAGAAAAAAAGACAGGTAGCTTAGTGGTTAAGAGGATTAGGCTCCAAAGTCAGATCGCCTGGACTCCTTCCAGATCTGCTACCCGTTAGCTGGAGGAGCTCCGGGAAGTTAAGTCCGCACCTGCACGCGGGCATAATACCACCGTCTCACTGGCAGGGCTGTCCTAAGCATCTTACACGTGGTAACCCACTTAATCCTTTCCTTAACCCTCTGGGGTTGGTACTATTTTTGTGCTCATTTTCTAAATGCCCTCTCACCCCTGGAGGTTATATAACTCGCCCAAAATGGTGAGGGGTGGCAAATACACCACCCCCAAAATATGCCACTTTGGCATAAGGATTGTTCTGAGCCGAAGGCTCTTGAAAAACAGCAGGTGCAAGAAGGGCTCTCTGACGGCCCCTTTCCTTCCTAAAAGCAGGAGATAAAGCCCCCTAGAGAAGACGCCAGGAGGAAAGAAACATTCTTATCATCAGAGGTGGAGAACTGAGGCCAAGAGAATTCTGTACAAACAGACCGTGTTAAAATAACTCTTATCTTCCTTTAGTCTCCCCACATTCTTTACTTTTCCACAAGGGCCTCTTTGTTCAAACTAGTATATAAGCACATAGGTTTTGCCACTTCTTTGGTCTTCATTTTCGGCGGGGGGGGGGTGGGGGGGACTCCCATGTACATGTAAAAACCTGCATGCTTCCCTCCTGTCATCGCGTCCTACGTTTATGTACTCCTCAGGCCCAGGCAGAGGCCTTAAGAGGAGCGAGAAGTTCTGCCTCCCCTCCAGCGGAGACTCTGGCAAGCTGGAGAGCCAGGGTACTGAGCCAACAGGTCTGGCTCGAGTCAGGATTCTTATCCGCGCCTCACTGCAGTGCCTCTGAGGTGTTCCTGAGAAAGAAGGGAGGTGGTGTGATCGATGAACAGAGAAAGAAGACACAGGAAGAGAGAGCCGACGCTGATGCTGGCTGATATTGCCACAACGTCAGGAGAGAAACTAAGCTCACAGAACCGTAGGCAGACGCAAGGATTTTTCATGGAAAGTGGTGAAGAGGTAGAACTTTGTACCTGGAGGGAAACAGGGCTAAACAGAGACAAGCATCAACACTCATGGAAGCGGAAGGACAAGAAAGTCTCAGCAGACATCTAGGGGACTTGTGTGGCTTGGGTCATCTGAAAGAGGGAGTACCATCGGCTGCATTTCAAATTACATCGCTGTGGTGGAACGATGACAGAAGTGTCACCATGGTTGCCAGGGACACCAATGCTGGGGGGGAGGTACTGTGCAGGGACAGAACCTACCCGACTCCATCCGAGATGGTCCTGGGAAAATGCACTTAAAGTACAGCATGTTAGCTTTTGGGAAAATGTACCCTTAGAGCTTAGGTATACCAGATGGCACAGCTGGAACACGAGAGCAGATTAGAGTCACGAAGTGCTGGAAGTTGCCTCACGAATTAGCAAATCTGAAAGTTTCTGTGTCTTCTGAGGCTCAGCTAAAGACCACGTCTTAAACCACAGTCTTTTCTAGAAGAGGAAAGGTCCACAGCAAATACGCTTCACCCGCTGAGGTAGAACCGCCTGCAAACTGGGCCCCTATCGGTCTAGCTAGCTAAAGTGAAGCATCTACATGTTTCGAGCTACCAGACACTGGAGGAGATGTCAGAAAGAGCAAGAGCTGGAGCGTTTTCGCCTGTGGTTAAAACTTACCCCTGCAGGGCTGCCAAGTGGCAGGCCAGAGAGCCAGAGAGGTGACGAAGATGTATAAAGAGTTTCTGAGGCCCAGCGTTAGAAATTGCATGTGCTCTCAAAGATGTCTATGCACTTCTCTCACACCCTTTAGATGGCTGTTTGATTACAAAAATAATAATGTTGATTTCGAATCACGGAACGACAGAAAGTAGCAAAGTTCTCTACATATGTGTTCAGACTGCAGAGAAACACAGAACAGAGTTTGGAACACCAGGCTTGTTGAAGCAAATTTGGAGAGATGAATTTCTTGTGAAAGGCCTAAAGAAGAGACCAGAGGCATCCCTGAGGTTCAGTAGTGAGGCTGACTCAGGAGGTAAGAGGAAAGCAACACTGACACTGATGTCAGTGTCTGATGGAGCCAGTTCTGACCTGGAAGCCACAGCACAAATTCCTGACATGGCAAAAAGGGCCAGATAAGCAGGCATGTGCATGGCACCCCAGTTTCTACCTGCCAGAAAGTTCCCCGGAAAAACCACTGACCCTGGTCAAACAATGCCGCATTATTTTGCCTCAGGTGGAGGGGATCTGGGCAGAGAGAAAAGAACTCTGACCACCGGAGCTATTGCCCCTGTCCCAGGACAATATGAGGCAGATTCAGAGAAAGTGCCATAAGGGAAAGGGCATCTGCCAACACTGCGTATTCTCGCCTGCCAGAACTCGACGGTGGAAAAGATGGGATATTCTAAGGTAATATTTAGACACAAGAAAAACTCTAATCTGGTCTCCCAGAGGTTAAGGCCTAGCAATGGAAGAGGGCCAAATGGGTGAAATCTTTGTGTCCTTTCTGTGAGAGACCAGGTCCTAAAGAGAAGGGCTGAAGAGGCAGAGACCCACCGACCTACACTTCTAAAAGTGTGGGGAAAGGGGCAGGGCAGGAACGCTGGCACTGAGAGGGCCTAAAGTGAAAATTCAGGATGACCCTTAAATCCAAGGAGCCATCCTCCACTTTTCAAAGACATATAGAGCATTTGCCAATGCAAGGGGACTCCAGTCTGACTGGGCCAAGATAAAGACTGTTAAGAGGTAGGAAACTAGAATCTGGAAAGGGAGACACCTGAGAAACATCCCAGGGAACAAATACCCTATGAATTCATGCACATCCTCTCGGAGAAGGAGCTGAATTTGGCAGGAGGAAGTCCAGAGTGGAAGAGGATGCCTGCTACGTGGGAACATTGGGTTTTGGCTCACCACCCTCTGGGGAGAGAATTTCTGGGAAGAACTATACGAAGACTGCAAATCTCCTCCTCGGGGGGGGAAAGACATAGTGACTTGAAGGAAATGTTATTTTTCAGAATTCCCCTTGGAAAGAGCATAGTATTTGAAAGAAGTTTTTTTTTTAAGCCACCAAAACCGTAACAACTGTAGGTATCAATTTTATAATAGAAAATAAACCAGTCTTAACAAACACGTAGAGACACAATTTAACATATTTAAAAAGTATACTTCATTCAGCAAATTATTTATTGGATGCCTAATTTAATTTCAGATGCTAATTTAAGAAGCAAGTTTTGGTGCTATTTATAAAACAGAACTTGAATCTACCAAGGATCCTTCAAGACTTCTGGTTTTTCACGATTAAAAAGGTTGACCAGCTTATCATATAGAAAAGAAAGGGATGATTTTACACATTTAATTTGAAGGACACAGCCAAAGTAATATATAAGAAGTATATGCCTTGATGACAATATTCTAAGTGATTGATGACCTTTATTTTTATAGATTTCATACACGTAAATGAAATCTGGAATTAGTAGGAAATAAAAACTCGATCACATAATTTTCAAGTAATCTTTTAAAGGAAAAATTCTTCAACCAATTATGATTTTGTTTCTTAAAAAGACTCACCTAAAAGGACAAACCCATCTGCTTCTGTCTCTGGCGTGGAGGGCTTTTTAGATTCCGGAGATTTTCTGAAGAAGGGAAACATTGCAGCTCTCTGAAACAGAAACACTATATAATGTCAAGTTCAGACAAAAATGTAAAAAAGTCTTACCCTTTTTAGTAAAAAGCCAAACACAGAGATATCACAATAATTACTTTTAGGAATTCTATTACCAGACTTAAGAACATAAGTCCTCTCCAGGTGTCAGAAGACAAACTCAGAAATTAAGGGGCACAACCTTCCAGTTCAAAACCGTGTGTGCCTTGAACTCTGCAACCTCTAACAATTTCTGAACAGGCAGGAAATAACACAAGAAATTATACACATAAAACTAAAATCAACAGATTAACACCAGGATCCGGAAAGACCTCGCTAACTGTAACTTGAACACTGGACTGAGGAAAGGAAAAACAAAACAAAACAAAAACTTGTCCAGGTTTCTTGTCATGCCATCACCAGCTTAAGCATCGTAAAACCAAGGCCACCTGAAAAAAAGAAAGGAAGGCACTTCTAACATCCTCCACAGTCGGTTACCTGATTCAGACACTCGAGGGCTGACAGTATCCATTGCAACCAACTTTAAATTCCCATCAAGGCAGATCTTTGTGTGGTAAGATTGTGTGTCCCAACACACACCAACACACACCACTTTTCTCTTTCTCCTCCCATCTTTGTACATTCAGGGAGGACAACAACTCCTAGGAAACAACTGGGAAGGAAGTTGGGGGGAACCTGAGAGGATACGTCACATTCTGAGGACAGTCCCTGTAAGCAAAGCAACATAAGTCTTGGTGGCAGCAAGTGCTCCACATTTTAATTTCATATATTCCACCCACACCAGAAAACCAAGTAGGGAGGGTGAATAAAGATTTTATCTGAGCAAAGCCTTCTGGAAACAGAGAACTATACTGAGGTTTGTGGAGGTTGCCCTGCCCTAAGCCGTGGACCCGCATGGACGGTGACGGAGCTTATTTGTTGATAGAAAACATACTTGGCCGATTTTACTTTTATTTATTTATTTTTTCCCTCCTATCAAATCGATTTTACTTTTATAGGAATAACAACTGGAGGAGAATAACACAAGGTGTGTAATCAAGAAAATAGTTCAGTAAAGGAAAAGGAACAGCCTCTGAAATCCTCAAAGAAAATGCTTACAAGATACAATGATGGGTCCAAAAGAAAGGTCTAGAAATAGTTTGGGATCCTCCACAGAGGACAAGGAGACACAGCCCAGAAGGAACTGGTGAAAAATGAGATTAGATGCAAAAGCAAATGCAAAAGATGAAAAGACAGAGAGTGAGATGCAAAGAATAACTGAGTAAGATGAAGAGAAGCGTGTGCAAGAAGGAAATGGTATTAGAAGAGAACCGATTGGCTTACAGGCAGGAATGTATAAAAATAGAGCTCAGATTCAAAGACTTGAAAGACTGGAAAAGGCAAATAACTTCTCAACCCCAAGCAGTTGAAAATAAGATGGAGACGACAGATGAATGGATAAAGAAGATGTGGTATATATATACAATGGGATACTATGCAGCCATCAAAAGAAATGAAATCTTGCCATTTGCAACAATGTGGATGGAACTAGAGGGTATTATGCTGAGCGAAATAAGTCAACCAGAGAAAGACAATTATCATATGATCTCTCTAATATGAGGAATTTGAGAGGCAGGGCAGGGGGCTGTGGGGGGTAGGGAAGGAAAAAATGAAACAAGATGGGATTGGGAGGGAGACAAACCATAAGACATTCTTAATCTCACGAAACAAACTGAGGGTGGCTGGGGGGAGGGGAGGAGGGATAGAGTGGCTGGGTTATGGACATTGGGGAGGGTATGTGCTATGGTGAGTGCTGTGAAATGTGTAAGCCTGATGATTCACAGACATGTACCCCTGGGGCAAATAATACATTACATGTTAATAAAAAAAAAATAATAAGATGGAGAAAGCCTTTGAAGGAACAACAGCTGATTAAAATTCAACCTCTGGTAAGCATCAAATCAAGAATACAACCATTACACCTGATATTAAAACCTCAGCATGGATCAGTGTGGCATGTAGTCAATTCCTTCACTTGGGATAAAATGGTTCAGGAAAAATGGATGAAGAGAGTAGGTCTTCAGCTGAAGCCTGGCAGAGGAAAGTTACCCTCAAATAAAGGAGGGAGGGAGCACCTGTGGGGTGAAAACAGTGAGGAATGTAGCAAATCTGAGAGATTTGTGTCTGGCTATTGACATATGTCTGGCTATTGACACATGAAGCCGATTGGAATCAAACAGCTAAGAAGCCAACAAAATGTCTGCGAGCTGTATGGCCAAAATGACCACTACCAGTCTGGATTAAAACAAGACCAGGGCACCTGGGTGGCTCAGTCGGTTAAGCAGTTGGCTCAGGTCATGATATCAGGGTCATGGGATCGTGCCCCACATCAGGCTCTCACTCAGTGTGGAGTCTGCTTGAGATTCTCTCTCTTCCTTCTCCCTCTGTTCTGAAATAAACACACACACAGACACACACACACATGCTTTTTAAAGGAGGACTATGACTAGTGGATATTTAGAACAACCCTAGAGACAGAAAGTTGCCAGAGAAAACTGCTCACACCCCAACGAGGGCCTATTCTCCAGTGGCCACTTCAGTGATAGCCAAGGAAGTTACTAGAAAAGGAGGAAACTCCAAGAGGGTAGAGCCAATGGGCATGGAGAACAAGGACTGGGGTCCTCTCCCAGGAAGCAGAATCTGGGCATAATTAATAAACATCCTCCAACCCAAGGTGGGGACCCGCCCAAAAGCCTGTTCAGTTCCATTTCAGAATTGCTACCACTCCATGACTATCGTGTATCTCCCATTCCTCCCCTTTCCGAGTGAGAGTGGTTCGGGCAGTATGTGTCCCAGTTCCACGAGAGTGGGAGGGGACAGGGGGTGGGTCATTTTAATTCACGAAGTCTCCAGACCAAGAGATGGCACACCTGGGCCTGATGGAGAGCTACTGGACTTCGAGTGCGATGCTGCGGCTGAATGGAGCAGTGCAGCTGACTGCCCTTACGGAGGGGTGAGTTATTTTGCCTACAATGAGGAGGACTATGTATGGGATGACCACAAATGAGAACCACGGAATCATTAGGGTTGTTCGCTGGCTCTCTGCCTTATGGAGACACAGGACTGCAGTTTTCTTTCCTCCTTGGAGGTAGATGTGGCCATGTGGCTTGCTCAGCTCACTGTGTTATGTGCCATTAGGGTGCTACATCACGGAGCTTTGTGAACACAGAGAAAGAGAAGCCTTTTAATTTATTTATTTATTTATTTATTATTATTTTTTAAAAGTTATTTGACAGAGAGAGACACAGTGAGAGAGGGAACACAAGCAAGGCGAGTGGGAGAGGGAGAAGCAGGCTCCCCGCCGAGCAGGGAGCCCGATGCAGAGCTCGATCCCACCTGAGCCGAAGGCAGGCGCTTAACAACTGAGCCACCCAGGCGCCCCAAGAGAAGCCTTTTAAAAAGAGATTCCTGTTCTAGCATATAAAGAAAAGCCTTCTAACAGAAGGATTCAAATTTCCAATACTTTTTTTAAGATTTTATTTATTTATCTGTCAGCGAGAGAGAGCGCGCACAAGCAGGGGGAGCGGCAGGCAGAGGGAGAAGCAGGCTCCCCGCTGAGCAGGGAGCCCAATGAGTGGCTGGATCGCAGGATTCTGGGATCATGACCTGAGTTGAAGGCAGACACTTAACCGACTGAGCCACCCAGGCGCCCCTCCACAACTTTTTCATGTCTGGCCACAAAACAGAAACAGAACAAATATGGAAATTATAAAAGTGGTTCTGATAAGTCAGTCTCAAGCCCCAAAAGTTTAAATCTGTTGTTATAATAGCCAGACTAAGGGGCACCTGGATGGCTCAATCAGTTAAGTGTCTAACTCTTGGTTTCTCTTTTTAATTCAAGTGTTTTGTATAGAATTTATAACTTAATTAAGTGAAGCATTTAAGTTTTTCATGACCTAAAACATCAAATTTAAACTATACACAGGCTGCATCAGTTTGTTGCTAGGATGACTGATTGGCGATGAATAATATTACAGTCCCTTCCTTTAGAACATTATAAACACTAGAAAAGGAGGGATAACTTGGGTTCCATGAGTCAAGAAACTTCCAGACATGGAAGAAACAGATCAGGAATAAGAGAAAAGAAGTCAAGACAGAATGAAAGAACTCAGAATGGCAGCAAAGAATAGCTCGCTACAAATATCCAACCGAAACAATTCTAAAATTGTTACAAAAATGCCAGTCACCCTCACACCCACCACTCCACCAATCTGGCCACCACCCTAACTCCTTCTTCAAGATGTTTCTCTCTGAGAATAAGGTTCCAGTTTTACAAGTCTTGGGATTCCCTTGTATAACCAATACTATGGCTGTGGAATGAGTCATTCCACAAGGTACCGAAAGTCAGTCTACCCATACATCTTTACAGAAATCACTCCATGCAAGAGAAGATTATGTCCTGGACACTATGATGTATAATCCAATTATCTTTCTCCCACGAAATTTTTTTCCTATCACTGAAAAACACACAGAGTGGTGCAAAAATGTATCCTGGTGTGGCTGGCAATACCATTCTAAGCTCTCCCCTCTATGAACTACTCCCGCAGTCAGAGAGCTATGTGGGTAGGTCACAACCCCAGCGGCTGGATTGAGTTGTCCTGCCTAAGACTAGAAACAAGGAAGGAGAGGTGAGTAACTAAAACCCCCCTAACATTTGCTGGGCTCCTAAAGTGTCAGTCATTATACCAAATTGCTTTACATACTCTATCTCCTATAACCTCATAGTCACCTCGCCAGGTATGCCCAAGGATTCACAATATGTAAGTGAAAGAATCAAAGTAAAGGAGATTAATTATTGGTCCAAGTTTATGTGGCTGTAAACAGCAAAGCTAGAATTTTAAACCAAGTCCTTCTGCAACCAAACTGAAAGCTTTGCATCAACAAAGCACCACAGACAAGGGGTCCTTGGCAGGGGGGACATTTGTGTTGGGACTTTAATGTAGTATTTCCCAGTATCAGTCACATACATTTGATTCATTCCAATTCTGTCTTTATCTCTTCTTTCCCAAGTCCTGCTCAGCTCTAGGTTCTGAAGACATTTACTAATTCCACAACATCTATGTTCAAGAACTTCATTTACTTTGTATTTCTATTTTATAAACATTTATTAAGTGCTTAGGCCAGATACTGACCAAGCATTGCAATGCAGCACCCAACTTACATCCAGAAGGAATGAGTGCAGCCTCGGCCCAGTAGTTCTGAGGCAATCCTTAGCAACAATAAGAATGATGTAAGAGCCCCATCCCCAAAGTGGAGGAAGCCGGTAATAGTCCCGCTGCCCCAAGCCTAGTATATGGGAAGCCCCAAGCACTCATGCTTCTCATGTTCATGGCCTTGACAGCTGGCCTTCTGCTTGGAGTTCCTAAGCATACTCCAGTCTCATTTCCTTATTTACAATTTTCAATATTTTAAAAATTGTCTATAGTAAGTGAATTTTACACTTATAAGCAAGAAAAATGCCAACATTTATTCTTAAAAATCCATTATTAGCCAGCAGCAATGCTCTTGCCTGGCTGAGCTGGGACCCAACCCAGAATGAATGTGTCCTAATTCTCAAACATGGGAATCCTCAAGCTACCTCAGTATAGACGGGGGATGAAGAATTCACCTGCCGCAGCCACGGGCTGGGAGAAAATACTTGCAAATCACATATCCGTTATAGAACGCGTACTGGGATGCCTGTGTGGCTCAGTTGGTTAAGCGGCTGCCTTCAGCTCAGGTCATGATCCCAGGGTCCTGGGATCGAGTCCCGCATTGGGCTCCTTGCTCGGCAGGGATCCTGCTTCTCCCTCTGCCTGCTCTGCCTGCCTCTCCCCCTGCTTGTGCTCTCTCTCTCTTACAAATAAATAAATAAATAATCTTTAAAAATAAATAAATAAATAAATTTTTTAAAAATTAAAAAAAAAAAGAAAAGAACGCGTACCCAGGGCCGTCTAGGTGGCTCAGCTGGTTAAGTGGCTGCCTTCAGCTCAGGTCATGATCGCAGGGTCCTGGGATGGAGCCCCGCATCGGGTTCCCTGCTTAGCACGGAGTCTGCTTCTCCCTCTCCCTCGGCCCTTCACCCCTGCTCCTGGTCTCTCTCTCACAAATAAATAAATAAAATCTTAAAAAAAAAAAAAGAACACATATCTAGAAAATATAAAGAACTCTTAAAACTCAATAATGAGAAAGCGATAAAAACTGGGCAAAAGTTATGAACAGACACCTCACCAAAGAAGATATGTGGATGGCAAACAATCACATGCAAAGATATTCAACGTCCTTAATCAACAGGCAAATGCAAATTAAAATCTCAGCAAGCTACCACCATATACTGATTAAAACATTTAAAATTTAGAAGGCCTGCCATGCCAAGTGCCAGCAAAAACGTGGAACAACTGGAAGTCTTGTATAGTGCAGTAGGTGTGTAACACAGTACAACCACTATGAGTAAGAATTTGGCAGCTTCGTGAAAATATAAACATACATCTACCATATGACCCAGACCTTCTCCTTCAGGTATTTACCTAAAAGAACTGAGAGCGTATGTCACACTTGTACACAAATGTCAGCCAGCTTTTTTATAGTAAGAGCCCCCAAATGGAAACAACCCAAATGTCCAAAACCAGATAAATGGATACACTGTGGCATATCCATAATACTGTTTAGCAGTAAAATGGAATGAAGTCCTAAGATATGCTACAACATGCATGAATCTCAGTAGAATTAAGCTAAGTGAAAGAAGCCAGGCCAAAAAGAGTTCATATTGTATGATTCCATTTATATGAACTTCTAGAAAATGCAAACTAATGTAAAGTGACAGAAAGCAGGACAGTGGTGTCTGGGGAATAGGGAAGCAGGGGGCGGGTGGAGGAAGGAGGGATTACAAAGAAGCACAAGGAAACTTTGGGGCTGATGAATATGCTCATTATAGTGATTGAGGGGATGGTTTCGGGGGCATAAATACATTTCAAAACTCATCAAACGATACACTTTCAATATGTGAAATTTATTGTATGCCGTAATAACTCAATAAAACTATTTTAAAAATTCATTATTAGCACAATATCCTAGATGTCATAAAAATGTTTAGTTCACAATGATTCGGAAAATTGTCTCCAATCTCTTAAACCCCTGTGTGTGTGTTACAGATAAAGTCTTTGTATAAAAGACAATATGCTTCTTTTCTCTGTATATTCACACAAAACTGAAAAATAAAAGGACAGTGTCTTCACTTTTAATGGTATAGAGAAACCGCATATAAAAGGGTTAGCTTGATCGCTAGGCAGCGCAGATCTTATTGCTCTGAAAGGGCAGAGAGTAGGGCAAGTAATATGTTTATTTTTCCCTATTATTCTAAGGCTTACCTACTAAGTAATATTACCCATGACAAAAGGATAAAGGCAACCCGGTTTTCTCAATTTGATTATCTTCTTTCAATTTCAATAGACGACTAGATAATGTAAAATGCAAATACACCGCAATTCCTATCTGTGATTGAGCAACAGCAGCCGCTTAGCTGTAATAACATACAAGTTTCCCCTGCACATAGAGAGTTTCTAGAAAAGCATTTCGTAAGCCAAAATGGCATAAAACGAAAAAGTAGTTAGCATTAATTTATATGGAAAAATTTTTTAACATTCTCAGACCCCCCAAAATAACTTCTCTTCAGCTTTTCAGGTACCTTAGGACACATCTTGCTAAGGGATGCACAAAATAAATCCAGATAAAGCCCAGGCACAGTGGAGAGCTATGGCGGTTTGATGCTGAGATGCTGAGTGTAGTTCCCTGGGAAGGAGCCTGGCGGGTCGCACACCGCCTCTGTAATAGCTTGCTGCAAACAAACACTGGGCCCTCTTTTTACTTTCCACCTTTTTTTCATAAAAGTGGAAAATCCTCCTCAGACTTGTTTCAGTTAGTGACAACAGGTACTAAGGTAAGTCTTTCGTAAGAGGAAAGTAGTATAATGAGAACGTTCAAAAAGCAGAGGATACCTGTATGTACACACACATACACGTTTTTTTTTTCCCCCTTCGTATTTGCTCCAGAAGGAATCCAGAAGGATCAGTGAGAATTAGAAGAGCCCTGTTGGGACTTCACAAATAGGTAGCCTTGAGTTCAACGTCATCTGCTGAGTAGGGTGCAGACACAAAGCAAGGAGAAGGAGGAACAAAGAGTACAGTGTATTTAGAGGACAGCAAAGGGATTAACCTGGGTGGCTCAGTTGCTAAGCGTCTGCCTTCAGCTCAGCTCATGATCCTGGGGTCCTGGGATCGAGCCCCGCATCAGGCTCCCTGCTCCACGGGAAGCCTGCTTCTCCCTTTTACACTCCCCCTGCTTGTGTTCCCTCTCTCTCTCTCTCTCTCTCTCTGTCAAATAAATAAATAAATAAATAAAATCTATAAAAAAAGGGGGGGGGGATTAACCTCAATAGAGGCATGCCCAGAAGCAGCAGAAATTAAGACTGCAAGAGCAAGGTGGAGACAAATTATTGAAAGAGCTGAAGAGTCAAGAATATGTTAGAATAGCCACAGTTGCAGACCAGGATCTGTTTAATGTTACTGTATGGTCTAGGATCTTGAGGAAAGTCATGTTTCAGATAGATTAAGTTTAACATGATATGCTGAAGAGGCTGATTGAGGACACGGAGTCAAGAAGTCAGATAGCTGTAGCATAAAGGGATTGGATTAAGATGGGAAACGTCTGAATGAAAAAGAAGGGATGTGCACAAATACGAAGCAGGACCTAGCAACTCTCAGCTCTACAAAAATGCAGATGGAAAGTAATTACTACAAGGCAACTTGAGAGTTTAAGCCTGAGGAACTGAAGAAAATGATATTATGAATAAGAAAAGAAGGAAAGGGAAGTTCAATTCTGAGAGAGGAAATATAATGAATTCCATTTCAAACAAGCTAAATGTAAGGGAAACATGACTTGTCCAAATGTAAATATGTAAAATGCAGTTAGAAAAATAGGACCTAGTGCCCCAGAGAAAGGGAGTTGTTAGCACATAAGTGGTAGCCAAAATCAGGAACATCAGTGGTATTTCAAATGCAAAATGTAAAAGTTCAGGGCTTGAGGTCACGATCTCTAAGGTCTCAAATTATACTATGACAATGCATCCCCTTAATTACCACCAAATGATATGTACACTCCTTTTCCTTCTCTATTTTCAAAAACATACTTGGCTGTCCTATCAGGACTTAAATATTAACTCGACTATATTGTCTCACGTTTCAAAACTGCAGAAACAACTGACCTCTTCAGCATAACCCGGGGGTGGTAAATTCAAATGCCAAGCAGCTAAGTATGCGTGAAGCCAGCCTCCTGTGAGACAGGGAGTGACGGGGGAGTGCGGCCGGTCTCCCACAGGCACCTCGAGAAAGAGGAGGGGGCGGAGACAGATACCCAGGGAGCCGCGAGGAGGAGCCCTTCACCAAAACAAGGCTTGTGAGGGCTCGATTCAGGAACCAGTGAAAGAGAGCTTTTGCTGGTTTTGAGCTAGGGAAACCTGGACTCAGATTTGCCCGCGCTGTTACGGCCAAGCTAAAAACAACAATAAGAACAGTAACAACAACAAACACAAATGGGACCAGGCTGAAGCTGTGGTTAGCTCATCTCTCCCCCACAAAGATGATTCCGAAGCATCTAGAAAGCTCAGTGGAACGCGGCCTGAATGTCTAAAGCTGCCTCAGTCTGAAGAGCCCATTTTAAGGCCTGTGAGTAGGACTAGGAGCCTAGGGCCCCCTACTGCTGCTCCTGCTGGCTCAGTCCTCTTAGAGAACCTTCCAGCTAAAGTGATTTATTTTTCCTCAAATATTTTTTAAATAAATCATTTTAGCTGATATGAATTACTTATAATTCTTTAATCATTTGTTTTAATATCTTTTATTTTATTTTATTTTATTTTATTTATTTGACAGAGAGAAGAGAGAGCACAAGCAGGGAGAGCAGCAGAGGCAGAGGGAGAAGCAGGCTTCCCACTGAGCCCCTGGGATCATGACCTGAGCCGAAGGCAGTCGATAAACCTACTGAGCCACCCAGGCATCCCATAACATCTTTTTTGTATATTCTTTACAGTATGTATTTTTACTGTATTGGTTTTATACTATTTTATTCTTTCTGTAGTCTTGCTAATTTGTTTCTTTAAAAAAAAACTAGCAGGGCTTCTAATTATAAAAGTAATTTCTATTTTTGTGTGTGAAGGGGTGGGGGGGATAAGCATGCTTATACTTAGAAAACAAAAATATTGAAAAATATACACCAGACCTAATAGCTGTCATTACCAGGATGCATGACTAGTTTATATTCACTGTACAGTTCTTTTGTAGTATTCACGTTTTTCTATTTTCTATTTAAAAAACAAAACAAAACAAAAAAATCAGAAGGCAACTTTGGTGTTTCCAACCATAGTTTCATGAAGGAATGTGGGCCCAGTGTCACGAACTCTGATTTTTCAAGACAAAGTGGAAACTGAATTATTTTGGAAAAAATCTAGTTTTTAGATGATAGCAACAAACTAAAAATATTTTTAAAATACTCCAGAGACTGAATAAACCCTCCACAAACTGGATGTGGCCTTCAGGTGCAGAATGTTAAACCTAGGCCAGGAACTTCCGTTATAGCTTAAATCTTGTCAGCATAAAGGAACTCTGTGAAAGGCTTTGGAATTTAGTGGATCTTCTGGCCAGCTTATCCATCTGGGTTATGGTAACTTTTGTTTATCTTTGACTAGGTTATATCACCACTCTGTCGGAGGTAACTTATAGAAAATGGATAGTCGTGCAAATAATTCCTCTCCACAGAAATGTATCTGGCAGAATGCATTAATTACTGCTCTGTGGGATAGTGACCAGTTTTGCATCCATTTATAAATTCAATATTCCCTTCTTTGATTATAAATGTATGGTGATACTTTGAGTTCTCTTTTGAACAAGTTATAATATCTTAACAAGTTCCCTCCTTAATGAGTTCAGTAGTCGTTTTTACATTTGTATGAGATGATTTTAACCCCTTTTAAAATTTATCCATTAATTTTGGACTACCAAATAGGATTACCCAAAGGTTCTTCCTCTGTTTTGCCATCCCAGATAGCTTTTTTATTTTTGAAGGTTTGTGATACTGGTGTAATGGGGGAAAGGTTCAGGTATCTGAGAGGATAAGCAAGTGGGGAGGAAGGAAAGACCTTTAAACTGATGTCACAGATAAGCTCCCAGGAAGTATGAAAGCCAATTAATTTAACTGAAGCATTAACATAAATTTTATTTCCACCTCTCTGATTTTATGCTCGGACTGGCCTCTCTCCCCCAAACACTCCGGAAACAAACAAACAAAAAAAAACACAAAGAACTGAATCTCAGATCTACAGCTGTTTTTCAAACTGCAGGTCCCAACCCTTTAGCAGAAGCAAACTCAATTGGGTAGGTCATGACCACATTTTTAAATAGAATGAAATAAGAAGGAAAAAAAAAGAAGAAGAAGAAAGGGAAAGGAAGCAAAAAGATATCAGAGAGTATCATGTATGGTAAATAATGGTTTACAAACTTTTGCTTTGGGTGTTAGGTCATGATATGAAACATATCTCTTAGTTTGGGTTGAAGGCAAAAAGTTTCAAAGCCACTAATCGTAGTGCAATGCTCACATAACCCCTAAAAGGACTGTGATACCTATGCACCCCCTTGCATTTTTTAAGGTAACATCTAAAACTATCCACTGAAAATTATAAAGGCTGTAGTTTCTAGCATATCATAAATACACAAATGTGGAAATAAAACTGTTATAACATTCTTTTAAACTTCTCCAATGGAATCTAAACACTAGAGCATTTTAATATCCACCATCGACCATTTTAAAAATACATGAACAAGTTCTTTTCTAACAGTAGGAAATTTTACATCGCTCTTTTTTCTCCTTGAACTAGTATGTCCATTCCATTTCCGCTGGTCTGGAGAAGCTCAGAGATGTCCTCAGAACACACTAGCAGTTTTTTACAACATACCCAGATGCGTACAAAGTGGAGATGGCAACCTCACTTTGAAGACAGCCTGTCCTTTAATGTAACACTTCAAGACTTTTCACTTGTCACCTAACTGGAAAGTGACACCATGTGCATATCTAACAGCCATTAAGAATTGAAGTGATACGATTTAATAAAACTCACTTCCCTAACATGACAAATATAGTTACTTTTAGCAAACTGCTAAGTTAAACAGGTATGATTTTTAGCCTAAACAGAGTAACTAAAATACTTAGAAAGTTGGAAGATCTTGAGCTACAACTTCATAATTATATAGCACCAGACAAGAAAGGATTCTGGAAGAGTGCAAAGGAGCTCCAGAGAATTTCACAGGGAAGATTTCACACAGGGGCCAAGTTGGAATTTTTTCCTTCACTTTGTAGGGTTTTTTCCTTGATCTGGGTTGGGGTGTGTTTCTAGTTTATCACCCCAACTTGGTGACTTTTAACAGTTGGCTTTACTCGCCATGGGGAGCAGCACAAAGGCTTCGTCTGATAATCTCAACTGCCAGCTACTCGTTAGCGGGTAAGAGGCATAACCACCAGGAGCTGTTTGCAATCATTAGCTGTCGCTATAATAATAAAATCCTGCTATCTTGGAAGCATTACATAATCTGAAATTACTAATTTTCTGGAATTTTCTCCAGCAGAACTGCTTTTCAAGCATATGACAAAGTCATCTTGAAAAGTCACAAGCTGATCCAAGAAAGTTTTAGAACAGAACCTTCCTTCTTCTCATATCCTTTCTACCTCACTGCATACAGACAATCTCACTAAGAGTAAAATGGACCTCACGCAATTTTACTGTCCTCCATCACTTTGTAAATAAATATGACCCCTGTCAAAGTCTCTGTTAGAATTATCAGGGAGGTTTTCTGTAGTTTTATTGTTATTGTTGTTGTTGGATTTGGGGGTTTTGTTTTTCTGTTTTCCTTTTAATTAGCTAGCTACCCTATTGTTTTCAGAATCAAGACTGGTATCCTGGCAGTGATAAGAACTGGCTGCTTTTCCCTGTCCTGTCCCTTATTCATAAAAAAAAAAGAAGAACAGCATAATAATAATGTCCCCCCGATTCTACTAATTTAGGAAGGCAAAATCTCAGAGGAGTTAAGATCAGAGAGAAGTAGGGAGACCCTAGAACACAGCTAGAACACAGCTAGATAAATACCAAATCATTCTGAACACCCAAGCAATCGATCAGAGGACTGAAAGAGTAAAAATACACAACTAGAGCTGAAAAACAAACAAATAAAAAACCGCCACATCGTGAAAAGTAGGAACCGCAGAGAGCTGATTTGGAGGACAGCAGAGATGTGGGTGCTGCGATGGGGAGGGAGCACTGACTGCAGAGAGAGGAGTGAGAGAGAAAGAGTGGAAATGGGCGCACAGAGAATTGCACGAGAGAAACTCTTCCCTAAAACCACTGACCGGGAAAAGGAGAGGAGTGGACCATCACAAGTTTTTATAAACAGGGAAGCACAGAATGTGAAGTTTCAGAGGTCACCAAGTGCGAAGTTTCAGAGGTGGGCAACATCACCAGGGTCCTGCCTGGGTCTTGGCAGTGCTCTAGTGAGGAAAGAGGGCAGAGACCCAGGAGTGAGCAGCGAGGTCTCAGGATCCCCTGGGTCACACGTGGAGAGGCAGTTCCCCTGCTTGGAGAACATTTGGGAGATGGGGAGCTGTGACCTCACCGGGGCAAGAGACCTAGAGGGCACCACTGAGCTGTCCCATTGGCTAGTATAGGAACACAGGCGCAGGCTGAAGGCAGGAAGGCAGTAGGCTTTCTGCTGCGCCTTGCCACAAACTCCAAGTCACCGTGTGGTCGCACCTGATTTCTGGGACAAACCTGCAGCCAACTGTAGCTCAGCCAGGCCCTCCCCCAGGGGATCAGAGTGGATCTTGCCTACAGGGATCTCTAAACTTCGGAGTTCTGGAACCCAGCCTGTGCCTGAGATAAAACACAGGAGTGCCATGCCAGCTGGCAGGCAGGCAGCTCAGAGGCAGGCAGGGCGAAGACAGGGATCTAAAAGAGGACAGGGACACAGGAGAGGTGACTGTGTGCTCTTCTGTGAGGGTTTCCTGAAGGGTGGCAGGTGCTAGCTCCCCATCCCATGGGGCAAAGCCATTTCCACCCCACCCATCAGAGCTGAAAAACTTCAGGGAGCAAAACAGCACCACCTAGTGGAGACCAAAGCTACTTACACTAAGTCCCGCCCCCTTGTGCCTTGCAGGCGCATCTCCACGGACAAGACCACCTGATAATTAGAGCAAGAGGCCCCTCCTTCAGGTGACAAGCACAAACCCCTTGCAGGCACCAAGTCTACAGATCAGAGTGCTGCCAAGCTTCAGCTCTAGGGTAAATAGGATCTACCTTCCTTTTCATTTTCATTTATTATTATTTTTTTAAATTTAATCTTATTTATTTTATGTGTTTTTACGTTTTAATTTTAATTTT
Source organism: Potos flavus (assembly GCA_028534135.1). Taxonomy (NCBI): domain Eukaryota; kingdom Metazoa; phylum Chordata; class Mammalia; order Carnivora; family Procyonidae; genus Potos; species Potos flavus. The sequence goes on along the minus strand of CM052887.1, from coordinate 34,580,985 downwards.
TTAAATTTGTTTAAATTTTTTTAAAGATATTTTTTGGATCTAGCTGCTTTTACCAAGCAGATCAAAACATACCTAGGATCTAGATTCTTTTTTTTTCCCCTGGACAAAATGACAAGATGGAGGAACTCACCCCAAAAGAAAGAACAGGAAAAAAGTCACAGAGAGGGATTTAATCAATACAGATATAAGATGTCTGAACTAGAATTTAAAACAACGATTATAAGAACACTAGCTGGGCATGAAAAAAGCATAGAAGACACTAGAGAATCTCTTATTGCAGAGATTAAAAGAACTAAAATCTAGTCAGGCCAAAATTAAAAATGCTATAACCCAGATGCAAACCTGAACAGACGACATGACAATGGAGATGGACGAAGCAGAAGAAAGAATTAAGGACACAGAAGATTAAAATATGGACAATAATGAAGCTGAAAAGAAGACAGAAAGAAAAGTATTGTATCATGAATGCAGACTTAAGGAATTCTGTGACTCCTTAAAGCATAATAACATTCATATCATAGGAGTCCCAGAAGATGAAGAAAGAGAAAAAGGAACAGAAGATTTGAGCACACTATACCCGAAAGCTTCTCTAATCTAGGGAAGGAAACAGACATTGAAATCTAAGAAGCAAAGAGAACTCCCATTAAATTCAACAAAAGCCAGCAATCACCAAGAAATATCATAGTCAAATTTAAAAAATACACAGACAAGGAAAGAATCCTGAAAGCAGCGAGGAAAAAAGAGTCCTTAACATACAAGATACAAGGTAAGACAGATCAGGTTCACAGCAGATCTGTCCATAGAAACTTGACAGACCAGAAGGCAGTGGCAGGATATATTCAACGTGCTAAATGGGAAAAAAACCCAGCCAAGAATATTTTATCTAGCAAGGCTGTAGTTCACAACGGAAGGACAAATCAAAAACTAAAGGCATTCATGACCACTAAACCAGCCCTGCAAGAAATATTAAAGGAAACTCTTTGAGTGGAGAAAAGAAGATCAAAAGCAACAAAGACTAGAAAAGAACAGAGAACACCAGCAGAAAAAACAACCTTACAGGTAAAACAACAGCACTAAATTCATATCTTTCAATAATCACGCTGACTGTAAATGGACTAAATGCTCCAATCAAAAGACATAGGGTATCAGAATGGATCAAAAAAAAAATCTATATGCTGCATAGAAGAAACTCATTTTCTAACCTAAAGACACCTCCAGATTGAAAGTGAGGAGATGGAAAACCATCTATCATGTTAATGGACATTAAAAGAAAGTCAGAGTAGCCATACTTATATCAGACAAACTAGATTTTACTTATTTATTTTCTGAGACACACACACACACACACACACACACACACACACACACTGGGGGAGGGAAGGGGCAAACAAGAGGGGGAGAATCTTAAACAGACTCTGCGCTGAGTGCAGAGCCTGATGTGTGGCTGGATCTCACGACCCTGAGATCATAATCTGAGCCAAAATCAAGTGTCAGATGCTTAATCAACTGAACCACCCAGACACCCCCAGACGAACTAGATTTCAACCCAAAAACTGCAACAAGAGATGAAAGAGGGCATTCTATCATTCAAAAGATGCAACAATTATAAATATTTATGCCCCCAACTTGGGAGCACCCAAATATATGAAACAATAACAAACATAAAGAAAACTCATTGATAATAATGCAATAATAGTAGGGGACTTTAATACCCCAGTTCCAGCCATGACAGATCACCTAAACAGAAAATCAACAAGAAAACAATGGCTTTGAACAACACACTGGACCAGATGGACTTGACAGATACATTCAGAACATTTCATCCTAAAGCAGCAGAATACACATTCTTTTTGACAGCACATGGAACACTCTTCAGAACAGATCACACACTGAGTCACAAATCAGCCCTCAAAAAGTACAAAAAAACTGAGATCATATATGCATATTTTCAGACCACAACACTATGAAACTCGAGGTTAACCAGAAGAAATAATTTGTGAAGACCACAAATACATGGAAGTTAAAAAACATCTTACTAAAGAATGAATGGTTTAACCAAGAAATTAAAGAAGAAATTAAAAAGTACATGGAAGCAAATGAAAATGAAAACATGACAGTCCAAAACCTTTGGGATGCAGCAAAGACAGTCCTAATATGGAAGTATACCGCAATACAGGCCTTCCTCAAAAAGCAAGAAAAGTCTCAACACAAAACCTAATCTTACACCTAACAGAGCTAGAAAAGTATCACCAAATAAAGCCTAAAGCCAGGAAAAGAAGGGAAATAAGATTAGAGCAGAAATAAATGATACAGAAACAAGCAAACAAAAACCCCAGCAGAACAGATCAATGAAACTAAAAAAGAGGGTTCTTTGAAAGAATCAATAAACTTGATAAACCCCCAACCAGACTTAACAAAAAGAAAAGAGAAAGGACCCAAACAAATAAAGTCACAAATGAAAGAAGAGAGATCACAACCAACACCACAGAAATACAAACAATTATAAAAGAATATTATGAAAAAGTATGTGCCAACAAACTGGGCAATTTGGAAGAAATGGACAAATACCTAGAGACATACAAACCAGGAAAGCCGAAACAGGAAGAAATAGAAAATTTAAACAGACTCATAACCAGCAAAGAAACTGAATTAGTAATTAAAAATCTCCCAATAAACAAATGTCTAGGGCCAGATGGCTTCCTAAGGGAATTCCACCAGACATTTAAAGAAGAGTTAATACCTATTCTTTTCAAATTGTTCCAAAAAATAGAAATGGGAAAACTCCAAACTCCTTCTACAAGGCCAGCGTTACCTTGATTCCAAAATCAAGACAAAGACCCCACTGAAAAGGAGAATTATAGGCCAATATTCCTGATGAACATGGATGCAAAAATTCTCAACAAGATACTAACAAATTGAATCCAACAGTACATTAAAAGAATTATTCACCCTGATCAAGTGGGAAGTATTCCTGGGCTGCAAGGGTGGTTCAATATTCACAAACCAATCAGTGTGATACACCACATTAATAAAAGAAAGGATAAGAACCATATGATCCTCTCAATAGATACAGAAAAAGCATTTGACAAAACAGCATCTGTTCTTTTTTTTTTTTTAAAGATTTTATTTATTTATTTGACAGAGAGAAAGAGATCACAAGTAGGCAGAGAGGCAGGCAGGGAGAGGGGGGAAGCAGGCTCCCCGCTGAGCAGAGAGCCCGATGTGGGGCTCAATCCCAGGACCCTGAGATCATGACTTGAGCCGAAGGCAGAGGCTTAACCCACTGAGCCACCCAGGCGCCCCAACAGCATCTGTTCTTGATAAAAACCCTCAACGAAGTAGGGATAGAGGGAACATACCTCAATATCATAAAGGCTATATACAAAAGACCCACAGCTAAGATCATCCTCAATGGGAAAAAACTGAGAGCTCTTCCTCTAGAGTTGGGAAAAAGACATGGATGTGCACTCTCACCATTACTATTTAACACAGTACTAGATGTCTTAGCCTCAGCAATCAGACAACAAAAAGAAATAAAAGGCATCCAAATTGGCAAGGAAGATATCAAACTTCCGCTACCTGCAGACAACATGATACTCTATGTGGAAAACCCAAAAGACTCCACCAAAAAATTGCTGGAACTAATACATGAATTCAGCAAAGTTGCAGGATATAAAATCGACATACAGAAATTTGTTGCATTTCTATACACCAATAATGAAGCAACAGAAAATTAAATCAAGGTACTGATCCCATTTACAATTGCACCAAAACCCACAAGATACCTAGGAATAAACCTAATGAAACAGGTAAAAGATCTATCTGCTGAAACTATAGAACACTTAAGAAAGAAATTGAAGAGGACACAAAGAAATGGAAAAATGTTCCATGCTCATGGATTAGAAGAACAAATATTGTTAAAATGTCTATACTACCCAAAGCATTTTACACATTTATTGCAATCTCTACCACAGCATTTTTGTCAGAGCCAGAACAAATCCTAAAATTTATATGGAACCACAAAAGACCTTGAATAGCAAAAGCAGCCCTGAAAAAGAAAAACAAAGCTGGATGTATCACGACTCTGGACTTTAAACTGTATTACAAAGCTGTAGTCATCAGGACATTATGGTACTGGCACAAAAATAGATGCACAGACGGGGCGCCTGGGTGGCTCGGTCGGTTAAACATCGGCCTTCAGCTCAGGTCATGATCCCAGGGTCCTGGGATCGAGCCCCACATGGGGCTCCCTGCTCAGTGGGGAGGCCGCTCCCCCTTCTTGTGCTCTCTCACTCACTCTCTCAAGAAATAAACAAAACCTTTAAAACAAAGTATATAAAAAATAGGCATATAGATCAATGGAACAGAATAGAAAACCCAGAAATGGACCCACGACTCTATGGTCAACTAGTCTTCAACAAAGCAGGAAAGAATATTCAATGGAAAAAAGACAGTCTCTTCAAAAAATGTTACTGGGAAAACTGGACATGCAAAACATGCAAAAGAATGAAACTGGACCACTTTCTTATACCATACACAAAATAAATTCAAAATGGATGAAAGACCTAAATGTGAGACAGGGAATCATCAAAATCCTAGAGAAGAGCATGGGCAGAAACCTCTTTGACCTCAGCCCCAGCAACTTCTTACTAGATGTGTCACCAGAGGCAGGGGAAACAGAAGCAAAAATGAACTCTTGGGACTTCATCAAGATAAAAGGCTTTTGCAGAGGGAAGGAAACAATCAACAAAACTAAAAGGCAGACTACAGAATAGAACATATGTGCAAAAGACATATCTGATAAAGGGTTAGTATCCAAAATCTACAAAGAACTTATTAAAGTCAACTCCCCCAAAACAAATAACCCAGTTAAGAAATAGACAGAAAACATGAATAGACACTTTTCCAAAAAAGACATCCAGATACCTAAAAGACACATGAAAAGATGTTCAACATCACTCAGCATCAGGGAAACACAAATCAAAACCACAATGAGATACCATCTCATACCTGTCAGGATGGTTAAAATTAACAACACAAGAAACAAGAGGTGCTGGCGAGGCTGTGGAGAAAGGGGAACCCTCTTGCATTGTTGGTGGGAATGCAAACTGATACAGCCACTCTGGTGAGCAGTAGGGAGGTTCCTCCAAAAGTTAAAAACAGAACCACCCTATGATCCAGCAATTGCACTACTAGGTATTTACCCAAAGAATACAAAATTACTGATTCAAAGGGGTACATGCACTTTGATGTTCACAGCAATAGCCAAACTATGGAGAGAGCCCAAATGTCCATTGCCTGATGAATGGATAAAGAAGATGTGGTGTGTATATGTGTATATATATATAAATATATATATATTTATACACACATATATTCTATACACACACACACAACAGAATATTACTCAGTCATCAAAACGAACGAAATCTTGCCATTTGCAATGACATGGATAGCGCTAGAGTGTATTATCCTAGCAAAATAAGTCAGTCAGAGAAAAACAAATACCATATGATTTCACTCGTATGTGGAATTTAAGAAACAAAACAGATGAACATATGGGAGGAGGGGGAAAAAAAGGAGAAAGGGAAACAAACCCTAAGAGACTCTTAAGGATAGACAAGAAACCGAGGGTTGCTGGAGGGAGGGAGGTGGGGGATGGGCTAGATGGGTGATGGGTATCATTGTGGGTAGGTTGATGCTCATATAACAAAGAGGGCACTTGTTATGATGAGCACTGGGTGCTGTATGTTAAGAGATGAACCACTGAATTCTACTCCTGAAACCAATATTGCATTGTATGTTAACTAACTAGAATTGATATAAAAATGCGAAGAAGAAAAAAAAAAAAAAGGAAGGTAAAATCTTCCATTATGTTAAGCCAGGGTTTCTCAAGCTCTTTATTCTTAATACTTAGGGCTGGATAATTCTTTGTAACCTGCTCCTCTACAGATGGGTGTGATCCCCTAATATGTGATACATTCCAGTCGGCAGACATCTCAAATTCAAGAGGTTTTATTTTTTTTTTAATTCTCTCTTTTTAATGCAGTAACACATGAAAACCATAGATTTTTTTTTCCCCTAAAAAAGATTCTAAATAGTGTGGGGAGATACAGAAATTTAGAAGATAAAGCTGCTGCCTTTTGAGAACCTGCAAACAAATTTCACTTGTAATTTATATCATTTGGATCTCGCTCATTGCCCAAGCACATAATTTAGAGTCCCGTTTTAGTGTTACCCTTACTCTTCCAAAGTAATGGTACAATGATATATTTTTATGTTTGAGAAGCCCTACAAACATAACTCTACATAACTGCTGCCAAAAAATCATTTAAGGTTTTTTTTTCTTAATGACTTTTTAAAGTAAACTCTACCCCTAATGTAGGGCTCGAACTCACACCCCAAGATCCAGAGTCACATGCTCTATCTACCAATTAAGCCAGCCAGGTGCCCCAAAACCATGTAAGTTTTGCTTTAAATAACACAGATTCCTACTAATACAATACTAATTTCTACCCACTGCATTCAATGTTGCTACTCTGAAATGCAAAAACATCCTGAAAGAGACTCCAGACAACTCTATCAAAAAGCATCTCTTCACATTAAACAAATATCTTGGAACATATTTAATTAATATTCTGCGGGAGAATGCTGTTGTAAGGGATAATGGTGTAAGGTCACACCTCTTTACGACTCTCTACAGCACAGGGAAACCTAGAATGAACTACTACTACTACTACTAAAACATTCAGTATAGGTCTTCAAATTGCTCTATCTGCTCACTTAAATATATTTAACACATACCAGGAGCCATCACATTCAACTTCCAATAGGAATCACACTCCCAAAAGTGCCTGTAAAAGGATCTATCATTTGACTTTCTTTTTTTTTAACTTAAAAACAACAAATTTATATTTCATAATTCTGGAGGCTAGAAAGTTCATGATCAAGGTGACAGCAGATTCACCGTCTGGTGAGAACTCGCTGCCTGGCGTATACAGGGCTGTCCTCTCCCTTCCTCCTTACAAAACGGAAGGGGTCCTTTGACTTTCAAAACAACTTAAATGTATCATCACAAGTCTTTACTTCCTCTCTAAACAAAAGCTAACTGCTATGAGGTGCCTGGCTGGCTCGGCCCGTAGATCATGTGACTCTTGATCTCAGGGTCATGAGTTCAATCCCCATGATGGGCCTGGAGCCTATTAAAAAACTAACTAAATAAATATGCTGCTAAAATTCAGTCGTTCGTTCACTTGCTCACTTTTTAATTCATTCAGCTGAGATGCTGTGAAGGTCACATACTGGCCAGGCCCGGTGCTAGGCCCTAGAGAAACAAAACCAGACAAGGCACTTTCTCCAAATTCAAGGAGGTACCCAGTCTAGTTGCTGCCTTTCGGCCTGCTTCTCTACCAGCTCTCCCATGCCAGTGGGTACAAAGCACGGTGCTGAGTCCCGTGTAAAACCAGCACTAGCATTGGCAAGTGGCTGACAAGTTGCTAAGTCCAGTCAAGCATTATTGCTATCTGTCTGAAGACTTGATTCAGATGTCTGAGGAAACAAGAAAGCTGGCTGTTTTACTTCCTTCCCAATTTGTCATCAAAATGCACTTAGAGAAACATAAGACAAAAACTGGCAATAGCTGTCAACCATATGTCAAAGTCTGACTCAAATTTCCATAAATTACACAATCAAAGGGGACTGACCAAGAAGTACAACTGACCCAGAATTCATTACGATGCTCCCTGCCACATTTTATATCTTCTGAAATTCTACCCAATGAATGCCCACTTTAAACCAGCTTATATTTGCTTTTGATTGATTGTGTGGAAGGATGAAGAAGAATATTTGTGGTAATGCCTTAAATATAAATGCGCCTTTTTTTTAATATATGCCCAAGCCAACAAAAGAATAAAGAAATCCTAAACAAGCCAGAAAGGACAGGAATCAACAAATCCACAGGAGTATATGCAAGTACTAAGGCTAATGTTTTCCCTGTGGCCATTGCTGATTTCTAATGGCTAAAAGTCTGAGCTTTAATGATCCATGCTCCACAGGGACAAGGACAGAGTCTGGGCCCCAAACACCTAGGGAAGTAGGAAACACAAATCTTCTGTGAAGAAACACACCCTCAAACTAAATCTCAAAGAAATCACCAAAAACTTCCAAGACACATGAATTCATAATCAAAAATTACAATACAAATGAAGAAACAAGTCACAGCTAATAAAAGTCAACAGAATAGTAATAAAAAAAAAACCTATAGAATGAGACCCATAAAGACTGTGGGTATCCAAACTAGATTATAAACAAACTTATTTTATATTCTGTATTATTTGAAAAAATAAAGGGAAACCTGAAACTATGACAAAAGAATATCAATAACAACTACTAAGATTTGTAAAAAGAACTAAACAAGAGATCTAGAAACAAATAAATAAAAAATAGTATTGAAATTAGAGCAGATGAGTCACAACTGCATAAAGAATTAGTACACTGGAAGATATGAAAGAAATTGTCCAGAATTCAACACAGAGAATCAAAACCATTGAATTATGAAACATAGGTCAACAGCACGTGAGAACATCCTTCCTACTTTTAATTGTAGTTCCAGAAGGAGTTGGATTATAGGAGAGAGGCAGCCTTTAAAGGGATGATGGTTGAAAATGTCCCAGTGCCAATAAACGCCAAGAATTATCAGATTCACAAAGCATAACATACCGGCCAGCAAACTAAATGAGAAGAAATCCACATCAGGATACGTTACACAGGAAAACTAGAACACCAAAGACAAACTGAGGATCAAGCAGATAAAGAGACATGACAGCTTATAACATAATCACAGTTTTAAGGAAAACAGAGTAAAATAATATCAAAGTGAAAGAGTAAAATAATACCAAAGCAGTTTTGAAAGAAAGTAACTGTCCATTTAGCACTCTATTCCACAGAGAGGTAAAACTGTCTTTTGAGATCAAGGATGAAATAAACATTCAGAAAAACACAAAACAATGGGGTTTGTTACCAAAGATTCTCACTAAAAAAACCTCAAAAAGGGGGAAATAATACCAGAAAAAGCACTGAAATGTAAAAATCAATTATAAGAAAGTGATAAACATGTGAATAATTCCGAGCAAATAGTAACCACATAAAGCAATGAAAATGCCAAATTTGTGGAGTTACAAGAAATCAAGATAGAACTAAAACTCTAGAAAGCAGCATAAAAATAGGAGGGGTGCCTGGGTTGCTCAGGTCACTTAAAGCGTCCAACTCTTGATTTTGGCTCAGATCGTGATCTCCTAGTCGTGAAGCTGAGGCCCAAAAGGGGTTCCATGCTTAGCATGCAGGCTGCTTGGGTTTCTCTCTGCATCTCCCTATGCCCCTCCCCCCGCTCTTGCTCTCTCTCTAAAAATAAATAAATAAATAAATAAATATTTTTTTAAAAATTGGGGAAAAGGTGTGGCTCCTGGGTGGCTCAGTCGGTTAAGCGTCTGCCTCCAGCTTAGAGGGATGCTGATCCCAGCATCCTGGGATCAAGCCCCACGTCGGGACTCCCTGCTCAGCAGGGATCCTGCTTCTCCCTCTCCCTGCTGCTTCCCCTGCTTGTACTCTCTCTTTCTCTCTGTCAAATAAATAAATAAAATCTTAGAAAAAAAATTGGGAAAAATGTAAATGGAGATATAGGCTCTTATCTTGACACAGAGTAAAGTTAACTTTAGACTTTAAGTTTAATACACATGTTAAAGGATGACCACAAAAATTGTAAAAACAATACACAACATTTAAACTGATACGAAGGAATAAAATGGAATTAAGGGAAAAAATTTAAAAATCTATTCAAAAGAAGGCAAGGGAGGAGAAAAAACAGACAACAAAAAAAAGCAGAACAAAATGACCATAGAAACTAATCCAAAAATACCAGCAGCCACAACCAATGTAAATGGGCAATGGGAAAACTAAACCTTCAGCTACATGCACTGTTTACAAGGGACACGCCTAAAACAGGAGGACACAGAAAAGTTAAAGGTATCAGGCCAACACAGACCCAAATACAAGCACCACACAGTAGGAATATCAAATAGAGTTCATTGGAGAAAATAAAACAATGGCAACATGCTGGTGATCTGCCGAATTCCAGTGTCTCGTAGACAGGAATCCAGCCCCACACCTTTGGGCACTGCTGTCGCAATGGATGCCTCCTGGTTACGGCAGTGCCCTGTGAAGAAGGGAACCACTGGAGCCCAAAGGCTGCTATCAGCCTGTTCTGCCCTAAAGCTTAGATCTTCCAAGGCAGCTCTCTGATAAGCCACCAGAGAGAGAAAGAAATGAGCATCCACGCCCCTGTATCTTGTCTTCCCTCGGTGAAGCACAGGATAGAAAAAAGATAAAACAAATTCTAACCGAAAGCCATGTCTATAGCAGTAGCTGACAAAATTAACATCAAGTTGAAAAGCATGATTTGAGATACTCACTACTTCATGTCATTTTACTTCACAATCCTTATATTTTATGTATCGAATAACAAGTCTTTAAAAATACATCGCTCAAGGCATCAGAATCAAGGAGAAACTGCCAATGCTACTCTGTGTAAGATATCTAACACAATTATCTCAATTACTGAAACATTAATCAGACAAAAGGTAGACAAAATAGTCGAATGCTGCAATTAACAAGCTTGATCCAACAACTGGAAAATACAATTTTTTTTCTAAGCACACAGGAAACATTTACAAAACATGTCCTTGATAAGCCTTAAAGCAAATATCATATACATTCAAAGAATTAGCATCAGATAAAACACACCATCTGATTATAATGCAAGTATGTTAGAAATTAACAACACAACAAAATTTAATAAATAAAACCTCTACATTTGGAAACAAAAACAACCCATGAGTCAAAAAAGAAATGTGTTGGAAATTAGAAATTTTTAGAAATTGATGACGACCATCTACTTGCAAAAACTTGTGCGAGATGCCTAAAGCAATATGTACAGACCCAGAGTGTTTTATACATGAATGCAGTCAATGAACAGGTAATTCCAGCTTCACAGAAAACCCTGGAGAATAGAGGAAACTCTACAACTCATTTCATGAGTCCAGTACAACCCTAATAATACTCAAATCTGACAAGGACTATATAAGAAAGAAAAACTACACGCTAATCTCAGTCATGATCATGGATGCAAAAATCCTAAACAAAACAATAGCAAGCCAAATCCAGGAATATGTAATAAAAGATAATATAATCAACTCGTGTTTCTTCCAGGAATGCAAGTGTGCATCAAGACTGGAAAACATATTCATTTCAATCATCTCAATTAAGATAAAAAAATGCCTTTTTTTCTTAAGGATTTTATTTATTTATTTGACAGAGAAAGAGATCACAAGTAGGCAGAGAGGCAGGCAGAGGGAGAGGGGGAAGCAAGCTCTCTGCTGAGCAGAGAGCCCGATGCGGAACTCGATCCCAGGACCCTGAGACCATGACCTGAGCTGAAGGCAGAGGCTTAACCCACTGAGCCACCCAGGTGCCCCCCCAAAAATGCCTTTGATCAAATATCCATAACCACTCAATTGAAACTATTATCAAAGTAGGAACACAAGAGAAAATCTTTAATCTAATAAGTAGAACTTCAAGTTGTGAGGGTCTTCCAAGAAGGCTCCTTAAAGGGAGATGGGTCTCTTTTGCCTGCCCACTTCTCCGCTGCCTGGAATGGAGACTAGATGGCTGGTGCTCAGCACCTATCCTGGCCTATGAGGTGACCTTAAGGATGGTGCCAGATACTGAGAATCAAAGAAGAAAAAGACAGAAGGAACCTGGGTCCCTGATGTCTTAGAGACACTACACACAACTGCAAGCTGAGCTGCATGCCTCTGGACTTTTTTAACATGTGAAACTAAGACTTTGTATATTTAAGATACTTTTACTTATGCAGTCAAATGCCATCTTAACTGAAACACTATTTCTATTCAAATAGTACTAGAAGCTCTCAACTGGGAAAAAGGCAAAATAATACTAATAATAATATGTAAGAATGATTAAGAAACAAACCTATAATTATTCACATATGACTAGAAAACCTAAAAGAATCCTGTAGAAAATGACTACAAATAACTTTAGTAGGATGGTCAGAAAAAAAGGTCAAATGCACTTCTATGTACAAGCAACAATCAGTTAAAAATCTTTAATTTAAAAAAGATACCATTTGTAATAGCAACAACAACAAGGTAGCTAGGAATAAATCCAATCTAAAAGTCAAAACTTTTGTATAGAAAATCATGAAACTTTTTGGAAGGATGTTAATAAGACCAAAATAGATCAAGAAGAGTAAGAGTAGTTGTTAAGACGTTACTGCTGAAATCAATCCAAAGATTCAATGCAATCGTGATCAAATCTCAACAAGGTTTTTTAAGGAACTCGTCAAGCTAAATTTATAGACCATCACAAGAATAACAAAGTTATTCCTGAAGAACATAACAAGAGAGAAAAACTTGCACCCCAGACATCAAAAATTATCATAAGGCCACAGTACTGAAGAGAGTGGTCCTGGTGCAGGGACAGACAAATAGACCAATGGAACAGACCTGGAGTCCAGGAGCAGACTCATACATATATGAAAACCTAGGTGACACCGAAGGTTGGTTGCAAATGGTGATGTAGTCAATAAATGATGCTGGGACAACCACGATGAAAATAAAACAAAAGAAATTGGATACCTACCTGACAACATGCATATGAACTCAATTCTAAATGATGGAGTATTTTTAAATATGAAAGGCAAAACTATTATCTTAAATATATAATGTCTTTAAGAGCTTGTTTTAAGAAAAAATTCTTATAGTAGATTTTTTAATTGACCTTTTCAACTATATTACACAAAAGGGAAAAACATTTTAACCATATTAAAAGAACTCCTTCCAACGAAAGAAAGGAAAAAAAGACAGAAAAAAAAAAACAACAACAACAACAAGACGAACACAACTGGCCAATAAATATGTGAAAAGTTGTTCAATCTTTCAGTAATCAGAGAAAGCAAATTAAGACCACAACATGAAACCATTTTACATCCATCAGATTAGAGGAAAAAAAACTTTAATAAGAGTTGCCAAAAATGTGGATCAACTGAAATTCTCCTATACCTCTGATAAAAGAATAAGTTAGTACAACTACTTCGAGTACAGTACTGTTGACCTTTGAAAAACGTGGGGGTTGGGGTATGCACACTGCCCACCCCCCATGGTCAAAAATCCAAATATAATTCTTCACTCCACACAAAACTTAACTACTAATAATCTACTATTAACGGCAAGCCTTACCAGAAGCCATAAACAATAGATTAACACATATTTTGTATGTTATACATATTATATGTTGTATTTGTACAATACGTAAGCCAGAAAAAAGAAAATGTTAAGTCATGAGAAAAGACATTTACAGTACTGTACTATATTTTTTGAAAAAATCTGCATAGTAGTGGACTCACGAAGTTCAAAACTATGTTTTTCAAAAGTCAACCACATTTGGTTTTACTAGTAAAGCAGAAGATGCACACCCTATGTTCCAGCAACTCTACTGATATCCCTTTGCACAACTGCGCCAACTAACAGGTACAAGAACATTCACAGCAGCCCTGTATGCAGTAGAAAAGAACTATAAACAATCAAAATGTCAGTCAATAACACAGCAAAATAGCTGAGCGAAAAGAATGAACTCCACCCACATATGCCAACATGGATTCATCTCAAAAACAAGCAAAAGAAACAAGTCGGAGGATATATATGGTATGATTCCGTTTATATAAAGGTCAAAGCCAGCAAAATTAAACATACCATTTAAGAATGCCTCCATGTGTGATAAGACTATATAGAAAAGCTTAGGGTGCTTAACAAAAACGTCAAGATAGTGTTTATTTGTGGCTCCTCCAGAAAGGAAGATTAACTGAGAAAGTGCAAACTACTAACTGGCTAAATTCCATTTCTTAAACTGAATGTGAGGCCTATGTGAGTTCACTTAATTTCTCTGGAAATAATACATATTAGCTATATATACTCTTCTCTGTTGATTATGCATTACATAATACATTTAAATGACACAAAAAATATCCAGAAAGCTGTTTTAAAATATCTTGTTCATCTTTATGTTTTTTTTTTTAAAGGCCACTGGTATGTAAAAGTAGTCCTTTAAGTATAACAAAATAATGACATTAGCATCTGATGTTAAAGGTATTCATGTGCCCTGCCCTTTATAATGCACATCAACTTGTCTTCCAAAGCAACCCTGAAGTGCAAAAGACGTCAAGGCTTTGCGCAAAAATAAAGACTTTATTGACTTGCACCAGTACAACCTTTCTTGTATAAAACAAACGACATGCATTCTGCATCTGCTAACGAAATCCTTTAAATTTGTTTTCGTGACAGCGGTATTACAAGACAAATATATTCAGCTAAATAAACACTGAGGGAGGCTATCATTTAATTATGGTACATCAGATTTCTATCTTAAATTGCAGCCTGAAGTCTCAAAAAGAATCTTCTTTGCTTACGGCAACTATAAGATAAAATTGGGACACTCCAGCTAGAACCCTAATTTGAATAGTGACAACTCGGGGGCTTTAGGCAAATTCACGGACTCAGTTTCCAAATAAAAAGTTGTTTGTTCAATATCCACAGCAGCTGGCAGGTATTTTTATGACCGCTCATTCTATAATATCCCTGGCAAGGCAGTACCAATCTCAGCAGATGAAGTCCCCAAATCCACAACCACATGAGCCAGCGACCGATTCAAGAATCCAAGCCCCCAGTCTGAATCTCCTTGAAACAGGTGATCTTCTATGCCTTCGTTGTCCCGGGGTGTGGGGAGCAATGAGGGAAAGTTCTGGGAAGTTAAGACGAGTCCGTGAATCGCATGGGCAAAACTCTGCTGGGATCTTACAGAACATTCATGTCATCTAACCCCCTCGTTTTTTGATACGGAAAGTACGTCTCAGGGTGAAGCGCACCTGCTCAGGATCTAACAGCTATTTAAATTCGTCTCCTCACCTAGCTCAGTGATCCTTCCCCCTACCCATTCCCCAAAACTCCAAGTCGTTGCTAACACGGAGGAGGTGAGAAAACTCTCACCTCCTTAGCGTGGCCAGGTTGTGAGGGCTAGAAAGGGTCGTAGAGATAATCAGATAAACCCTTCTAACAGGTGTGAAAACAGAACAGTAAGTGACGCAGCTTGAGCGGTTAAATCACTGACCCTCTGCCACCGAACTGCAGGAGCCTGACAAAGGCAATGAAAGATCATTGGCGACCCCACTTCCCGTCTCCAGGAGGGCGGGTGTCAAAAACACCCGGTCCCTCCACTGCAGCACGAATCCCGCGCTTCCCACGCAGAACCAGGAAGCCGGTTGGTGGGGAAATTGGAACAGCGGATGCGCAGCACCGAAAATGCCGCGGTAGGGCAAGAACCGAGTCCCGCCTCTTTCTTCCGCATCCGTCGATGCGGAGAAAGGGAAACAGTAAGGTTGCGACGCCTCCCGCGAGAAGGGGTACCTGAAGCTCGCGCCGCAGTCCCTCGCCACTACCGCACAGGAGCCCAATACCCTGCTTCCGGGATCCAGTCGGGCGCGGAGGCCAGAAATCGCGGGAGGTAGCCGCCGGCCCGCCCCATCAAAGCCCCGCCCCCACGGCCCGCTCTGCAGAGGACCCGGGCAACTTCCGGGACGCCACGCGTCACTAAGCAGCCGATCCCCACTTCCGGAAGCAGTGCTCCCTGCTTCCGTTTCGGGGACAGCGCGATTTCGATCGAGATTTCCGCGCTTTTGATTGGTGGAGTGAGAGAGCGGGTCTCCGCTGATTGGTGCCGGCATCTTCCGCCCCATAGACGCCGCGGGGCGCAGAATTTCAGTCATCTGTTTCCTGCCGGCCACAGGTCTCGCACCGCAACCATGGTGGATGTTATGGAGTTGCCCAGGTCGCGCATCAACGCCAGCATGCTAGCTCAGTTCATCGACCGGCCGGTCTGTTTCGTAGGAAGGCTGGAAAAGGTGCGCGCCGTCGCTGCCCCGGGCTCCCTGCTGTGTAGGCGGGTGGAGGGACCCCGTGACCGCCAGGGCCGCAGCCTCAGGGTGGAAAGGGAGGGTGAAGTAGGGCAGGCCTTAGAGCATCACTGCGCTCCCAATTGCTTCGTTTTACACGAGGGGACGTTCTGCACACTTTTTAGCCACTGCAGCCCATTTTGGCGCCACTTTTATGGCGCGGAATCGTGACGTTTTCGAATGAGCTCCGTACTAAATTCTAGCTTCCTCCCCTCTGGTTCCTTTTTGTATTTACAAAAAGAAAATTAGAGACCTGACTCACACATCTGCCTCCTGATTTTTTAGTTTAGCCAAACTCGACAACTACTGTTTTTCTAGTTTCCTTTTCATGCAATTTTTTCCTCAAACTTCGCTTTCTCGTTAGAGTCACTTCGCCATAAACATTCTTCGATTGTCCTTCCAGATTCCATAGCAGTCAGTGTTCTCGTGCCAGTGTTAGAGTGCAGCATCTTCACCGTATTGATGAGAAGAAGCCGCAAAGTTTCGGAGTCAGTGAACCGGGAAAGCTGAGGAGGGAAAAAATAACTATTAAAAAGCCTTAGTAGTTCATTTCAGCCACACATCCTCTTCGTTAAATAGGTGTTATTTGCCTTCAGAGTAGGGAAACTGGGTAGGAGTGGTGTGTATGGTTAACTGCCCAAGGCCACAGCAAGTAGCAAAGCTGACCTTCAAACCAGATCTGAATGCAGTCTTTACAGCTAACAGTAGTTGAACCCAAATCTTCTGGCAACCAGTTCTCTTTACTTCATCATGCTTATTTTTTTTTTCAAAGTACTCTCTACCCCCAAGGTGGGCCCCAAACTCATAACCCTGAGATCAAGAGTGGCACACTCCAGGACTGAGCCAACCAGGTGTCCCTATCAAGCTTAATTTTTAAAACCTACCCTCTGGTGGAATACCTACTATTTAAATCATGAGTGCTGGTAGATCTCACTTTTAGACATTATGGACCCCCTTTAATTTGTTGTTAGGGCAGGGTTGCCAGATTTAGCAAATAAAAATATGAGACATATTTGTACTAAAAAGTACTGTTTATCTGAAATTCAAGTTTAACTAGGTGTCTTTTGACCAGATACGGTAACACAGGATTATAATTTGAACCAAATTGTTCAAAAACCATTGCTTTGTGTGCATTGACTAAGTATGTTTGGGTCAATCTGCTCATTTTCAAACTTGTAATATTATTTTAATGAGATTTTAAAGTTTATGTTGTTGGTTTTTTTAATCTTGTATTTCTTTTTTAGATTCATCCCACTGGAAAAATGTTTATTCTTTCAGATGGAGAAGGAAAAAATGGAACCATTGAGTTGATGGAGCCTGTATGTTTAAGTATTAACTCTATGTCTCCTGTGGTTAATTCATCTTGCTGATGTTTCTGATTCTTGGAGTGGATATATAAAGGACCAGCTTATAAAACTTCCCTGCTCTAAAATTAAACTTTTGTCCTCTTCTTACATTATATATCCCTTTACATTTCTAACCAATGATTCTTTGGGCTCCATGATTTTTTAATAGATCCCTTAACTGGGTAACAATTCCTATTCCTATAAAAGACCAAAAAATCACATTAAAAAAAAATCTTTTAAGTCATTTTTTCTTTCCTCAGGAGTTTAACATTTTTAAAATTCTATTTTCTGTTTTTGTTTACATGTACTTTTAGTTATCTCTTGTTTTTACATTTTACATTTATTGTACTCAAAAAAAATTTCTTGGTTTTTTTATGAGGACAAATCCATGTGTTGTTTGGTTAATATGTACAGAATACACTGCACAAGATACAGGAAACAGAAGGTTCTTTTCAAAGGTCTTTTTAAACAAATTACTCCTTGTAGAAATGCTGGACATTCTCATTATCTTTAAGTGATTTTGTCTTCGACTTAAACATTTTAACTGGATCTTTGGACATGAAGCTACTGCTAAAGGACTTGACATGCTGACATTAAGTACTCAAACATTTTTAACAACTTATAGTTCAGTTTTTGCATTGGTAAATTTTAAGATGATTTTGTTACGTGAAATGAAAGATTAGTAAATTGTAACAATTTTCCAGGTTATCAACTAAAATATGAAACACCAGGTTGACAATTTGTTCTTTGTGTTAGCTTGATGAAGAAATCTCTGGAATCGTGGAAGTAGTTGGAAGAGTAACAGCCAAGGCAACCATTATGTGTGGATCATATGTCCAATTTAAAGAAGATAACCATCCTTTTGGTAAATAAAGCATTCTAGTATTAAGTAGTTTCATGTAATTAGGAGGAAAACAGTTTTCTTCTTAACTTGAGATATCTTGGTCTTGAGTCTCAGTCCTGCCATCTTTCAATTTCTATAGAATTTTCTGATCCCAAAGGAAAATGGGAGAACATTTTGGCCCCCTTTTAAGTAATGCTTGTATATGTAGGAAGCTCAGTAAAGATTAGTATTTGTGAGAAGAGAAACTTAAAACATATGGCAAACAAAAATAATGTTGATTTTTTTGTTTTAACATATGCATCAAAAGCATCAAATAATGCATAACACCTAAAACTAGGCAAGAAATGCCTGTACAATGGATATCAAAAGGAATAGTTGCCTATACCCCATGTCTTTTATATTTTAGAGTCACAGGTAAATAGCTGTGATGATCCCTATCTATTTTAGAAGACAGATTGTGAAAATAAGTTGATCTCTAAAAAAGAGAAAGAGGTAGAAATCTTTTAGATAATAAATGATGTTACATCTTTCCATTGTAAATTAAATATTTGATAAAATGTTTTTTTCAGATCTTGGACTTTACAATGAAGCTGTGAAAATTACCCATGAGTTCCCTCAGTTTTTTCCTTTGGGGGTTGTGCAATATGATTGATCTTGATGAACACATTGAAGACTGTTATAGGAAGCCCCTGATATTTGAGAAGATTTCTGTGATTTTTAATATTTAATTTGTTCTCCTTTTAATTTCATTTACCGAACCTTATTAGCTATTGCAGTATCCCACTTTTGATGGAACCTGTCTGTATATTGAAAGTTAAGTCCTCATTAAGAATCACTTCTTCAGTATACGGTCAGATCAGATGCAAGAACAAAGCAGTTGCCTTGAGTTTAGTTTTCTGTTTTACTAATAAAAGCTGAAATGGGACATATGTTGATCATTTCGTTCTTATTCTTTTAGCCATGTATTCAAACACAAACTTGGATTTCATAGTTGTAAGGTCAGAACTTAGACCTACCAAATGAAATCCTGGGCCACATGTGTAAAGAATTTACTTGCTAACTCATAAACTACATTATTATTTCCTTGACACTCTGAAAAAAAGTGATTTTAATTTATTAAAAGAGCAAACATAATCCTTTATCTTTTATAATTTGTGAGTACCTATATTAGAATTCTCCAGAGAATCAGAACCAAAAGAACCATATATTCCAGAACCATATATATGAGATTTTGTTACAGGAATTGGCTTATGTGGTTATGGAAGCTAAGGAGTCCCAAGGTCTGAGAATCAGGGGAGCTGATGTAACTTGTAGTCCAAGGTTGAACGACCAGGAGTGGGAGGCCCACTGGTATAAATTCCAGAGTGTGAAGGCCCAAGAACCAGGAGCTCCCATGTCTGAGGACTGGAGGAGGTGGACATCCCAGATCTGGAGAAGCAAATTCGCTCTTCCACCACCTTTTTGTTCTATTTGGGCTATCAACATATTGGATGATACCCACCTACTTGGTAAGGGCCTACTGATTCAGACACAAAACTCTTCTGGAAATTCCCTCACAGACACACCCAGAAATAATGTTTTACTGGCTATCTGGGTTTCCCTTAGCTAAGTTGACATAAAATTAATCATCACAGTACCTCTTTCTCAGGATTTTGAAACCATATTTACTAATGCCAAATAAAGGATATCTAATCATTAGAAAAGTTGATGAAATCATTTGATTTTTTTTTCTTCCTTTCAACTGTCATTCTTAGTATGAAATTCCTGTTTACTTGTACTTCATACCACTAAGTAACGCTGAGGATGGGCCAGGTAGGGATGTGACAAGTATAGGATAGAGAGTAAAGCAGAATAACTGGTGACTTATATGGCCAGTCAAGTTTTATGGCTTGACTCATTCTCTTCAGTTAGGTAATAAACTAATTCTAAATTCATTTAGGTTGTAAATTATACCAAAAATATTTATTTTATGGACACCTGGCTGGTTCCGTTGCTAAAGCATGCAACTCTTGACCTTGGGACTGTAAGTTCAAGCCCCATGTTGGGTGTACAAAATTTGAGATTGATAGTATCTTCAATTTCAACTTTTATCCCCAAATATTCTCCAAATTACTTAAGGAACATTGCCATAGCCACTTATGGTAAAACATGGGAAGTCAAGACCACTATAGTTGAAATTTAGGTTTAGGAGGAACAGCAGCCAGTCTCACAGTGTTGTCTCGAATGCCAGAGAAAGAGTCCGTCCTCAGTTGTGTTAACCTCTGATGACTCTCTGCTATGAAAATGTTAAAGGTATCCTGCTTAAAACCTTGCCTTGAACTACTGTTTAATAAATTGGACTAAATGAGTAGGATAATTTGCTTTCCATCAAGTGAGTCGTTTCTACTAATTATTTATGGTGCCATATCTCCAGTCCCTGCCTCACTTCTAAGCTGCTCAGCATCTGCAGCTGGATATCCCACCAGCACTTTAGCTTCAGCAAGTGTAGCTTGAATGTGTGCAGACTCCCATGTGTTCCCTGATTTGTAATAATTTAATAAGGATAAATTCACGTGCATGATTCACATATTTCAACTGTACAATTCAGTAGCTTTTAGGTATATTCAGTGTTGTATACCATCACTATAATCAATTTTAGAACATATTCATCACCCCAAAAAGAAACCCTGTACCTTTTACATACCATGGCCTAATCCCTCTACCACCACAACCACCCCCTAACCACAAGAAACCACTAACTTACCTTCTGTCTATAGATTTGCCTATTCTGGACATTTCAGAGAAATGGAATTACGTGTGATCTTTTGTGACTGACTTCTTTCACTTAGCATGTTTTCAAGGTTCATCTATATAGCACATATCAGTGCTTCATCAACCTTTTTATGGCCAAATATTCCGCTGTATGGATATACCACTTTTTATCCATTTATCATTTGGAAATTTGGGTGGTTTCCACCATTTGGATATAATGAATAATGCTATTATGAGCATTCATGTGTAAGTTTTTGTACATATTTTTTATTTCTCTTGGATATACACCTATAAGTGGAACTGCTGCACCAAATGATAAATATGCTTAAGTTTTTGAGACACTGCCAAACGTCTCCTAAGTGGCTATACCATCTTACATTCCTAGCAGCAGGGTTTAAGGATTCTAATTTCTCCACATCCTCACCAACACTTATTATAATCTGAGTTTTTGATTATGCCATCCCACTGGGTATGAAGTGGTACCTCACTGCGGTTCTGATTTGGTCTTCCTTTAAAGTTACCATAAGCCACCCCATTGCCCAGAAAAGCTTGAGTATCTCCAGTCCTTTTCATTGCCACTGCCCCTGCAAGTTCAGACAGTTGTCATCTCTCACTTGAACTATTAGAACAGCCCTAACTGTAAATGGCCTTCCAGTTCCCAGGCTCCTGGGTTTCCCAGCCAATACAGCTGCATTTAACATCAGTTCTAACCATCATACCATAAAGTTAACAAAAAAGAGAAGTTTGGGAAGCAGAAAACTTCCTGGGAAGCTGACAGTGGGGAAACCTGGCCAATGCTACCTCAGTGAAGCGATCAAGGTTAACATCAGCAGTGACAACAGGCAGAGATCATGTGCCCTCTAATGTGATAAGAAAGGTACTTCGCCACCCTGGTATTTTTTCAAAAATCCTTGCCACCAGCTAATCATGAGAAAATATCAGACCCAAACTGAAGAACGTTCTACAAACTGTCTGATCACCCCTCAAAACTGTCAACATCATGAAAAACAAGAAAAGAGAAACTCACAGAGCAGAGAAGACTAAGCCTGGATTGGCTCCTGGAACAGAAAAAGACAAAGGAAAAACTGGTGAAATCTGAGTAAAGGCTAGCGTTAACAGTAATATACCAGGGTTGGTTTCTTAGTTTTGACAAACGTACCATGATAATGTAAGGGAGCATAAAGGGAGACACACTCTGGGGGAGGAGTTACACAAGAACTATCTCACAACTTTCCTGTAAATCTAAAATTTCTCCACAATAAGGCACAATAAGGCACAAAAAGGCATTAAAGAAAATGAACCTCCTCAGGTTCCCCACTGACTACATGAGGCCCACATTTCCAGTTAGTAGTTACCCTTCACAATCTGACCACGTCTCACCTCAGACCAAATCCTACTTTCCCCTTGAAACTATCATCCATCCAGTACTGATCTGCTGTTACTGGAACAAACTAGACCCTCTAAGATCTGGGTGCCATTGAACTTGCTCTTTGCTCTGACTGGAATGTCTGGAAAGGAAAACATTCTCTAAGCTTCCCTATCAGGCAAGCAGAGTTACTTACTTTATGTTATATTCCTTTCTTTATACCTCTTATCACACTTAACTTGCTCATAACCTTTTTAATTTTCAAATAAACATTGTTTATATACCATAAATATATAAATTACATTTGGTTATATTAATATATATGTAGTATAAATACATATTTTATACATATATATATATACACACATTTACAGTAGCCCCCCCCCAATCCTATCCATGGGGACTATGTTCCTAGACCTCCAGTGGAGATGCCTCAGATAGTACCAAACCCTAAGAATACTGTTTTTTCCTATACATACATACACACATACCTATGATAAAGTTTAATTTATAAAGTGGGCTCGGTAAGAGTTTAGCAATAACTAATAATAAATTAGAACAATTCTAACAATACGTTGTAATAATAGTTACATGAATGTGGTCTCTCTCAAAATTCCTTACTGTACCGTACTCACCCTTCTTGTGATGATGTGAGATGATAAAATGCCTATCTGGTGAGATGAAAGGAGGTGAATAACATAGGCATTGTGATACAGCCTTGAGCTACTATTGACCTGAGGATATATGAAAAGGAGAATCATCTGCTTCTGGACCGCAGGTGACTGAAACTATAGAAAATGAAATAAAGGGGGACTACTGCATATATATTTAAACACTTCAAAAATCAGAAAGTAGAGTTTCAGTGTCTCTCCAAAGACACTGCTATGGATTTGTAGGTAACTTTCCAGAGTTTTGACTACATAAATGTCTATAGGACCTCAATATACTATTCTGCAACATGTATTTCTCCTTTAATATGTCTTGGCGATTGACATATAAAACTATCTCATCCTTTTTAATGGTTGCAAAATATCCATTGTGCCAAGTGCTTATTTAACCAGTCCCCTAGTTAGTCTTCTCCACTAAGGAGAGGTGTTTATAGTGAAAAGCCTGTAGCTAAAAAACCTGTCTTACCGGTATCTCTCAATGCCTAACACAGTGTATGAATAAATTAGTCCATCCAACATGGCTTGAGAAGCAAGGAAGCCAAGGAGAGAGCTAATGAAGACCTAAATCGTAATAGGTGAAGTGACAAAGGACAGGAGGCAAGAGGTTCAGAATATTTTATAATGGATTCCACAGGACTCAGTGACAAAGCTAGGAACTGAACAGAGTAGGAGGCAAGAATAAGGTCATTTGGCAAGGAGGCAAAAAGTTTGCTTCAATACAAATTTAAGTAGTTGATAGGTCCTTTTAGTGAAGATGTCCAGAAGGTATTTGGAAATGTAGGATCAGACAGATTTAAGAGACAACTTGCCTAAAATATTTAGAGTAGAGTTTAAGAGATCTTCCCATCCCTTATCTGCGATTTCAAAATCTAAAATGGTTTGAAACCCAACAGCTTTTCCCTAAATTCGGGACAAAACTCATTTGGCAACAAAACCAGTAAGAATTGTAGTGAGGCTCCTTGTAGTCTTTATCTCACTTACTGTAAATACTCCTAAGCTTCACTGCAGAAATACCAGTGTGTTTGATTTGAGGGTGCTGCCCTCTGGGGAGGGTGTTACATAACATCTATGGCAGATGCATCCTATGACTTTTTCTAAAATCCAGAAATTCTGAATTCTGAAGCACACCTGGCCCCAAGAGTTCCAGGTAAGGGATTGTTCCTCAATCAAAGGACAGCATACGAAGTGAGAAAACCACATAACTAATGACACAAGGGAACTGTGCACTATGCAACAGTAGCGGGAGAATGACTGAGTCAGGAGAAGGACCCCAATGATGCCTGACACTTAGTAAGCACTCAAATATTTACTCACTGAAAGAGCATCATGAAAGGCAAGGTAGAAGAGTTTCAAAGAGTAATCAAGAATGTTCAAAGTTCAATGAACAAGTGAAAATAAGGATTAAAATACTGAGGGGCCCCTGGGTGGCTCGGTCAGTTGAGCACCCCACTCTTGGTTTCTGCTCGGGTCTTGTTCTCTGGGTCATGTGGTCGAGCCCCATGAGCTCTCTCTCTCTCAGACAAATCTTTTTTTTTTTTTTAAGGATAAAACACTGACATTATAAACATATATCACACTTGTTGTTTTTTTTTTTATCAAACCTACTTCTAAAAAGAATTAGGCTACAAAAACAAAGGACGTAACAACTACAAAAGCACTCAACAGGAAATACAAGTAGGTGTTAAATTTAGCTCCAGGTGTCCAGGGAACCTAGGAAAAGGAAGGAACAATAGGCCATATAATTTTCATAGCCTTAAATTCTTTATGATAATCAAACTTTTCCTTAATATTAAATTCTAAAAGGAATATCACACAGAATCTAATGTGAAGGATGACAAACTACAAAATGTTTGTCTTCAGTAGTAATTTTACAGACATACCCCAAATGATTTTTTCCTCATCTGAAAAAGGCAAAATTAAAACAACTCTAAAAGCATCTCTTCATAGGGTGAGTTAAATGGTTTGAGTGATAAACTAGTATAATCACTAAATTCATAGAATTGTGAGGTTGTCTTTTAAGGTATTCATTTAACATATATTAATACTCAATAGGGGCACCTGAGTGGCTCAGGGGGTTAAAGCCTCTGCCTTCGGCTCCGGTCATGATCTCAGGGTCCTGGGATCGAGCCCCGCATCGGGCTCTCTGCTTGGCGGGGAGCCTGCTTCCTCCTCTCTCTCTGCTTGCCTCTCTGCCTACTTGTGATCTCTCTCCTCTCTGTTGAACAAATAAATAAAATCTAAAAAAAAGAAAAATACTCAATAAACATTTTGTGTCAAGTCCTGGGCTAGAGATACATATAAATAATGTCCCTACCCCCTGAAATTTCAATCTGTAGCATTTTAGCATAATCTCTAAATGTGTCTGGCTCAGAGATGTTTAATATTTAATTGGTCTAATGATTCAAAGAAATCCATGGTTATGAACAACCAAATTCTGTAGGTTCTATTTGGTGAAACTACAATTTGGTTTCCTCCCTTATATATTATATAATATATTATATAATTCACATGGAATTTGATTCTGATCTGTTGCTGAAAGAAAATTAATAATCTGACACCACAGGTTATCCTTCTTAGAAAGATGCTAAATCTAGAGTAATAATAAAGCATATGCTTTAAGTTACTTTTTAATTGGGATGTTGGTTTGAAGTAAGCCACTTACGTTCTTTATGACCCCATTTGACCTAGAGCATAGAGTTTGAGATGGCTAATTAAGACCAGAGGTGTAGATTATGAACAATTTATAGTGGAATACATTCATCTCGACTGCAAAGATTAAATTTGTCATTAGCATGCCATTGTTTCTTCTTTACATAACACAAAATGAGAGAAACAGAGCACTATGTTCTGTAGCATTTCCTAATCTTTTTTTTTTAAGATCTGGACTGAAATATAGTGGCTTTCACAGATGAAAAAAATTTTTTTCAACATGATTATTTCTGTAGGTGGGGAGTTAAAGAACAACAATCTCTGTGGATTTCATATAATGCATTATCTAAGATGCGAAGTTGAGAAAATTTCAGATAGTTCTAAAACAGTGAGTGCCATAAGTTGAAAGGAAAATATATGAGCAGTAAGTGTAACAGTTTTGGCAACACCACACACGACATCGTGACTTAATTAGCCTCTGTTTTAAAGAGATTATTCATTTTTCACAAGAGTTTGAAATACTACCCAGGAAAATAAGTCAATTACTTTGGCTAAGAATCTCTCACCATAAAATGCTATGATAGTTTATTTTATAATAGATGTAAATGAATGGTTTCATTGAAAGATCTTGATATCTTGTTACTCTAAATCTTAAAAGATAATCAGCAAAGAGAAATTTTTCTATTGATTAATTACTGATTTAAATGCTAGGTCCTTTAATATTTTTAGCTTAGATATTTAGATTTTAGCTTAGATATTTATTCAGGATTATTACTACTACTACTAATTATTATTATTTAAACCTGAATATTTACTTTCATTAACTCAACTCCACTTAATACATATGACCATTTAAAGCCAAACTGTATCAAATAAATTTAGCATAACCATAAGAAAATCAAAATCAGTGTCACATTTCACTTAAACATCTTAATATTTTTCTGTAGCTTTTGAGAAGCTCTAAGTATTGGGCAAACATTGGGCTTGATGAAAGAATACATCTTTAAGAGGTTAAGTTATTCTTTAAAAGTGATCAGGGTTCCACCGAGTCAGTTATTTCTTTCCTATGGCTCAGACATGTTATGCCTTAGTCATGTATTTGATCTTTTAGGAGAGGCAGACCATGCACCAGGGGCTGCATCATTTTGGAATCTCCTCAGAAATTACTAAATGTTTTCCAGATGAACATACTGTGGACCAAGGGAGGAGTTAGGCATTAGAAATCATTGCTTCCAAACCAGGGGAATTTGTAGACTTCTTTTTCTTTTGGAATCCGTGACCTAAAGGAATTGACCCACTGAGCAATTTCCTTCACTCTCAGCAGTATGATTAAGTCACGAAAACAACTCAGGATGAGATATGATATTTATTTCTATCCCACTTGTTTCTAAAAAAAGAATTTAAAACAGCTGCAAAGGCTTCTATCCTTTCCCTGTTTTCTCATAAATTTATACAATGTGACTTTTCAAATGTGGACTTGAGTTACTAGTGGAGGTAGAATGGGACAGTCAGAAAATTGATGACTGTCATTTGTCACAGGAACATTAATCTCCTAAAACTGGTACTAATATCCTGTTTTAGCCCTTCTTAAGGAAAACTTAAAAATAACCTTCCAAGATGAATAAAATATGTTCTATGTTGCTTTTCTTCCTTTAGCTTTTATCTTATAACTTAAACTTATTTGATACAAATTTAGTAACATTTTAAGCAATATAGAGAATATACATTATCAGTACATATGACTCAAAACCTATACATTATCAGTATATGAGACTCAAAACCTATACCTAAGAAAGCTTAAACAAAAATAAATGCTTCTTTTAATCTGATTCACAGTTGATTCTTTCAGCACTGAAAGGAAAAACAGGTCAAAAGGAAAAAAGAAAAAAAAAAGGCCAAAGAAACATTTGTAAATTTCATCTACAACTGGTAAAAGACACCACTTACATATAAATTGACGATTTCTTAATCAAAAACCTGGAAAGGATTATACGACACCATATGCACTAGGTATGACTCCCTAAACCGCCTGGAATACATGACATTTGGCTTCTATAGTTTTAAAAATAGGATCCAGACATAAGTCATCTGATAAATTATCTCACTGGAAATGAGGTTAGGAAACTGCAGGGATTTGGTAAATAAAATAAGACAGCCAGTTGCAACATCAGAACACTGAGGGTCTTATCTGAAGTACATTTCAGAAATGAATGATTTGGATTGATGCATTTGAACTTTAAAAATTTTTATGAGTTAAAATCATGAAGTCAATGACATTTAGAAACAGTCATACTGCCTTCCCTGTTTTCAACAGATTCTAAATCTAGCTACATGTGTCCTGTGATCACTATATCTGGTTACAAATAGCAATAATTGTTGCAAAGCAAATTACATGGTGGCACAGGAAAACATTCTCCCCATCCAACAGAGGGGAGAGTGGATTACCTCACTCATATAGCCTGCAGGTTATAGAATGAAGATTACAGACCTTAAAATGAAAAAGGAATGCATGCTAAAGGAGAAAAATGATTTCATGAAAAATAAAAAGACAGATTGCTTTGTTTAGGGGAAAACTTATAAAGTGCTAATGAGAAACTTTAGATACACATATTTAAGTATTTATGAGCTATGAAAACTTGTTACTAAGAAACGATCTTATTCATTTCCATAATATTCATAAGAATGCAGACATGCAAATAAGTTTTGCTCATAGGGCTTGGATATGTTACAACATATTATAATATACATTGCACAATGACATTGTATAACAGTATACAACTAATTACATTTATGTATTATAAATGTAATAATACATTATCATTTTAGACAATATGTTACAATCTGGAAATGGGTCATTTCTACCAGATTCAGTACAGATTAAAGTATTACTGTTAGTTTTCACCCATGAATTTGGTAAGAAGTGGCCAAGGCACCAAATATAAACTACTTCAGGATACGCTTTCATGTAAGTAACATCTAGGAGGTTGCCACACACACGGGTGATTACTGTAACAGAGATTCCAAGAAATTAGCCCAGGAACCATTTTATTCCATTTATGGCAGTTTATTCCTTTTACTGTTCCTCAATCTTTTTAAGTCTTCCTTTGATAAATATTAAAATTTCATGGCTTAAGATTCTTAGTCAGGATTCTGAAATGCCCTCCCTCCCAAAACCCTACAATCCCACCAAGAATCACTGATAATGAGAAGACCTTGAATGTGCTGTCAGACTTTTTAGAATTTGTCTACCTCTCTGATACATTTCTAACTCCACAAGGGTAGGAATAGTGTGGGGGAACCTCAAAGATAGTGGATGAGGGTGAAATAAACCATCTGAACCATGTGAATAAATTCCCTATTCAAAAGTTAAATGAAAGAGTCTTCACAACAGATTTATTCCTGAATAGTTAGCCCTCAGGTAAACAGGAGGTAAAATTTCCAATAGGTTTCATTCTAAATAAATGAACCAAGTTCGGTCACTTTGGCCTAACGGTATATAAAGGTATCCTCCAAACAGGGAACGAGACATTCTGTTATCCCTAAACACATGATTTCATCTACAGTGGAAACCACTGAGACAGAAAATGAGTACTAAGAACCCACACTAGGTGGCAAAAAGATGAGGGAGCACAATATGCTGAGCAACCTTATGACAAAAATCGTCTCTGAAACAAGACAATCAGAGACTTTAGGCAGTACTGTTAGTCCTCCTCACCCCAATGGCAACCAAACACTTAAACCTGGAAAAACACTCCGAATATATTGCTTCTTATTTTGAACTAAGTAAATTACACAAAACATATTACATCCTACAAAGTTCTTTGCAGTAATGACAATAGATACTATTTTTGAAGGTTTCTTATGAGCTATGTTTGCCCTTTATTTAATATATAAGTCCCCACCCCTCTCTCAGAAAATCAAAGCTGGAAGGTAGTTCCTAATTTGGCTAATGTTGCATAGCTACTGGATGATAGTCAAAATCACCATCTCTTTTTTACTTCAAAATATGCTCTCTACCGTTACATAATGCATCCCTTGACAGAGGTTGAAACAACTGTTTAATTTTTTCTAAGATTTTATTTGTCAGACAGAGAGAAAGAGAGAGAGAGAGTGTGCACAAGTAGGGGGGAGGGCAGAGGGAGAAGCAGGCTCCCCAGTGAGCAGGGAGCCTGATGCAGGACTCGATCCCAGGACCCTGGGATCATGACCTGAGCCAAAGGCAGACACTTAACCGACTGAGCCACCCAAGTGTCCCTGAAACAACTGTTTTAATGTGATCAATGCTGGAACTGTCCCAGCTGAAGGAAGATAAAAGGAAAGAGAAGATTATTATTTTTCTCCTTTGGGTGAAGGGGCCTAAGGTGCTGATCAATGTGGAAGAAAAACATTAAAATCCTGAAAGTGGAGAAATGCGTCAAAGGCAGTTTTGAAGTTTTAGAAGAAAAGATGATTAAGGAGAGAATCATATCCACTTCAGGGCCTTCCAACATTTCTTTCTCAAAAGTAAACATAATTGGGGCTCCAGTCATGATCCCAGGGTCCTGGGATCCAGCCCCACATCAGGCTCCCTGCTCAGCTGGGGGACTGCTTCTCCCTCTCTCATTCCCTCTTCTTATGTTCCCTCTCTTGCTGTGTCTCTCTCTCTCTCTCTCTGTCAAATAAATAAATAAAAAATAAAAAATTTAAAAAAGTAAACATAATTAAGTTTGAGCATGGAAATGAACAGGCAGTGCACTGTAAATAGTGGATAGTCAAACAAATTCTATGCTTAATCTCAAACTGAACATACATAAATTATTTTTTTAAAGATTTTATTTATTTGAGAGAGAGAGAGATCACAAGTACGCAGAGAGGCAGGCAGAGAGAGAGGGGGAAGCAGGCCCCCCGCTGAGCAGAGAGCCCGATGCGGGGCTCGATCCCAGGACTCTGAGATCATGACCTGAGCCAAAGGCAGAGGCTTTAACCCACTAAGCCACTCAGGTGCCCCTGAACATACATAAATTAAAATATTTTTAAGATTTCCACCTTCCAGGTAGTCTAATTAGAAATTTTATAATGTCAGCAATTGAAGATGTTAGGGAAAATACGCATTTTCTATGCCAATGATTTCTAGGAAAATATTTATAGAACGGCTATTTGGCAATATCAAAATGTAAAATATATACAGCTTTTGGCTCAATAATTCCCCTTCTATACTTTATCTGACTTATAGGCTTACTCAGAAATACCCAAAGATATACTGGCAAGGATGTTCACGGTGACATTGTTTGTAAAAATAACAAGTGGAAATACCCTAAATTTCCATCAAAGGGAGGATATATGCATATGATCGTATACCACTCAGCTAAAAAAAAGTAGGTGTATATGGGCTAATGAAAGTCTGCAAGATATATTTTTAGGTTAAAAAAAAAAAGCAATTTGAGAGAGAATTTATATAGATTTTATCCATGCAAAGACAGAGAGGCAAAGACTGACATAAAGAGATGCAGTCTATGTAAAGCACATTTCTACATGTGTATACGAACTTTAAAGCAGTTTCCCCCGGGAAGTAAAAGTTGGAATTTTGGAAAGTAGCACATAGATAATGGGGATAATAGAGCAAAGGCCTGAGATAAATACTTCTACATTACACTTTTCTAACTTTTGATTTTCTTTTACCATTAGCCTGCAATATTTTTTATAACAATTAGCTTTAAAAAAAAATCACTGAAAGTTCATATAATTCCATTGTACTAAGAAGGACGAATTCATCTGGTCCATTTCATCTGTCTATGAAACAGGAAAACACTAGCCTTCACTCGAGAGATCTGAGATCTAGTTCCAGCTTTACTACAGTTAGAGCACCTCCTGAACGACCCTGTAGTTTTCTTCCAGTCTACCTTTCATGATTTTAATTTATTTTAAGAAAAAAAAAAAAATATATATATATATACACACACACACACATATACACACACACACACACACACACACATATATATATATATATATATATTTTTTTAATACACTCCATGCCCAGCATGGAGCTTGATGAGGGGCTTGAACTCATTACCCTGAGATCAAGACCTGAACTGAGATGAAGAGTTGGACATTTAATGGACTGGGCCACCCAGGTATCTCTTAATTTTTTTTTTAAGAGTTATTATTTTAAATAGCTTGAGTAACTTTCCAAATCAGTGGTGAAGTGAAAAATGGCCAACAGATGAATGTTGACCAGTTGGTAGCTAATGCCTTAAATACTAAGCTGAAAAGGGTTTGGAGGGAAAGCAGGTGATTGATAAGCAATTAGTGTCAAGGGTCTTAAATAAGGGTGGGTCCATTCACTCGCACTAGATCTGGACAGCTTGGCCTAACCTGTTCACCTCATTGTCATTTAAGAAAGTTACTTGTCGGTGAAGAATTTTAACATATTAAAGGACGTTTGTTAACTGTCCATTTGTAGAACTCTTGTTTCCATGTGTTTTTTTTTTTTTCATATCATTGCAGTGCTTCCTCTTACTTTAACCATATTCTGCCCACTTTTCAAAATATAGGTCTCAGCCCATCGATGTGCTGCCTACGAGAGGCTCACTTCAGATTTAAAGACACATGCAGATTGAAAATGAAGGGATAGGAAAACATTTACCATGCAGATGGAAGTAAAAAGAAAGCTGGGGTAGGAATTCATATTGGACAAAATGGACTTTAAAACAAAGACTGTAACAAGAGACAAAAAAGGACACTACATAAAAATAAGAACAATCCAACAAAAGGATATAACAATTGTAAATATTTATGCATGCAACACGGGAGCACCCAAACACATAAAGCAACTATCAACAGACAATAAAGGAAGAAATTAATAGTAATACAGTAATAGTAGGGGACTTTAACACCTCATTTACATCAACAGATAGACCATCCAGACAGAAAATCAATAAGGAAAAAAGGGCTTTGAATGACACATTAAGACCAGAGGGACCTAACAGATAAATTCAGAACACTGATGAAAGACATTGAAGATGACACAAACAAATGGAACGACATTCCATGCTCATGGATTGGAAGAATTTCAATTCAATGTTAAAATGTCCATACTACCCAAAGTAATCCATAGATTTAATGTAATCCCTATCAAAATATCCCTATCAAAACCAACAACATTTTTCACACAACTAAAACAAATAATCCTAAAATGTGTATGAAACCACAAAAGACCCCAAATAGTCAAAGCGGTCTCAAAAAAGAAGAACAAAGCTGGAGGTATCACAATCCCAGATTTCACGATTTACTTTAAAGCTATAGTAATCAAAGTAGTATGGTACTGGCACAAAAACAGACACATAGATCAATGGAACAAAATAGAGAATCTAGAAATAAACCCATGCTCTTATGGTCAATTAATCTACAACAAAGGAGCTAAGAATATACAGTAGATATGCCTGGTGGCTCAGTCAGTTATGCATCTGCCTTCTGCTCAGGTCATGATCCCAGGGTCCTGGAATTGAGCCCCATACTGGGCTCCTTGCTTAGCGGGGAGCCTGTTTCTCCCCCTCACTCCCTCTGCTTGTGCTCACTCTCTCTCTCTGATAAATAAATAAATAAATAAATAAAATCTGGGAAAAAAAAAGAATATACAAGAGAAAAAAGACAGTTTCTTCAACAAATGGCATTGGGAAAACTGGACAGCTACATGCAAAAGAATGAAACTGAACCACTTTCTTACATCATACACAAAAATAAACTCGAAGTGGATTAAAGACTAAATATGAGACCTAAAATCATAAAATTCTTAGAAAAAAACATAAGCAGTGATTTCTTTGACATCAGCCATAGAAACATTTTTCTAGATAGGTCTCCTCTGGCAAGGGAAACAAGCAAAATTTAACTACTGGGACTATACGAAAATAAAAAGCTATTGTACCACAAAGAAAACCATCAACAAAACAAAAATGCAACCTACTGAATGGAAGATGTTGGTAAATGATGTATTTCATAAGGAGTTAATATCCAAAATACATAAAGAACTTATACAACCCAATACCAAAAAACCAAATAAACCAATTAAAAATGGGCAGAAGACTTGAATAAGACATTTTTCCAAAGAAGACACACAGATGGCCATGAAACGATGCTATCACTAATCATCAGGCAAATGCAAATTAAAACATCACTCTACACCTGTCAGAATGGCTTAAGTAAAACACACACACACATACACACACACACATAAGGAATAACAAGCGGTAGCAAGGATGTAGAGAAAAAGGAACCCTTGTACGCTGTTTGTGGGAATGCAAATTGGTGCAGCCATTGTGGAAAAAAGGTTCCTCAAAAAATGAAAACAGAATTATGGAATGATCTAGTAATTCTACTACTGGGCATTTACCCAAAGAAAATGAAAACACTAATTTGAAAAGATAATATGTACCCCTATGTTTACCGCAGCATTATTTACAATAGCTAAGATATGCAAACAACCCAAGTGTTCACTAACAAATGAATGAAGAGGTGATATATACATATATATATATATTGGAATATTAGTCATAAAAAATGAAATCTTGCCATTTGCAGCAACGTGGATGAACTTAAATGGTATTATGCCAAGTGAAATAAGTCAGGCAGAGAAAGACAAATAGGATACAATTTCACTCGTATGTGGAATTTAAGGAAAAAAAAACAAAGAAAAGAAGAGACAAAATTTTAAAAATAAATAAATACAGAAAACAAACTGGTGGTTGCCAGAGAGGAGGTGGGTAGGGTGATGGGAGAAATAAAGGGTATAAAGAGTACACTAATCTTGATGAGCACCGAGAAATGTACAGAATTCTTCAATCACTATATTGCACACCTCAAACTAATATATAACACTATATATTAACTATACTTGAATAACAAAACAAAAAACAAAATATAGTCTCAGTTATCTACATCAATCATTTTTGGGTAAAAATGTCCTCTACTTCGCAGTCCTCAAAGGAACCTTTTCAAGCTTTTTAAAATATACACAAACCAGAAAAATGAAACCCCATAATACCATCACCAACAGACTACAATCTAGAAAGAAGCTTAATCAAGTGTAGGGCAGAAGGAGCTGGACTGAGAAAAAGCTGTGATGGCTAATTCTCTGTATAACCAGTCCTAGCTCTGAAGGAAATCCACAAGTACCTTGGGTAACTGATATAACGTAGTTCAGACAGTTGTCTTAATTTGGAGGTAGACTAAACAGTTGGTCTTATGAAATTCAGAAGAAAGCAGAGATAAGAAAAAATGGGAAAATATATGGGGGATGTACAGAAGAGTGTCATATGCTAGAAGACAAATGTAAACGGGGAGTTTAAGTTCAGTGACACTGAGACCTCTTGACAGGAATCCCAAGAGCAAAATGCTAAAAAAAGAAGGTCCAAGTTCAAGCCCTTTTTCTTTGGGTATATCACTTTACCCAAAGTACAGTTTTCTGTAGGCCTGTGCAGAGCCTCACTGACTGCCATCTGTTTTAGAAGTGCAGCCCACATCACCAAGACATCTAAATGATATTCTTCCTCCTCCTTTTCACACCTGCTTGCTGAAAAGTAAGTTTCATTTCACTGTAACTGAGTATCATTTGTCAATCTAGATCCTCCAACTTCTCTCCTTTCTGATTAATTCTGGTCTTTCAAAAATGTCTAACTCTACCCTTTTACTTTTTCTCTGAAGTCAGTAATTTGGCAACTTCATTGCTCACCATTGCATGCAAGTTGCACAATTTTGTTTACATTTCATACAATGTGACAGTGATTAATAAAGAGAATTGGAAGTTTGGAAATCTTAGTGGGTTCCACTCAAAACAAGAACAACTGAATTTTGATGCCTACCATGTTTCCTTCCTCAATCTAAGATTCTATGATGCTGGCTGATAAGTAAAACAAAACAACCTTACGAGGTGTGACAGAGAGACTCATATGGGATGATTTTGTGTTATTTTTAATCCCATAACTTAATTCCTTTATTTAAATGCTAATCGATTGTCCAGGCACAACCTTCTAGTGGCAGAATCAATTTTAATAAAGATCCTGATAGCTGCAATATGATCAGCTGAAGCCTCTGCCACTTGGTACGAAAGAAGTTGAAATGATAGGCAGCTCACTAATCATTTATCCCGGAGATGAATGTGTTCAGTTGCTGATACGGGGCTGTGGGTGAATGCTGCCAAAATGAGAAATGTCAATTGTCGGGCCTCATGCATAATAACAGTGGAGCTATTTTTAAGCTTCTTTGAAGATTAAAGTTATGCTCTTTTTCCCTACAGTTCCATCACATATGCTTGGCAATTTTGTTCTATGAGAATTCATTTTTATTCTGCTCAGATGTCTCTGCTTCAGAAAATATACACCACTCAAAATCTAGCATGAGATATCTGAAAAGTTATTTAGAAATCTGTAGAATTCCACACATTGAGAATGAACTCTAAAAGAATAGAGAGGTACAAGAGGCAAACCAAGAGAGTTATTGAATAACTTTCTGGCTATTTTTTTTCCCCCACAGTATATGTTTTATCAGCAAGGATGATACATGATTTTAATTTCTCAGCTCCCCAGAAGGAACATATTCTATAATTGATATAACAGTTTCTGAAGATGGAGATAACAGGATTCAATAAACTAGACTTAAAAAAGTATTTGTTTACTAAGTTAGGTGAACAATGTTACCAAAAGAATAGTAGTACCGAATGACCTCAAGAATCTGCCCTAGCTTAATTTGTCTGCAATTTGTCTAACTCTTCCAGGGGAAAATAATGTTCCCTGCTTGGAGTAGTATTCTTTTTTGGAAGCCAGCAGTATCTTAGCATTTGCTGAGAGAGTCACTTTTCCAAAAGGAATTTCACATATTTCAGAAATCTATCCATCTTAAAAAAATGTTAATTTGTTCGAAGAGTCACAACTGACCCTACATTCCATTTTTGAAGACTGGAAGGGAAAGATAAGATTTAAGATGAAAAAATGTATTACTTTTGAAAGAAACACTTCTCTCACATCTATCAAGTTGCTGAATGTTTTGCTCCATTAATTATACATCTTCATCTATTTGGGGAACATTTATTTATCATAAAGATACATACCCCTAGTTTAACTAACAAATATTAAGTATACCTGCTTAATGAATAAAACAAATTTCCAAACTGATAGAGAAAATAACTAATATACGTAGTACAAGAACTTTGTACCATTCAAGTTTTTACTATGAGATAGTTATAAAATTACTTGCTGCTAAAAAGGACAGTATTAAAAAGGAGAGTTTCACATTTGACAGTGGCAGCTTCTTAAACTGTCATCAGCAAAATATGTGGCTGCAATGTGATATAATCTAAATAAGCATGATTTTTGACATTTGCTATTTCCAACTCTAGACTTTCTTGCATATACACCCATGCACATCCCCACCTCACACCTATGTTTGTATATGTAAATGAGGCTAATACTCTCTAAATAAAAAGATGTAAGACCAACAGTTTGCATGAGTTCTTACGCAAATGTCTTTTCACGTTTCTGAGACATTAATTTCTTCAAATGCTCCAGACTGCCCTGTCTTTATGACTTCGTATTTTAAGAGCCCAACTAGTTAGATTCCTACATCTGAATTTCCAGTTATGAAATTATGTCAAGGCCACGTGCTCTTCATAAATTGTACCGAATTACTATTATGTTGTTACCTCTGACATATCACAAAATTACATACATTACCAAACTGTAAGGACTTAAAAATGACGCAAGGTGTGTTTCCTTTCTATGTGCAGAACCAGCAGTAACAGGATCCTTGCTTTATTCCTGTTTATAACTTTAATCCTAAAGTTATGTTTTTAGCAAGGCATTTCAAAACTTTGGACTATTAATAGATCAGTAAGAAAATTACATTTTTGAAAAGTGCTATAGACAAACTCTACTTCATTAAATTATTTCTAATTAGACAACAATTTTTGAAAGTCCAAAATTGGAAAACTAAATAAACTTCTTTTTTTTCTGGCTTGTAGAAAGAGATGTTAAAATGATACTTTCCGGCAATGATAAATATTAACCTGAATAGATCTGCATCTGTTAAAAACTATGCTTATGTCTATCCCTTTCATTAGACATACAGCTCCTTCAAGGCAACTTATGGTGTCCATCAATCCTTTGAAATCATAACCTTTCACAGTGTCTGGTACACCGAGGCACACAAATGCTTGCTTGTTAGAAGCATGGACAAGCAGGTGGTTCAGAATTATCATTTAAATATAGGTAACTTGTTAAATTACTAGAAATGAGTAAAAGGTACTCTACACTGAATTGGACAATAATCAACTAAGTTCTAAACATAGAGGATAGGTTTCCTGCCACA
Organism: Potos flavus; assembly: GCA_028534135.1. Taxonomy (NCBI): domain Eukaryota; kingdom Metazoa; phylum Chordata; class Mammalia; order Carnivora; family Procyonidae; genus Potos; species Potos flavus. The sequence goes on along the minus strand of CM052887.1, from coordinate 34,542,950 downwards.
GGCCCAGAGGCAAATCAAAGGAGTTAGGAAATCTCATGAGAAAGATCCAGGAGAGAAAATATTGAAATAAAATTATTAATTATGCATCACTAACCTCAGGGAAATCAGAATTATTTTATGGATCTATTTCCCAATGTACTAAATGGAGGACAAAATGCACTATTTCCAAATATGATGAGAGAGATAAGATTAAGAGAAACGTCCACATCTTATTATTCCTATATAATTACTATAAAATATGAAATCTAGAAAAATGCTTTCCAACTAGATTTCAATACTGTTTCATAATACCTTATAGCAAGTTTCTTTACCTCACAGAATAATTCCCAATATTTGATTATTCATTATCATAACAAGATAGCACATTATGGGTAACTTTTGTAAAAGCCAATAATGTGTGATATGCACATTCATTTTTTGTACATTTATCATTATTATAGAAAAACTAGAGGATATAGATAACAAAAATGTCACTTAAAATCGCACTCTTGAATGACGACCACTGTTAAAATTTTTGTAAATATTCAAGTGTTCCATGGAAATATGTTTACATGCTATATATATAACTTGCTTTTTCCTCCTTTCGTTATATATCATGAATCTTCCCTTGTCAATAAAAATATCTATACTTTAAAAAAAAAATCTATACTTTTTGAATAGTTTGTTAGTATTCCACTAGAAAAAACAATTTCTTTACTCTTATTTACTATTATTTAGGTTTCCAAGTTTTTATTATAAACAGTGCTGTGATGAACCACTTCCTAGAAACCTGCATTTTTGTGCACTCCTCTATCTCTCAGAAAATATTCCCAATATACTGTGTCAAAGGGTGTGAACCTTTTTAAGGCTTTTGATACATATTGCTCACAAGTCCTCAAGGACTCCTGTACTGATACTCTCACAAGTCGTTATCTCAGCATGCTCCTTTCCTACATCCATGAAAATGCATATTATTCTTTTTAATCTATGCAGGTAGGTGAACAGTATCCTATTGTTTTTATCAGCATTAGTTACTGATTTAACATTTATTCTCATTGGCCATTTTAATTTATTTTGCCTATACAATTTCTGGTCAATATTATCTATTGGTTGTGTCTTTTCTTTATGGGTTTGAGAATGCTCTTTATGAATTAAGGGTATCTGTCATGCATGTAGTAGTTTATCAGTTTATTTGTCTTTAACTATTGATGGCATTTTTGCCACACGAAATTTTAAGGACTTGGAAAAGCAGCAAGGTGTGTCTCCTGCTTTCCTCTTCTGCATTGCTGTGTGTAAAACCAGTGGTAACAAATGATCCTTGTTTTATTCCTGGCCATAAATGGAAAGGATTTTACTATTTCTCCACTAGGCACGATGCCCACTGAGAGTGATAGCTGAAATAGGAGCGAAAAAATGGAAGAAAAACACTTCCTTTGCATAGTAACTAAATCTAAAAAACAAATTCAAATGCCTTTTACATCTAATGAGCTGTTAACATGGTTTTTCTCTTTTGATGTATTAGTACTAAATATAATAAACCTTTCCTTTGTCATAGTGGATTTTCTAATATACAGCCCATAAACTAGTACACTGAAGTATAAAATAGTAATTAAAAGTGCAGGTTGGGAAGTCAGATGACTTCTTGGCCATCTGATTCTGCTTGGTTCCGCTATTGACTAGCTGTGTAACCTAGCACAGTGATGTCATATCCCTACACCTCGACTACCTCAGGTACAGAATGGGAATGGTAATAGTATACCTGCCCCACAGGGCTACTGTGAGGATCAGATGGGATACTGTGCATGGTACAGTAATAAGTACCAACAGTAAATATTATTAAAACACTGTTGGCAAGCCTTGATATTCGTTTTACTTATGAATTTACCACGTATATTCCTAAGTGAAATCAGTTCTTTGTTTTGGCAATCCATGTTATTTGGTATTTGGATTACATTAGCTTTTAAGAACTTTTGGGAGGCTTTCCTTCTCTCCAGATACTCTGGAAAAATTAATATTTTATAGAAACTAATATTTTTGTAAAGTGCTGCTTTTTATAATCAGCTAAAAGATCGACAAAATTTTCAGGCAAGAGGGAAAACAAGCAGGTGATGTGATGGGGGGAGTTAGAGGGTTAGACAGATCAGCTGTCCGGGGAGCCCCATCTCTGCCACAGCCATGTAGATCACGAGCACTCAATGTGAGGATGCTGAACTAAACCTAACATGTCTCTCCCACCCCTTTGATGCCTCTGAGCAATGTTTGACATGTAGAACTAATTTGTGTCCAAGTTGTTTTAATTACAGCTATCCCAAGGGAGAAAAAAACCTCACAGGATGCTTCCTTTCTATTATTACTACTACCACTCCAACATTTTAACTGAAATGAACATCTAGTGTAATGAAATAAAAAAAAAAGGACTACATAGCAATAATGTTGGATATGTTCTCCTAGAAAAAGTAATGACCTGGATTTAAGAGTTGAGTATGGATACGAAAACCTCAAGATTTCAAGAGTTATCATTCAGCCATCCAGCTGTGCTGAAAATTTAATTTTAATCCTTGTGTTCACTGCTCTATCACATCAAACTCCTAGAAGGTTGTTTGGAGAATTTCAACATAAAGCAAAAAAGTATTATTCTAAAATTAGAATTATGGAAATTAGAAAAATTTTGGAAATTTAATTATGGAAATTTTAAAAAGTATTATAAGTCCTATGTCAAAAAAAAAAAGCCATAATTTATCCAGATTTCAGAAAATAAGCTCTTAGGAAATTTTCACTCCTTGGACAAATGTAAATCCTTTGTTTAAACTATATCATATTCAATTAGAAAGTACTGACAGGGGTGCCTGGGTGGCTCAGTCGTTATGCATCTGTCCTCGGCCCATGTCATGATCCCAGGGTCCTGGGATTGAGCCCCACATCAGGCTCCCTGTTTGGCGGGAAGCCTGGTTCTCCCTCTCCCACTCCCCCTGCTAGTGTTTCCTCTCTTCACTGTCTCTCTCCCTCTCTGTCAAATAAGTAAATAAAATTAAAAAAAAGAAAGAAAGAAAGAAAGTACTGACAGATGAGTACCAATAAAGATTAAGGTAACAATAACTAATAACCACTACATTACTTACTATGTGATAGGGATACAGTACTTCCTGTATATTTCATCACTTAACACTTCTAACCACCCTATGAGGTATTTCTATACCTTTTAATATACGAGGAAATTGAGGCTCAAAAAGGTCAGATCACTTGGCCACTACATTGGGGCTAGGATTACAATTTAAATTTCAAAGCCCATACTTTTAATATTTGCAGTCAAATGAGTAGCTGAAATTAAATTCAGCCATATAATTACATTCAGAATTATATCCCTTCTAACTCTAATACCACTGACAATGAAAAATTACTTTTAAAATATACCATTTTAAAGAATAACCATTCTGGAAAGCATATCTGAAAAAGAGCCTAAAAAAATGTTATTAAGATTAGATGTCAAATTTGCCATCAAAATAAGTACTAATATTATTTTATTGGATTATTTGTAGAGGAGTCAAAGATAATTTCTAATGGAGTGTGGGTGGCTCAGTCATTAAGTGCCTGCCTTCAGCTCAGGGCATGATCCCAGGGTCCTGGGATCAAGCCCCACATTGGGCTCCCTGATCAGTGGGAACCCTGCTTCTCCCTCTCCCACTCTTCCCTGCTTGTGTTCCCTCTCTCACTGTCTCTCTCTCTGCCAAATAAATAAATAAATAAAATATTTTAAAAAAAAAAGATAATTTCTAGATCAGACATGGTGACTGCAACCCAAATTTATTCAATTTTTTAAAAAGTAATAAAAACACTTTTATTAAACACTTCTGTTGAACATGTTTACGTAAAATATCTTGAGTTTATAATCCCAAATATCAGACTAATAATGAAAATGGAAAAATAATTTGAATCTATTGTCATGGTCCACATACACTGAAATGCAAAACAAATAAAACAGACATCTTATATGACGTTTATGCTTCAGAGAAAATAGAGGCTAACACACAGGCATAAACAATCTTAAAAATGTCACCCTTTATGACTACAAACAAGCAGATTATATTCTAGACTTTGTTTTTATTTCCCAAAATTATAAATATTTTTGATATAATCCTATTTTAAATATAAATTCAATAATTTTATCAAACTTAAGCTAAGGAGAAATTAAAATGTATTATGATAGTCTGACATTACTTAAAGCTGAGTTTTCATATTTAGGACATAGAAAATTTTAAAGGAACGCTTTAACTGAAGCAATTTTAAAGGTAAAGATAAAGGTTATATTTTAGTAAAATGAAGTCAGGAAGATTAACTTAAAAGAAAACTGGAAAAAGTCTCCTTTATAGCAATCTTTGTAAAAAAAAAAAAAAAAATTCTAACTATTCCAAATTCTTCCAACTTAAAAGAAGACTGCCATCTAGGTGAGATGTTTACAGTAGATATGCAATAGATAGATATACAATGTTTTCCCTGAAAAGGGCTTTTTGCTTTAGATCTCGAAGTAAAAATAAATTGAATCCACTTTTGTCTTTAGGTCACATGTCAAACTAATGTAATTGATGTTAATTCCACCAAGTAAAATTACTAACATGAAAGCTCTTAAAATTCTTTAGCTTTAGATATTTCCTTCTCCAAAATCTATACAATAGTTTTTATGCTTACTTTTATCTATGAATACAACTTCAACTATGAAATTCAGTTCAATACTCTGTATATGTCAGGTAACACAGAAGCATGCCACAAATCCTTTGTATTTTTCTCTATTTAGCTGTGAAAAGGGAAAAGAATAAAATTTTTAAATAAAGTTCCTGCATTGGCCCAAATATACTTACTTTTAGAAACTTACATTTAAAGCATAACTGTCTCCAAAGTGACCCTGTTTTCCCCAACATCTCCCAGGTTACCTTCGAAAACAGAGTATTCCAAACTAGGAGGGAATCTGACAGTAGGACACACTGACGCAGGTTCAGCTGAACGGTTAGTCCCCTATAATCTTGCATAGGCTTTGTGTTCAGGAAGATGCTCTGAGATGATGAGTGTAAGATGATGAATTAATAGGGAGAGAAAGCTTTGAAGACAAATGAAGACACTGGAAAACAAAAGGCTGAAAAACTGAAAATTTTATAACATGTTCCCCTGAAATGATACATATTTTTCTCCTCAGAACAGAAGAAGTATTAAGATACATTCTCAATTTTGGCTTTTCTTAGGAAGACAATAATGATCTGTGCCAAAAGATTTTTCATCTTGAAATGAAAGTGTATGAAGGAAAAGACTCCTTAAGAAATATATACCAACCATACCTTGATGAAATTTATTCCAGTGGGGGTAGGGGTTCTCCAATTCTGAAGGTAAAAAAATTGGTCATTTTATTCTATTTTAAAAGACATACAGATTTTACTGAAAAGATAGCCACTTTCAGCTTAGAAGATACAGGTTCAAGGTCTGTTCTTGGTTATTCCAGAAACTCTGCTTGCATAGTGTTCATAATTTCAACAAACCCTATAAAACTCTTCCAAAATGAACTTTTTCAACCTACTGAACAGAATTCATGCCCACACGCTGATGTTCACCTCAGCAGCATTTGTCTCTGTGAAGCACATCAAAATCACTCAAACATCAAATTGCTGATTTGATAGAATGATTTATTTTCCCATTACAGGAAAGTCATGAGTGACTTGCTCTGAGGTACGTTTTTGAGCTATGAAGGACATCTATTAGAAAGCTCCACACTTGAAGGTTTCTCTTTAGATGATAACATTTTATGGCTGGACAGTCTCTGCAGGTACCAGATTTCCTGTCGTATCCAACTGCATACATTTACAAGTGCATGCAGAAACGGGACACTCTGCATGGTCCCTAAAAAAAATAGGTCAAGTAACAGTTAAAAATCTAAATTAAGCATATACATACATACATTTACCTATATACCTATCTCTAGGCAGAATGCAATGTTCAAAATGATATTTGAAAAAAATATAGGAATTAAAACCCAAAGACAAAAAGCATGAAAAGAATTAAATAAAAAACGACTAACGAGCTGAATTGGGGAGAAAGTTACTGAAAAGTGAATAGCTTTACCTTTTAAATACATAACAAGATACCTGATTTACAATTAGGGAAGTGACAGGGATGTGCTCAGAGTTTTAATTAAAGCCAACATGACAAACTGGGCATAAAAGTTATAGCAATGAGGAGTAAAGGACCACTGGTACTAATTAAAGTAGAATTAAATATGGCTTGAGTCTCTATTGCATGAAGTGCTTACTTACTGTATAAGAAGTTTATTTAGACAATAACTGATACAGTTGTTTGATATATATACTCCATCATTTAATTTCTAATTTCAATTACATACTACGATAGAGTATTAGGCTAGTTGTAAAAAAAACAAACAAAACTATAAACATATCCCCTCTCCCAATAATGCTATTCAAACATTTAATCCATACGTAATATTTAAATTATTTCTTAATATATAAGTATAATTTTATAGTTTAAGATTACATAGGATATTTAATGACAGAAATGTTGACACCACCTTTGTTAACTCAAGTGACAGCAAAAAAGAAATTTATTCTTTGGCTATATATGCCTGAACTATTTAAAAGGCCATTTGCTCTACCTCCTCTAACTCCAAGCCTATGAAAGAAGAAACGTACTGATTACCTGAACCAACTAAGCATATGACCAGCATGTCCACCATGCCTGCAATTGTGACACCATGTGAACCAGTTGTTAAATTGAGCTAATTTTTTATCCTTGCTCAAGTCTACTTTTTCATCTGATTTGGATCCTCCTATGGGTTAAAGAAAATTATCTTCATTAACTGTCAAAATATTTTATTCAAAGGTTCTTAAAAGGTATTTCTAAAACTACGTCAAAATACAAATCACACATCATACTGAAATAGCAATTTTAATGCCATGATCTAGTTTAGATTGAAAAACTATTGGATAACAGGAGTTCCCTTACATTTTTAATAGTCAATAAAAAATGGAAAACTTTAAATTAACAAATCCACTAAGAAGCAATCTGAATTAACAACCTGAGAAAAACAGTTTAAAATCTTCCCACAGAGAAAATACCACGTCCAGTTTATAGCTGAGTTCTACCAAACCCTGAAGGAACAGGTAATTTTCATCTATACAAACTCTTCCAAAAAACACTGGGGAAAATTCCCCAATGCACTTCCTAAGGCTGGCATAACTTTAATAACAAAAGCAGACAAAAATAATATGAGAAAGGCAGATTATAGGCCAATCTCTCTCCTTGGACATAAAAATCCAAAGGAAAACATGAGCAAACAGTATTATTTAGTAATTCTACTTTTAGGTACATACACTAGAGAAACTTTTGTACATGCTAAAAGGATTCATAAGCAGAAATGTTCACAACAATATTGTTCATAACATTAAAAATCTGGAAACAACCAAAAAGTGTCCACAACCATAGCAGAGCAGAAAAAACTGTGTTACAGCCCTGAATAGAGTACCAAATACTGGGGTGCCTGGGTGGCTCAGTCGTTAAGCGTCTGCCTTCGGCTCAGGTCATGATCCCAGGGTCCTGGGATCGAGTCCCACATCGGGCTCCCTGCTCAGCTGGAAGCCTGCTTCTCCCTCTCCCACTCCCCCTGCTTGTGTTCCCTCTCTCCCTGTGTCTCTCTCTGTCAAATAAATAAATAAAATCTTTATTAAAAAAAAGGAAACCAAATACTAAAGAAATATGAATAAACTACAGCTACATTCATCAGCATCATTAAAAGTAAAAAAAAAAAAACGTGGAGCAAAAAAAGGTAAGCCAAAGGATATATTCCATAAGATTCATTCATATGGAATTTAAAATACAGACAAAACTAAACATGTGATAGAACTATACAGATAATCAAGGAACCAAAGAGCACACAATTTAAAGCAGTAGTTACCTCTGGGAAAGAGGAAAGAGGTAGTAGTAGGCAGGGAATAATGAGCAAAGGCACTGGTACAGCCAATGTTATCTTAACCAGGACAGAGGCTTCATTGATGTTTGATTTATCATAGTACCTGATATATACATTCCTATCTCTGTTACAGTTCACCAAAAAATTGAAGAAAAACGTATTATTACACAGGCATGTTTATATGTGTATATCTTCACATATATATTTACATAACTTTTAGTGCTCAAAAAATGCTCATTATATTGTGGCTATCTTAATATGTTTTTTGTTCTAAAACAGATCAAATTAAAATATTTTAAGATCATATGTAATTAGGGACAAGAATAGAAAAATGAGTAAGTAAAAATATTAAGTTTAATTAAGCAGTTGTATACCTATTAACACATGACACTATGTTCAAAATTTTACCTAGACCATTGCTGGTCATAGTTTAATGACCACAAGGATAGTCTTACAAATAGTTTTTTTTAAAATACCCATCTGTTTTTGCTAATGATAGTAAAGGATTTATAGATGGTTGAAGATGTAATACGTATAGGTGGTTAAGATGTAAATACACTGAAATTCTTACTAAAAGCTTCATAAAAATGATTAACAATGAAAAGGAAGAGGAAGAAAACAAACAGAAAGAAAATACAGACCTTCTGAAGATGAACTGTTTTATATTGTATATAACTCATTAAGTGATTTTCACTTTGTTTTTTTTAACTTCTAACACACGGAAAACAGACTGGATCTAGGACAGTTTATCCCTTATGTTTTTCTGATAAAGCTGAAAATATTAAGGTCTACCTCATTGCCACATGAAAAAGGCTTTTTAAAGATCAAATAGCTTTAGCGAATGATATATTTGATAAGGGGTTAATAACCAAAATATTATATAAAGAACTTATATAACTCAACACCAGAAAACATACAATCCTATTAAAAAATGGGCAGAGAACCTGAATAGATGTTTTTCCAAAGACATACAAATGGCTCAAAGACACATGAAAAGATATACGTCACTAATTATCACGGAAATGCAAGTCAAAACCATAATGAGGTATCACCTGACCCCTGTCAGAATGGCTAGAATCAAAAAGACAAGAAACACGTGTTGGCAAGGATATGGCGAAAAGGGAACTCTTATGAAGTGCTGGGAATGCAAACAGAGCAGCCACTGTGGAAAACAATATGAAGGTTCCTCAAGAAATTAAAAACAGAATTACTATATGATCCAATAATTCCAATATTGGGTATTTACTCAGAGAAAATGAAAACACTAACTCAAAAAGGTATATGCACCCCTATGTTTATTGCAGCATTATTTACAATAGCCACGACACGGAAGCAACCTAAGTCTCCATCAATAGACAAATGGATAAGGAAAATGTGGTATACATATACAAGTAATATTACAAAGCCATAAAAAGGATGAGATCGTGTCATTTGAGACGACATGGATGGACCTAGAGGGTATCATGCTAAGTGAAATAAGTCAGACTCAGAAGGACAAATACCATACAATTCCATTCGTAAATGGAATTAAAAAAAAAATAGACAAAAAGCAGAATCGGACCCATAAATACAGAGAACAAACTGATTGATGGTTGCCGGAGGGAAGGTGTGGGGGGTTAAGCAAAATGGGTGAAGGAGAGAGGGAGATACAGGCCTCCAATTACGGAATGAGTAAGTAACAAAAGACAGAATATAAGGAATACAGTCAATGATATTGTAATAGTGATGTAATAGGACAGGTGGTAGCTACACTTGTGGTGAGTAAGGCACAATGTATCAACTTGTCAAATCACTAAGCTGTACACCTGAAACTTATGTAACATTATGTGTCAACTATACTCAAAAAAGATCAAATAGTTTTAACTTTCATTTTTTTTATTTTAGATAGTTTTAACTTTTAAAAGGTTCATACTGAATTACAAAGGTAAGTGCTATAGAACAGTCGAGGGAAACTAGGGTTTCATGTAGTCACTACCTATACTACTATTACTACTACTACTACTACTACTACTACTACTACTACTAAGAGTAAGAAGGAAACCAGTACATAATCTAGCTCTAAAAAAGGTATCACTCCTTTATATTAAGCTCTATAAGGGCAGGGATTTTTGTCTGTTTTGTTCACTGTAACATTCCTAGCACTTAGAACAATAGGTGCTAAACAGATACTTGTTGAACAAATAACATTTAAATGCTAAATATGTTTATAACAAACATTATAGTTATAAATATTTATAAATAATTATAAAGGTTTATAATTATAAACATTATTTTCAGTAGAGTTCCAATCTTTAAAGCACAATTGAGTATAAAAATATGCAACCCTCAGTTAAATAAGCTTATGGAAATCCTGGTCATTTGGATCGTGAACCATGATGGATGGATAACATCTCTAATTGCAGACGAAGCATCAGGGGGGTTTGTACACCTCAATCTTTAAACTGCTTCGAGTTAGCATTTTATTTCTATTAGGTCCTGTCTTATTTTGGAACTCAGAGCCTTCTGATTTTATACATTAAAAAAGCATACGCTTATTACAGCTAACCCTTGAAAAACATGAGTTTGAACTGTGTGGGTCTGCTTGCATGTGGATTTTTTGCAGTATGGTACTGTAAATATATTTTCTCTTCCTTATGATTTTCTTAACATTTTATTTTCCCTAGCTTTCTATACCACAATACAGTATATAAATACACAGAGCATACAATACATGTTAATCAACTGTTTATGTTATTAGTAAGGCTTCCAGTCACTAGTAGACTACTAGTAGTTAAATTTTGGAAGAGTCAAGAGTTATACCTAGATTTTTGACTATTGAGAGGTTGGTGCCACTAACTCTCACGTTGTTCAAGGGTAACTGTATTTCACAATTAACTCAGCTCAGCAATCCTTTAAAGATTATACTCAGGTTTCCCTAATTTTCCTAACATTTATTTCCTGATAGTCTTCTTTCCTAGGCCCTTGTCATACAGATGCAACTGCTAGTTCCCATACACTCTCTGTACTTATATTCACCAATCTCTACCCTAGTTCATACTTTTCATTCTTTGTCTACATCTAGAAAGGCTTCTCTAAAATCTTCACTCCCAAACTTTTTAAAAGGACCTGCTTAAACAGCATCTTCTTTCTGAAGTTTTCCAGATATCCTTCAAAAAAGAAGTAATGTTTCCCTCTTTCAAAATTCCTGATACTTTCTTTATACAATATTCCTTATTCACCTCAGGGAGCTAAACATGTTTCAGAATACAAAATGTTTAGGATTTTAGAGAAATAATAAGCAAGTATGACAATTCCAGGAAAGTCTGAGGCAGCATTCTATAATCAAAGACCTTAATAGCCTCATGTCAATTCTGAACAGGTTTTTTTGTTTGCTTATTTTTGATCATATGAGATTATTGTAAATTCGTTAAAAAGAAAATTTGGGTTTTCAGATCTTTTTAGAGATTTTGGAATGACAGATAAGGGATTCCAGACCACTATTTATTTTCTTAAACATATCATTTCTTATTTTATCCATGCTCATTTTACACTATAAGCTCCACAAGGATCTTTGATTCATCTCAGCATTTCAGTCTTATCTTAGCAAGTATTCATATACACAAAAAATTATTACTGAAGCAAATTTCAAATAAAATTTCTGAAGTAAACACGAAAAAATGTTAACATTTTATAAACCTGAGTATTGAATATTCATTCATTAACAGTCTCCATAACAGAGAGGTTGAAATGTCTTGCTTTTTCTTCAAATTTTAGAAAACTGATTTTCTTTTTTTTACCTATTTCAAAAATAAAAAAGATTGAAAAGTTAATATCTAGCAAAAAAGAATAGCACTCAGGCCATTATGGCTTCCTGAGGCTTATGGTCTGAAAGATGTATTGAATTCAACTATTTTTATGTATCCCAGTTCATATATAACTTATTTATGCAGTATTTTGCCTTGTTCTTTCCCTGTAGTGGATTTTTGTTCCAAATTATTTTCTATTTACTAGTATCAGGGCCATAAAAGTGATCAACATGCAATATATAAAATGAAAATCCTTGATTAAAATTTAAATCAAAATATATAAATTTGAAAACATTACAAATTTCCTTTATTTAAAAAAAGGCATCTACCTTGAAAAATAATAATTCAGCCAATGATACCAGCAAACCTCTTCCACAGATGTTAATGTAATAAAACAATTGACATGAACCAACCGCAGAACAGAATTATAAAATTTCATAACTAAAAAGAATCTCCGTCTAACACCTTATATGAACGAAGGCTAAAGTAACTCTCATTGTTAGACTGAATGTCACAGAGCTAGAACTAATACAATAGGCATTCTCAAACCATATCCAGTTCTTGATTATACCAGTATGCTAAATACTCAAATGTTCTTAATTAAAATTTCTGCCACAGTGTAATTTTCAGGTTAAATAAATAGCTCAAATATTTCTAGCTACTGGATACATTATATTTAATTATCTACCATTCTCAAAATTTTTTTCTGTATGTACCATAAGCAGTAAATAATAATCCTATTATTTCTAACCACTAAAAAAATATATATATTCACTACGTAATTGACAAATATAGCAGAAGCAGCACCAAAACTTGGAAGTAAAGGGATGTGATTTCTAGGCTAACACTTTCTCTACGTATTTCACAGGTAGATTTTTAAGATTAAAAAAGAGAATGTGAAAGTGCTTTAAGAAACCAAAAGCTCTTTGAGTACAAGGTACTTGTTAATAAATGAGGGTGTGCTTTTAAACAAAAAATCTGAGGGATCTCCTCTTAGAAAAAGTGATAAGAAAATAGTATAAGATAGGATTACTTAATATTTAAGATCTTTTCACAAACTTTAAATTGGCCATCATTTGTGAGGTTACTTGTGATATCATCAATACAGATTTTACTTTAAATGTATAGATTTTACAAATTCCAGGAAATACAAAACCTCTGAGCCAGCAAAATGGCTTGTCCTTAGAAATAATATATAAACTCAACCTTGTATGTCTTCTATTGACAACATTAAATCAGTTATGTAGGAATAATTTCAGCTCAGAAAATATATTATAGAATTATGTCATACCAGGACAGCTAGAAACAGGTGTTCCCATATTAATGAGGCAAAGTGCACATCGAGGAAGGGGTTTTCGACAGCCAGGGCAACTTGTGACTTTAGATTTTGTTGGTGACCCACTGACACCATACTGACTAAAACCTCTGCCCTGATGAGGCACAGTTGAACAGCTGTAGGAGATCGACTTGCCACAAAAATTGCAACTCACAAACACCTATACAACAAATAAAAGGAGAAGTAAGAATAATGTAAACTTTATAAATAAAATTCAAAGTTTGATCCTAACAAACTGTTCTTAAATAATTTTTAAGGTTTACTTTATATTATAAAATAATTTGTTATCTGCTAAATTTGACTAGCTTTCATTTGGATTTCCACTTAGCAGTGACATTGAATACTTCTCCTCTGTTACTTCTGTTTAGTTATATCCTAACAAAACTGACATCTTTAGAAAAACTTGGAAACATTAGATAACAACATTTTAGAAATAGCAAAGACTTTAGAATTCACATTGGAACATTACAAAATAACCCAGTGTAAGTTCTGATCCAAAGTTCAATGACTTCATCTCCTCAATAAAATTTTCTTATAAAGAAAGCATTTATTTCCTAAGACAAAAAGGAGTTAAGGACCCTATAATGTCAAATAGCTAGAATTTTAGAATAATAGTAATAGAAAATTTCATTTTGCTTTTACATTAAATTCCTGGGCTCTTAAACACATATAGGTTAATAACAAAACTCAGGTTGTTTTAAAATAATCACTAATTCTTCAACTTTCTAAAATAAGAAAACAGCACCATCCAGTGCTCACATTGAGGATATACTTGGTATTTAATGTCCAAATTTAGATACAGTGATCTCATGTCATGTGTTTTATGTGATAACTGAGCTCATGTTTTTTAAGCTAATATTAAAAGAAAGCAATTTCCATATATAATTAGACATATAGACATATGTATATACTGTTAGAGAAAAAAACAAATCCTTATTACAAATAAATAATGCAGAAAAATTTAATATATAAATGGAATTTATAAGATCGTATAATAGTTTAGACTCGGAAAGGGCTTGGGATATACTAGAAAAGCTGAGCTCTTGGATTGATTGAGGTTTGCCTAAGACCCTCCAGGTCTGCTATCGTTTGCTCTAGCTCAGACTAAAGCTCAAGCCCCTGAGATGATTGTTAGGAAGTGGCAGGACCAAAAAAACAGGATGGTCAAGGAAGGAGTGCAGTCTGGGATAAATAAAGACATTAATAGCTACTCAATATAATCAAAAGGATGAGCTAATAATTATTTATTAAATTGAGCTCTAAATTTATCCAATATAACATGCTGTGAACACTTCTCTTTGGGCTATATTAAGCATATATTACAATTTGATTCTCTCCAAAATAATGTACTTACTTACCTGTGCTAAAGGCTTAGAACTGGGATCCAACTTACTCCTATGAATATCAAACTCAGCTCGTTTGTGCCAAAACCTCCAGGCATCTAATAAATTTCTATAATTTTCAATCCAGTACTGAACTCTTTCATCTTTAAGAACATCTAAAGGAGAACCCTAAAAAGAAAACATGAATTAATACAGTTGTTTAGAAATTTTCTGGCTAAGCCAGAGGATTCCACGTAACATGTGAGTATGAGTCTCACAGAAGAAATATGCTCCCTTTTGCCAAAAGCTGGTTCATAATGAGGATATAGATAAAATAAATGACGGAAGCTTCTTTAATTACTTTAAGCTGGCCTCTACTAACGACATAAATATGTACTATATATACATTATCATTAATCCTGGCCAGGAAAGTGTAATTCTCTATCCCTTATTTAAATTAAGGATCCAAGAGTAAACAATTCACTTTTCTACTTGAATACAATAAAAAGTGATGTGAATACTTTGTCCCCAAAATTAAAACCCCTGCATTCATAAAATCTGTTTACTATCTAATCCAAATGTATACCAAAATTACTTCATCACATTTAAAATAATACTGAGTCTCATCCTTTGTATCTAGCATGTACTGTGAATGGAGATGCTTTTTTTGTATACTTATTTATCTGAAAGTTAAACCTGTCTAGTCTCTCTCTTGACCTCAATTAAAACATACATTTATTACCTTAAAAATTAAAACAAAACAAAAACAACCCCAAAACCAAACCAAAAATGTCCTTCATTCTTCTGTCCCTAGGCCACAATGAAAAGCAACAATTTCTTTACCGTAAGCTTACTTTAGATTTTTTTCTCAATAAAAACTTCAATTTCTTGCCAGTAAGACTCTTCCTAAAGCTGTATTTTCCCTGGCAGCTGTGACATTTCACATTTCACCTGTGCTTGCTTTGGGTTTTCATAGAATGCTTTTAGCCCTGTCCAAGATATCTTCCTTAAGTTCACATGATAAAGAAAGTAGAGAAAGTCTCAACCTCCAATGGTGCCATGGGCATCAATTTAAAGTCCAGTTTTGGGGAACCAGACAGAAAAGTAAAATGTTAAAGAGAACGTAATGTATCTTACTTATGGAAAAAGGGAAGAAACCTGTAACAGATAATAGACAATCTATCTTGAGACATTCTATCAAAATAGAAGGAGCTTATCTTTCACCTATTAATTAGGTATTCATTTCTGTTATCAGAGGTAAATTCAGCTAAAAGAATATATGGAAAACTCTTAGCTCATAATTTCACCTCTTAAAAAAGTAAACATCTCTTCTAGTCCTGACCAACTAGCCAGAACTAAGTACTAAAGTAGAATATAATCCTTAGTTTAAAAAGAAAATTCACAGAAAAAAGAAGAAATCTTCATATCCCACTCTTTCCCCTTCCACAGCAGTAAGGATAAACTCAGAAAGAATTTGGTCAATTCATATTTGATAAATCTTCTCTAGATCTGCCCCGAAATAAACCTAAATTAAGCTCCAACAGGGACGCCTGGGTGGCTCAGTCGGTTAAGCGTCTGCCTTTGGCTCGGGTCGTGATCCCAGGATTCTGGGATCAAGTCCTGCATCGGGCTCCCTGCTCAGCGGGGAACCTACTTCTCCCTCTGCCTGCTGTTCCTCCTGCTTTTGCTCGCTCACTCTCTCACTCTCACTCTCTGACAAATAAATAAAATCTTTAAAAAAAAAAATTAAGCTCCAACAAAATCTGCAGAGGAAAACAGTTCGGAAATTAAGACTGGAAAGGCTTGGGAAATAACTTGGGCTGCCCATGGATTCACAGTAACAAAACCTAAGACCAAAGTGAGCAGCAAGTAACTGAACTTCCAAAAGCATTAACCTACATTCTTCAGAAAAAGGTAAAAGAACCCAAATCTCTATAATGTACTATACATAACATCCAGTATTCAAATGAAAAACTATGAGATACAAACAGGTAAATATAGTTCAAAGTCAAGGAAAAAAGGCAGTCAATAGAAACTAAGCCTAAAATAGCCCATGTTAAAGTTAGCAGGTAAAATCCTGAACGGAACTATTAGACATATGCTCAATTAGTGTACAGATAGGGATCGGAGTGAAAAATGTAACCCATAAAAAAAGATTCCAAAACTAAACTACAAGAGCTGAAATTATGAATTTGCTGAAAAACTTAACATCATGTGACAGAAGACTCAATGAACAAATCGACAGCATTTAACCAATTCGAAGAACAGAGGGAAAAAGGATGGAAAGAAAATGAACAAAACCTCAGATACCTATGGAACACTATTAAATGGTTTAATATATGTGTAATGTGAGCCCAAAAAAAAGAAGAGAATGAGATTGAAGCAGAAAAAATATATATAAAGAAATAATACCCCCAAACTTTGCAAAACTAATGAAAAACACTGACTTGCAGATCCAAGAAGCTCAGTGAGTCACAAACAGGGCAGAAAGAAGTACCACTAAGCATCGAGGGTAAACTGCTGAAAATCAAAAGTAGCCAAAGGGAAAAATGAAACATTACATAAGGAGGCAATAATTATAATAGCCGTCTTCTCTTCATAAACAATATAAGGCCACTTGCACTCTGTAGCCACATACCTACAGTTTGACTTAATAGATGTAACCTCATTTCAGTAAGAAAAAAATGATGCGCTTTATTAAAGAATGGGCAGTAGCCTGGTAAGTTGCTAGGTTTATACTGTGGTTTGTGGGCCAGGATCTATATTTGTTCATAAGAAGGTAGGGTCAGAGGGGGCATTTTACTACGTTTACCCAGTACACAGCATGCTATCAAGTGTGTGAAAAGATGGGGATAGGAAAGAGGATACCATGAAAGGATAAGATTAGCTGGAGGACTATAGGAAATCTCAGGGAAATGCTCTAAATTTTCACCATATTCCTATCAAAAGTAAAGAAAGGAAGCTTTGCCAGAAATCTGTTTTTAATTGCTGGAGAGTAAGAACTGAGAGTAAATTGATGAACTGGTTACCCCAACTCATAAAAAGGGAAAATGAGCGTGAAGAGAGTTGTGGTATAACTTGCCTTCTGCACTTAGAGAGTGGTTAATTAGAGAGAAGTTCCTCTGCTCTGTTTGAGCTTTATACAAGTTCAACAATGACACTTCCCAAAACGAAAGGAAAAACTGGATAACCCAATGCAGGAGGCTGACAGACAGTAAGATAAAGTAGAAGTCTGCTACAGATCAACTGATAAGGTTGAAGTTAAATGCCTTCAAACCTAAAGCAATCTACACATTTAATGCAATCCCTATCAAAATAACACCAGTATTTTTCACAGAGCTAGAACAAACAATCCTAAAATTTGTATGGAACCACAAAAGACCCTTAATAGACAAAGCAATTCTGAAAAAGAAAAACAAAACTGGAAGCATTACGATTCTAGATTTCAAACTATATTACAAAGCTGTAATCATCAAGACAGTGTGGTACTGGCACAAAAACAGACACATAGATCAATGGAACAGAAGAGAAAACCCAAAAATGAACCCACAACTATATGGTCAACTAATCTTCAACAAAGCAGGAAAGAATATTCAATGGAAAAAAAACAGTCTCTTCAAAAAATGGTACTGGGAAAACTGGATAGCAACATCCAAAAGAATGAAACTGGTCCACTTTCTTATACTATACACAAAGAAAAACTCAAAATGGATGAAAGACCTAAATGTGAGACAGGAAACCATCAAACTCCTAGAGGAGAACACAGGCAGAAACTTCTAACCTCAGCCACAGCAACTTCTTACTAGACATATCTCCAAAGGCAAGGGAAACAAAAGCAAAAATACACTACTGGGACTTCATCAAGATAAAAAGTTTCTGCGCAGCAAATGAAAAAATCAACAACTAAAAGGCAGACTACAGAATGGGAGAAGGTATTTGCAAATGCCTTATCAGATAAAGGGTTGGTGTCCAAAATCTACAAAGAACTTAACAAACTCAACCCCCAAAAACAAATAATCCAGTTAAGAAATGGGCAGAAAACATGAATGGACACTTTTCTAAATAAAACATCCAGATGGCTAAAAGACACATGAAAAGATGCTCAACATCACTCAGCATCAGGGAAATACAAATCAAAGACACTTTTCCAAATAAAACATCCAGATGGCTAAAAAACACATGAAAAGATGCTCAACATCACTCAGCATCAGGGAAATACAAATCAAAACCACAATGAGATACCATCTCATATCTGTCAGGATGGCTAAAATTAACAACACAAGAAATAAGAGGTGTTGCTGAGGATGAGGAGAAAGGGGAACCCTCTTACACTGTTGGTGGGAATGCAAACTGATACAGCCACTCTGGAGAACAGTATGGAGGTTCCTCCAAAAGTTAAAAGTAGAACTACCTTATGATCCAGCAATTGCACTACTAGGTACTTACCCAAAAAATACAGATTCAAAGGGACACATGCACCCCAATTTCTATAGCAGCAATTCCACAATGGCTGAACTATGCAAGTGACCCCAAATGTCCATTGACTGATGAATGAAGAAGATGTGGTATATACAATGGAACATTACTCAACCATCAAAAAGAATGAAATAGTGCCATTTGCAATGACATGGATGGAGCTAGAGTGTATTATGCTAAGTGAAGTAAGTCAGCCAGAGAAAGGCAAATGCCATATGATCTCACTTACATGGGGAATTTATGAAAGAAAACAGATGAACGTATGGGAAGGGGGAGAACAAAAAAAGGAGAGAGGGAAACAAGCCATAAAAGACTCTTAAAGATAGAGAACAAAATGAGGGTTGATGGAGGGAGGTGGGTGAGGGATGGGCTAGACAGGGGATGGGTATTAAGGAGGGCACTTGTGATGAGCACTGGGTGTTGTACGTAAGTGATCAATCACTGAATTCTACTCTAGAAACCCATATTGCACTGTATGTTAATTACCTAAAATTTGAATTAAAAAATATTAAATTAAATGCTTTCTAAAGATCCTAAGCAAGCAAAAGGCATACCCACTCAATGAAGGAAAAAGGTAATTAACTACTGTTTTACTTTAAGTTGCTGCCACACTGCACTAACCTGCAACATGCAGTAACTTGCTGTTTGGACATCTCCAGTTCTATCGACATAACTCTCCATTAAGTCCACTCCATCTTTAGTAAGGCCTGTAAGCAGTATTCCTTCCAAATTTCCAGCCTCTTTCATTTCGTTGGTCAACTTTTCAATATATCTATTTAACTGGAAAATTCAAAGTGATTTTTCTGAAGCAATCTGTTTCACTACATACTTTGTACTTCAAAACTTACACGTTAGGAATAGTTTCATTTTTATGGAACACATTTTAAAACAAATCCCTTGCAAAAATTAAGATGTAATCTCTTAAGAAGTCTGTATCTATCAAAAATTACAATGCAGTATCTGTATTTAAAATATTTTTTTAAAAAGGCATTTATTATGTTTTATTATTCTATAGAAGCAGTATAGAGGGTTAACTATTTAAATTTAAAGAGAACTGTCCCTCAGTATTCTGCAAAGTTTTTGCTACAAGAGAATCATAGAATCTGAGATGAAAGGGAACTTGAAGATTATCAAAAATAATTGTATCTTGGTAAAGTCTCTGACTTCACCCCGCCCCAACCTCTAGCCAAGAGTCCTCTATGTTCCCCCAGCACTTCCTCATTATTATAGCACTTAACACCTTGTATTACTGGTTGTTTATGGGCATTCCTTTCTCATTATACACACAGAATATGCATTCGATACTTTTATTATATTAAGAAATGAAGAAATTCTTTTATAGCATTGTAAAGGGGTGAGTTCAATGTCTTTATCTGTACACCAAAAGCAGAAATAAACTAAAACATTAAGTCAGGATTCTTAAACAAATAATTTTGGTTATGATACACATGTCTACAGTATCTTGATCTAACAAATTATTACTTTACTTTCTTAAAAGAATTTATATATAAATGTTACATATACATATTTGTACATAAGGATTAGTTTCTTAATCCAGTAAGAGGAAATATGAATTACTTCAAATACAGAATTAAATTAGTTTTTACCTGACTATCACTAAGGAATTTACAAGCAAATGCCACTCTGTCACGTACGGCAACTTTGTTTTCATACTGAAAAGAAGAGCAAGAAATTACTTGTAGGTGCTGTGAGTTTACATACTTAATATGCAATTTTATTTTCAAAAGTATTAGTACGTTATTGTATATATACTGGCAGAGCCACTGATTGCCTAATACGACTTTTTTAATGTATCCCTCTAGAAACTCAGTGCTCAGGTTATTGTTCTTGCAAAGTAAAAATTTACATCTTAAATACTGACCAATTCAGTTTAAAAATACTCCAGTTTAGTCTTACGGAATTGCAACATAAAATATAAGCAGTGATGTATGGTTCAACAGATTTAGATGCCATGTAATCCTTCCATCACAGAAATTAATTTTGAGGAAACTGAGAAAATCTTTTCTGGGATGCTAAGTTAATCAACAAATCTAGGAAATCTGTGAATTATCAGTGAATATACCAGTATGAACATACTAATACAGAATTTGGAAAAACTATCAACACATGTCTCTAAATATTAAGTGGTAAGTTTTAAAATATACCCTTATAGACACACTTTTGTGGCCATAGTAAAATACAGTTATAAAGGTGGTTTGTGACAAAATTTTCAGGGGTATTGTGATATTTAAATTTTTGTATACCTTTCAATATTGTAAAACACTATTTTGAATTTCTATAAATGTAGAAAGGTAATTAATTTTGTGGTAAGTAATCAATAGTCTAAAGGTGGAAAAAAGATCCTATTTCCATTGAAGTCATTCTATGAAATATAGTTTTCCCACTTTAAACATAAGATCACTTCAGTTGGTACCTATCCTAGCATGTTTTCTCAATTATAAAATATGGTTCTGCCCTTAAGAGGGAACGTGTTTGGTACAAACTACATTTAACTCTTTAGATTCAGGCAGAGGTGTTACTATTTTGATGGGGAAAGTGTTATAAATATTAGCTCAGAAAATATTAGCTGTATAGAAAATATTAGAAACAATAGCTGTAAAAATACAGCTCAGAAAACTAAAACCCAAAAAAGTTAATTGGCCAGCTGAAGTAACTAAAGTAGAGCAAGAACTCAGACCTTCATCTTCTGATTTTCCAATTGGGTACTTTTCATTAGATTACTACAACTTAACAATTGTTAACAAATATGTTAATTATAATTATTTACATAGAGTATAATTAGGTATACTCTCAAGGCAGGTTAAAAATATGAACTTTCTATTCAAGGTAAGATACACCTTACCTAATAACCCAAATTTAGGTATAAGAAAATGAGGGTATTTATAATAGGTCATTTAATTGAAAATATAAAAATTTAATATTTAAAGAATACTTCTCTATCAATTTAAAATTTGAACAATCCACTTCTTTTTATAGTCTTTACCATACTTTACTACTTCCTGAAAATAGTATTTCTTAAAATGCAACACTTAAAGTCTTCCATTTAACAAAAAAGAGTAATAACAGTAAAAACAAACAAAAACCCAACATATTCCTAGATATTAATTTGAAGTGGTTAGAAAGTTCAACAGTTCATTTATTAAAAGTAATGGACAGGGGTGCCTGGGTGGCTCAGTGGGTTAAAGCCTCTGCCTTCGGCTCGGGTCATGATCTCGGGGTCCTGGGATTGAGCCCCGCATCAGGCTCTCCCCTCAGCGGGGAGCCTGCTTCCCCTCTCTCTCTGCCTGCCTCTCTGCCTACTTGTGATCTCTCTCCTCTCTGTCAAATAAAATAAAATTAAATTTAAAAAATAAAAAAATAAAAAATAAAAGTAATGGACAAAATATATAACCTAAGGAATTGTCAAAATGGACACTAACAACATTTATTAAAATCTTCATTAAGATATCTCAATAAAATACGTTTTTATAAATTCTTAGGGACTGACACTTAAATGAATTATTCAAGCAATATGTCTTTTATATGAAGTGCTATAATGGCAAACACAAATAAATTTCATGTTAGAAAGCTCTTCTCAGAGGTAGAAAGAGGTCCAACAATGCAAAGAAAGTTGTAGTACTAATGTGAAGCTTAAAACCCAATAACTGAAACTTACAAGCACATCTGGTTTCATTCTTCCTTTCCCCACATTGTGATAAAGAACCTATTTGGTGATGTGCTTATAGGTGATTAAAGCAGGAGAGATAAAGCAATGAAAGACCAAATAATGAAAAAATGAAATAGATCAGTGTAAGTAGTGTGATCATGTATCTTCTAAACTGGTACATGTCTGAGAAAACAAATACTAACCTGGACAAGATATATAGTCATTCTGATCATAATTGATCATGTGTTTGTTTACTTAACTAAAACCAAAAATATGCACTTTTAAAAAATTACGGTTCAATATAAAACTTATGTTTATATAGTTGTAGAATTCTAGAGCTGCTCCTAACCTAAAGGATAAACCCTATGCCCTCTATGTCTGTAAATTATATTGTTAAAACTATTTAAAAAATCAAGTTTATTATCAGCTAATTGTAAAATGACATTCAACAAGAGCTGCTCAAAAATATTTAGGATACTTTATTTTAAATAATACAAAATACATAAAAATATAATAATATTTTATGCAAAGAACACTTGAAAATTTTAACAAGGTTAGATAAAAACTCCTAGCTTAAAAGTCTTCTCAAACAAAAATTAGCTTACCAATACTCCATCATAAGATCCTGTCTCACTTGTCAGAAATGCAAACATGACACACAGATATGGGTTATTTAATTGTAGTCGTAGAGTGCTGCACATTTCTCTCCAAAGGGAATTTTTCTCATCCGTATATCCCGATAAAGCCATTGCTACAACATTGAGATTCAGATCACCTGCATATTAAAAACAGTCAGCTAATCAAAGTGAGCAAAAGCTTAATACTTCCTCTTCCAGTTCTTAAACCATAAACAAAGATCAGAGGATGACGTTTACCTACAGAAAAATAAGCCCACTAGAATTCAGGGTTTTGATCCAGATTGGAAAATTTGGCAAGGACCACAAGCAAATATTTCCATTCTTAAAAAACTTTTGTCCATATTGCTAACCCTATGCAAGACAAACACATCTTTAAAACCACAACGAAGGAATATCTTCCTAACTCCTGCTCAAAACAATTTATGTCCAAGTGGAAGGAACATTTGATTAAGGGAAATCTTCTCTTAAGTCCTTAAAAAGTTATTGAAATCACTGGAAAGATACTTGTCCCCTACTGACAGTATAGGTGTTCAAATCTAACACCAAATTTTCCAGGTATACAAGACAGGAAAGTTTCATGCTCCCAGGTCGTAGCAAAATTATAATTAGAAATGGCTTTAAATATCAAATTCTTTTTTCATCGCCACATTATCTTCTATTGGTACTCTCAAATGGGGAAGACTTACATTAGAGCAAAAGTGAAAGAAAAGAGGCCAATCTGGCCAAAACATTAGCTTTTCAACCTTTTTACTGCAAGTAAATACATTATAGTTAATTTCATGTTTTTCTCTATGGTACAACAGAAGTGTAATGGTTTCAAAATGGACCAGCAAGTAAGAATTAAGCATTCTGAATACCAGAAATAATTCACTAGGTGTATTAAAAATCAATACCTATATACATCTTAGTTATTTTCAAGTGAAATATTCCTGATAAGAAAAAAACCTTAATTTCTGGATTGAATTTATTTGCCTGAGTATTCTCTTGCAAAATGTCAGAATAAAAACTTTAACACATTTCATTGTTTCTTCCTTTTAAAAAAAATGTTAAATGGAAACTATGTTTAAATCACCAGACTCAAGCAGAAGCATTTTTGCAGCTCAAAGTATGATTTTTATAATACTCTGTATCAGTCTAACTAGAAGTGTCATTTAGAGTTTCCTAAAAGCCAACCAATTACCACCCGAAAGATGAAGTAAAAATACTCTCCAATGTTTGCCAAAAGAATGCTTGCAAACAAACAACAAAAGAATGCTTGCAAACTGAAGTAGTCCTAATCTTCAAAATACATTTTTTAAAAATGTGAATGTCTTTTAAAGAAAAAGCATTAAAAATGGATGCATTTGAGCATTCACTGTAATATTATTAGAATGGTGCTTAAGACACATTTTGTCTTTAGACACATTATGTTCTTTAGAGACATAAACCAAGGCACGAGCAAAGGGATGGGCTAATACTTTCATAGATACAGTTTTGTGTTCTCTTTCAAAAACATTTACACAAATATATTGACTAAATATTTGAAGGTTACCAGCATCTTTTCTTTAAGGGATTCTACGAACTATGATGATCTTAGACTATAACCTGATACCTTTTTCTGAAGATGCCCCTTCATTCAGGATTTGGATTGCTCGTCGAATATCCAAGTTGAACAATGCCACAGCAGCAGCTCTCTCCCACTCCCCTTCTTGTACAAGGGAATTCAAAAATGGCCCTACATCTACATCCGCTCCTTTCTTTATCCACCCACAAAGCTGTAAAGCTAAGATTCTCTCTTCATTTAAATTCTGAATATCACTTTGCTTATCCAAACCGCTCCAATTATGTCTGCTGCTTTCCACCATTCCTAAAAAAAAAAGTATTTTCATATTAGTTGCTTTATTATTACTTTTCGAAATATATTTGGAAAATAAGTCTGTTTTACACAGATTATTTCGACATCATACTTTGGATATTTGACTTAACTACAAATTCATGACAGCATAAATGTAAAATATGCCACAAACAAAACATACTTCACATGTTGTTAAGTTGAACAGTTCCTTGAGTATCAAAAAGACCTATGGGAAGAACAATTAATGTTTGATAACAATAAAAGTTTGACTCCCTGCTTCAGAGACGCCCCCCTGACCACCTAATCTAAGAGTGCCACCCGTTACTATCTAATGTGAAACCTTTTCCTCTATTTCCTTTAGATCTAATGTAAGCTCCATATTTTATTAATTTTCAGACTTATCTCTTCTCCTGCTAGAACATATGCTCCAAAAGGGCGGGCATCTTGTTTCTATTTAAAAGGTTACCCTAGTGCTTAAGATCCAATACTCTCTTTCCATCTTCCATTTTCTCTTTGTATGCATATATATGAGAAAATGAAATAAATATAAAAGTACTTCAAAAGTTTAAATACTAAAGCTAAAATACAATAGCAATGATTTAAGGTTTCTTCCTCTTCACTGAGTCAGATTATATTCTCATTCTCTTTTCATAAGGAATCTAATCATCCAGCATTAGATTACAATCAAGGCAGATGACCCTAATGGTACTAAATTAAGGTAAAACAAAGATGAAACTTGACTCTTAATTGCAACTCAAATTCTTAAACGTTCTACAAAGTTTTACCATCAAAATTGTCACTGTAGAATTATGTGTTGTTATTTTAACAAAAAGGACTTTCAGAATAAACTAAATTATGAATTAGGCAGCAAGCATGTCCAACATTACAAACATCTTTTATTAGGAGTAACTTACAGTAATTCTATGTTTATTTACTTACATATAATACAGTAATTATACTTTTATAAATAACTAGATCAATAATAAATAGGTTTTAAGAAATAATTCAACTTGTCTGTGGTAGATAGAATTGTAAAGTGGGCTCCATGATTCTTGCCCCCTAATAACCACACCCTTGCACAATCCCTTTCCCTTGAGTACAGGTGAAATCTGTAGACTTGCTTCTAAATAACACAAGATAGTACAAGTGAAAGCATTTTGCAGATATAATTAAGGTTGTTATTCCGTTGCCTCTTAATCAAAGGGAAATTATACTGTGTAGGCCTGACATAATCAGGTGACACCTTTAAAAGAGTCTGGAGGAAATGAGAGAGATTCTCCAGCTGGACTAGAAGTAAAAGCTGCTTTGTTGTGAGAAGGCTATGTGGCAAGGAAGCATGGGCTGCCTCTAGGAGCTGAGGGCAGACCCTGGTGATAGGCAACAAGGCTACTTCTGTCCCACAACTCAAAGAACCAATTCCGTCAACAACCATATGAGCTGGGAAGAGTACTCACATCTTCATTTTAGCCTTGTGAGACCCCGAGCAAAGGACTCAGTGAAGGTATGCCAAGACTCCAGACCATGGAAATAACAACAAGTGCATAATATAAAACTAATATACTGTCCAAAGTTGACTTTAACTATACTTATCTGTTCAAGGCATTAAAGAAATGAATACAAGCAAAATTGAGAAAATATTAAAAACTGACTTGGAGGGCACCTGGGTAACTCAGTCAGTTAAGCATCCGACTCTTGATTTCGGCTCAGGTCATGATCTCAGGGTTGTGAGATCGAGCCCAGCTTTTGGCTCCATGCTCAGCATGGAGTCTGCTTGAGCTTCTCTCTCTCCCTCTGCCCACCCCCGCCATGTGCATGCTCTCTCTCTCCCTCTCTAAATAAAATCTTTAAAAAAAACCCAATTGAATCAGTTGTCATTTACAAATCAAATATATACATATATAAATAATAGCAAGACATTATTTCTTAAAGTCTATTTATTCTAAATACGTGAATAACGTAGAATTAGTACACAGCCAAAGTCTAAACTCACTAAACCTAATTCACACTTTTAAATAACTTGTTTCATTATATGATGTTAGGCTGTGGAAAAAGCCTACAGTATTATTTATGTTAGGACATATTTTAAGCTATATATCACTGATTTATGAAAAAGTCTAAAGATCAGTTATTTGTAAAATTCTGGAAATTTAATAAACAGTTAAATAATTACACTTGAAAGTACTTATTTTTAACCTTCTGTTGGAAATTGTTGCCATTGAGGTCAAGAAGTCAGGAGGAGACTTCTGAAAAGTTTTCTTTCCTTAAGAGAACCAACTGCCCTTTGAAAAGAGGAAGCATGTTGCTCTGTTTGCAACCATGAGGAAAGTTAGTCAAGATAAATCACCTTTAGCTGATGAAATTTTAAGAACTATTAGAAAATTTTGAATAATGATTAAGTTAAAACACGTATGTTAAAAATTAAATACAACATTACTTTTCTGAATAACAAATTTAAATTTAGATAGAATGGCCATATTACATTTCAAGTAGAACAGGCTGTCAATGTACCATAAGGTATTTATTTTCATATCTCCCCTATAAATTTTGGATTCAATGCTGAGGATATTAAATGGTAAAAATAACAATTTTAAACAGCTGAACAAAAAGCAGCATTTTTCAAATAATTCCTCATAATTTAATAAGATTCCAGTTTCTTAGAGTTTTTATTTTACAGATAGCGTGTCATGAAATAAAGATCAATACATATGACTCCAAAGAGTTCATTACTAAGAGGTGGAAAAATATCCTCTAAGTCAAATGCCTGGATATTGTGTCATGTATTTTGGTTGTCTAGAGGCCTTCTTATGGCTTGATAACTGTATGACAGGTTAATTAGGATTATCAAATAAGCAATATGATATAGTGCATTTCTAAGTGTATAGTCATTATTTTTAACATGTAGGAATTTTAAAATATACGATTTTAACGATCTCTGAAAAAAATTAAAATCTATTTATGCATGTTATGCAATACTAAAGTGACAAAACTGTATCCCTTAAATTTGAGATTGCACTATATATAAATAATAGAATTGATATTTTATTGACAGGTGTGAGAGAAACAAGTTCACTTAGACATTAAAAAACATTTTTTAAAAATTGGTTTCAAATACTACACCGAGCAATCAGACACTATGCTATTTGTAGATATTACTTTGTTGCATTTTCACATCTGTATAACAAAGCAGTACAATTATCCAGCGTTTATAAGAACATTTTGTTGTTAAAGACATTAAGCCCTACTTATTCTGTCCATTAAAGTAGTTCTGAATAGACAAGTTCTCTAGATCAGAATTTACCCCTGAAGTATAAAAATATTTTCATCACATTGGATGGAAGGCTGACCAACATTTATTATGCAATTTTCTGCCATCCTAAAAGGAAAGAACTATAATTATTAACAACGTTATGAACACTTCTCCACGAGACTGTACGAGACATTCCCTTAGAGCAGGCATTCTCATCCTGGTTGACTTCAACACTTGGTCCACCCAATAAACTAGTCTCTCTGTTCCTTTGCTTCCTTATCTCCAGCGGTTCACACTGCCAAGACTTCACCCACTCCTTTCATAGACATACTCCAAATTGTTCCTCCTTCAAAACAACTACTTTCTTACCACAACTTCATAGCCTTCCAGAAATCTCACTTTCTAAATTTTTCAAACTCACAATCTCTTGGTCCCTATTTTTATTTATCAGTCTTCCATCACTTCTCTCCCAAAGATCAACAAATGAATCATTCTCTTGCCAGTATCCTAATTTTCTCAGCCCACTGTCCTTTATTTTATCTTCTGGTAAAACGACATTGCCCCACAATCCTCCCATGTTTCTCAAGCCAACTCTGGCTCCTCTTCTCAGTGTCTTCTCTCTATAGCCTTCCTGTTCCTTCTCAATAAGCAAACCCACTACATTGAGAAAAGAGGAGCCATTGGGGGAAGCTCCTCAGCCTCTGATCATTGGACCTTATACAACCTGCATACTTTTCCCCTTCCCCTCTGGCTGGTATGGAGAAAGTGTACATCCTCCTATTTAATGCTAGTCTTTTCACCTGTGCTCTGGATCCCATTCCCTCATATTTCTAGGAATTTTGCTCTTCACTACTCCCTTCTCTCTGCATCTTCAACCTCTTTGTATGAGCTTCCTTACATCAGCATTTAAGTTTGCTTAAATCAATCCCATGTTAAAAACAAAAACAAAGAAAAAAACCCTATGACTCCAGATTCACTTGCTGCTTTTACTATATATCCTTTGTCCTCCTTCATTTAGTCAAATTTCCTTGGAAGAATTATTTAAAATGGATGACTTTACTTCTTCAACCTACTCTAAACTTCTTGCCTACTGCACATTTCCACCTAGCTATCTCAAATTCCACTTTCTCCAAAACAAACTTTTTTTCTTCTCAAATGCCCTCTTCCTATGTTAACCCTATGTAATTAACTGGTACTGGTATTAACCCAGTTTCCTAAGCTATATATATGTGTGTCCTATCTTTCACTTTTCCTTCCCCTCCATCTCCTGTATTCAGTCATTAAATTTTGTCGTACAAATTTTATCCACATTTTTCTAGCTCCTCTGCCACTAACCTTGGTAGGAACAGCCTCACGTCTTGCCTAATTACTGTGGCTTTTATTTTTAAAATATTTTATTTATTCATTTAAGAGAGGGAGAGAGAGAGAGAGAGAGACGCTCAAGCGCATGAGCAGGGGGGAGGAGCAAAGGGAGAGGGAGAAGCAGACTCACTGCTGAGCAGGGAACCTGACTAGGGGCTTGATCCCAGAACCCCGAGATCACCACCTGAGCTGAAGGCAGACACTTAACTGACTGAGCAACCCAGGCGCCCTTAATTACTGTGGCTTTTATCTGAGGTTCCTGTTTGAGCCTCTCCAATTCATTCCACACACACCAACAGCTCTAAAACACAAATCTAATTCTGTCAATACTCTTCAAAATCTTTCCTTGGTTTCCCTTTGTTACAGGATGATAAATCTCTCTAAATTCTTACCATGATTTCTAAGTCCTGAGTTACTTACCCCACTGTTTACCTTTCTAGTCTCCATTCTTTCCTCACTTCCTCTGTCACATTCTGTTTCGGCAATACTAAAATGTGCTATGCTCCCTCTCCTCTGGGTTAACTGCGTATGCTGTTCCCTGTCTGGGCCTTCCCTGTCTTTGCTTTTATCTCCTCCAGGGAACCCCCTCTAATCCTTACACCCAGATTAGGATTCTGCTATACATAATTGTTTGTTCTTCCTCATGGTAAATTGCCTAGTTATTTGTCCATATTCTGAACTAGAATGAAAACTTCCCAAGAACATGGGTAATATCTACCTTGTTCAGTCTCTATGAGGGAAGAGACTTAGATTGTTGACAGTTATATCTTATTATTCCAAGGACAATTCTTAGCACATAATAAGCAAATAATAAATATTGGCTGAATAAATAAATTTACCTTATATTGTAACTGTAAGAATTAAATAATGTAACATGGGGAAAGTAACTAGCATGACGTCTAATTCATAGTAAGCACTCAGTATATATTATTTATCACCAAAGTTAAACTTTCACTGTGTGCTCTAATACAGTGAGCAAGATGGCCCAATGAGTTGATCATGTGTTGAATCATAAGAGATACACTTAGAGAAAGAAGTATGGCCAGATAAAAAATTGAATGCCACATGTGCCATCTTTGGCAGTTTATTTCTCTATTTTTCACTTTGGGGTTGTAGAAACAAAAATATCGAAACCAAAACAAACAAAAAGTTGAAAGTCTAGCAATGAGGAAATCATTCTAATGTAGTTTTTTAATCTGGGTAAAGACTACTCTTAAGTCAAGACATTTAGTTTCTCTCTACTACAGCAAAAAAAAAAAAAAAAGATATTCTATTTTCCTCTTGTTTTTTCTCAGAGGCAGTCTGTAGGTTTTCCCCTAAAATATATCAAAATACAACAAAAACAATAATAAACCTTAGAATAACTGAGAATGCAACATGGCCTGACCTACTATATAGCAAAAATACTAAAAATTCTATAAACTTGGTGTTTAAATCTTTGCAGTGACGGTTCTAAAGTCATTAACGGGCTCATTTACAGGGATATTACAGTATATCTGCCCTTTTAGTTATATGAATAAAAATGGAAGTTTCTAATTGGACCCATGTATTTTATTTCTAATAAGTTTATTTATAATAAAATTTACTTTTTTGATGGAGAGCTACTGAGAAAATACCAAAGTGAAATCGGTCATTGTTCTACTGCATCTTCAGCAATGTGGAACAAAACAATACGAAAGTCCTTTAAAATGTTTTTAAATAATGTAACAGTTTAATTGAAATGCTTAACCTATTCTTACTAAAATTATTATTTTTTGTATTTTGTATTATTTGCACCATATTTATGAAAATCCTATTAAAGACCAAGTTGAATTTATTACTTGAACTGCCACTCTTTGACTAAATATAAACTACTTTTCTAGCAGCTTGACTTGGGCCCAAATTTGATTGCTATCAAAAGCTAGATACTGGGGCACCTGGGTGGCTCAGTGGGTTAAAGCGTATGCCTTCGGCTCAGGTCACGATCTCAGGGTCCTGGGATCAAGGCCCGCATCAGGCTCTCCGCTCAGCAGGAAGCCTGCTTCCCCTCTCTCTCTGCCTACTTGTGATCTCTCTCTCTCTGTCAAATAAATAAATAAATAAAATCTTTAAAAAAAAAAACAACAACTTAGATACTGAATCCTAGGTTAGGGAAAGGATTATAGTATAATGCACAATTCCGTTCCAATAAAAAAACGATAATAACTGTTCAGTGAAAAACTAAATTTGGCTCTTTTGTCATCTTTATTCTTAAAGAGTTGATCAATTTCAACCCTGCATTAACTCATACATTCATTTAATCATCAAAGACTCTTTCAGGTAAGGCTACTTCAGGTAAGACCATAGGTCATGACATAGTTACCCAGACCTTGCCATTAAATAGCAAAGTGAAAGCTTTTGGGCAGCACAATAAAAAGAAATCTCCTTCAATTATGTCTTTTTATTTAGCTTTTATAAAAGCAAAATACTGTGATAAAATCCAAACAACCAGGATCCTATAAGTCATCCAATGTAAAGCCTCTCAAAGAGGGTCTTCAAAAAAAAATAACAGTGAATAAAAGAATAGATTGGAAAGACTGTATCACTTCAATGAATCGAGACTCCCCCTGAAAAAGAATTTTGGATATAAAATACACATTTAACAATTCACTAAAATATCTAACCAGAAACCCCCCAAAACAACAACAAAAAAATTTATGCACATTATTCTGAAGTAACTAAATGATGGGGATAAAGGAAGAAAAATAAGAGTACAAAAATTACACTTTAGAAAATAAAATATAGGGGCACCTGGGTGGCTAAGTGGGTTAAAGCCTCTGCCTTCGGCTCAGGTCATGATCTCCGGGCTCTGCTCGGTAGGAAGCCTACTTCCCCCTCTCTCTCTCCCTGCCTCTCTGCCTACTTGTGATCTCTCTCTCTGTCAAATAAATAAATAAAATCTTTAAAAAAAAAAAAGAAAGGAAAATATAGAATTTTCTTACCCAAAGATGATTTTACAATCGATTTAATTCCTGCATAAACCAATGATCCTTTGTTTCCTGGAGACTTCTGATCCATATCTTCTGTATACTGCTTCATAAGTATTTAAATGCATAGGAAATATTAATGATGATGCATAACAACATATTTCAAAGCTAAATTTATTTTGATTTGGAGCCAATTCATAATAGGCGTCAGCCAAAGTAAGATGGTCCTACTTTACTGCAGAGATAAACTTTTCTTCTACACAATCTGTAAAGCAGTATTTCAAATTCAACAGTTTTAAATAATTTTACTTTGCAATTCTAGCATTATGTAACTTGTATTTGCATATAAAGCATTCAGAATAAAATTTAGACTGATCTTTCAGCAAACTTTAAGAACATTTCTACCTGATTCATCTCATGAAATTCATAATGAAAAGGATATAGTGCAGGGTATACCAGAGTGACTTGAGCTGTGGGTCTTCATTTCCAGCTAAAATATGGTTTCTCCACACCTGTTCTGTATCAAGTCCGTACCTGGATAAAGCCCGAAGGCGCATCTTCGTTGCTATATCTTTTTCTAAAGAATTATCATTTTCTTCTTCCGCACATTCATACAAATGACGACCACAAGCCCACATTAAAGATGTAATTGGACTCCAGGCAAGAGATATCCTTTCAAAAACAGTGAAGTCAGACATTGTTCGGTTGGGAGTTACAACTATCATTCGATTTTGACTTGTTGGATGCCAAGCAAAGGAAGCAATGTAATTGTCACAAGGTTGCACACTTCTTTCAATTATTGTGGGTTCAGTTTCATCTCCAATGGGAGTGGGTGTGTGCTGCATATCATATAATCTAATAATGTTACTATCCCTTGTCAAAGTGGCCAGCAGGCCAGTCCTGGTTGGACACCATGCTACTTTTGTTAAGGGCTTTGGTTGCTCAGTCAAAGTCAAAACTGGCTTCTCAAATTTCCTTAGATCCCATATTGCAACCTGACCTTCATAGAAGGAAGCAACACGATCATGGAAGTAGGGATCTACCGTCACCCCCTGAACAGCTTTTGTATTTACAAACATCTTTTGGCTTGTATTCCGAAGATCGAATATGGCTAAGTTACGATGCATACCAGCAAGGAGAAGTTTCTGGTCTCGTGGAAGCCAACAAAGAGAGAGACAAGCATCATTTTGTCCTAATTCATAAAGAGGTTTTGTTACTAACAATGTTGTTTCAGTTTCACCTGCTGAAAGTCTCACTTTCTCCATGGGAACTATATCAGGAGTATATTTGCTGCAAATATCCCAAATCAGCACTGAAAAATCAGCTCTGTGTTTATCTAGCCCAGCAGCAAGCCAGTTACTATCCAATGGATTCCACGCAAGGGTATTACATTGTCGTGCATGTTTTGGAACAAATTCTTTTCCTATCAAATCTTTGAATTTTGAGTTATGATCTTGACCAAGACTTGTAAGTACGACTCGACCATTTGCTTGTCCAACTGCTAGGAGACATTCAGGATCATAATTGAGATACCAGGCAACACATTTCATATACGGTGTATCTGAATTTATTGATAGTAATGTAGCCGAAGAGTCTTCAGATAAACGTAAAGATCCAGCTTTGAGTTCTGAATTCACAGTAGATTCCACATGATAAAGGCTCAGTTCAGAGTCACATACAACAAATCTATCAACTTGGTGTGGTGCCCACAATATATCAGGTTTGGTACCGCTCATGTTTATTGATGTGCTCAAAGTGTCCAGTCAGGTCCATTCATTGAAAATCTGTTTAAAAATTAAAAGTTTTAAAATCTTAACAAAATACAATTGTAAGATGAATAAACTATTCAGAAAGTCAGGAAATTCTCTATTCGAGTACTCTCTCTTTCAATCTATTTCTTCTAACTGCTATGAATTCATGACAATATTTATTGATTAAAAAGGGAAAAAGAACTTCCCCCAATCAGATGAGGTGGTAAGATTCTGAGAACTACATTTTGGCCTTATTTCCCACGATTGATTATTTTAATTGCACTGTTATTAGTAATTTCATTAACCTCAAGGTTAACAGAACTTCGGTACGGTGAGCAAATTAATAAGCATCATCTCTTTGAAGGGGGTAAAACTTCAAAGGGTTATGAATCATGTTCTTAAGCAACAGTTTATAGCAGCACTATTCAATAGAATTTTCTGCAGTGATAGAAATGTTCTCTACCTGTACTGTCCAATAGGGTAGCTATTAGCCACATGTGGCTAACCAAGCACAAGAAATGTGACTAGTACAAAATTTAAATCTTATTTACTTTTCATTTATTTTTAATATAAATAGCCACATGTGGCCACCAAAACAGACAATGAAAATTTAAAGTACAATGCCACTATTAAGACAGAGGTCTCTTCATGATATTAAAACATTGAAGTTAAAAAAAAAAAAGAGGTCTCTTCTTCAAGTTTCAAGAATAAGAAGCAGCCCTTATGGCAGAATAAACAATAACATGTATTGAACAGAGTTAACCTCTATTCCTAGCTCTGACATATATTAGCTATACACCACAGAAGGGCCTTTGTGATTAGGGGTCCTTTCGGTTTCTCATCTATATAACAAAAGAGTTGGTTTAGATTAGTGTTTCCCAAACTTCATTCACGTACCACCTATTTTTATTCAATATTTTTATTCAAAGTGACTATTTTTAAAATCAGAAAATCAATTTTAACCTCATCATGAAGTCCATGAATCACTGGTAAGGTATGCTAAATATGTTTCTTCTAAGACACATTTAAATAAATGTGCAACTATTAAAATGCTTAATACGTTTTTTTAAAGGGTTTTATTTATTTATTTGTGAGCGAGAGTGAGAACATGAGCGGTGGGGAGGGGCAGAGAGAGAGGGAGAAGCAGGCTCCCCACTAAGCAGGGAGCCTGACGCAGGGCTTGATCCCAGGATCCCGGGGATCACCACCTGAGCTGAAGGCAGACACTTAACTGACTGAGCCACCCAAGCGCGCCTAAAATGCTTGAAATGTTAACTATATTGGAATTTTAAAAAAATGCTTGATTATGTTTTACCTAAAATCATCCTGTTTACAACCAGCGGTACACACACTGCATTTGGGAAACTGAATTAAGTGATCATTAAAGGCTCTTCCAGTTTTCAATTCTATGAACTTTGATTAATATTGACATGGAATTTTGAAAAGATAGTTGTTTAAACACAAACTAAAAATAGCTATGTTAAAAATGGTAATTTAGGGGCGCCTGGGTGGCTTTGTTGGTTAAAGTGACTGACTCTTGGTTTTGGCTCAGGCCATGATCTCATGGGTCATGAGATCAAGCCCCTCTTCAGGCTCCATGCTCAGGGGGGAAGTCTGCTTGAAGATTCTCTCCCTCTGCCCCTCACCATACTTGTACATGTGCCCATGCACACACTCTCTCTCAAATAAATACATCTTTAAAAAAATTAAAAGAAATGGTATTTTAAAAGTAAAAGCTACTTAACAAAAATTTAAATGTCTGTTTCTAGACAAAATTTAAATGTCTATGGCTAGAGGTTACAGTCTGGATTAAAAAAGGAAAAAGGCATTTAGTATCTTCATGGCAATTAGAATCTGGACAGCCATGTTGTCAGTTCTTAAAAAGGTGAAGCTATGATTCATTCATCCCCTGATTCCCTATACCAGATGTAGAGCCAGGCGCAGACTCCTAATATAGATACACTAAATAAACTCAACTCAAACATATTTGCTTTACTTTTTGATCTTGTAAAACTTTCAGTCAGGAATTGTCAGGAATTATCAGCCTAGAATTCAACATATTTATACAATTTATGACTGGGAAAAACCTCTAAGAATTCTTACACTGGTTTATTTCCCTTCTTAAGAGGTCTGATGCTCAAGATAAATCACTTCTATTACATTTTTACTAGACCCTCAATTTCTTCATTTCTTTGCCACTTTAGGTTTGCCTTCCCCAAGCCTAGATCAACCCAATTATTTACTCTTTCCTCAACTCAGGCTGCCAAGTCTCACAGCTCTGAGGATTGATTCTGTAAATTAAGGTATGCAACATGCTTGGCCTATGGTGTTGAGTCAGCAATTCTTTTAATCATCTGTATACTTAGGCCTTTATGAAATTCATCTTTATGTAATATAACCTGTACATACAGGGACCTTTCTAAAACGCAAAAATAGCCAGGTTATACAATGCCTACTTAAACCCTTCTAATGGTTTCCAACTGCTCTTAGTATGGAGTTCCAAATCTTCAATATAACCTATAAAATGCTAAATGCTTTGGTCTCTACCTACTGCTTTGGCATCAAGGCACACCATTTTCCTCCTTGCTGTGTTCTAGTTACACTGTTCTTCTTTTCACTTCCTAGAATGTAATCTTCCTCTGCTCCCCATCACCACTATTTTGCAATGCTGTTTTCTCTCATTGGAGCATTCTTCCTTCCCTTCTAGGCCAAGTTAACACGTGCTTGACCATCTCTCAACCATCATGGTTGACATCAGATATCCTCTATCCCCTCCCTGGTCTGTCAGGTTACTTAGATAGTACTCTCAGTGAAAAGTATTCCTTCCTTTAAACACCCTGACTCTCCTACTAAATTACAAACACTGTAAAAGCAGGAAAAGTGTCTTTTGCTTTCCATTTATACCTCTGATACCCAGCCTAGGGCTAGGCACTTAGTAGTACTTAATAATTATTTGCTAAATGCTCCATCTGACATTTCTTACACTGCTCTAAGTTTTACCAATCTCCTCATGCTTCCATGCCTTATCCTTCCTAGTAGAGACTGGCTTCGGCCAAGAGTGAAGTACCCACTGTCATGGTTCCAATGATGGGCAAGAGCCCACAAAGAGCCACCTAAGAGAGGATCACTCTAATACCTGTCTTTCATTTATTCTGCAAATATTTACTGAGCATAGTGTATGTGGTAGAAATTGTTCTAAATGCTGAGAACATGGTAGTGAACAGAGAAAGACAAGCCCCTGGTTGCTATAAATTAAACTGTGCCCCCCCCCCCAAATTTATGTTGAAGCCCTAATCCCCAATGTGACAGTATTAGAGAAAGACTCTTTAAGGGGGTGATTAGAGTTAAATGAGGTGGTAAGGGTAGAGTGCTAAACTGATAGAAATGGTGCCCTTATAAAAAGAGGAAGAGAAAACAGAGCTTTCTCCCCACCATGTGAAACACAGTAAGGCAGCTATGTACAAGCCAAGAAAAGAATTCTCACCAGAACCAGACCACACTGGAACCCTGATTTTGGACTTCCAACCTGTGAGAACTGTGAGAAAATAAATTTCTGTTATTTAATCCACCTACTCTGTGGTCTTTTATTATGGAAGCCCAAGCAGACTAACTAATCTAATAAAGATTGCATTCTAATGCTGAAGTTATGTTCAATCTTAGAAAGAATTTAAAAATTCAGGAATGAGAAGAGGCACCTCATGCAATAGGACACCGCTAAGACAACAAAAAGAAGGAACAGATACTGCCAAGTAAGGGTTCACACTCATGTCTTCACAGAGGAAACTTCCTAAATGGAGGTATCTGGAGATCTGGCCTATCTTCTCATCTTATCAAAAGATAAATGCTCAAATAATCACACTTTCAATACAGGTCTCCATCCTATAATCATATTCTTCACATGGATCATCTATAAGAAAACTTGGTGGCATGTGGAAAAATCCACCATAAAAAAAAATAAAGTGTTAATATAGTTTAAAAAATCTTTGATTTGCATGACTCTCAATGGAGGACTATCAGCATTTCTCCTGATGTAATTATGTTTGTACAATGTTTGTATTACCAGCCACAAAATCTGATTACCGTAATTCATACAGAATCACAAAACTGGAGAGAGACTGGCAAGCCCTTC
Source organism: Potos flavus (assembly GCA_028534135.1). Classification (NCBI taxonomy): domain Eukaryota; kingdom Metazoa; phylum Chordata; class Mammalia; order Carnivora; family Procyonidae; genus Potos; species Potos flavus. The sequence continues at coordinate 34,504,519 of CM052887.1, read as the reverse complement.
ACATTTCACAAAGAAGTGAAGACCAGATGTTTTAGTTTTTGGTCCAACATCTCCCAACTCCCACCCTGCAGAAAAATCAACTACATCATTTGCAAGGTCCAGTGCAAAATGAAAATACAGGGCCCCCTGCCCCCTGTATTTGGGCCTTATATGATGGCATAGGTTGCATAACACAAAGCTGGCCCTGAATAGAGAGGTACATCCATAAACACCGTTTTAAAAAATGGCTTTCTTTACAATCCAACACACAATACAGATGGATCTTGGCTCATGAACACAGATGACTAGGAATATGGAAGAGCAAAGAAAACTAAACCTGGAGTCAGAGGACCTCCAACCACTCACTGGCTATACTCTAACGTCTGTTAACACACCAAGACTATAAAATAAGAGAAAAAGCCACCCTAACTAAATCTCACAAAGTTGTGAAAAATTGAGTTCTTCGCATCACACATCTATTAGTATCATTATGATTTCCTTATGCAGCCCTGGAAGTTAATGTTTTCAAATGTTGGAGACATTGAAAAGTGGGAGGAGAAAGGGTGAAATCTGCAATAATTACAGCTTACATTTACATCCTCACCTTCAAGTTTAACAAGAGTTCACTTCCCATCAATGGTTTCTGAGCAAAGCAAAGCCATGTTGATTCTGTATTCTTCACCAAAATATCTATAACAGCACTGTCCGACAGAAATACAGTGTTAGCCATGATTTAAAAGTTTCTAGTAGCCACATTGAAAAAGAGATGAAATTAAACAATATATTTTATTCAACCAAACATATCAAAAAAATACCCTTTTCCACACGTAATCAATGCAAAAAAATTGATAATTTTTTTCCTTTGGTGTCAAGTCTTGTAAACTCAATGTGTATTTCACATTTACAACACATCTCAACCCCGTGTGGCTACTGGACAGTGAAGATCCATCATACTAAGTATACAAGGTACCCAACTACCCTTTCACATCCTTTTGTTGTTGTCTTCTACTTTTCTTACTATGACAATAACAACAGCAGTTTAAAGAAATTTTCACCCTCACCATCTTCAAGGAGAGGCACTGCATAAATTTCCTTTAAAAATATAGTTATACAAAAGGCCTGTAAACGCAGTCATTTCCTAAGCAATTTAGCAATGCTCGCGGCATACGTGAAAGGTTTTATTCATCCACGCACGGAATTTTCATTAGCTGTACAAGCAGAAAGCACACCTAACCGGGTGACAGGCCCTTTAGGAAGTATTTAATAAGAGTACAGCTAGAGAGTATGGCTCGTTGCTATTGCGGGTAAATCAGGAATCTGAGGACCACTCCCACGCTCGACACCCGGCTGAGCCTCCCGTCCAACACCAGGACGCCCGGTTCCGCACGAACTCGCCGTGCGTGTGGCTGCAGGTCCGCCCGCAGCTCCGAGGCTCCCTGCTAGGCCCGGCCCGCCGCCGGACGCGGTTATCCCGCAGCGCGGAACGCGAAGACCCGCGCCTCAGCTCCGAGGAGGCCCTCGGGTCGACACTCGCCCGGGCCTTCTAACTGGGCTTTCCGGGGCCCCTCGCGGTGGCCCCGGCACTCCCGAGCCCACGCATGGGGCCTCCGCGTCGGGAATGCTTAGACGCGACCCGAGCCACAACTCACTGACCTGAAGAGGCAGCGCGGCCGCCGCACAGCCACTTCCGGCCTGGTCACCGCCCCTCCCGCCGTGGGATTCCGCACGCGGGCAAGATGGCGGCCGCGACGGCGCGGCCAGCAACCTGGACCACCCGGCCGGGACCCAGGACCCCAACACCACGCGCCTCCGGGACGCGCGGACACGCCTCGGCCTTGGAAGGGGAGTTCCCCGCCCGTGAGCCCCGCCTGTGAGCCCCGCCTTTCGGCCGCCCGGGAGTAGCACCGCCCCGGGGCGGGGCTACTGCCCCGGAGGCCCCGCCTTCCGCCCGAGCGCTCCCGTGCACCCGCAGAGGCCCCGCCCCTGCGGCCTGCTGGAGGTATCCCGGGCACGCGCACCTGCGGTAGGTATCCCGGGCAAGGCCTCTCGGAAATGCATTATCTCTAGTACTACACACGCTTCACCCCCATCCGATCACTTTAAATTTCCATTAACAATTTATTGCAGGCCATCGATGTAGTAGAAACTCCAGAGTCTATGGTTCACGATTTATTCATTCCTTTGCTCATCGCACAAACATATCTTTTTTTTTAAACCAGGTTTTTTGAGATGTAACTTTTTTTTTTAATTTATTTATTTGACAGAGAGAGAGATCACAAGTAGGCAGAGAGGCAGGCAGAGAGAGATGGGGGGAAGCAGGCTCCCCGCCGAGCAGGGAGCCCCATGCGGGGCTCCATCCCAGGACCCTGGGATCATGACCTGAGCTGAAGGCAGTGGCTTTAACCCACTGAGCCACCCAGGCGCCCCTGCACGAACATATCTTGAGTGCCTATTGTGTACCTAGCGCATTGCTGGAATGCTGGGGACACTGGAGTGAACAATAAAGACGCGGTCCCGGCAGAAAACAGTAATGCCTTGTTAGGGCTAATACAGTGCTCCACAGGAGGGGCGCTCCCTTAGTGTTGGAAGGTCAGGAACGCTTTCTTGTGGACCACTAGGCTGACACAAGAAGGATGAATACAGGATTAGATGGGAAAGGAAACAGCGGAGGAGGCTGGGAGAGAAGAGCCTTCTAAGGCAGAAGAAGATCAAGTGCAGGTTGAGGAGGGATGGCATCTCAGTGGGGAAGCAGTGAAGTATGGATGGATGAGCAGAGGAAGTGGGGAGAGATCAAGATGCTCTATCAGAAGGGCATTTGGAAACGAGGTTGGTGTGAGTTTGGGTGGACTTTTTCCTAAAGGCAATGGTGCAGTCATGGAAGGTTTTTAACTAGACAGGTGGTGTGATTAGTTTTTCAGGAAGAAAAGGGAAGAACAGGGTAAGTATCCCAGTGAGAGGTCACGGTAATCCAAACTACCAGTGGTATGGAGCGTGGAGGTGGAGAGAAGTGTGTGGGGAATATTTAGAAGATGGAATGAACAGAGCTTGATGATTGATAAAGAGAGTGAGGGAGAAAGAGGATTCTAGGTTTCCGGTTCCCATAATTCATTCCTGCCTTTGGAGAAGTGGAGGCCAAAGAAAGTGCTGTACAGCTGCGGGGAGATACTAGAAGATTCATCACTTCATACCCTATCTTCCCCATCTTCTCAATGGTTCAGGCCCCGGCCCCAAATTTCCAGATCAATACAAGTCTCTTCCTTATCCATTCTACAATATACCTAGTCTGTCCTCAGGAGATGACATTGCTTCCTACTTCAGAAAAATTTAAGTTATTAGGTAGGAATTCCCCAGGGCCTCCTATTATTTTTCTCTTTCCTACCCCCAACATCATCATTCATTCTTACCTTTTTCTACTTGACACAGAGGAAGAGGAGGGACCCTACATGTTTCTCATCTTCTGGAACCTTGCACTGTTGGTTTCTCCTTTTCTGTGTGTCTTAAACCTCTCCATTTCTACTGCTTGTTTACCTTCAATATATGTTCAAGTCACTCCCATTTTTCTCCTCAAAGGAGAAGGCCATGCTGGCTCTCTCCCATCCTACATCTTCCTGTTATCCCCTAAATTTACTCTTCTCAGGCCTTCATGCCACTTCTTCACCAGAACTGCTCTTTACTTGCCTATAGTTGTCTTTCCCTTCTCAAATATATGCTCCACATCACCAGTTTTCATTCCATTATACCTCCACCCCCCAATGTTAGCAAGGCACCTGGTGACCCAGTTAGAGAGGACAATTCCTTGAAAGGCCTCCCTTTCACCTAGGTGTGGTTATATCAAAAAGTTGTGACAATGAGATATGAACAGAAACGGATCCTGTCCCTTAAAAGAGAAGCTGCTGTCATCTACTTCCACTTCCCCCTTCCAGCTGTCTGGAAAATGGCAAAAAGAAACATGGTATAGAAATGGAGTCCATGTATTATGGGAGACAAAATCGCCCCATTAGTCTAAGTCCCAGTCTAATTCAGAAAGCTGAGCTTCCTCCTCCCTTAGATCAACCCTAGGTGTCTGAACCATTACACAAGAGAAGATAAACTGTGTTCTTTTAAAAATTGCTGTTTGTTGGGACCTGTTAGAGCACCTGGGCCTATTCCCTAATACACAGGGACTCCATCTATTTTGTTCTCTGCTTAATCTCCAGAACCTAAAACAGTGCATAGCACAGGTATGTGCTCAATAAAAATTTGTTGGATAAATCCTAAAACAATTGTCTTTCTCTACACCCTCCTCCAGCTAATATATTTTTCTTTCCTTCCTTTTCTATTTAAGCTTTTGTAAAAGTGTATTCTTCTCATGGCGTCACCAGTTCCTTGCACTCTAGAGTCCCTAGAGCAACAAGTGACGCTTTTCTCATTCTCCCTGGAAATCCATTCCCCTTCTCCATTAAACAGTGTTCCTTGTTAGTGAACCTAGATTCCATAGAAGAGAAGCTCCTTGCCATTCACTTCCTCTTCTCCCCTCCTGCTGTCTGGAAAATGGCAGACAGCATTTTCCTTGTGAGTAGTGAGCTTTTAGTATAGAACTCTGGATTTCCTATAGCTCCTGCTTCATGATACCTCTTCAAAAATAGTTATTGAGCGGGAGAGTGTATTGTACTTTCCAGAAGATTAAACTGTGTCAGAGAACTTAACACACTGCTCTGAGGATACACTACTTGTCTTTATCAAACATGCATTTTGTAATGGATGCCAGAGTTGGTATAGTTCAGTCTCATATTTTTTTGTTTTGTTTGTTTTTTAATTTAAACTTTTGTATCCTTAACAAGGTACTGTTCTTTCTAAGCTCCTTCACATATTTTGTAGTGATCCAGGATAAGATGTTTGTTGTGGTTTTAAATCAATGAAAGACAACAGCTGAAGAACTGCTTATTTCCTTCTTATTTACTGCTGCCCTTAGCAGTAGTTCAGTTACTATTGGAACATTCTGTAGAGTCTGTGACTGGCTGATCCCAACTCCCTTTATTTCTACAAAATCAGTCTGCACAAAATCGGTGTGGACGTGAGAGCAAGTTTTGCTTTTAGGCATCAGAGCGGAAATTAGGGCCCTGGAAACATGTGACATGGCTTAGGTAATCTTTTTACAAAGGTTGTGGATGAGAAGATCTGAGATATCTTAAAATAGTGGTCTTCAAAAAATATTCAAGCATACTCCGAAATTAGTTTTGTAAATCAGTATACTTATTCATATATTTTGGGGGAGTACATCTAACATTGTCATAATAAATTTACATAGTTCCAATGATATGGTTTTTAATAATTTTAAATAGTTAAATTGTAAATAAAACTATTGCATCACACTTTAAATGTAATTCTTGAAATTTAAATATTTTAGCGAGTTTCTTACAATCATTCATTTAAAATTTTTGTGACTAAGCTATTCTTTAATTGTAGGAAATTTCATATTATTCTATTTTTCTTCTTGATCTTGTATTTCCATTTTACTTTCTCCCAGAAGTATTTATTGTTTGATAATAAACAATTACATAGCATTTACTACATGCCAGATGCTTTACATCATAGGCTCATTTAACACTGTCTTGGATTGGGTGCCCTGGAACCATATTTCAAGATGGAGATTGTGGGATGGGACGCCTGGGTGGCTCAGTCAGTGGGGTGGCTGCCTTCGGCTCGGGTCATGATCCCAGGGTCCTGGGATCGAGTCCCACATTGGGCTCCTTGCTCGGCAGGGAGCCTGCTTCTCCCTCTGCCTCTGCCTGCCACTCTGCCTGCTTGTGTTCTCTCTCTCTCTCTCTCTCTCTCTGACAAATAAATAAATAAAATCTTTAAAAAAAAAAAAAAAGATGGAGATTGTGACCTAGGATACTTATGAGGGAGAGTTGGGATCAACACCAGTGGGAGGAAGGAAGAAGATGCAGGACAGGGCCAAGGGAGGAGCTGAGCTGGGATTCAATACCAACAAAGGCCTCAGCCAATTCATAAGAAACTTTGAAACTGAATCGGCCCTCCAGAGTTGTCTTGAGTTAGGACAAGGGATTCAGGACTTCATACTGCCCCACGGATGTGGCCATGTCACTAATGTGACATGTCCCTCGAAAGACAAGTGGCTTTGAGTGAGGCAGTTTTCTCTGCCAAGGCAGTCCCCAAAGATGGCTGACAGCTGCAGGCCATCTGCTGACAACTTTCCCAGCAGCTGAAGGACTAAGTCCGTCATTACTGAAGGGTGACACTGGGGAGGTGCATCATGGACTTCACCACATCTTCATCAATTTTATGAGGATGATACTGTTATTTTTCCCCTTTTACAAATGAGAAAATTGAGGCACAGAAATGTTAAACAAATTGCCCAAGATCTCGCTTTTTCTCTTTTTAGAGAGGGAATGGGGGAGGGGCATAGGGAGGAATGAGGGGACAGGCAAAGGGAGACGGAGAGAATCTCTCGATTTTTTTTTAAAGATTTTATTTATTTACTTGAGAGAGAGAGAGAGAGAGAGAGAGAACACAAGCAGGGGGAGGGGCAGGCAGAGGGAGAGGGAGGAGCAGACTCCCTGCTGAGTAGAGAGCTCAATGTGGGGCTCTATCCCAGGATCCCGGGACCATGAGCCGAAGGCAACCACTTAACTGACTGAGCCACCAGGTGCCCCAGGGTGAGAGAATCTTAAGCAGACTCCACAGCCAGCGTGGAGCCCCATGCAGGGCTCCATCTCCCAATCCTGACATCATGACGTGAACCAAAATCAAAAGTCAGATGCTTAACTGCTTAACTGACTGGGCCACCCAGGTGCCCCGCCCAAGATATCTCTTAAGTGGTGAAGTTAGGAACCCAGACAATGCAACCCCAGCATTGCGCTTCTAACTATCAAATGGTAGCCACTTGATGTAGTCCTAAGTGTTATTAAAATGATCTTTTAAACAGGAGTTGGCAAACTTTTTTTGGTAAAGGACCAGATATTAAATATTCCCAGCCTTTCAGGTTGCACTGCCTTGATCACCACTCCTTCCTTCTGCCGTCGAGGTGCAAAGCCAGCCGTAGATAGTACATACGCAAAGGGATGTGGCTGTGCTACAGGAAAACTTTGTTTCTAGAAACAGGTGGCGGGTTGGATTATTGGCTAAACTCTGTTTTAGAAAAAAACATCTAAAGATACAGGAAACACTCATGTTTTGTTATAGGAATAAAATAGTACCGGAAGGGATAAACATCATAATTCTAACCTTATTTTTGAAAGACTGGAAGGAATAATGGTGACATTTTATTGGTAGTTTCCTCTGTGTGGTAGGTTTAAAAGTGATCACTATTCATTACGCTTTGTGTTTTCTAAAATAAAAATGGAAAACTTTTTTTAATGAGGAAAAAGCCCAATGAGTATTATTTTAAAGAGTATAGTTGGAGTAATTAGGATGCTTAATTCCATAATGATAGACAGACACGTCATAATCCTGTACCTGTGGAGTTAAGGCAGAAATAGTAAGGCTTAAGCAGCATCCTAAATGCTTCAGTAACTGGAACCATTCTAGGATGCTAACATTTCCTGCTTTGCTCATTACTTCTTCACAGGGTCTGTTTCATTTGTGGGTAACTTGGTGTTATGGGATGAATGTGCGTGTCCCCCACAAATTGGTATGTTGAAATCCTACCACCCTATGTGATGATGTGAAGAGATGGGCCTTTTGTGAGATAAGATCACACGAATGTGACCTCCGCCCTCATGAATGGGAGTAATGCCCTTATAAAAGGGACCCCAGAGAGTTCTTGCAACCCTGTCCTGGCATATGTGTGGCCATAATGAGGTTGGCACTCTGAAATCCACAAGAGGGTCTCATCAGGACTCGACCATGCTGGCACCCTGATCTCAGACTTCCAGCCTCCAGAACTATGAGAAATAAATGTCTGTTGTTTACAAGCCATGCGGTCTATGGTAATTTGTTATAGCAGCCTGAACTGACTAAGAAATTTGGCTCATCCCTTCTGATGAGCGCTGAAGAAGTAAATCAATCAGCGGCCATCAAAATACTATCAGATTAGCATTGTTAATCCTAGTGAAACACAGGCTATCTGCTGCCTGGTCTCTTCCCCTCCTTGGATGGGATTTGAATAAATCACATTTGGGCTTTTGAAACAGATGATGTGGCTAAATTCTGCTAATCTCTCTGTTCCCATAGTCATTGCCCTAGTTTTTGTCTTAATTACTGCTCACCCAGACGGCAGTCTCCCAACTGGCCTCTGATTCCCCCATTCCTACCTTTTTCCTCTAAACCATCTCCTCTGTGTGGCCAGATTGATCTTCCTGAGCACATCTCAAGTGAGCCTCTTTGGTAGAACTCTTCATTGGTTCATGTTCCCTATAGATCAACAACCAAACTCCTCAGCCTGTAGTTAAGATGTCAATACTGTAAGTCTTAACAGTCAATGAGAAAGAAAACATGTATTTTCGATGGATCAAATTAACTTTACAGTTACCTAAACCAGACAAAGCCCAAAGCAGTTGTAAAGGCAGGCTTCTCTTGGTAGTAAGATGAGAAAAAGATTCCTAGAACCATCGCTGAAAGTTAGACAGATATCTAATTATGAAGATGATGCATTCAGAATCAGTGCTATTTTGAGCAAAAGACCAGGTGCCAGAAAAACCAAAGCATATCTGATTGGCCCGATCAATAATTTGGGATGTTTCTGAAGTAGTGTGCAATGTGTGACTATAAAATCTTCAAATGGATAATGGATTTGATTCTCATGTTCAAGATCTTGGACCATCAGCAGCTTATTGCAGAAGCTAAGCCTGACTTTCTTAGTAAGTATAATTGCAACCCCAGGAAGACATTCAAGGGGTAAGAAATCAGAAGCAGAAAAGAGAATCAGAGTTAGAGTCAGGATAGAAATGATGAGGAATCAAATTTACTTCCTAAGGTCTAACCCTTTTGGAACTTTTGAATCAGTCAGTTTTATAATTGCACAGTGGAGTGTATTTTATCTTCTTCTGAAAAACATTTAAAGGAATCTGCTACTCTAAACTTGAGAAGAAATATTCAGTTTGCAACAATGTTTACGAGTTTGAGGAAATCTAGCTTATTAAATTAATACATTTTCAAAGTACTTGTATAAATGAAGTAAAATATATATCAATGATTTAAAGATTAATAAATTACATACAATGGTGGATATTCCTCTCCATGTAACATGCACAAAAACTTCTGGGATATTAAAAAAAAAGTTATCAACATGAAGATGTCCCCATTCTGGTCCAATATGTTTTTCCCACTTAATCACTTAACCCATACTAGCTCTAGCCCTACTGAATTGTCCCTAACCACTTTTACATACTGCTTCTCCTCTAACATGCCTGTGAGAGTGGGCAGTTAGATGAACATGAGGAGGAGGAGAGACAGGAGGAAAACAGATGGACAATTGCTGGGGACCACCTGGTCTCCGCCCAAGAAACGGTCCCATATCCCTTAGATCGATCCCTTTTGTTTTTTAGCACGGGACTGATAAGCAGAAAGTACAGGCTACAGGGACTTCCCCAACTTTGGAGCATGCGCTCTTAAGAAAGACCTTGTCCACTAGTAACCCTGAGACTGTTCTAACATCATTATAATACCATTTGCACTGAGGTTTGGGCCCCCACCATGGGTCGTGCTTAAGCGCTCATGGGAAGATGACTAACACAAACTTGCCCAAAAGTTTGGAGGGGAGGAAACCAAGGCAGATTCAAGGGTGGAGTGATAATAACAAGATGGGGAAGGGGGGAGAGGGAGGAGACAAATAACCCCCCATAAAAGAACATATTGAGAAACTCAGTGCTCTGCAACCCACCCTCAGGCCAGCCCGCTTCTCTGTCCCAGGTGTGTACCTTCACTTTGGTAAATGAAAATTCTTTGCTACTTTACCATTCTATCAGGTGTCTTGACTGAATTCTTTCCTTTGAGAAGATAAGAACCGAAGAAATCCACAGTCCACCGCCTGGTAACATGACTTTGTTCCAATTTTTTTTCCCTGGAATGCCCTTCTCCAAGAATTAGAAAAATTAAATTCTATTCATCCCTCAAGATGTATTACTCAGTTCCTCCTTAATATCCCATAGCTGGAAGTAACGTCTACCTTTCCAAACTACTTGGCACCTTGTCTTCTGTGCCTCTATCAGACTCTTTGTCTCTTCACACACGTGCACACACACACACACACGCACACACACATGCACAATAATATACTGTAATAATGCTATTACCTATTATATTGCAATATACTTATGTGGTTTGTGAATTCCTTGAGGGTGGGATACGTGTTACAGTCATCATTGTTCTCCTCATTATTTGTTGAATCAAAGTAAGGAATGCATGATAAAAAATTACACAAATAAATGAATGTTTCCATTCCAACTCAAAAATTTAAAAATATTATTGTGAAAACAACATTGAAGGAAATGTCTTAAAATTCAGGTACTCCCACCATGCACAACTGTTTTCATTTCTTTGTTCCTGTTTCAGGATTTATTCATGCTCATACAACATATTTGTTTGAGTAATAAGATGTTAAAAACTGGGCGCCTGGGTAGCTCAGTGGGTTAAAGCCTCTGCCTTCGGCTCAGGTCATGATCTCAGGGTCCTGGGATTGAGCCCCGCATTGGGCTCTCTGCTCAGCAGGGAGCCTGCTTCCTCCTCTCTCTCTGCCTGCCTCTCTGCCTACTTGTGATCTCTCTCCCTATCAAATAAATAAATAAATAAATCTTTAAAAAAAAAAAGAGAGATGTTAAAATAGAATTGGCCATATCTAACAACTGGCCAAAGCCCCACTAGACTGGAACGGGACAATAGGTGGTGAATACTCCCACGTTCCAAAGTGAGATGCTACCACCTGCAGAACTGGAACAGACTTTGTAGCCTGAAGACCCCACACTCTCCTGGAGGGGGTTCTGAACTGAAATATCTGAGAGGGATTTCTTTGGAGAAATTCGTTTCAGAGAGTCTTACTCCTAATACCCTTGGAGAGATCAAAGGGCGCTGCTGTCCAGGGAGAGCTTGATCTGTGCAAATGGGAACAGAGACGTGGGTAGAGAACATGTTCGTCTGCTGTCTGAGCCGTACCTGAAAACTTGAAAGGCCAGGTGGTTGTTCTGAAGGTCAAGAGATGAGAGGTGCATCTGTTGGGAAAACCTTCATTCCTGGTTTTGTCAGGATAAACGATGCCTGGGTGTGCCCTGTGAACAGAGTGAGGGCCACAAGGGTGAGAGGCAGCACAGCATAGTCAAATAAGAAGGCTTTCTGGCAGAGTGAGGTGGCTCGGCTGAGAGACAGTGGCGGTGTTCCATTGGTAATAGGCTGGAGTCAGAGAAGGTGGAGTTGGACACCCGCCAGAGAAGAGACCTGGCTGGCTTTAAAAAAAACATGGGATGAGAGCTCCCCAGTGAAGCAGTCTCCACAGAACAAGGGAGAGCTCCAAAATGTAGAAAGAGATCACTTTAATACCTTTCAAAACCAGAGCAATGCAGTTGACTTAAGTAGTTCTTTCCTGCTGGTCTACCTGGAAGAGTCAGACTACTCTTGATGAGTGTGTGAAAGGCAGAGCGGCCCTTTTCCCACTGCAGGCTTCCAGCCTGAAGCGAGCCCCAGCTGCAGAGAGGAGAATCTTCAAGCTCAGAGTCTTGGCTACTACATGGGAATAGACATTTTGATTGTGGGAAACACATAGTTTCTATGATTAAATGTGAAAGAAGTGATTTTTATGTAAAAGACTGATCCAAAGACTCATGGCACCTGCCCGGGATATCATCCAAGTGGAAAAAAAAAAAACCAAACCTGCCCTCAAAAATAGAAACAAAAGGATAGTGAGGAATAAAATAAAATTTTATAATGCTTCTGTGGAGTCCTGTGTTTTCAACGGATTGATGACATTCACATGAAATCAGAATGAGCAAAATATTGTATGCAACTGAAATTTCTAGCCTTTAATAAGACAAATTATAAAGTGTAATAATAAATTACAAAAAGGATTTTGCAACTCTATACCAAAATGTTAACTGCGTGAACAGTGTGACGTTACCCAGGGCTGAAGCCGATAGTTCTGCGAGTTGTGCATTAAATGCCTCCAGAAGAGTCATCTGCACTGTGATTATTCTGACAGTTGTCAGGCAGCAAGTGCCTTGAGAGCAAGGCGCTTTTTTAATATGGGGTCTGACAGTGTATGTTACATGTGTAATACTATAAAGGGAATGATACTGTATGTCGTGAGAAGCATGCGTGTATAACACAGCGTATAAATTAAGTAAATATTAAAATAGACTTAAAGTATTATTTTGTGATGATCGATGTTGAGACAAGAAACATGGACCAATGGGTGTTACATTATCATCCCCATACTCAGGATAAATTCAATTCCTCCTTCTATGGGGACGTGTGAATAATGGGAGGAAAGAGATACCAGAAGTTATGCACTAACATAAGTACCAGAGAAATATGAAAGCAAGGACATACTTGCTTGTTAAAGAAAATGGAAATATAAGTCAGTATCCCTGTCAGAACTCCAGTCACGTATCAACTGCAACCAGAGATTGAGTAAGGACACAAGGATTTGGCAAAAATAAATGAAAGCATTCTGTGAGAATCAACTTGTATGTGGAATTTATAATACAGAAAACTGTATGTGTTGTTTTATCTGTAAATTGCATACCACACACTCTATCAGTAGCATTTGTAATAAACTTATAAAAACCCGTGTACACACATACCTTCTTCCAGAGAACCAGTTGTTAAATACTCTTCAGCAAGCCACTGGATACTGTGCTTCTTCATTTCCTTCCCTTTCCTAGGCCAATTAGGTACTAAGCTCTTTGATTCTGCTTCCTCGGTATTTCTCAGAATTGTTCACTTCTTTCCATCCCCACTGCTGGTACTCGAGAGACTTATCGCTCGCTGGTATTTTGCTACGTTTGCTAATAGGTCTCTCAGTCTCCAGGCTTGCTTCTCTGCAATTAATTCTTCACACAGCCACCGGAGTGATTTTCCTAAAATGAAAACGCGATCATGTCACTCCTCTACTTAAAATTGTTCAGTGGCTCCTTGTTGCTTTCAAGATAAAGTCTAAACCCTTTAACATGGCATCGAAGAAATGCCTACTTCTCTTGTGCTCCCTGCACTTCCAACCTCCATGTCACAGTCTGGACTGGGTGCCCTCTTCACAGGTCTCTTTTATAGATACTGTCATACTAGATTGTCATTACTAGATGTCATTGTCATGTTTTTTTTTGCCAGTATTTTGTTATGAAAAATTTCAAACATACAGAAAAGTTGATGGAATTATAAACTCGCTACCCACCAACTAGATTCCACAACTAACTTTTGATCTATAACTGACATATTTGTTTTCTCATATATCTATCTGTCTACCCAGACATTTATCCATCTTTTTTTTAATATATGTATTTCTTTCTTTAAAAAAAAAAGATTTTTTTAAAAATTTATTTGAGAGACAGAGAGAGACAGAGATAGTGAGAGAGCATGAGCTGGGAGAAGGGAGAAGCAGGCTCTCCGCTGAGCAGGGAGCCCGACGCAGGGCTGGATCCCAGGACCATGACCCAAGCTGAAGGCAGATGCTTAACTGACTGAGTCACCCGGGTACCTCTCATATGTTGCATTTCAAAGTAAGTTGCAGGTAACAGTACACATTTCTTCCAAACACAATAGCACGGTATCATTAACTAGCGTTTGTCATTTGACTACTTAAAAAAATATTTTTGGTAAAACTTGCCATTGCCTTTTACTTTCTTATCTTTTTCACTGGGCTGAAGTGACTGGGTCTCATTTGTTTTCTATCTGATGCCTCGCACATAGTAGGAACTGTATGTGCGTTAATGTTTGTTAAATAAATGCATTTGAGATTTCATCAGATGTTATTTTCTCGATTCGTATGTAAAAGTAATCTTGTCACCCCCTTTGGCTTATTCTCTTATTTCCCTACCAGAAAATTTTGTAGAAGGCAACTTACATTCTACCTATTCAGAATCATAGGCAATTAAGAATTTTAATCTGTTAACGATCGTAAACAAGCTGGCTCTCACACTGTGTCTTTCCACAAAGCTCCACAAGGTGGTGCCCAAATATCTTTTTTCAACCAATAGTTCCTCAGGACCCAGGGTCAGTCCTAATTTGTGTACTTGGCATTTCTGAATTTGGTCAATTAACATAACGGAAATTATATAATTAAGTAAAAATCATTTACATTAAAAATTGTACACATGTAATTTCAGAAGCTGTCTTTCTGGATATAAACAATAAATGATTATATTAAGTACCTTGTATTTGTGTGGAGTTTTATATATATATATTTTTTTAAGATTTTATTTATTTATTTATTTGACAGAGAGAGAGAGATCACAAGTAGGCAGAGAGGCAGGCGGGGTGGGGGGGGAAGCAGGCTCCCTGCAGAGCAGAGAGCCCAATGTGGGGCTCGATCCCAGGACCCTGAGATCATGACCTGAGCCGAAGGCAGTGGCTTAACCCACTGAGCCACCCAGGTGCCCGGGTTTTATATTATTAAAAGACTTTTCATATCCTAAGATAGAAAAAAATATTAATTCACCTCAGGTCTCTTTCACTGTAAACTTTGTCCATGAATAGTTTACTTTTAGTACAGAATTTAAAAGGACAGAAGAAACAAACTATTGCCCAGGAGAAACTATATAATTTAGATGTAACTCAAAAAGCAGATGACTCTCTTACCTCAATTAGGGACAATGTTGTATAAACCAGAGTTGTAATGGGTTGATATAATGTGGGATAATAAGTTACTTAATGTTCTTAAAAACATTTTAGTTCCAGAAATTTGATAGTTATTTTAAAATTTTCCTTTTTTGGATATTCTTATTAAATCCCAACTGGATTGACTAGATCATTCAAATGGGTGTTGAGTTTCTGAAACTTATTCACACAGATGATGATATCTTCTTATATTACTGGATTATTTTGATAAGGTATCAATAACATGCACCATGGGTCACAGATATCTGTGTAATAATCCCCAGCTACCCAGGCAAACCAACCCAAACCTGGAGGAGAAAGTTCTTCAACTCAGGGTTCTAACAATTGGTCTGCATTGCCTTTGATGGCCCAGGCATTACACAGTGAGATGTGAGACTCAGTACATGCAGGAATGTAGCCCGTGGTAATTTTCCTGAGCCATCTGCCCCTAAAGTAAATCCGTATTTTTCAAGCATAAATTGTCAGCCATAGACCAGCCTCCTTTTTCTCCTGCTATGCCACAAGCCCGGATGGTGCAAAGGCCAAGAATCCTCCTGGGGGCTTCAGGGTTAATGAAAGACGTCCAGCTGCCACACGAAGATAAACTCTATTCCCTCACTGACTCATGGTATGGGTTTCGGGCGGGCCTCAACACCAGCCCTCTAGTCTCTTATCTGCAAAATGGAAGGATCAAATAAAAGTGGTGTCTAAGGTTCCTTTCAGTTCAGAGATTCGATTCTTTGCTCCCACTATAAGAAAAGCTTAAATACCATCTGGTGGGGAAATCAAACAATTCACCCAAATACAGTACAACACTTTCTAATACCTGAAAGTAAATTCAACTGAATGAAAAATAGAAAATATTTTCCCTATTAAAACAAGAGTTTGGTCAAAGCTGATATAGATCCAACCTTTCCTCTGTGGTGGACTGTGCATGAAAAAGTTAAGACTGCCCTATCCACCCACTAAAGGGAATAATTTAAAAAAGAAAAAGCCCGAACATTCAAACATTTTAAACAAACATTTTCGTGATCCTAAGACTGGTATAGGGAGCTGTCACTGTGGTCTAGGCCACTGTGTGTTGCATTTGAGATACAATTATTAAAGCTGGGGACCAAAGGACAAATGATGAAGCAAGATAGGCAGTAAACAATACAAACATAAGTGAGTAGAGGGAAGGTGGAAGAATCGACTCAATCAGAATTTGGCGAGGGGGGGGGTGCTCTGTAGTCACGCTGCTCCAGACTGAAGCAATGCCACATTGGCTACATTTTATGACCAATGATGGTTTTCACTCCTTGTTCTTTGAATGCTTTCAATCCTTCCCTTAGTTGATAAATAGGACCATTTTGGTGTGCTTCTCATTTCTGATGAGTGATGAGAGAGAAAGTCCAAGTCATACTCTTGGAGCCAGGAAGGGTGGTGAATACAGAAACTTTGGAGCTTTGGGGAAGATGTTAGAAATTCTTTTAAAAAAAATCTACTATATCAAGATTTTATACTGAAAAAAAAAAATATAAGGGGACCTCCAATGACAGATTTTTCCAAGTTGGGTAAAAAGGTCTTTGACTTCTTTCTCAGTTGATGATGTTCTTTTCTACTCTGGGTCAGCAGTGAGAAAGGTGGCCAAAATTGGGAGCAGAGTGTGAAACATTGTCTTCTACCTTGGTCTTGGTCCAGATGTATAACTTCCATACAAGTTTGAGCTGATATGTTACCAGCCTTTTCAGTATTTCTATAACCTCATGCAGATAAAACCTTGTGATATATACAAATCATCCCAGACTTGGTTTTCTTTTAAATGTTTCTAGACCCCAAAATACCTTCATTGCTGAAATGAAGATCTTGGCACTGGTACCAAAACAAATAAAGCCAACATAGATTCTACTACGGTAGAGTTTTCAAAATTTTTGAAAAAGTTGAAAAACAGATTCCTTGTCTAGCAGTGCTTTAGAAGAGAGCAATCTAATGCATCATGGTTCTCAAGTGATTGATGACTACTAAAAAATTACTTTGAATAATCACTCATTTCATAAGTGTTTATTGAGTGCTCACTCTAGGCCACTACAGTAATAATAGAAAAATAGCCTACTTCTTTCTTCTATAAAGACTTTGCTACAGCCAGCACTGTGCACTACAAGTAAGAGAAAAATTAGAGATATTAATGTAGATGTTGTCAAGTGGGTGTATAAAGGAAGTAGGGCCCCTATAAGCGATAATAAAGGCATAGTGAAAACTCTAAAAAAAAAAAAAAACAAGACTTTTCTACAGAACAACTGTCAGAAGGGCATGGACTCCAAGTTGACTTTTCTAGCCATCACTGTTATCCATGCATTCTTATTCAGACTGTGTATGTCCAGTTGCACACTAATTCAAGACCATGCATTAGGATTAAGACTGCAGTGTTCACCCATGGCATCCTGTTTCTCTGGGGGCAAAGCAAAAATTGCCTTATATAAATGGACAGGACACAAGATTTTCTTTGGAGTCATCTAACCAATCAACTTAGTGCTGATGGCCACAGCAGGGAATGAAAGGCGGCAAACCTTGGGTTTGACTTTGGGGGATGGAACTCTATTTGACTTTGGGGGATGGAAGGACAGGGATGAGCAGGCAGGACTCCAGCCTGTCCCCGACTTCAGTCAGAACAGTTCTGAAGCAAGGGGGCTTTAGTCCCTATCTCCCCTCCCTTCCTGTTTGCTGCTTATAGGTATATTATTCTGCAAGTTGGTACTCTACCCCAGAAAAAAGGGAGATGACCTTCTGAAAAAAAATGCCACTTCCTTGTCCCCTGAGTCTCATCTCAAAAGTGACAAGCGTGGCTGACATCCACAGACTATTTAAGGTATATATGTGGTTGCTTCCTGGGAAATTCCATTTGTGCCTCTGCACGGTACCCGCTGTTTCTTCTTTCTGTTACCAGAGCCTCACAAAACTTCTTCAGTTCTCCAAAAACGGCTTTGTGGTGCAGAGACAATGAAAACACGAACATTCACATGGGTGTGTAATTTACTGATGCAGTAGTTGGTATAAGTGAGGCTCTGGGGTCAGCTACACCTGAGTTGAGATATCATTCTGGCATTCTCTAGAGTTGGTATGGCAGCGGGAAAGTGATCACACTCCTCTCTGCCTTGACGTCCTCATCCACAAAACATATAAAACCTCCCCACGTATTGTCCCTCGGTGGTGGCGCTGGGGCGGGGGGGGGGGGGGGGAAGTACCATAAGGTATATATAGCACTTAGCGCAGGGCCTTGTACCTGCTAAAGTGTTCATGAAATGGAAGCTACTATTGTTACAATAAGCAGATCTGTAAATATCAACATACTTTCCTAAGAAAGCTAGCTGATTTGAAATAATTGGGGCGTGAACATTTATATTGCTGTCTCTGGTCATCGTGGTATTCCCTATCTCTGTGCAGTTGGTTGAGAAGCCTGTCTGTTGGTTGTCTAGGAGTCGAGTGGCTTCTTGGCAGTAGGTTTTGCCCTGATGAACATCGACTTAAAATGGGTCTTAACCGTGAGGTAAAAACTAGGAAAAAAGAGAATGGAGCCACCTGAGTGACTACCTTTTCTGGGACAGAGAGCTCAGAATAACGACCACTGTAAACCTAGCTCTCGTGTTATAGTTTGGAAGGATCTTGATAGCTAATTAAATTCACTCCCTCATTTCATAAATGGGAAACTGAGGTCCCCATATGAGAGACAGAACCAGGGCTAAATCCAGATCACTCTTTCACTGTAGATTATATTGATTTTTTATTATGAAATTTTTCAAAAAATCACAGATGTAGAAAGGTTACAACAATGAATTTCTCTATACTCTTCATCCAGTTTCAATACTTATCAACCCATTGCCTCTCTTGAAAAACCAGTTTGGGGTCTGAGTGTGTTGTCACTTATGCTCCCTGACAGAGCCATTCAGGACGAGTAACACTTAGAACACACCCCAGGCAAAGAAAGGTAGAAACAGAAGGAGGACATGGTATGAGAAACAGTAGGCTGTCAATAAATGCCTAAAATGCAAAAAATCTGCTCAAGTTATTTTTATAACAGTCTGGAGAACACAGACTTTTCTGAGAGGACACTGTTCCTTTAAATTACTTACTGATCCCACCCAGATCTTGCACCTTGGCCAAATGCCTGACCACTCTTGCTTTAACTTAGGCTAATAAACACGAATAAAAGATTGCAAAACTTCCAAGACCAAAGACAATTTTTATTCCCACAGAACAGAACAATATCAAATAGCCAACTCCATCCCCAACAATGGTCCTTGCTGTTGGCCTTTGCTTAATCAGTCTTTAATTCCTGTTTGACAAATTTTATAAGGTAAGACATAACTGTTTTATTTTAATCACTTGAAATCAGATAGGACCATCTAGGCACTGTGAAAGACTAAAGGGTTTGCCTACTTATTATGTGAAGAAAGCTTATAAAAATTTTCTATCCTCTGTCATTACTTTAATTATTAGAAAAATAAAAATAATTGTTAAAATGTTGACATTTACAATTTATTTCAAAGTTTAAAATTGATTTTTAATTTGTAGTCTACTACCTAGCATTGCAATGATGTTAATACCTTTTGGGACCTCTTTTTCTTAACTTGGAACATATTTTTATAACTCAGTATTAATTACAGAATATTTTATAATTTGGCTGGTTTGGCCATTTGAATAAAGTCTTCTTTTGGTAATTTTATCTTTCTGTGAAACAAAGGAGCTGCAAACACTCTGAATACAATTGGTAGACTGTGCTGAGAGAATTTCATTTTTGAAAAGTTACAAAATATAAAGTCTCTTGGATTTATTGATTCTGATATTTACCCAAAATAAATTTTAGACAAAAAAGGCAAATATATGGCATTTGGTTAAAGATAATCATTGTTTCTGCATTTATAAAATACAACTTATAGTGAACATAGAGGTTTCTGTTTCTTTTATTTAGCTAATGGCATTTTCCCCCTGAAACCTATTTTGCTTGTATATGATATCTAAGTGAGAGAAAGTTAAGAATTATTTAAAAATGAGGCGAAATAAAACATGGCAAAAAGGGTTAGAAATGGGTGTACTTTTAAGATGCCAAACTAATAAGATTTTAGGAAGGCAGGGGCACTAAAAAACCAAAGGTATAATAAGTGTGTGCTCTGGCTAATGTCAGTAGAAAGAGGGGAATAGCAAGACTGCTTTGGGAGTGCTGGATAAAAAATATCAGAGCAAATAGTAACGAAATATGAGACATAGTGATGAGTGCTAATGAATAAATGTCATAGTGAACATCGTATGTACAAAGCTTCAGGTATGCATTTATGATTATATGCCCAAAAAACTATAGGCGTCAGTGCTTAGTTTTAGGAAAGACAAGTGTTTATTTAAAGACAGCATTTCTAAAGCCCAAAATGAGGCCTGCAAATGAGGGGAAAGTGGTTTTCTGCTCAGGATCCTGCATGGGAATCACCTTCCTTAGATTTTTGAAGAGTTGTATTGATCATGTAGCTTGTAAAATCTCTCTTATTTTCAATGAAATTAAATTCTCAGCCCCTTATTTCCAGAACTTCTGAGACATTTTGTGGTATGGGCTCAACGAAAAAGAAAGGTTATATGTAACACAGGGACACTGCATTATTCTGCCTGCCGCGCCTCCCCCCCCCCGAAAATGCTACAGCAGCTGTGTTTTGCTACATAGCCTTATTCTTACACTAGTCTTCAGAGTTAAATGTGTACATCCTTCTGTATTCTTCTCTTTGGTTAACAAGGAATTACTTGGGGAGGGTTGTCCTTTATGTGTTTTATTTCCTCAGCAAACGCCTTGTTCTTCTTCTTTAACCCCCAGCTGTCTTCACATCTTAGCACACCTGGTCTGAAAAACAGTTGACGTTGGCCAATTGCATTTGACACTCTTGCCAACAGAGGTGCTAGGCCATACTGATACAGAGTCAGCTTCATAAACTTCCTGCTAGACGATGTCAGTTGAGGAGCAGATTATGGCATGGAGCCATTCTTTGGTTCATCCTCAACCCAACAGCTTTGATTCCTTTTTGGGTTTCTCCATCTGGCATATATGAAAGGAGCCAGTCATCCATTCCCTTTCTCACTGCCTTTGCATATATGTCTACCCTCTATTTGAGCCTGGAAAAATCGTGCTCATGATTTCCCAGTTCCCATTCCCTGAAGGCAAAGTGAAGGAAAACGTGATTTCCTTTTCCAGAACTTTTGAAGTCAGTATGATTTAAGAAGGAAAGCATTTCCAAACCTTGCAGAACGTTGGTTCAGAAAAAGCTTTCTTTTTCCTTCTCAAGTATACTGGGCTAGCCCCACATTACTCTTCTCTTGCCAGGGAGGCCTGTGGGTTTAAAAGTCATTTGGTGTAGAGCTGGGCATATTGACACATGAAGATGGCTGTAGATTTTAATACAGGATTAGATTTTTCATTGTTAATCCACCCAGAAAAATAGTTTCACAGGAATGGTCAGAGGAAGTGCTTCCTGATTTCAAGTCTTATTGCTGTCCATCAGTTTTTCACTAGAAGAACGGTGCTGTTGAGCAAATCTATTATTTTTGCTCTCGTACTCTCTTGATTCATTGGATAAGTATGCCGCTGTAGTCCAGCTTGGATCTCTGCTGTAGATGAAGTTTCCGAGTAAGAGTACAAAAGAGAAATGGTGTTCTATGGCAATTGGAGGGACAATTTCATTTTTGACTTGGCTTTTGAACTAACTAAAGTTGTGCATGTATTATTAAGACTGAAGTGATGGTGGTTCTCTACTACCCTGTAAAAATACTGAGATTGTCAGGAATTAGTTACAATGAAATAACCAAGTAGCAATCTGGTATCACCTTGAAGAATGTGAAAATGTCCAAACGGACCCTGTGTTTAAAACATTGTCATCATATAGAGTATGACTGAAGTGTTTTTAAATGGCTTTTCCCTACTCTCTGCTCCCCATAATAAAGTGGGAAATTCAGATTACGTGGATGTAATTATTTGACTATATAGAAATATTCACTAGTAAATGTTTGGTTGTGGTGCCATGATTTACTTGGATTTGAATCTTTTAAAATCTCCATGTGGATGTTTTTCTGTAAATATGAATGAAAATCCTTTGCTCCTGTCTCATGCCAGTTTTCAGTTCTGCTGGCTTGAAATTAGAAATAGCAAACACTGTATTTTATGGAAGTATTTACAACTGATTTTTCTATTAAAGGTGCTACAAGACGGATGACTTTTCACCATCTACCATAATGTGGAGCAGACATTTTGTGTTCTATCTCCTGCTTTTGCCAGCTTTTATGAATCAAACAATATATGGACAAAGAAAAAAAGGATCAAAGTCCAACTTACTTGCAAGGAAAAATGATCTCCCGGGTAAAAAAAAAAAAAAAATGTTTTGTTTTTAATGATTAATTTTAGCCTATCAAAACACTAACATGAATTTTTCCAAATAGCAGTTGATGTAAATAGCAAACCATATATATAAACATATATGTAACATTCTATTTTAATATATTATGATAATAATATATCCTCTATACTTATAGAGTGTACTTATAAAAACATCAGATGTTTCAGAGACCTTGTACATTTATTATCTCATTTGAGCCTCACAGTAGCTTTGTAAAATGGGAGTGACAGAGACT
The DNA here is from genome assembly GCA_028534135.1 of Potos flavus. NCBI lineage: Eukaryota > Metazoa > Chordata > Mammalia > Carnivora > Procyonidae > Potos > Potos flavus. The sequence continues at coordinate 34,482,166 of CM052887.1, read as the reverse complement.
GCCACTGTCATAGATACAGAAATTGCAGCCCAGAGGCATTGAGTGGCATGTCCAAGGCCATTGGCAAATTAACGAGTAAGAGCTGGAATTCAAACTTAAGTTCTCCGCTTTTATATTTCTTTCTCCCTCATTGCTATAATGTGATGTGTATAGTCATTTTCTCCCACATTCTCCTTGAAGCTACAAACAAACAAAAAAAACCACCCATCCACCCAAAACAAGATGGGACCTCACCAATGTGACACGCAACCTGAGAATCAGGCAGAGCATTATTTACTTCTAGACAACTTTGCCCAATATTTGCTGAATTTTGGGGTGCCTGAGTGGCTCAGTTGGTTAAGCGTCTGACCCTTGATTTTGGCTCAGGTCATGATCTCAGGGTCATGAAATTGAGCCCCATGTCGTGAGATCGAGCCCTATGTCTGGCTTCACGCTCAGTGTGGAATCTGCTTGAGATTCTCTCTCTCACTCTGCCTCTGCCTCTTCCCCCCACCTCTCTCTCTAAATAAATAAATAAAATTTAAAAAGTATATATTTGTTGAATTTTTAAACAACGGGAAAATGCTCAAAATACATGGAATTTTGCTTATTTGTTTGTTTCTGACTTGCATGATTTTACAAGAGGCAAAGAATTTATAGATTTGAAAAGAGATTTAGTTCTTCACAACTTAAGCCCTACCTCCAAGATGCGTCTTTTTCACTCCCCTCTCCTGTCAAAACAAAACAAAATAAAACCAAAAAACCAAAAAAACCGAAAAACCAAAAAAATAGCAACAAACCCATATACATCCTTCCACCTCAGGGCTTTCCTTATGCAAACTCATTTCATGAAGAACAAATATTTTGCCTAACTGCTTTGTTCTATTTCAGACTCTACTTGCTTCATAGATGTTGTCTTCGTTGTGGACAGCTCCGAAAGTTCTAAAATTATTCTCTTTGATAAGCAGAAAGAGTTTGTGGCTAGCTTGAGTGACGAGGTTTTCCAGTTGACCCCGGTTGGCTCCTTGAAATATGACATCAAACTGGCAGCACTTCAGTTTAGCAGCTCTGTCCAAATCGATCCACCTTTTTCTTCTTGGAAGGATCTGCAGACGTTTAAACAGAGGGTCAAGTCTATGAATTTCATTGGGCAAGGCACCTTCTCTTATTACGCCATCTCCAATGCCACCGGGCTATTTAAGAGAGAAGGGCGTAAAGATGGTGTGAAGGTGGCTTTGCTGATGACCGATGGCATTGACCATCCAAAGAATCCAGATGTTCAGAGTCTTTCTGAAGACGCCAGAACTGCAGGAATATTATTTATCACCATTGGACTTTCCACTGTAGTCAATGAAGCCAAACTTCGTTTGATATCTGGGGATTCATCCAGTGAACCCATTCCACTATTAAGTGATCCAACCCTTGTAGATAAGATTCGAGATCGCCTGGTAGGTACCTAATGAGTTGGTTTTATGTATATATTCCCAATCATAATACGGATACCTTAATTACAAATTCTGTAAGGATAGATACTGGGTCAGAAAGATGAAGGAAAAAGAATCCACCTTGGAATTAGGTAGGGGAATCTTTCCGGTCTCTCTCTACTTCCTTGATAGTTTACACCAGATAAACTGGGAAAGTACAAGGCTCATGCTCTGGAATTGCATTCCTAACTTTATTGCTAGCCAATGCTGAGGATTTTGGAAGAATTACTTTCCAATCATACACTTCAGGCTCCTGTTTATACATCCTGGGATCACGAACACTGCTGACTTATATTCAATTTGTGGTCAGCTTGTGGTCTGCTATATTTGTACTAAGTTGGTTTTTTCCCATTTAACATCTGTAGAAATATTTTGACTCAATGTCTCACCTACTGCTATATTATGCTACTCAAGCAAAGTTCATAGACTTCCAATTTTTTTTATTATGTCCTTGTTCTTAGGTGTTAGCAAGCCCACCCAATTTAAAATCACCCACGACTTGCAGTCACCCAACAGTTTCTCCCTGCAGATCAGTGAGTGCCATTCGATTGGTCTGATTAGTTGTGTCAATGCTTTTTCATTGTTGATTGCTCGGCTGTGTGTGAGATTCTTTCCTTTCTGCTCGGGAAAACACAAGGCAAAGCCATCAAAATAAAATCCCTCTTCACGGTGTTTCTCAAGAAGAAAACTCCTGGAGAAAAAGTGGTTGCTTTGTTAAGTGTTAAAAATTGATTTTCTTAAAAATACTGATTTTTTTTTCTTGAGAAGAGAGCAGGGCAAATGTGTCCTTTATGGACTGAGCATTTTGTATGGCTGTTTTCTATAGGTTGCAAAAAAACTCAGTCTTGTTTCAGAGATTGTTTTGACCCTTTTTTCCTTTCCCCCAACCCTTTTCCTAACATTATTCTTATAACTTACAAGTCAATATAAACTATAAGATAATAACTGGTAAGTTATTCTTATAACTGTTGCTTTCAGCATACGACATCGACTTTTTAAGGGCGCCTGGGTGTCTCAGTGGGTTAAAGCCTCTGCCTTCTGCTCAGGTCATGATCTCAGGGTCCTGGGATCGAGCCCTGCATCGGGCTCCCTGCTCAGCGGGGAGCCTGGTTCCCCCTCTCTCTCTGCCTGCCTCTCTGACTACTTGTAATCTCTCTCCTCTCTATCAAATAAATAAATAAAATCTTAAAAAAAAAAAGACATTGACTTTTTAAAAAAATCTAAATAATAGTTACCATGTCTTTAGTGCTGTGTGTATTAGGCATTTCTCTGAGCACTTTACCGATTTTATTTTATTCAATGTTTACAACAATCTTATGATGTAGGTACTATCTTATCCTCATTTTAGAGTTGAAAATGTAAGGACAGGCAAAGGCCCTGGGGTCTTCATGCTTAATCCTGTGCAGTTATATTAGAACGGGAAAATAGTCACTGTGTTAAGGTTTTCTCAGTCAGAACTGCCTTGAAACAGTTAAGCAACAACCCTCTTCCAAAGTTCTATTGTTTCTAGCCTCTTCTTCTTGGGCATTGGGGGCAGATAGGGAGAACTCTGCCTAGGTTTGAGATGATGAATTCGGCTCCCTGGAGACTTAGGATGAGGGCTCATCCTGAGCATCTCTTTTGCCTGGAAGGGAAATGTGCAGGGGTGCCTGGCTACCTGCCTACCACTGCCTGTGCCATAATTTAAGCAGTCCTTACTATTGAACCCAAAACAGAAGATTCCAGCATGTGCAGGAGAGAACCCTGGAGTTGAGATAACAAGTCGCCAATTGCTGACTGTGGAAGATGCAGGACAGGCAGCTTCTTGTTTGGCCAGTGGTGTAGGCTCGGGAGGCTCCTACTCCTTCCAGACACACCCTCCTTGTAGAGAGCTCCTGCCCAACCCAGAACACAGGATCTTGGCAGTAGATGGACTATTCGTTCATTTCTGAGGAAACAAGAGAGTGACCAAGTGTCCCCATGACCCTGCTCTTCCTTAGCATCCTGTGATTTCAGCTTGTTTGTTCAGATGGAAGCTCTATGAACAAGCCACGTCTTAGGAGATGCTGCTTTCTAAACACTTCCAACATCCAAAGGGCTTATTAGGCCCTTCAAAGAACAATATACTGTTTCAATGTTTCAAATTGTCACTGTGTAGGAGGCAGAACTTGATTCTTGATCAGATCATCCGAAAAATTCCTCATCTAATTTATTTCTATTTAGTTTTTAGTTGAATTCCTAAACTTTTCATTTTGAAATAATTATGTAATTGACTTTCTAAAATAAGGTAATTAGGTATAAGTACAAAACTGCATCTACTTAAGGTACACAATTCTCTGAGTTTTGATAGACGTGTACATTCACGAACCCACCAACACAGTTAGGATACGCAACATTTCCATCGCCCCCAAACTTCTTCATGCCTCTTTGCAAGACATCCTTCCCTTGCCTCTTAGCTCCTGATCTGATTTTGGCCAACTCCAGATTAGTGTACACTTTCTAGGCTTGTATACAAATAAGCTTATGCAGTATGTATTCTGTTTCTGTCAGGCTTCTTACTCCCAGCATAACGATTTTTGGAATTCAATTGGGCTGTTTTTTGTATCAGCACTTTGTTTTTTGTTGTTGTTGTGGAGTAGACTTTAGTTGAATTTTAACTTCAACAGTATTGAAACCAAAGAAGCAATTTCAACCTAATATCCATATGAATTAGTTGGTCTTTTAGAAGAGATTTTATCGTGGCTATTTGGCTACTACACTAAGCTGCAAATATCTTTTTGTTATAGAGTTTGTAATCCTCACCTACTAAGTTCTTTATTCTCATCCCATTTGCTATTGTGCCAATGAGTTTGACACCTTCCTCACATTTCCTCTGTCCCTTTCTCATAGCATTGACCTCATACTCAGTCACAAAATGGGCAGTTCCATTCTAGCCTTCTGCTTTTACATATACACCATCATAAAACTCTTCCTCCATTAATAAAATGCACCTTCTTTTGCTTTAGGGAGGTTTTGTCTTTATTCGTCCTTTCCATTTAGAGTACAGTATCCACCTAGACCCTCACTAAACATGCCCTTCCCCATGGCTTTGACCATGTTCTCCCAGCTGTCCTCCACATAACCTGCCTCTCTGCTTAAGTGAAAGCACTCGTTTCACCCTAAGGTGAACAGCTCTGTCCACACGGGCTCTTTTGTCCACTCTTTTTAAACGTCCCTCCTCACTGCTTCCTTTGTCTTACTGCCCACATTGGCCTTTATGACTTTCTTCCTCATAACCTTTGATATATATAACTGCATTCCATCCATGAGTTGGTCCTTTGCATTCTGCTCTTGGAAATTATCCAGAAAACCCACCTATTTCAAGAAAATGTCTTGTTACCCACCTCCCCACCCAGTCTGGGATCTCCTTCCCACGCTGCTTGCTGTGTGCTGTTTTCTGTCACTGGGGCTTATACACTATAAGTGCCCTCAGGGATAGAGCTTTGTTTTTTGTTTGAAACAATCTTATCTATTGTGAGTCTTGGGTCCATTTTTGTTTCCATAGGAATACAAATTCCAGCAAACACAAAATCAAATGAGTTCCAAAATTGGTTATGTTGTTATGGGTTTAAGCCTCATAGTGCATGTTTTTAAAGAGTTAATATGGCAAAGCACAAATTAAATTTTCAAAGGAAAAGTTGAAAAAAGTGTCAAATTATACATCAGGCAAAATAGCAGCTAAATTCATGAGTTTAAAAATTGATATTGGATAATAGAAAGGTGTTGCTTATTATAAAGGGTTGTAAGGTAACAAAACTTTGGATTTTTCTTTATTTCAGTAGTTGTTTTCAAATATTACTATTTGACTTGACTTATTAGTTGTTTATTGTCTCTTGCACTCTTTTCAAATTCCTTTCTCTCTCTCTCCATCCTAGAAAAACTAAATATGTTTAAAATATTTTTACAATTTGGATCATATTCTATATATCCATCTGCAATTTGCTTTTTCACTCAGTGTCTTTGGAAAATTTCTTATGTTGAAATATGTAGATCCAATGCATTCACCAGAACCACTGAATGATATTTTGTTTATTGATCCATTCTAATATTGATGGATATTATTTCCAAATTCCAAAATTATTTCTAAATTTTCACTTTTAAAAATAATGAATGCTTAAATCTACAGGAACTACAAGAATTTCCCTAAGACATGTCTGCAAGGAATGTAAGAATAACAGGTGGGAACAAGGACTTGTCTTGGGCAGCCTAGAAGTAAAGCACACACATCTTCAGGTTTCTAGGCATGGCCAAATATTCTGGAGAGGGTAAATGCCATTTTACACCGAGACTGTCAGTATATCTGAATTCCCATTTCTTCCCATGACCTGCTAGTTCATAAAGATACAAGTATCTCGACTGCTTTTTGCCTGGATTTATGTTGGCTGGAAATTTTAAATCACTGGGGTGGGGAGTGGGTGTGAGGGATGGGAGGAAAGAGGGCCAGAGGTAAGACTCTGAATTTTGTAGAGAGGCTCTGTAGCCAGAGTTTTACAACTCCCGAGACCACATAGTCAAACTTTCTTATTTTTCATGTATGTGGAAAATGACCTGGATGGATTATGGGACTTGCCCAAGGCCACACAGCTAGTTCGCAGCGGACACAGGATGAAAACCCTGGATGACACTTAATTCCCAGCCTAATTTTTCCTGCCATTACATCACAAGGACCACTTAAAGCATTCTGTTATATCTTTCCTCTGTATTATTAGTTCGTATGGAAATACAGGTAAAGTAAAAATAAAACTAAAGGAATGTCGGGTCCTCCCTAAGGTACAATTCTGACTTATCTTTAACTTCCCCATTACAATCTTCACTTTTAGTATCTTGCAACAAATATTCTATAGCTTTTTCCTCCCATTTTTATCATATGCAAATTAACCCTTCGAATCCAGTTATAAGGCATCAGTCTGACCCACAGGTTTTACGTTATGAAAGCAATAATTCTATCTGTAAGCATAGGTTAATTTCTTTCCTGTGTTTGGCTTCAGACATGGCCTTCAGTACACTTGCCAGAAAATGCCCCACTAAGCCAAAATACGGTAGAGAGGCCTACATGTTAGACAAAAACTAGATTGTGAATTTCTAATTTAAAGGAGTTTTGAAAAAAAATTCTGCTTATGGGATGCCTGGGTGGCTCGGTGGGCTAAAGCCTCTGCCTTTGGCTCAGGTCATGATCTCAGGGTCCTGGGATCGAGCCCCGCATCTGGCTCTCTGCTCAGCAGGGAGCCTGCTTCCCTCTCTCTCTGCCTGCCTCTCTGCCTACTTGTGATCTCTCTCTCTGTCAAATAAATAAATAAACAAAATCTTTAAAAAAACTTTTAAAAAATTCTGCTTAATTCATTTCTGTGTAAGTATAAAGCAGCACTTGATCTTGGTTAGGTGGTTCAGCCAAGCGTATGACCTTGAGCAGGTCACAGCCTTGCAAACCCATGTTTCCCTAGGGCAAGATGAGAGGTTGGACCTGATTGACTTCAATGCTTATTGATATTTCATGAAACGATCACTCTGAAATTAACATTTAATGCTGAAAAACAAATGTATGTATGTATAGAGATGGAAAAACAAAACAAGAGAAAACATATAATTATGTATTCTGGTTAAGTATTTATAAGTAAAAGTAAGAAGTTTTTATTATGACTGATTAAGCTTGTAGCCAAATTATGGAGTTTAGAGAGCTGATAGAAAGATAGAACTTGGGGTGCAACAGAATGAAGTTCCCAGAAAACAGAATAATTTTTAGTGTTAGTGCCCTTCATGTCTCTTATTATATGGCTCAGAATGTTCCTTGGGTGCTTGGCAGGTAGGCTCTGTTGCTTTTACAAGGTTAAAAAGCTGAATTGCTATCCTTCTTGGAAATTGCATATCCCATGGGGAATAATTAAGACTAATAAGAAGCTGGAAGCAGAACCATGAATCGAGTTAATGTTTTACTCTTTTTTCTCTCCTAGGATATCTTATTTGAAGAGAAGGTAAGCAGCACATGCTTTGATTACTATGAATTAACTCTCAAAGTTTGCATAATCAAATCAGCATTATAATTCACATTAGAAGATAAGATGTGTATACATAAAAATGCTTAATTCTTTTAAAAAGGAACCACTCTATTCTGAGGTAGCCATCTGATCTTTCTTTATGCTGCTATATCTACTGCAGGTTTCAAAATCTGGAAAAAGTGGGAAATATTTTAATATGATTTTAGAGAGTAATTTCAGAAATCATTGATAACCAAATAGCATAGTTATTTTGTTTTTTAAGATTTCATTTTTAAGTAATGTCTACACCCAATGCAGGGGTCCAACTCGTGACTCCGAGATCAAGAGTCGCATGCTCCACTGACTGAGCCAGCCAGGCCCCCCGCAAAAGGCGTAGTTTTTGCTTATTTTGATATGACTTCCTTTATTCTAAGCATGTCTCTGACACCAGCTACTTATAGGGGTCTTCCACTTTGGGAGGTGTGCCTGGGGTTGGCCGGGATCCCTGGCCAAGAGAGGCAGCTCAGAGTCTCCCACTGCTTCCTGGTGATTGATTTTAAGCTCATTCTCCTTAATGGTGGCAACCACATCACGTCTCAGAGGAAGCTGGCCAGTATCGCTTGGATGGTGCTTAGCACAATAGATGACCACCAGTTTGCCGAGGACTTCTACGCTGGACATGTGTTTCTTAAAACAGAGTTTGGAACATGCAAACTTTGTTGGATCAGCTGCTGATTAAACATCAGGAAATTTACAAGTAGTGTTGCATAAAATAATAGGAGCCAACAGAACCCTGCAGAGCACCACACTTCATCCAATGGCCAGATGCAGCATTATTTTATGTACCAGTGAGACAGGAAAGGACCTTGCCAATTAAACTATGATACAGTGCCTTCTTGTAAGTGACAATTCTTGATTTTGTACTTACGGTAAGAGTCCCTTTAGATTTATTTAGATATAGATTGTTAAACCCTCTCTCACTTTTGTGCATACATATACGGGACAATTGAGGCCAACTAAACTGGTTATTTCTAAAACTTCTTTGCATTCAGAGTCTGAGTCTTCTGAATCACTTTTTGGCTCTGACGCCCTTCCTCCCCCCACGGTATCGGCCTCTGGGTCATCAAAAACACTGGTGCTACAGCGTTTCTTGAGTGTGCTCCAGGAGCATCTCTGGAGTTTTCTTCCATTTCATCCTGTGAGTTTTGAAGTACATGGGCAGAAAATAACAACTTCATTATGATCAGGCCTGATTCAAAGAAGACTCATTCTTGATTTCAGACATGTTAAAATAAGGAAATAAGGAAAAATAAGGAAAAATGTATGTCCTAGAATTGATAAAATATGATGTCACAATGTTTTCCTTTAGGACTAAAGGAGTAGTTGATATTTGTATATTGAGATTTGATGTGCTGTAGAGAAGAGAAAAAGCAGAAGTTCTCAAAATCTACTGAAAATGGTTATTTTCCTTTCTCACTGGCAACTAGATGTCATACATATATTTTTGATGGGAGGTCTATTTTATCTAACCACGGCAATGTTGAATAATCGTGACTAGCTCAGATCTGAGGTAGCCTAGAAGAATTGAAAAGGGAGAACAAAATCTCCATAAATTTGAAGGTAAAATTTCGTCAAGGGAGTGTTCTATCTAGTTACGTACTGAATAAGATTTGAAATGCTGCGTTTCGCTGTGTGTTAATATTGGATTTCATTCTCGATGCAGTGCGAACACAAGATTTGTGAATGTGAGAAGGGGGATCCAGGCGACCCAGGGCCTCCTGTGAGTATGTTTCCACTTTGAACGGAGGGTCAAGTTAGGAAGCCCTAGTCACGATTGCTCTGCTTGCCCTGGAAATCCAGGGCTGGTTTGTGCTGCTCAAAAGCAGTCGTGTGCAAAGAGTGGCGAATAGGGAAATGCTGTTTCTTTCTTTTATTCCTAAAGGGATACACTCTGTCCTTAGAAATAAGCCTGGGATTTTGCTGACCTGAACAGAGGCCAGATTTGGTTTAAAATGATGAAATTGTTCTCACAAAGGATGTTCCAGCATCCCTTCTGATGTGACAATTGGGGCCAGAATTTCTCAACACTGAAGCGAAAATATAGGAAAAGCGATCATACAAATCCTCGGTGCTTTAGAGAAAGCTTTAGCCTACTCCACCTGACACAGACCTCCTTGCTGGAAGTGTGTGTGTCTCCACATGTATCCAAGAACAACACTGGGTGGCCTCTCGGGGAGGAATCTGGTCAGAAAGCTTTGGGGATTAGAGTGAATTCTGTGAAATGGAACTTGGCAACTAAAGGTTAAAGGCAGGATTTATTACGATGATTCAATACTCGATAAAATAATCCCCCAAAAGGAGTGCTTCCTTTATATTCTGGTCTAACATCTGGGAGGTGCCATGTATGCACTGGGAAGGTATGTGCAACAACATCGCAATAACTGTGATATTGTGTATTTCTTGAACACATATCATCAAATGCATCCATGCTGCTTAGTCAGTAGTCCATTTCCTTATGTGGTCTCAAACGTTATAGGTCAAAAGCCCAGTGGCTATATTTCACAAAAACGCATGGATATAGTTTTTGAACAAATGCTTGTATTTGGGGGCAGGGAGGAGAATGTGTACTGTGAATTTCTTAGACTATGCCACATTTTCTCTTGAACCTCTAGGTCCAAACACTATACTTTTTCAAACCATTCTACCAATCAGGGCATTAGAAAGTCGGGATGTTTGTCTTTTTTTCTTTTTCCTAAAATATAAGTTAGATACGTTACAGGACAATGTGGCAGCCAGTAGAAGCTGATTTTGGCTAAAGCAAAGTCTTAACATTCCCTTCTTATAAAGTCTTAGTTTATATTTATTACACCAAGAAATTACTGGGGGGAAGGACTACTTGGGATATTCAATTATGTTTTAGAATGAACAGTAAGAAAATTTACAGTTGCTGAGCTAATCTGACAATTTCAGTCATTCAGTATTATTAGAGATTAGCTTACCATTTTTTAAAAAGTGATATATATATTTTAAAGATTTTATGTATTTATTTGAGAGAGAGCGAGAGCGCACAGGAGCGGGAAAGAAGGGTAGAGGGAGAGGGAGAAGCAGGCTCCTTAAGCAGGGAGCATAATGTGGGGCTCGATCCCAGGACCCTGGGATCATGACCCGAGCCAAAGGCAGATGCTTAACAGACTGAGCTCCTAGGCACCCCTAACATATCATTTTTTAAAAAGTTTTTATTTATTTATTCTAGAGAGAGATAGAGGGAGAAACCAAGCGTGGGGAGGGGCCGAGGGAGAGAGAGAATCTCAAGCAGACTTCCCAATGAATGTGAAACCCAACACGGGGCTTGATCCCAGGACCCTGAGATCATGATCTGAGTTGAAATCAAGAGTTGGTTGCTTAACCAACTAAGCCACCCAAGTGTCTCACCATTTTTTTTTAAACCGAAGTATAGTGGACAATGTTATATTAGTTTCGGGTGTTCAACATACTGACTCAACAAGTTTATATGTTATGCTGTGTTCCCCATGAGCAGAGCTACCCTCTGTCACTGAGCAGTGTGGTGACAATACCATCGACTTTATTCCCTAGGCTGCACCACACCATGTTTGAACAGGGATAGACATAAAACTAGCATTTATTGAGTGTCCCTAAAACCAGTTCTCAGAAAAGCCAGTTTCTTGGGGTCTGAGAATAGGAAAACATAACACCTTTCTGGAATAGGACTGGAGCACTCTCTTCTCTCATCTTTGAAATTATCCCTTGGGCATCAGACAGAGACAGTATCCTCTCTTGCACAAACCTAGAGAATTTACCTGTTCAAGACAGTGCAGTCTTCCTGGTGTGTAGTAAAGGAGAGAATATAGTTGAGTCTCTGCTTGGTAGGTTAAGTTTGTTTACAGTCTTCATTCCTTTTATAGGAGGATGCTGATCAGAAATTATTGTAATGTATAAAAAAAACCCAATAGGATGTGAGCTCAATATAATCTTTTTTCCCTTTGCCTTCAGGGTACACATGGAAACCCAGGTATCAAAGGTGAGCAAGGACCAAAAGGAAACCCGGTAAGTGAATAAACAGCTTTCCTTATAAATCACTGTATCTCTTTCTAGATTTATCTAAAGAACAAAAATGAAGAAAACAAAGAGCCCTGCAGTGTATGTCAATGCCAAAAATATGATGATTTCTGTGAAGACTACAGGATGCTTACTTCCTATATTTTCTGTCTGGTTTGTGTTAGCTTACAAATCCTAAGTAATATATGACTATTTTAGTCAATAAGTCTAGGAAATCTAGGAGTACTGAACAAAATGCAATCTGTACTTACATGGTGTTGGCCCAAATTAATTGCTAAAATTTTCCATGAATTACTAATACATGTTCACATAAGATTGACATTGACATTTAATGTTTTCTATGAATCCATTTTATGGAAAGCTGATAATAATAATAGAAAAAATATATAGAAAAAATAATAGAAAAAAGATTATCTCCTACTCCCGGACCATCTTCAGGCATTTCCCCAATTATTTTCTTTGTGTATCCATAAAAAAAAAATCCTAGATTAATTTAAAAAAATCAGATAATATTTCAGATGATGACCTTTCAAGTTCAAGAGTGACTAAAAGAATCATAGGAGAGAGATATTACTATGTGAAAATTTATGGCAAAAGTCTATATAATGAAAAGCAATAATTAAAATAAAGAGGAAAACAGGGAAGTATTTGCATCAAATACAATGGACATTGGGTTAATTTATACGGTATATAAAGACTTTATAAAATGGATGAGAAAATATCAAGCCACCAATAATCAATTGGTCAAACGACCCAAACAATTTTCAAGAGAGGAAATAAAACCAGTAAATAAAGAAATAGAAAAACATTTAATTTTACTAGATAATTACTGAAATTTAGGTAAGTACAATGAGGTATCCTTCAATACTAATTATTTTATTTATTCTAAACATTTTAGAAACTTTGGAGTCCAGGGTTGTTGGGTTGTTTTTTGCATGGGGAAGGGAACAATTTTCTAGTTCACATAGTTTGGGTTTTTTGTGTATGTGTGTGTTTCAGATTTTAAAAAACATGACTTTTTTGGTAACAGTTAACCCAGCAATATTAAAGTAATAATAACCAGTGAGAGCAATGAAGTGATGAAACTGGTTTGCTCTTCATTGCAAAGGTAACTTGGTGCAAACATTTTGGGAAGCAATTAGACATTACATAAGAAGTATTCAAATATTCAAATTTTAACCCAATAACTTCTCCTCTGAAACTATGCTTAGGGAGGTAATGAAAAATAGAATAAGTTAGATGCATGAAAGTACTTTAGATGCATGAAAGCCAATTGCTTGCTTGTCAAAGAAAAGGAATATGATGCATCCCTGGGTGTCTTTACAATACAAACACACACAACCCTACCCACTCATTATTTAGGTCCAGACTGATGCCATCATGTCTTCTTTTTGTTTTGTTAAATACCTGCTTTAAATCTATGTTTACATTTCATTTATTTAGCTTGTAATTTTGGGCCACATAATATATTTTCCTAATTCTTGCTGAAATCAAGCAATTACTCTTAAGGACATTTTGGAAAACATTCCAAAGCCCCTTGGAGGAAAGCCAAAATGGCTGGCTCCGATGGGGTACAAGGCTATATTTGAGAACAACGGCTGTGTAGTTAAACTGGGATGCAAACTTGGCCTAAGCTGAGCAAATGTACCTGGATCGTGGGCCCTACGCATCCGGCTTTGCTTCAAAAGGCAAAGTCTATCTGACCTTCTATTTTCTTCTCTAGATGGCATGGTCAAAATGTCAATGGTAAAGGCCAAAGATTTTTTTCCCCATGGGGTTAAACTGTTAATCTGGGAATTCTGAATAATGCATTTTATTGAACAGTCACTGTGCAGGGCTTTGGAATTATGACTGAGTTTTATTTGTTTGTTTGTTTGTTTGTTTGTTTGTCACAGGGTGATGCTCAAAAAGGGGAACCTGGAGAAAGAGGCCCAGGGGTATGTATACAACCGGAATGCCTTCCCAAGAAAGTAATCCAGGAGGCGAGGATTCTGTAATTGATCATGGTGACCCCTGTAGCATGAGTGCAAAAATTATTTCTACGTATGTGTGCTCTTGATGGCTCAGACAGGCAATCAGACATATAGGATCTTAGAAGTGGAGATGTGGGGAGAAAACACTCTGCTCAACAGGAGTGATGATGGGACAGGGTAGTCAACTACATGACATTCTGATACTTCAGTGAGATTTGTGGGAGACTCAAACGAGAAAAATATTTTGCTTTACGTCTTGTCTTTTTTTTTTCCCAATAAAGAATGATTTAAAAATTCTGGGAGCATACAACTATATAATCTGAACTATGCTTTTGTAAATTTGATCTACAGACCAAAAAAAAAGCTATCATTCTAGTTGATTTCTTCTTTTGCATTTTTTCTGGGGAGTGTCAGTAAAGTAGCAAAGAGCAGGGAAATATGCATGGTAAATAAAAAAAAAAAGGCCATGTCACACTGCTCCTCCTAACTTGTCCCCTTGGTGAAAGCCCAGGAGTCAGGCCCAGGGGTTTTAAAAACTGATCTCTTGGTGTTTTTAATCAACTCTACGAACAATGGAAATTCATTCAGAAATGTTACCTATTCATTTAGGAAATTTTTTTTTTTTACACTAAGTATTTTATTGTATGCTGCTGCCAGTGTAAGGAAATATTTCTTATAGGAAGCATATTTTTATGTGAAAATAAAATTAAGACAAAGTGCTTGTATTTTTCAAAAAGTTTGTTATGGGAGAGATTAAGATATTTAATATAGCTACAATATTGGTTGTCAGAAGGGAGGTGGGGGGATGGGCAGAATGGGTGAAGGGGAGCGAGAGGTACAGGCATCCAGTTATGGAATGAGTAAGTCACTGGGATAAAAGGTACAGCATAGGGACTATAGTCAATGGTATTGTAATAGGGCTGTGTGGTGACAGATTATAGCTACACTTGTGGTGAGCAGAACATAAAGAGAAATTGAATCATTATGTTGTACACCTGAAATGAATGTAACATTGTGTGTCAATTAAACTTTAATTTAAAAAAATAGCTACACTATGAGGCAGAATGTAAAAATAATATAAAAATTGCATGCACAAATTATTATGGGCACTCAGAGGATAGTGAAACCAGGATAGGTTTTACAGGATGACTCCTGGAGGCTGTAGGATTGTGACAGGGAAGGACAGAACAGAAGGGTGGGAGGCAACAGGCATTCCAGCTAGAGGGTGCCATGAGCAGCGACCTGGGGGGAAGGCGATGTGTTGGAAAACGGTGAGGGGAGACGCCTGAAGACGAGTGTTGCCTGAAACAGCTTGAAGGTCAGAGTGGGTGCTACGTGCTCTGCTAGATGAGATAGTTAGATTTGAGATGAAGTGTACAACCCAAGAGCTGTGTACTTGGAAGATTAATCCGGTGTGACTCTAAAGGAGAAACTGAGGCGGGACTAAGCAGAAGAAAGGAGCACTTAGAAGGTTTTCTGCACAGTCTGTATAAGAACAGGGACACTGGCTAGAGTTGCTCTGGACACTATGAAAGCCTCTAGCCGTATGTGCTCACTGGACAGCTGAAACACGGCTAGCCTGAACGGAGGTGTGCTGTAGGAGTAAAACACACAATGAATTTTGGTGACTTAGTACCAAAGAAAATGTAAAATATCTCAGGAATAACTTTTATACCGGTCATATGTTGAAATGACTGCATTTCAGACCTATTGGGATCAGCAAAAAATATTATTGTTATTACTATCATTTTAGAGAGAGTGCATACGCATGCGAGAGTGGGGGGAGGGAGGAGCAGGGGCAGAGGGAGAGGGAGAGACGGAATCTTAAGCAGGCTCCATGCCCGCACAGAGCCTGAAGCGGGGCTCAATCTCACAACTCTGAGATCATGACCTGAGTCGAAATCAGGAGTCAGACACTGAACCGGCTGAACCGCACGGGACCCCTCCGTAAAATATATTGTGAAAAATTAGTTTCACCTGTTTGTTGTTGCTTTTTTAATGTGGCTATGAGGGAATTAAATTTCATACGAGGCTCACATTCTATTGGACAGAATTGGGCACAATGATGATAGAATAGAAAAGAAGAGACCATTGTGAGAACCATGAAAAGGCTTTGGGGACTGACTCTGATTCATATATTCAGCAAACATTTATTGAGCACGTGCTATATGCTCGGCCCTTCTTTATATGCTGGGGATACAGGAGCAAGCAAGACAGATAGTTCCTATTTCATACAGTCTTCTAGCAGAGGGAGCAATAAACAGGCAAACGAATGAGATTTTGTCAGTGAGATGTGTTCTGGAAACATATAACAAGGTCATGAGAGTGTTCTAGGCAGAGAGAGCAGTAGGTACAAAGACTCTTGAGTGGGAATAAGCCTGGCAGGCTGGAGAAATGGAAAGAAGGCCAGAACTTGGCAAAGAGTGGTGGTAGGCAGGTTATGGAGATAGGCAGGGGTGGGTTACAGACGGCCCTGCTGGCAGGGCTAGGGAGGATGGATTTAAAACTAAATGCAGTGAAAGCTGGTGGAGAATTTTAACTGGTTGGATTAAAGAAATGCAAGGGGCAGGTAGAGAGAAAGATAATTATAAACTTTTGATTCTGTGTGATTTGAAATATGATGGTACCATTAATAGAAACAGGAAAGTTAGAAGCAAATTTGGCAGAATGATGAGTTCAGTTTTGGATATTTTAAATTTGAATAGTTTAAAACTAGTAATTAAGATGTCCTGAGAGGAAGAAAGGAAGGGAGCTGATAGCAACCAAACAATAAATTGACCAGAAATTTCAGAAAGAAAAACAGGGGGGAAAAAGAGGATGCTATAAAAAGTAAAGTTTCTATTCATAAGCTATGTTGTCTTCTTCCTAAATACAGTCTTAACTCTTTTAACATAAAATAATGACAGGATTTTAATATAGTTGTGTGCTGTCAGGGGTGGAGAGCACCCCCAAATTCCTGAAGCTGGAGGTCCAGCATTTCTTAGTGCTGCGAACATGATTTGTCTTCATAAAGAACCTCAGTGTAACTGTCTATAATGCGGCCTTTAATTTTAACCCCAAGATGAAAACTCAAACCCTTTCTGCTAATAAATATTTCCAAGATGAATTAAATTATAGTGTAACAATATTCTTGACTGTAATTCTATTTTTATGTCCAATCTCTCAGTGACCGCTCGTTTGGAGAGACGTGTTATTTCCTTCCCAAGGTTTTTCCTTTTTTGCCTTTTGTAAGAAAAGTCATACAAAACAGTATTCTCTAGTCTGACACGTGTAACTGAGATAATAGCCTGTTTATTCTGTTGGTTTCTCCAGCTCACTTAAACTATGTCTTATGATTCTATTTTCATACTTAAAAGCTATTGTACAAAAAAGACATGAAACCCTATTTGAAAAAGTCTTGCTATTGCTGAAAGTTGGTAATTTTGCAGTTCACTTGATATTCAGTAGTATATTACTTAGAGGGCTCTTGGGCAGGGACACAATGGAGGAGGCTGTGCGGGATTCCCCGGAGTGACACAGAAGAGGAGCAGAGGCATCGGGCCCGTACTTAGTGGGAGATAAAATATAGCAACTTAAAGGTCACTGTTTCATTAGCGTTGATAAAGGAGCCATTCATTTCGTTGATGCTCTATATTCCAGCCCGAATTTGAAAGGAGGACCATAATGGATATAAATATTTACATACATTGGAAAGGCCATTATCTTAGCTCATTTTCAAAGCCAATTTCTCCAACAGCCTCTATGGAACATTCTCAGCCAGGACGGTTCCTAGTTTAAAAGTCAATACAACAATTTTGAAAGGAGCATTATGGGTTGTCCCTTCTGCAACAAGTTTCGGTGGCTAGTCTCTCCTTCAGCTGTGGGCCCAAGGGTAGGGAACTCGGTTTGAAAAAAATATGTGGAATTGAGAATAGAATGTAATTAAGGGAAAAGTAGGTTCTTTTCTTCTCTCTCGTCGATGTACATTCCCTAAACTCAAAGAGAAAACATCTCTTACATTTCTGTATGTGGTCTTCGTTTCCTTGACTTACAAATGTGTTTTGTTATACTTTGTAAATGAAAAACAACAAATACTTCCTCCAGCAATGTCTTCTAATATGTTTTACTCTTTCTTTCTTTTTTCAACTAGGGAATTCCTGGGTACAAGGGTGAGAAGGTAAGTTGGTAACAACCAATAGGGAGACCAGGATTTCAGAAAGAAAAAGAAACCTAACTGTATTTATGTACTTAATAAATGTTG
Source organism: Potos flavus (assembly GCA_028534135.1). NCBI lineage: Eukaryota > Metazoa > Chordata > Mammalia > Carnivora > Procyonidae > Potos > Potos flavus. Next base: position 34,464,423 of record CM052887.1, on the reverse strand, counting down.
TTTTCCTTTATTTTTGTAAGTCTGGATTCCCTAAGTTCTATGTGTACTCCTAACTCTGTTAACACATAATAATAGTAGAATTTAAGATACAGGCCATGTTGTAGGGGTGAAAGGCACCCCAAGATTCGCGAGGTCAGGATCCAGCCTCTCTCAGCCCTGCAAACACGAGAACCCCAATGTAACAGGCGTGCAACACAGATATCCAGACTCCAGGTTTCTATGTACACATGGATGCAGCAACACAACAGTTAGGTTTCTCCTGTGCTGCCTCACTTCCTATAACATCTAGACACCGAACCCTCTCACGGAAGCAAGAAGATTTATCCTGGTGAAGCAATAAGGAACCGCTTGCTTCATACAGTCAGGCGTCTGGGTAGGCATCTGGTGGGGGGGGGGGGGGCGTAAATCTGACAAACAAAAGTTATGGGCTGATAGGTTATTTTAGGGTTCTTTGCCAATTACAAGTTAGCAAGCTGGATGGGGGCTCCAGAACCTTTGAGTGCGTTCAATGGTTCATTCATAGGTTCATGCCACTGTTCTCTCTATTAGCAGATTGTCTCTCTGAAAGCAGAGTGTGCCTCTCTCATTCAATCTGTCTACAACCTCAGACCCCGGCCAGAGATCTTGCTCTGGGTCTCCTCCAGCCCGACCCCCATTTGAGCTAAGAAGTTGCAGGCCAAGAGGCTTGTGTCCCCATAACAGACGTTGCTTTAGGTAACCAAGACCTCAGAAGTCCCTGCAAAATGGCCTGAGCCTGCTTTGAAGGCAGATACAAACTTCTTTCCTCTGTCCATCTTTTTCCTGGGCCTGAGGGGAAACAAAATGCAAGTTGTTTGTTGAGGCTGGAATGGGCCCTGGTGGGAGCTTTGTTGTATTGCTGCCTGGGGCACCTTCGTGTGCATCGGTTCCTCCTGTGGTGTAAGGAACCAGAAGCGGGGAGGAGTCAAGTAGGGGCGGGGCTGTAGGCTGTGGGCATGGGGCTCTACTTGCACGTGGACCTCTGAGGAATACCAAAACTCTTTCATTTTGTATTCCTTTTGAGGGTATACTTGTTGAAAAAAGAAGTTAGAACATTAGTAGGTTATTAGCTTAATGTATAGCTTTCAACGATTTTGATACATGGTATGTAGGCCTCCCCTTGCACTCCTGCCCTGGGCCCTGCGTATATTAGAGGGGAGTCTACATACAAGCAAATAAATACATCCCCAGTCACTGGACATGTTAGTGCCTGCTTCAGTTTTATACTGGATTAATGTAGGCTTCCTTAATTTACAGGGTGGTTGGAGAATCAAATGGAATTATGGATGTGACAATGTATTGTAAACTCTTCACTGGTCTATAAATGTAAGGTGCTATTACGAAGAGGCAGGGAACCAATGATAATACAGGAAAGTCAAGAATGTTTCAGGATTGTAAAATTGTCCTATATACAGTTGAAGAAAATTATCTATTCCCTCCCATCTTGATTTATAATGTGAGCTACTCACAAACACTATATATATTTACATACACACTCATGTATATATATATATGAAAAAACTCATTTAACCTTCTGGGAAATTACAGAATCACTGGTAGAGTTCTCATTTGGAAAATACAAGCAGTCAGAGTAAAGTGACCCCGAACCATTGACATTCAAACCAGAATTTGACCAGGAACAGCAGCATCAGAAATCAGAGGCTGGAAACAGAGCTAATCTGTTCATAGCTTTCTGAAGCACTTGCTCTCTGAAACTGTGTAATTGTGGCCATTCCACAGGGATTACTGAGCCCACCAAAAAAGAAAACGCCTTTGCAGAGGCAAATAACATGAGTACAATATTTTCATTGATGGAAGTCTGCCCCCAAAACAAATGCTGGTCCTCAGGAGCCTATAGCTAACAAATCAGTCTGGACAAATGGAATGTGAATCCAGGCCAAAAGAATTTTGAGTGTATTTATGGTACTTTTCTGTTTTATATTTTGGTGCTTGACTCATTTTATTCCCATCCAACATTATTAAATTAATTGCTTTCTAACTGATTCTTCAAGAGTGATTTTCCATTTGCATTCAGAAATAAATGTTCAATTTGTTTTAAATGAAAGCTCAGGTTTTCCTGGGTCAGATTGACTCATTTTGATGTGGAGAGAGAACAGATTGCTTTTGAACAGAGGCATAGCTGGATTGAGGAATTGCACCTCCCTCTTTCCTGCCAGCATATCTCATGTAGTACCCTAGGCTAGTGGAAAGTAACTTGCAGACCATGACAGGGTGCTTGATGAACATGGACTTGGGAATCTAACAGACTGAAGCCTGTGGTCATGGGAAAACTATTTAATCTCTCTGAACCTCCTCTGCCTCTCTCTCTCTAATCTAATCTAATCTGTTACGGGGATTAGCAGTAATGTAAAGGCTTTAGACTTTGGACTCCTGAATGGTGGTTACAATTCTGATTTCCCTTCTTTAGAGCAGTGCTTGTCCAAGCGTGGTCTGCCCGGGGTTGTCGGTCTGTGAACCGCTTGCTGGTATTTGTGATGAGATAAAGCTTGCATCAGAATAGAAATCCACTGTATCACTAAATACACTGTTCAGCGGACATTCATTTTTCACCGCGTGTCTCCTTTAATGGAGGCAGGGCACTGATGTCCACCGTAGCGCAAGTTTGTTACCTCCCTGTGTGGTGGCGCTTTGCGTGGCGTGACTTAGGGCTCGTGGACTATATACGGCAGCAGCAGAAAGACAGTAATGAGGGCGCTGGACTAGGAGTCACTGGCTGGCATGTACAAGAAAGTAACTCATTTAACCTCTTCGGTTGAGTTGCCAGAGCTTAAAAATATGAATTGCTTTTAGGCAACTCGGTCAGTGATATCGTAATAGTGCCGTATGGTTACAGAGAGTCGCTACGCGGGCGTGAGCACAGCGTCCTGTATAGAGAAGTTGAATCACCGCGATGTACACCTGAAACCAATGTAACCCTGTGCGTCAGTTATGCTCAAATACAAGAAAATTTTAAAAGGAATCGCTTTGAGGTTCAGAAAAAAAATATGAAAGCACTTGAAAATTCTAACTTGAGTCCTTTTTCTAATTGCCTTTGGTACCTTTTAGTTCTAATTATTCAAAGTCTTAGGAGTCTGATACAACGGATTGGTATTCAGAGGTCCCAATTCTCATTCTACATGATCAAGTTACTTAACCTTTGGAATCACAAATTCTCAGTCTGTAAAATTGGGCTAATAATAGCTATGTCAGACAGTTGATGGCAGCTTAACTGAGAGAACGTCTGCAAAATAACATTGATCATAAAGTGTAAAGCATAATTTAAACGTTAGTTCTTTTTTCCATTACTATTCCAGGAAAGGCAGGACTGGAGAGTGTGATGATGGGAAGTAATAGCGTGCTTGCCACCCTGCCGGTCCCCTCTTGCTAACTCTTCATGGCTCCTTTCCCCACCAACCCATGGCATGGTCCCAGGACCTTTTTCTTACTACTAACTGATCAAAGTTGATATTCAGGATGGCGTATCGTGTTGTGGAAAAAATAAGGACTGTGAGTCTGAGCTACTTGATTGAGGGAAGTTATCTTGTTGAGCCTAAGTTTTCTCATCTCCAAAATAAAACTGTACACTGATCTCATTGAGCCATAATATGGACTCAATTAAATCACACATGCAAAGAACATATGGTAGATGCTCAGTAAACCTTAGTTTCTGTCCTCTTAACTTCATCCACCTCTCAACAATGTTAAGCCTCACTAGGTGGTGTCACGGATTTGATTCCGTCAAGTTAAGGATGACTCCTGGATAAAACTTTTCAGAGAGCAATGCCCAAACAACCCACGGGACGGAGGATAGACTTGTGTATAACCCATCAGAGTGCTTATGTCTTAAGAAATCTTTTTTAAAAATCCTAACACTGAATGACTGCAAATGTCCTCTTATTTATTTATTTATTTTTCAGGGGGAAAGTGGACAATGTGGCAAACCAGGAATAAAAGGTGACAAAGTAAGGAACATGTTTTTCAAATGCTAACAGCTGTGATCCCTTTGGGGCTGAGTTTCCTTAAGAGGAAATTCCTGGGATGCATTACCTTATTCTCACTACTGGAGTTGGAAAGTCATTGGCTCCAGTTTCACATCTGTAAAACGTGAAGCAGAAGACAAAGCCATACCTAACTTTAGTTAATGGAGCCCCCACATGCATTTCCTATGGACCCTGAAGACCTTGCCTTGTGGCCCCCTCACCTTTGAGGCCAGGCCTACAGAATGTTATGGCGAAAAGAATAATTTAACCTGCAAGTCAACTCAAGCTCCAATCCGGTCGAAGTGGAATTGTTTTTCAGATGTAAACACTGACAGCAAGCACTTTCCAAAATAGAGTGAAGAACTCTATGGGATAAGTTAATGAAATAATTATAAATAATGTGGCAGAACTAGGTAGAGACAGGGGTTTGAAATTTTGAAATTGCAGCAAGCCACCGGCAATTGGGTGGATATTTATCTTTTGCTAAAAAATGAATATGGATAAAGTATTTAAACTGGAGACAACATTAAATATGTTAAGGAGTTCCTTAATGGCCCAGAAATATACAGAGAGCAGTTTGAAACGTAATGACAAAGGATCCAAAAAAGTACAGAGTAAAAATAATTTTCATTATAGTTAAAAACTATGAACAGCATGCTACCAAGACACTCAACTCTTCAATATCTGTATCTTAATTATGGGAGAGAGCCAAGAAAAAAAAACCAGGTGAAAGGTGAAAAACAGAGAATAAGATAATGACACTGGCCTATGTAACTAAGCACTTGAAATAGCTCGAGACTTTGTGAAAGTTTTTAAAGTACTGTGGAGTTAAAGGCCAGGTGGATCTGAAAAATGTAGGCTTGGTAATTATCTCTGGGCAAAATGAAAATGAAACTGTAGTAATGAATAGATTCTGCCCGGAGGATAATTGAAAATGGGAGACAGACATGGACTTGAAAATACAAAAGGAGAGACACAGAAGAACAAAAATGAGAGTGAAACAGTAACTGTGAAAACTATTTGAAATGAAAATGGCTGACAAAGAGTTAATATCATATTTCATTGACTGAGATTTCAGGGATTGTCAAATACCCTATTATTTTCTGTGCCAAAAAGAAAGAAAAAGTGCTGCCAATTATAAATAGAAGATGGAATTGATGGTAAGACGTATCTTAGTGTTAGAGATGTAAAAATCTGAAAAAAAAGAAGGGCATGACTAGAGGCAGGGAAATAGTGTCCTTGACCTGAGGAGTTCATATAAGTTCGTAAGTCAAACATACAAAGAACATGAAGAGACACAAGAGAGGGAATATAAATGGTTAGTAAATGAAAAAATATATTAGCAATCAGATAAGTGAAATTAACACATGAAAATATTATTTCACTTATCAAGTTAGCAAACACTGAGACAATATATAATACTCAGCACTGATGGGGAGTGTATAAGGTGAAGATGTACTCTTTCTACTCAGGGAGTAAGAATGGAAAACTGAACAAACTCTATGGAAGGAAGTTTTGCTTTTTCTTTCCATGTATGGTGTGAGACATAAAAGAGAGTGAGAGAGCCTTCAATGTGCTCATCGTCTCTGGGTCTGTCATCTTCTTCCAGAACATCATCTTTAGGAATCCATCAGAAGTGGGGCATGATTTATACACAATTCATTATAATATTATTTAAAATAGTAATCACCAGAAACAATTTAAAAGTCAATACCAGGGAAATGAGTAAGTAAAGCGTGATAGATTCATATTCTTGAATATTATTCCATTTACTAAGACTTTTTAATGACATGGAAAAATATTTTTGATACAATGGAAGACCAGATAAGAAGGGCACAAAGTTGTATATGCCCTTTAATCAAATTATTTAAAAAAATGTAATTATGGCATATGCCTAAAAATGTTGATGGCAGTTGCTTCTGTGTGATTTTTTCCCCATTTGTTTGCTTTTTTCTATAATTGCTAAGTATATCTGTTATGAACAGGTTATATTTTGGTAATCAAAAAGAAAAAAAGTGAAAATGTGAGAAAAGAGAAACTAGACTGTACTATATTCTCATAAAAATAAATTTTAAAGGGTTTCCTAGTCATGGAACATATTGAAATATTTTCTATTAAAAGAGGGTTGAGTATAAACACTGTTTTTGTCAAGTTGCATGTCTTGAAGATGGGCAAAAGAGTGATCCAGTCTGTGGAAACTCACTAAATTTTTAGTGGAACTGACTTTGCCTTGTTGGAAAGAAACAATATTCCACTAAGTGTACTGCTTTCTAAAGAATCTTAAATAAATTCTTTTTCTGACCAAAATTTCAACATACAGGTGAAGGACTTACATCTAAAATTGTGTTTTCATGGAGTTTACTAAAGGGAAACTTGACCTCAAGTTGGCTTATTAATTAGGATCATTTTATTAACAATACATCTGTTGGCTCTGCTGTTTGGATAACCTGGGAAGATTGGCCATTACTGAGAACACATTCCCTTCTCCTCCACCTAAAATCATTGCACTTTGAAGATGGATGTTTAGAGCAACTTACCATTCATTTTATTCCACAGGGATCCGTAGGACCACATGGACCAAAGGGACCCAGAGGACTTCAGGTAAGGAGGCTAAACCAAATCCGTGTCTGATTAGATTAGATTAAAATAATAGGGTTAGAATCACCTAGGAAGCTCTTTTGCTCTCTCTGCCAATTCAATCAGAATGTGTAGGGATTGAAGCCAGGCAACAGTAGTTTTAAAGATTCCCAGATGATTTCAGTGTGCAACAAAGTTTGGAAATCACTACCCTAATGTTGTAACTAATTCAGGCTCTCCAAAGATAGGTACCAGCAGGTGAGTTTACTTAGTAGAGGAATAAAAGTTTAAAAATTCGGGTCTAGGAAGACCGACAAATCCAAAACAATTAAAAACAGGATGTAACTATTTTTGCTTTGCTGCTGTAATATAGTTGGAAGAACTATGCATTTTATCTACATTACAGTATTTCTATTGTTCCATCATTATAAGTACTTACTTAATGCTCGATAACATGGAATAATTCTTTAAGGCATTTATTTAAGTTAAATATATTCCATGGATTTTGAAAAATCATTTAGATCAGGTTTTTTTTTTTTTTTCCAGTCCGGGGACTTGCCTACTCTAAAGTTTTCATGGGGGGAGGGTATGTGTGTATGGGGAGTTAATTGCAGTATTTCAAAGAGTCTACTAAAAATTATCACTTGACCCAAGATTTTCTAGACCCCATCTAGTTAACCATCAACTCCTTTGCTTTGGCCTAGAATTGTCTCGGGGCAGGGCAGTAACTCTGGTTATCACGGGGTCATTAGAAGCTCCAACTTTCCGTTATTAACACCTTAGATATTAAAAAAAAAAGTGTTGTTGATTCAAAAATTTTCAAAAAGAGTGTCCAGTAAGGTTGGAAACACAGAAAGCAAACACCTCGTGAATAAATGTTTGCTCTCAGCTTAAGTACTATTTTAGAAACGGCCTCTTTGACATGAGCAATTGTATCTCATTCCACTTCTCAGTCACATATAACCCCAAAGTAAGGAGATCTATAGTCTGACTTCTAACTTCAGCATTTCTAGGGACCCTAATGAACGATTCCTTCCTGGTTGGCCTTTTGTATGCAGAACTAATTCTTGGTTTTCACCTTGGAGCAGGGCATTAGTGGACCTCCAGGGGATCCAGGCCCGAAGGGATTTCAAGGCAATAAGGTAATCATACCCTTTGATTAAAGACAGGCAGAGTTCATGTGTGTTTTTATTAAGCAGAAGGCAGTGGGCTCTTTGAAGATGTATCTTTGGCAATCATAATAACCTGTAGGTGTAGACACAGAATTGTGTTCAAGTACATGCAGGAAGTCAGTGGCATAGATTTATCTATTATTATGTTACTCAAAGGTGCAGTTATTAAATACGAGCCATTAAGAATTATTAAGAATCTTTGCAGTATTTCCTTCTTACACCTGCTTTTTAGTCATTTTATGGTTCACTAGAAACTGAAAAGTAGTAACAAATAACCAATTCAAATCACTGTTTTTCCCCATATGTGATGTCAACTCAATATATAGTTTATTAAAAAAGGAAACTTATAAGTGTCTTGCCAAAAAATTGAGCTTTTAGAAATCATTACAGGGGTGTAATCTCAACCATCAGTACCATGCTTGTGATGTCATTCTACAGATAAGCAAGCAAGACAGCAGGAGGGGTTGAATAAGAGACAAATAGAACTCAAAAATGCTATGGCTGGGATATTTAAGAGACCTGGTTATTAGGCTCTGTTTTCTAATGAGGGTGGCCATTAATTTGCTGAAAACAAGCTTTTTAGTACCTTTTAAACTCTTCCCAGTGCTCAGTAAATTTCATGGATATAGTAAATATTCAGTAGTGTCATTAGTGACTGGAGATCTGTGGAATTTGTAGCAGCAAGAATGGCAGAAGGTGTCATCCCCATGGACCCCAGATAAAGCCAGTCTTTTAAGGGGGCTATCAAATCAAAGATTTGACTTTGGGGAGCAGCTGGGCTACATGAGTGTTCTTTTTCCAGAGAGAGGAAAGAGAGTGACAAGTATAGCATTTTTAATGAGATAACGACAATGTGTGATTTCCCAGGCCACTTTTAATTGGCAAATTAAAATAGAATGAGCTTCTCAGTGGGAGTGTGCTTAAGCTTCATCTGGGGAAACTGCCTTTTCCAGTCCTTGCCTATGATTAATTCTCTCTGGGGAAAAGAAGTGTATCTCTTGAATACTGAGTAGAAGGTTTTATAAAATTTCTTTAGCTATGGATAAGATCCTGAAGCAAAAAAAAAAAAACATTTTGACACTCAATACTTATTTCTAGGATCCTTTAGTTACCTAAGATGATAATTTTCATGTTTGTGAAAGAGGCTTAAATTCAGGGATCAGGGCTGGAGTTTGCAACAGTGATAGAATTATAGAATGTCTGAGCCACCAGGGATATTTGAGATCATCCTGGCCCAAAGTTTTCATTTTGGAAAATGAGAAATGAAGTGTGGATATCCCATGGCTGGCCTGAGGTAGAGGCACAACTGGGCTCATCAGCTTTGGAGAGCACCCGTGGAGAGCTGGGGGCAGGGCGGGTAGCTTTGGGAGATGGTTAGTAGTGGGCCATCAAAAGGTGCCATCATTTGCTCCCTTCTATTCATATTCCATACAATTACTATTTAGGTTTTTCTTTTAACATAAACTTATTTATTTATTTATTTATTTTAAGATTTTATTTGTTTTTATTTGAGAGCGGGAGCGAGAGAGAGAGCACACAGAGGGAGAGGGAGAATCAGACTCCTCGCTGAGCAGAGAGCCCAATTTGATGCTCCATCTCAGGGATCATGACCTGAGCTGAAGGCAGACTCTTAACCAACTGAGCCACCCAGGCACCCCACATACACTTATTTAAACAAAATTTAGCTTTTAATTCCAACAGTGCATTAAGTCTTAGAATAAGTATAGTCTAGTGTTTAGGGGAAGTTACAATTTTCTGAGGTGATAACATTTCATGCTTGACTTTCACATCATCCTAAGTATTTGAATACTTTTCATGAATTTTCCAAGGTCTTCTTTAAAAAAAATTTTTTTTAATTGTGATTCAGGGGGCCCCAGGGGGGCTCAGGTGGTTAAGTGTCCGACTCTTGGTTTCAGCTTAGGTCATGATCTCAGGGTCATGAGATTGAGCCCCAGTAGGACTCCATGCTCAGCCTGGAGTCTGCTTGGGATTCTTTCCCTCTGCCCCTCCCCCTGCTCTGTCTCTCAAATAAAATAAATAAATAAAATATTAAAAAAATAAGAACAAATAAATTGTGGTAAGGGATACATAATATAAAATTACCACTTGGGTTTTAATTACAAAATTCACTGCCAGGTGAATACACGAAGCTCATTGTCAATTGAAAAGATGTCAATATCTAGAAAATGTTCTAAGTCCCTGGGAGCAAATGAAGTGGGAGTGGTTTTTCTTTTTCCTTCTAGTAATATTTCTGGTTTAAGGTCACAAATTAAGTAGTCTCTTGACACATACTTCAAGACTATTACTAATTTCTACTTCTCTTTGGATGTGTCAACCAGAGATGCATGTCGCATTGATCGTTAATTTTTTAAAAATTCTACACATTTATTAGTATATTATCTTAAAAGTCAGGTTTCAGGGAATGATTTCATCTTGTGTCTCAGAATGTACTTCTACATTTTGAAGACTTAATATGCTCTTTTTTCCTCAATCTGGAAATAACATTATGTTTATAATGACATTTCTTTTCATGCATTACCATCTTATTATAAAATGTTTTTAAGAAATTGCTATTGTAAATTGTGCAAAAATTCTCTAAAACCTAGTAATTCTGTATTTTCTAATGGGCACAGGGAGGATTATTTATTTTGAAACTTTCATAATAATCGATAACATTTATTATATATTTACTATGTACAAATATATAGTTCTAAATACTCACTTAACATAATACCACCTTTTGAAGCAAGCATCATATTACCCCCATGATACAGATTAGGCTACTCAAGGAAAGAGAGGTTAGGCAATAGGTTCTAGTCTATATAGCTAATAAGGGATAGAGTCAGGATTCGAACCCAGCCATTCTGTTCTTAACCACCATATTATATTTATCTCCTTAGGAATATTGCTGAATTTCCTGAGTAGTTGACCTGAGATAAATGCATTTCTTTTGGGAGTGCCTGGGTGGCTCAGTGGGTTAAAGCCTCTGCCTTCGGCTCAGGTCATGATCTCAGGGTCCTGGAATCGAGCCCCGCATCGGGCTCTCTGCTCAGCAGGGAGCCTGCTTCCCCCTCTCTCTCTGCCTTCCTCTCTGCCTACTTGTGATCTCTCTGTCAAATAAATAAATAAAATCTTTACAAAAAATTCATTTCTTTTGGACAGTATGGAAATTGCTTCTGTCCCCCTTCTCTTGTACTCTAGCTGGAAACAACAGTCTGTTGAGAGGTGCATTTCTACTTGGTTATAATGTTCATCTGAAAATGTAGGAAGAGGATGGGAATTGCATGGGAAAAAGAAACCAGTAATGTGCATTTTCAAATATTTTGTTTCTTAGGAAACCTTCAGACAGAAACCTTTAGACTTGTAACAGTTGCAAAGATTCCATAAGCATAAACAAAGATTCCATAAGCAAAAACTCCATAAGAGTTTCTAGATGGGACCTGTCTATGTCTTTGAATTTATGAATGGTTTCTCTCATGAACTACAGTCCTACTCTATTGCTCTAGTAGTTGAATTTTCCTCATTAAAGGGTTTGCAGAAAGGTGGTCAAAGAACAAAAGGAAAAAAATAGCGTGTGATAAATCAAGGAAAAATGTGATGCTGGCCGTCTCACAAATCATTTCTGTCATTAATATTTTCCACATGTAAAGTAGCTCCTATTTTGCTCTAAATGACCTCGTTGTCTTAGAAACAAAACATAGATGTTTCTCAGAATGAAGCTGTGGCTCTGAGGCCACTTCAGCCTCCTCCGTATATGAAGGTCATGCAGTGGCATTCATGAGAAGAACATGCCATCGGTCTCTAAAATGAATTAGCATCATAATCACACAAGGGCCTTATCTCTAGGACCAAATGGAAAATGTGATATCTCTGGAGAGAGTGCGGTGCTCTTTCTGAAGAAAAATTGAGTACCTAAGAACCCTACCGCAGACTTCCAAGGGCTCTTGTGATGGCTCAGTTGCAAGCCCATTTGGTCCCAGAATGGGCCCTCTCATAATGAGAAAAAAATAGCTCAAGATTGGCAGGGCTTTCAAGTCACAGAGAACAAGTTACAAAATTAGTTTTGTACAAATAAACACAGTAGAAGGCTGGGTGTGCCAAACCCACATTAGGTAATTTTTGCCATTTCTTGATGTCTTTCTGAAGTTATTTTGGAAGGATATTTCCTTCTCAAATCTCATGCAAATTGGCTCTTTCCAAGACCCTCTTTGTGCTCCTGGGAGGAGGGCCTGCTCACTGTTGCATGAGCAGAAAATAGCTTGTGACATGTTGGAGTACTCTAGTACTAGAACTTTAGTGCTAGGGCCAAAGAGCGCTAGGAAATATCCCTGATAGGATTTCCCAAGTCAAAGTCCCACATGTTAATCCTCCAACAATTAGAAAGACCATGATATTATATTCTGTATTAACTCATCTTAATGGATGAATTACCTTGCTTCTCATAACCTCTTCCATTGTTTTACTCCAGGACATTCATATATTTCCTGCAGGGCTTTTCTCCCCTAAGATTTTTCTTCTTGTACTACACACAAGTGTGAGAAACTCAAAGTCCTTTTATGTATGAGACTTTGTCTTAACTCACTTTTACTTCTGAGGTGCCAAAAAACAAACAAACAAACAAACAAAAAAACACCCCACAGAGAAGTAGCACCAGTCTTGTCCAGTATAATAAATAGATATAGTGAGGGTAAATAATCTCCAGTGACTCAAGCATTTATCCATTCAACCAAAATGAACAAAGGACCTCGTATCCATGAATAAATGGAATCTATGCCTCAAGAGGAGTGAGGGCACATCAAACACTTAGACCACTCCATGGTTCTGCACCACACCATCATTCTTGGACACCCTATTCCTCCTTCTCCAACTATGTCAAAGTTTCACCTAATTTCTTGAGATTTCTAAGCACAGTATGTATTTTTCAAGTAGCTGGTATTCTTCTGAAGAGGTTTGGTAAATAAGAACTAAATGTACAAATCCTAAAATTAGAACTGTAAACATAGCAAACCCTTTTACACAACATCCTGTTTTCTTCAAAATGCCCCATGAAAAGAGGTCAATTTTAAAAAGAGGGCTGGTTGTCAACCTTTGTAATAGCTACTGGGAAAGCCCATGCACATATTTTTGGTAGCTGGTAGTTTCCTGTAAGTTTCCATGCATCATTCCTTTAAATACTGCTAGCCTTCTTTCAGATATGAACCATTGGCAGGAGAATTGGACAAGTACGTGCAGGTCCTTCACTGTTTAAAAAAAAATCCAAGGCAGAAGATCCAGCGACAATGTGGGTCGGGAGCACCACTGTTACATCTGAGAGAAAAAATTATTATATGCAACAAAGCAGTATTTGCTGAATGAATGGGTGAATGAGTATTTCAATGGAATGAGTTATAAACAGTATCCTACTGTAGAGTCATTTAGTTTGTCAAATTTGAAATTATTGGGAATGGCTAAGGGAGCAGTTTTGATAGAGAGATTGGGGAGGTGACAAAGGAGAAGGATACAATAGCTAGGAATTCTGACCATTTTTCCAAGATATTGGGATAATAAAGAGAAACGGAACAGTGTTGACATAACCCATCAAAAGCTTCTTATATTTAATAATCTAATGTTTTCTTATACTTCCACTTTTAAAAAAAGGTTTTATTTATTTATTTGAGAGAGAGAGAGAGTGAGCCCAAGTGGGTAGAGGGGCAGGCAGAGGGAAAAATAGATTCCCCACTGAGTAGGGAATCCAACACAGGGCTCAGTTCCAGGACCCTGGGATCATGACCTGAGCTGAAGGCAGATACTTCACTGACTGAGCCACCCAGGCACCCCTATACTTCCACTTTTTTTAAGAGAGGCAAGAAGACTTGGGACTTATCATTATTATTATTATTTTACAGTTTCAAATATACAACTTAGAGTCTCATGTTTTCTATAACATCACTATTTTTGCTGGAACAGAATTATCATTAATGAAGATTTAGTAGTTTTAAAAATACATTCTTGTTTTGTTCATTATTTAAATACTTGATTCGACCCAACATTAGTTTCACAGCTTTAGAGGGTCAACTTACTAAATGTACCTAATATTTCAGTTACGGTTTGGAAATAGTTCAACACTACAGATATGAACAACTATGAAGAATTTTAAACTTCCTCCTCAAACAAGCATGCTGTGTAGTTTTATTTCAGCTCTCACACAATTCAAAAATCTAACAATCTCCTGACATCATGATGTTGCTTTCAACCATAAAAAAAAAAAAAAAAAAAATCATGATTTGAAATAGGATATAATTCCTTATAACTTGATGGGACGCAAACCAAGTGAAACATACATAGACATCAACTATTCCTAGTGTAGAATAATTAATCAAAGAGAAAAGCTTTTTAAGTTTAAGGCTCTCTTCACAGAATGACTATTTTTTGCTTCACTAAAGCATTTTAAGTCAGAGTACTTGAACGTGTCAGCTTTTCCAATTGTCCCAAACCAATGATGGGCCTTCTGGTTCCCCGGGCAGCTAACAACTTTGAACAAGGTTGTGACTGCTCAGTGGATACCCTTGTAAAGGGAAGAATCCCTTTACAATTTTAATTATAAATATCTGTTGAATGAAGATTGGAGCTGAGCTGCCAAACTATGTGAATGTTTTCTCTTCAGAGATGTCAAAGTTTAAATGCTATTTCCGTCCTGGGCCTAATTAAAGGGAAAAAATCATTAGCAATCCAGCAATTGTTGCTGTGGAAAGGGCTTTGACCTACATGCACATCTGCCCACCAGGACTCTAAATGAGCTTATTAACTCATTTGACATGAGACAACTGATAGTGACAACTTGAACTGGCTGCCAGAACATGTGGGATATCAGCCAATGGCTTTAAGGCAGACGATTTTCATTCCCAAATCTCTGATGCATATGGTTCTCAGCAGGAGGGGTATACTGTGTGTGTGTGTGTGTGTACGTGTGTGCACGCACGTGCACACATTCACGTGCACAGAGACTGCCAAGGTAAAAGTTCTGATGGATCGAGAAACCCAAAATGCTGCTAACGTAAAGATGCTGAGTCTAACCCACATGCCCAGTCAAGCTGGGCACTAACATGGCACTGAAGCAGTTACTGCAGGGTCTTCAGAGGGATGTCAGAATTTAAAAAAAAAATCACGTGAATGTCCCCAACTCAAGTAAATTGCAGTAGCGTCGCAACGGGGAATACTAAATTTATTCCAAGGGTAAGGCTTTTTTTATTGCGGTAAAAGTCCAAGGAGTGGCCACTAGAGCTGAGATTCTTAAAGGCTCTCCTGATGGGATGCTAAGCAGTCCTTCCTTTTAGGGACAATGACACACAGTTCCTTAGATTTTATTATATATGATGAAGTATGACTTTCCTAGTAGGTTGACCATATGAATATCATTTTTATAGGTCGACCGTGGTTGAATATTATCAACTTCATGTGGTTTAATCTAATAGCAACCAAGAAAATGAGTTACTAAAATCTGGTATAATACTACAATTTTCATTACATTTTCACCAATTTTTTGTTATAATGGAGGTTTTTTTTCTTCTTTGGAAAGCATAAGTAGGTAGACTTACGGTCTTTTCTCTTACCCAAGTAGATGGTATTCAAAGAAGATTACAGTTGGAGATGTGAAATAATGATGGTTTCAAACTCAGTGCAGTTGATTTATAACTGATTTATATGTAGATCTACATTGTGTGATCACCATGTTGGCAATTATAATTTACATTACCTTTACCACTAATTTAGTGACAACACTGATCCAGGTAGACTTAACTGCCTGAAATGACATGTGAATTGGCTTGTAAAAGTATATTTTCTCTTGGCTTGCATTTTATTCTAGAGATCCTTTGTCTTCATATGGTGGATCTTCTGCAATGGGTAGATTGTAACTATCTGATTTTTATGTTTTTCACTCTGTAACAAAGATATGAATTTAGTCTGCGCTCAAGTCATTTTTGAAATCATTCAAGAAAAGAACTGAAAAGCCTCGAGAGGCAGTCTTGCATGGTAGTTAGAGCACTGGCTCTAAAACCAGATTGCTGGTGTTCAGAGCCAGCCCTATATTGTATTAGCTCTGTGATATGGGCAAGTTACTTATCCTCTGCAGACCTCGTTTTTCTCATTCATGTAACAGGTTAATAATAGTACCCTCCTCTTAAGAGTCGTTTTGAAGATTATATGAGTTAGTGCTGTATGTATTAGTAATAATTAAGCAACTAAGTATTTTGACAATTCTTTTATTAACATAGAAAAAGTCTAGCCTGAAATGTTTTCTAAAATAAGCCACTTATAATACTTCTCTGAAACAAGAGAAATTAGGTACTAAAGATAGAGCTTGATTTAGAAAGTATTTGATAAATGTTAGTTTCTTGCCTCCTTCTTTCTCCCCCTTCCCTGAAAACACCTTTCTTGACTTTTCTCCCAAATCTTTGTATGCAGTCATCACTGCATTGAGTTCTAGCTAGAACTATATCTTGGCCATACTCGAATCATTCTGCACCTATCCTTCAAATCTTATTTTAAGCAGCATGCTCATCCACCATTTTCCTCCATTTGGCAAGTATGAGAATATTTGTCACAAGACTTAAAATATTAAAGTTGGTGCTACACTTATTTGGGAAGGGATAAAAAAAGAAGTTGCTAAAATATCTTTTCTAATGTTAAGACCCCAAAGTGTGATTAAATTGTTCAAAATTGTATTATTCAAGAAAAGGTAAATTCTGTCCTCAAAAAATTCAGAGTCTTGGACAACCATTCATTATTTGTTATCTTAGGGCAAGGAAAGATGTTGACTTTGGTTAGAGCTGATGCCGGGAATAAGGCATGTTGTGTTTTCCTAGCTGAACTTCCCATACTTAGGCCATCTATTGGGAATTCATTATTCCTTCATCTGAAAAAGAAAATGTTTAATTTTATTTGGGTAAGTTTGCAGGAGAAACTGTGTGTAATAGGTACTTGATATCATTATGTAATTTATATACAGCTACTTTTGGTTGAAAATCTAACTAAATCAGAGGGAACTCCAAAGGAGCATCTCCAGATTCCCAACCACCTCAGCCGAGACCTGTTTTGTTTCCTGTTTCCTCCAGCAGCTAGCATGGCACTGGCTCCCAAGTTGTTGCTCAGTATAAATGTTTGCTGCCTGGATGGTTGAGTAAATGTTATCAATTAGCTAAGCGTTCACAGTGCAAAGCTGAGCAACGTCACATGACATCCTCCCCACAATCTAGGGGGAGACATAATAACTAAATGCAGAGTTATAATTATAATGAATACTTAGAAAAAGAGAAAATGGTGCTATCAGTACCTCTAGGATAGGAATTTCACCTGATCAGAGAGACCCTTTCTGAAGCCATGCTGCTTAAAATAAGATTTGAAGGATGAATAAGGGTTGACTGGGAAAAAAGGGAGGTAAGGACACCCCATATAGATAGAATAGCATGTGCTAAGACCCTGTGGCAGAAGGGAGCCTGGCAAGTACAAGGAACTGAAGAAAGGCCAATGCTGCTAGGGTAGTGAGTGAAGAAGCAACTAGTTACAGAAGGGACTGGAAAGCCCACAGGACCACACCATGCAGGGGCACACAAGTCTTATAAAGAGCTCTGTCTTTCCCCGAGGAGCAAAGGGAAAGTCCTTGAATGGTTTCGCTCAGATTAAAAATAAAACTAAAATTAAGGGACGCCTGGGTGGGTCAGTCATTTAAGCGTCTGCCTTCGGCTCAGATATGATCTGAGGGTCCTGGGATCAAGCCTCGCATCAGGTTCCCTGCTCAGCAGCAGAGCCTGCTTCTCCCTCTCCCCCCGCTCAGGCTCTCTCTCTTGCTATCTCTCTCTCAAATAAATAAAATCTTTTTAAAAAATTTAAAAAACCCTAAAATTAAAAGATTGCATTGGCAGCAATGGGGGGAATAAATTAAAGTGTGCTACAATGGATGTGTGTAGGGCACTAAAGACTTTGTTGTAGTCTGTAGGTGATATTAATTTGAGGTAGACTGAAGAGGCATGGTAGAGGATTAAAGAGGCAGATGGATTTGAGAGAGATTTAGAAGACATATGGAAAAGCGGTGGCGGTGCATTATACATGGTGGGTAAGGGAGTGAGAGGTGTCAAGGATGACTCCTTCTTCTGGCTTGATTCATGGAGGGACTGTGGTGCTCTTCTCTGAGACAGAGAATGCTGGAAGATGATCAGGTCTGTGAGGGGAAGAGTAGGAGTTTGTCTTTGGAGATGATGAGTTCCTTTTGAAATTCTCTTTCCTGACTTCTATCACACTATTTTTGGAGTTCCCATTTCTTTTTCTCAGCCACTGCCCTCCTCAACTCCCCACAAGACATTTCTGTGGTCTTCCACTCCCACCCCACTTAAATGTTTGTACTCTCCATGGTTCTGACCTGAGCCTCTGGCCTCCTCAAACACTATTTAATATAGTAGCCACATGTGGTTACTGAGCCCTTGAAATGTGGCTATTCTAAATGGAGATGTGTGGGGCGCCTGGTGGCTCAGTGGGTTAAAGCCTCTGTCTTCAGCTCAGGTCATGATTTCAGGGTCCTGGGATTGAGCCCCGCATCGGGCTCTCTGCTCAGCGGGGAGCCTGCTTCCTTCCCCCTCTCTCTCTGCCTGCCTCTCTGCCTACTTGTGATCTCTCTGTCAAATAAATAAATAAAAAATCTTAAAAAAAAAATAAAAAATAAATGGAGATGTGCTATAATTGTTAAATACACATAGGATTTCAAAGACGTGTTAAATAATAAATAAAATTACTAATAAGATTTTTATATTGATTATATACTGAAATGATAATATTTTAGGTACATTGAATTAAGTGAAATATGTTATTATTTCCTTAATGTGGCTATTAGAAAATTTTAAATTACATATGTGGCTCATCGTATATTTCTAGTGGACGGTGCTGCTCTAGACAGTGACCCTATCATTGCCTTATTTTTGTCCATTTGAGCCCACAGAGCTGCTTATTGTCCCCGGAACTTTTCACATCATTTTATGCCTCATACTCTTTGCTTTTCCTGAACTTCTGTTCCTCTTCTTTTCTACTAGATTAGATGTGATTCCTACTTTTCTTTTGTTCAGAGCAAATATCTCCTCTACTATATGAAATTTTCTAATTCCTTAAGGTAGAATTAAACATTTCTGCCTCAGAGTCTTACATCCTCTCTTAATATCTTTATTATAGCTAATTCACATGCTTGTATTTACTTTTATATTGATTTGTCTTTCCAGCCAGATAGTAAATGTCTACAAAGTTCAGGTGTAATCTGATTTATGTCTATAATTATGTAACTGGGTACTTAGTACCAGGGTGGTGCTCAATGAAAGTCTGGTGAATAACAATTGAATCTACACATATTAAACAGCTATCATGTGATTAGTTGTGACTTAGATGTTTTATAGACAATATCTCGCATCCTCTCAGCAGTCCTGCAAGGTAGATATAATTATCCTCATTTTGCATATCTTTGCATATCTTGCAGAACTCAAACTGTTAGTAAATTATAGAGCCAGGATTCAACTAGACTGAATGAAAAAAAAGCCAATTTTTTTTCTGTGATTCCATGCATTCCATGCTGAAAAATGGATTAAAAAGTGGTGATTATATCCCACATCATAAAGTAAGAAAACAAACCCATTTCCTAAGATTATTAGAAGATTAAGTGACATAATATACATAAAGTATCAGGGTGGTGCTTGGAAATACTAAGTTTTATTAGACATTGGCTTCCTTCAATGTTGAGACCCATAGCACAGGCATCCCTAATTTCTGAGGAAATGGTGGTTTTTCTAACCTCTTCAATATCCCTACCTATGCTCACGCTCATATAGAGGTCATGAGAAACAAACCCCCTCCAGGGCTACCTACTTAATTCAGTCCTCTTTGGATATGCTTCGGATGGTTAAAGAAAGTGAAGTAGAGAAATAACAAGTAGCACTGGGGCCATTCAAC
Source organism: Potos flavus (assembly GCA_028534135.1). NCBI lineage: Eukaryota > Metazoa > Chordata > Mammalia > Carnivora > Procyonidae > Potos > Potos flavus. The sequence continues at coordinate 34,444,715 of CM052887.1, read as the reverse complement.
CTCTCTGTGTATGTACTTACTGGTGAACGTTGGGGTAGGAATAATGGGCAATGTGGCCTTGATGAACTTCCAGAAAATCATTGTGAGTAGAGTGTGATTCTTCTCTTCCTGTTCTGTCTTACCAAGTGATGGTATGTTACAATCAGGACCATTTCCTTTACCACATGGGGAATCTTTGTAGGAAAGGGAAAGGAGAAGTATGAATGGGACAAACATTAATTGGAGGCCAATGCTGGTCTGTAGGCCTTATGCTGAGATGCTAAGCTCCTGAGAAATAAATTTAAACAACTCAAAGATGAAGATATATTACTACTGAGCTGTGTCTAGGTAAGGGAAAGTGATCCCTCTATAACATTTAGATCCCTGTACCTTCTCTAAAAAAGCAGTACTGAGAAATGGCTCCATGGCTATTAGTGCTTGACCAAAGGTAAAGGAAGCTCCTGGGTTTAAGAGCAAGACAGTTGCTTCTCCTACTGATTTTCCTGATTTACATATTTCAAATTAACAACAGAACCAATTCCTTGTCCATATTTAGAGGAAAACTTCTCACCAACCTGTGCTCTTGTTTGTTTTAGATCAAGCATACAGAAAGTACTAAGTAGGGCAGAGCTCCCACTACTTAAAAAACTCAAACTCTCCTCCAAATATATACCATGTATATATAATATAATATAATACTTAAGAGCCTTCTGATCCATTATAGAACCAAACTAATATAAAAGGGACAGGGAATGAATAGAATAAGGAACTTAAGGCCTTATGTTATTATTATTTTAATGGTGTGTTTTATCTCTTAAACTAGTCCTTTGAGGTTAGGAGTGATGTTGTAAACTTCTCTGTATTTACTTCATTACTGCCCACAGCGTAAGTGCTTGGTGTTCCTTTGCTGAGCAATGGAAACAGTCACCCACACACAATATAACTGACAAGACTGTGGCACAGGAAATTGTAAGGAAAAGTTTCTTTGAAGTGAAAACTTGGAATCTAAATTAGGAAACTGAATATTCTGTAGCACTTAAACTTTGAGATCAAGAAAACAGCTTTACATTCGGGAGATTCTTTATGTTTGATATTATTTGTCCTTGGCCAAGAACATGTGACAGAGAAGAAGGGCAACTATCTCGCTGCTCCAGCAAATTTAATATACATAGAAAAATAAGTACAACTTTGAATTTTAAAAAGAAAATTCAAGTTGATTTATCTACCAGATTGACTGATACTTAAAAGAATGAACGTGGAGCACTGGGTGTGGTACATGAACAATGAATCTTGTAACACTGAAAAAATAAAAGTATTTGGGGGAAAAAAAAAAAAGAATGAACTGAAGGACTTTAGATCCAATCCACTCAAATGCTAAGGCGTCCTAAACTCACAATCAACGGATTTTGAAACAGGTTTTCTTTGTTATGATTTTGAGCCTGGGCATATCTTTTGGTGAGCTAATTTGACTCTGACCCTTCTTTTTCCCTTTTGCAATTGAATAAAGTCTACAGACTTCCTTAAAGTAATGCCCCTACCATATCAATAGGACATTACTTTCGTTACTAAGAGTCCTCTTCAAAATCACAAGCCTCCAGGGAAAATTGAGGCTTTAATGTTGGTGAAAATTCTTTTGTTCTCCTCAATCTGGAGAAGGTTTGTCTCAACTTCTTATCTCATTTTACTGTTGATTAATACAAGGATGAAGAGAAAAGAGAAATCTATAAGTTGGATGAAAATTTAAATACCAAGGATTCATTAACTCAAACAAGAGAGTATTCAGAAATCTTCCTTCACATAAATTAGAGGTATGTGTGTACATAAAGAACTAGAAGGAAATGCACCAGAAATTACTAGTACTTATAGACAGATAATTTAAAATTTTCTGTGTGTGCATGATTTTCAATATATGGCAAATTTTCTGTAATGAAGATACATTATTTTTGTAAATAGAAAAAATAAAAAAAAAATTATAATCAATAGCCACTCTCCTTTCCCCTGTCAACATGCCACACGACTAGAAATTTGAGAAACATGCCATGTACCTGTGGGTGATATTGAGGTGTGAGTTTGGGCGGGCCACATAACCTCTCTGGGACTCAGGTTCCTCTCCTGTGAAATGTAGAAGTTTGAGTGCTTTAGTCTCATTTAGTTCTGTGATGCTTGAATTCTAGGATGGGCCTGCCATGCAGCAGACTATTAATTGAAAATGCTTCTGGCTTCTAGTAACAGACATCTTGATTAACTGTGGCTTACACCATAAGAATTCTTATTGTTTGGTCAACAGAAGGTTTGAAGTTAGGTAGCTCAATGAAGTTTTGTTTAAGTTCAGTGAGGTTTTCCAGGAGCTAGGGTACTTCAAAATGTTTTTCTGTATTGTCCTCTTCAATCGTTGGCATTCATCTGAGAGACTGTTATCTCGTGATTACAAGATAGCTATGGTATCTCCAACTAGGATAGAAGAGGCAGAGGCAAAACTTTCTCTTTGCACCGATAATGTCCCCGTATCTCATTTGTTGGAACTGAGCCAAAAGACCAACCAGTGGCAAAGGGAAAGGAGATTCTAGACTTGCATTGAACCAATTATCATTCATCCTACAGCCCTGAGTGTAAAGACTACCTTTCCATTGACATGAACAACTCAGGTTTCTAATAGCAGGGAAGGAAAGAAGAGAGGGGATGGCCATTGGGGAGGAAACAAATGTGTTTGTCAGAAGCACAGAATAAAGATCTATTGAGCAAGCAAGTGAGGGCTGCAGGATCCTAAAAACTCTTGCTTTTGTGGGCCTCTTTTTCCGTAAAACAACGTTAAAAATTATATATTACAACTGAGTTGGCATAAACACAAATTTAATCCAGACTGGATTCATTGTTGTATATTCATTATTATTATTTTTATTTTTTATTCTGATTTTAAACATCAACATGGAAACATTTTCATGGACCCTAGATATTGTGCCTGCTATGTGCAGTGGTTAATTCAACCCTGGGTCTATATTGTCCTTCCAACTGGATTATAAACAATTTGAGGGCTGGTGACTATGTCCTAGATTTCACTGTTGCCCTCAAAGCTCCTACTGCATCACGATACATCTAAGAGCTGTTCAACAAATACTGTTGAGTTGACCTAATGTGTGACTGTTTCTTCCTCCAGGGTGAACCAGGTCCCCCTGGTCCTTATGGTCCTCCAGGAGCCCCTGGTATTGGACAGCAAGGAATTAAGGTAACGATTCTTGTGTTTTTCCCCATTGATGAGTACTGAATTTATTGCAGGGTCTGGGGAAGCTATGATGTGAACCCTGCTCAGCTTTGCCCTCTAGACACAAGGAGGCTGCCTGTAGAAGGTACTTACAGTCCGGGTGGGTGCTTGGACAGCGGGGCAGTTACCACAAGAATAATCAATGTATTTTTTTATTTGATGGAAATGAAAAATTTGTCTTGCCTCCAAATGCCCACCCTCTCGCCAACGTACATCTAGTTCTGTTGAGTTTTCATGGAATTTAAATCTTAAATGCAAAATGCAAGTGAAAATGCAAAAGTGATATTGGGATGTGAAACATCTTAACATATAAACTATCACCTGTTCACGTTAAAGAAGTGAAGAGGGGCAGAAACAAGAAGGACCGTAACACTGAATGAGCAGGTGTTGATAGAAAGGGTTGTAGGGAACTAGAAAGTACTAGTACACCCAGCACCCTGGAGTGATCTGCATCATGCAGGATTTCACAGAATAGAAGTGCTTATTTTAAATGGCTTTTCTACGTCATTGGGACAATAAGACTTTGGTGCAGGACTAAAACAGAGAGCAGTACAAAAGAAGCAATTCTGGGATCATCAAGTATCACCACGGATAGCACTGAAACAATAAGCATACTGAGACTCCAGGGAAGGTGGAGTTTGTACTGGCAGAGTGGACAAAGATTCTGAAGGAGATCAAGGGTGAAACAGAACTGGAAGGACAGGTGAAATGGAACAGAGTGGGGACAAGGAGAGGTGACAATCCAGGATGGTGGTGAGAGGAGCAGGGAACAGCACAAGCTTTGTTAGCTTGGTCCTCTCAGTAACTCAAAGGAATTGAATTCAGTCCAGCCTGCCAATTGCTACACACACAATAGCTTCTGAAAGCTAAAATTGGTGTATTGCACTTACACAAGAAGGGATGATGAGCATTTTAGAGTAATTTGTTCACTTAAATTCAAGCCTTTTCTCCTCCTCCAGAATTTTTTTTTTATCTTTATGAATGTGAAAACCTTGACTATTTTGGAATATATCTTTGTTGAAATCGCCAGAGTATCTTGTGCTATGTTTATTCTTTATCTAAAAACTCAAACTTTCATTTTATTATTTCTTTCTCTTAGGGCGAAAGAGGTCAGGAAGGAAGAATAGGGGCTCCAGGACCGATTGGCATTGGGGAGCCAGGCCAGCCAGTAAGTAGCAAGAAACTCTAGATGGAATAAAAAGGACAAATATAGTTCTTATGTACCCTTTGTGGTTAGACTAAATGGTTAAATTAAGCCCATGTTGCATCTTTTGGGATAACAAAAGACAATAAATATGGAAGGGCCAGATCCGAGTGTTATTTTTCGTAACACTTGAAATAGAGCTCCCCCCCCCCCCACACACACACGTGATATGTACAACTGGCTGTCTCTTACTGAAATCTCTTATAAGATTAATCAGCTTGTCCAAGAAGAAAAGAGATCTCAAGTGCCAAAATCTCCTAGGAGATAGGAGAACTGGATTTAGGCCTAAGATCTATACTTTGTACTGACTTTCCTAGAACCATGAGAAAGTCATTGAGAATAAGGACATTGCTCATTACCTATCTTATGAGTATACTCTCAAGCTAGCACTGATGAAGGTAGACAGGTAATACCTGTGTTATTTGCAGCTTCTAGCTTGTGAGGCTTTGAAATTTACTATTTTTGCAGAAGAGAAAAAAAGTGTTTCTATCAAAAGAGATCTGGAGAAGAAATGAATAAAACATGACTATCCTAGTATAGAAATGCTCTTAACTTTTCAAGTAATCATTATTCTCCCAGAAAAGAGCAGTAAGTTACTCACTGAGATACATATAAAAACAACCGGATTGGATCAGAAGAATTAATATTGTTAAAATGTCCATACTACCTGAAACAATCTACAGATTCTATGGAATTCCTATCAAAATTCCAACATTTTTCACGGAAACAGAACAAACAACCTTAAAATTTGTATGGAACCATGTAAGATCCTAAATAGTCAAAGCAATCTTGAGAGAGAGGAACAAAGGTGGAGATGTCATACTTTCTGAATTCTAAAAATATTACAAACCTATAGCAATCAAAAGAGTATTGTATTGGCCCAAAAACAGACACATAGACCAATGGAACAGAGTAGAGAGCCCAGAAGTAAACTCACACATGTATTGTCAATTAATTTACAACAAAGAAGCAAGAATATACAATGGGGAAAGGAGAGCCTTACTTTAATAAATGGTGTGGGGTAAATTGGACCACTTTCTTATACCATATATGAAAATTAACTCAAAATAGATTTGAGTCTTGAATGTAAGACCTGAAACCATAAAACTCTTAAAAGAAAACCTAAGCAGTAAACTCCTTGACATAGGTCTTAGCAATGATGTTTTGAATACCCAAAGTAAAAGGAATAAAAGCAAAAATAAACAAGTTGGGACTACATCAAACTAAAAAACTTCTGCACATCAAAGAAAACTATCAATAACATAGAAAGACAATCTACTGAATGGGAGAAAATATTTTTAAGTTATATATCTGATAATATACAAAATATATAAAGAACTAATACAACTCAATAATAACAACAAAAAAATTCAATTAAAAAACCGGCAGAAGACTTGAATAGATATTTTTGCAAAGAAGATGTACAGATGATATTTTGCAAAGAAGATGTACAGATGAACAACAGGTACATGAAAAGATGCTCAAAATCATTAATTACTGGGGAAATGCAAGTCAAAATCAAAATGAGGTATCACTTCACACCTGCTAGAATAGCTATTATCAAAAGTACAAGAATAACAAGTGCTGTTGAGGATGTGAAGAAGAGGGAACCCTCATGCATTGTTGGTGGAAATGTAATTTGTATAGCTACTGGAGGTTCCTCAAAAATTAAAAATAGAATTACTGTATGATCTAACCATTCTACTTTGGGTATTCGTTCAAAGAAAATAAAAACACTAACTTGAAATCATATGCACTCCCATGTTCATTGCTATTTATAATAGCCAATATAAGGAATCAGACTAAATGTTCATTGATGGATAAGTGGATAAAGAAATTGAGATATAGATATCTCAATTATATATGATATATCTATATATTATATATAGATATATATTATATGATATATATATATATAATATATAGATATATATTATATGATATATATATTATATGATATATCTATATCATATAGATACAGATATACATATCTATATCTCACATATATAATTGAATATAATTGGATATATATATCAATATATATAATGAATTACTATTGGATATATATATAATGGTTTACTATTTAGTCATAAAAAAGAATAAAGTCTTGCCATTTGCAACCTGATGGACTCTGAAGACATTATACTAACTGAAATAAGTCAGAGAAAGGCAAATACCATATGATCTCTCTTGTATGTGGAGCCCTAAAAACAAAAAAAACCAAACCAAGCCCAGAGATACAAAGAACAAAATCAATTTTATTTCTATATTCTAGTAACAGACACATAGAAATAAAAATTTAAAATGTAATAGCATTTATAGTCATTAAAAAATAGAAATACTTGGGTAAAAATCTAATAAAACATTTGTAGGACTGGTATCCTGAAAACTACAAAGCACTAATGAATGATATAAAAGAATATTTAATAAATTGAGGCACAACATGTTCATGGATTGAAGAATTCATATCATAAAGCTGTCAATCTCCTTAAATTGATATAAGGTTTAATGCAAGTCTTTTTAAATATCCTAGTGAAATTTTTTTTATAGATATGGACAAGATTATTTTAAAATTTATATGGACAGTCAAAGGAACTAGAATAGTTAAAAACAATTTGCAAAAAGAATAAATTTGAGGAAAGGGTTTTATTCACATCACTGTCGTAATCAAGATTGTGCAATTCTGGTAGATCAGAGAAACATGACCAGTGGAATAGAATAGAGAATCCAGATACAGACCACATACTGATTTTTTGATAAAGATGCAAAAACAATTCAATGGAGAAAGGATAACTTTTTCAGCAAATGGTGCTGGATCGATTGAATATCCATACACCAAAAAAATGAACCTCAATTTAAGTAAGTTTCACACACATCTTATAAAAAATTAACTCAAAATGGCTCATAGACTTATATGTGAAATGTAAAACTCTAAAACTTTTGAATAAAACATAAGAGAAAATCTTTGGGACCTGCGGCTTGGTGGATTTCTTAGAAATGTTATGAAAAACACGATCCAAAAAAGAAAAAATTTGATTACTTGGACTCCTGGATAGTGGAAAATGTTTACTCTATGACTCTTGTAGAAGGATGAAAACACAAGCTACCGACCAGGAAAAAGTATTTGCAAATCACATATCTGATGAAGGATTTATACTGAGATTATATAAATAGCTCTCAAAAGTCAATATTAAAAAAATCTAATTAGAAAGCACATGTGTATTATACATATGTATTTTTATACACACATACGTATTTTGATATACACACATGTATAATACATATATCTATATGTATGTATATATGGTTATTGAACTTTTTTTAGAAAAGGTATTATTTATTTGTTTGAGAGAGAGAGCATGTGTGTACGAGGTGTGGGAGAGGCAGAGGGACAAGCAGACGCCCTGCTGAGCACTGAGCCCATTGGGGGCCGATGGCCCATGTGGGGCTTGATGTGGCCCATGGGGGGCTGGATCCCAGGACCCTGAGATCATGACCTGAGCCCAAGTCAGATGCTTAACCAACGAAGCCACCCAGGTGCCCCTGCTTATTGAACTTTTAACGTATGTGTTCTTAGCTAACAAGCTTGAAATATCATCAGTATTGGCACCTAATCCTAAAAATAATACACTGACCATAGACTTTTTTTTTTAGAGAGAGAGAGAGAGAGGGCGCGCGAGCGTACAGAGGTAGTACGGTGCAGAGGGAGAGAGAGAATCTTAAGCAGGCTCTATGCCCAGCACAGAGCCTAGTTTTATGAGCTTTATCTCAGCTCTAAATCTCTCCTCACTTTCCATGGAGTGAGCCAAAATCCTTGCTCCTGGTTCTCCCTCTGAGATTTTCTCAACGTATTTCCACCACACTACCACACTCTTCCACCGAGGGCAGCCCTGGCATCAGCTTCTATGTGTACCACCCCAGTGTTCCTGTAATTATTTATTTATTTATTTTTGGACTTCCACTATGCCTTTAAAATTCATGTTAAAGAAAAATTTGTGGGGCGCCTGGGTGGCTCAGTGGGTTAAAGCCTCTGCCTTCAGCTCAGGTCATGATCTCAGGGTCCTGGGATCGAGCCCCACATCGGGCTCTCTGCTCAGCAGGGAGCCTGCTTCCCCCTCTCTCTCTGCCTGCCTCTCTGCCTACTTGTGATCTCTCTCTCTCTGTCAAATAAATAAATAAAATCTTTAAAAAAAAAA